>CM029620.1:15014156-16214156 GCA_017311315.1 Dendrocalamus latiflorus
TAAACAAATTGTACATGGGTACGCTAGGTTATGTTAGAGAGGAAGGTAGCATCTGAATCTGACCTGAATAAATTAGCAAGGAGAAATTTGGAATTTTCTAAAATAATTTTTTTATTTAAAAATACAGAATTATACATACATTTTTTTATATAAAAGTAACCACTGTCGCCCAACCGTTGGCTAGTCACCCAACGGTTGGACGATAGATATTATCACCCAACCGTTCGGCAACAACACCTTCCAGCCACCAATCACTAATCTTTGATCATGTTGTTCATTTCGACCACTCACTAATCTTCGACTACAGTGTTTAGACCATGATATTTCAACCACATTTGTTCGACCTCGTTGTTCTCTTCGACCACTTACTAATTTTCGACCACATTGCTTCCACCACGCTGATCGACCATATTATTTCAACCACGTAGGTTCGACCACGTACTTGTCGTCCAACCGTTGGGCGATTGTATCATTGTCGCCCAGCGGTAGAGCTACTGCCTGCCTGTCGCTCGGCCGTTGAGCGATTGAATCCAATCGTCCAACGGTTGGATGACTGGAAGCTATTTTTGAAAAAAAAATAAAACGTATGTATATTTTTATATTTTTTTAATAAAAATATATTATTTAAAAAAACTCATAAATTTGCTTAGAGAGCAAGGTAGCATCTGAAGATAGGAGGTGCTGACATGAAAGGCATGCAGGTGGGAAAGGTGACATGGACAACACCTTGCTTGTTAGACTATTCGCCTCTCTTCCTATCCTAGCGAGCTCCTCTTATCCTGCCTGCAGTTGCTCACCATCTTTTCTTTTATATCAGTTGATACCACCACGATCATCTTATTCTTATCCCGTACATCATTATTCAATCCGGTTCGCCACTTGAGCGCTAAGCCTCCTCGAATACTCGAATTGCTTCTGATCTGAGCACAGATCACTCTTTGTTTTCTCTCGACCAGAGATTTGCAACAATCAAATGGTGAGCGTGATATCATAAATTCATAATTATGTTATTTCCTATGAAGTGTCCACGAAACTATAAGCCCTTCAAACGGTTTCAGTTCCTGTTTATTTTAGCTTTTAGCTTATTTAAATCGGAAGCTGTTTGAAATACATCAGTTTTCAATTTCGGTTTATTTTAGCTGTTTTGGTTTTTTTATTTTACTTTGCATTGTCCGTGACAATATAACTAGTTTTTTATTTTTTTTTAAAGACTAACAGCCGTTACAGTATAATTTTAACAAAAACTACACATGAAACTTAAGCTGTAAGCCACTGGAAGCACCACCGTAGAAAGATCTTGCCCCCAAACAAGGAATTTGTAGCCGGTCTCTCGGGGCATGAGAGTGCAGTGATCGACACGGTGTCCATCGGATCACGATCCGATGGGCCCCGATGCATCCGACCCTATCCTATCCCATACATCAGCAGGCAGCACTGCTTAGTGTATTGAGGAGTGGCTCCGGCGGATCCACGTTATGATCTGCTGTAGGGCTGGGCATTCGGTCTATTCGGTTCGGTCTATTCGGTCTCTGGAAAATTCGGGTTCTAAAAAATGGGGACCAAATTTCTCAGAAAAAAAGAAGAACCGAACCCAAATAGACCGAATTTTTTGTTCGGTCTATTCGGTCCACCGAATTGACCGAAATAACTCTGAGCTTCCAGATCCAGTGTTGTTTGTGAAATCTTTGTAATGAGCTAAACAAAACAAATAATATTTATGCATAAAGCAATGAGTAGCCAGCCAGTAAATAGATGATAGACACACCAAATGAGCTTTTCGGGTTTGGGTCGATGCTTGAGTGCTTGACGCCTTGACGGGGGCCTTTTCTATAAAACCAGAATTCGGGTTATTTGGTCTATTCGGGTTTTGAAGGCCAAAGACCGAACCCGAACCTGAAGACCGAACTAAATCAAAATATTGACCGAACCCGAACCCCGAAATCTGAATAGACCGACAATTCGGTCTATCCGGGTTCGGTTCAGTGTTCGGTTCTCGGGTTTAAAGTGCCCACCCCTAATCTGCTGCAGCGATCCCATAGCTTTTTACAAAATAACTTGAATACTATTGATATTTACAATAAAATATAAAAAACTTTAAAAATTTTTAAGAGATTGACCTCGCCACCACTGGTGTGGAGAATACTATACCTGCAGATGCACAAATCTATTCCACTATACGTAGGTAGAGCCTAGTTGTCTTGCACAAATTAAAGCAGTGTTATACATACTTACAAATCAATACAAACGCGTGCGTGCACGAGCTTGGCGATGCATGCACACGGCGAGCCGAGATGGCTTCTGGCCTTCTGGTCCCTGGAAAGCCAATGCCAAAAACGAGCTGCTAGAAGCGAGCTCCTGCCTTATATTTAGGGGTGAAAAACGGTAACGGATAATTCGTTTTATCCGATATTCGTATCCGAGAAAACATAAATATGGTAAGCAAAAATCCATATTTGAAAATATTCGTATTCATATTCGAGAATATTCGTATCCGTATTTGAGAGTATTCGTATTCGCATTCGTATTCGAGAATATTCGTATTCGAGACTATTCGATTCGTATTCGATCTGTTTCTAGAACCTATGAAAAATTCGTACAAATTTTGTGATTCAAAATTTGAATTTAGGCGGTTTAAAACCGGTAACCGGTCAAAAACTGGTGAAAAAATCGGTAAAACCACTAGGAATTCGTTTTATCCGATATTCATATCCGAGAAAATCCGTATTCGAAAATATCCGTATTCGTATTCGAGAATATTCGCATCCGTATTTGAGAATATTCGAATTCATATCCATATTCGTTTGAAAAATATAGATTCGTATTCGTATTTAAGATTATTCGACCGTATCCGATCCGTTTTCACCACTATTTATATTTGCCACACGCACAGGTATCCTCCCTTCCCATTTCCTTTTCTTCGGCCAAGCTAGCCAAAAACGTCAGTGTCCTCGTGCCGTGTGTCCCTACTACTAGCTTTATCGTTGTACCAGGCCAGCAGCATATCATCAAAAGGGAGTTGGTTCCGTTATCTTTGGCTTTGATTTATAACTGTGACTTTTAACTATTCGTAAAGAGAATACGAAGATATAAACAACTCACGTATGGTTTTAATCAATATAAATAAAGTCGATATAATATGTACTATAATTAACTTATAAATCTATCCTTAAAAAACACTCCGTTTAAAACCTAGTTATTATAAAAAAACTTAAAAATACTTTTTAGAAACTAAAAGGAAGAGACCCGATATCTCCAAACGGCTTTAAAGCTTTCGGTTTCTAGCTTTCAGAAGCCAAAAACTATATAGAACACATCGACTTCTTAATTTTTGTTTTTTTAGCTTTTTAGTTTTTAGTTTTTTTCCCTTATTGCTTTGCATTATCCTAAAAGATATAACAGTGTTTTTTTATTTTTCTTATTTTTACTATTTTATCTTATTTTTTAAATTAAAAAAGCTAACAGCCGCTTAAAGTACAGCCAAAAAGCCAGAAGCCGGACTTCTAAACTGATTGGAGCGGCATCAGGCCAAAGTTCAAACAACGGCCAGGCCAGCAATGGAGGCGCGCGGCAGTGCAAGATGACAATGAAAAGTGAAAAGGTGAACGAGTGAAGAGCAAAGCACTAGTAGAGGGAACTAATAGCATGGGTACAACTGGGCGGTACTGCTGGAATCTGGAAAGAAACAAGTTTCTATGTTTCTGCAACTATCATGATTCATGGCTGCAAAGAAAACTAAACCTTCTTCACTTCAGTACGTACTTTGACATTAGCAACGACTTCTTCCGTGTCTAGACACAAACACAACCAGCAGCGACGATGGTAAAGACTGGACAGTGGACAGATTAGCAAAGGTGCACATAATTGATCTGTTTCGACAGAGGTTGGGCCTGGCTAAAATCATGGTCCAATGACCAAAATGTTGGGATCTATATAATCAAATACCTGCATTCCAAGCTGCGATAGGCGACAGGAAAGCTGGAAGCCAGCAAGGGGGAAAAAAGAGAGATCACAGTCCAGCCATCCCGTGAAGAACCTGCTACATCAAATTTCAACCTTATTCAGGAAGTGCAGCATCCTTAATAAGCAGCTTGATCTCAGCTCTTTGCACTCTCCTCTTTCATCTTTTTCTCCCATCTACGTTTCTGAAGTGGCAAAAATTCAAGCACACACAGATAAAGAAGAGCCAGTCAGATATTTTTTTGTCAAGGCATGCCCATCACGACATTTGGTATGCAGCAGTTTGATAACAGAGCAACTGAAACTAGCAGCATAATTTTGGAAAGAACAGATTTCTCAAATTGAGGCATTACTAATTTATGCATGATAAGATAAAAAGTGGTGAGCAATTATCTGGAATTTTCATTGAGTGCAGATATTTATTTTCCATGCTCCATCACCATTCTAGCAGTCTGATTGGAATAGTTTATGCTTACATTATAAGCTGGCTAATGGCTATTGGGCTGGGCCTATACAAATCATAGTCATTGTTGCACAAAATCTACAGTATAAACTCTTGTAAATTTATAAGACCACTGAGACACCCCCAGCAGTGTAATTTTCCCTATAGAGGTGAAGCTTATGCTTAACTTAGATCTTTAATGCTTAATTATGCTGACTTAAATGATAAGCCAGGGATTAGGCCTGCATCTGCCATGGCCCACCTGCAGCCGCAACCAAAATGCCTCATGCTTAGATAACTGCAGTTGGGGGACATGGGGCCAAAAGGTAGATTTTGAAAGAGGTTTTATGGGGAAGTGCCTAAATAGATCATAACACTAGGCGGGCAGCTTCATGTGGCTTATCTATACAAGGTGGGCATGACCCCAAATATGGCTATGCTTACAACTGATCAAGCACAAAAATTCCTAGTTAACAACACTACCTATGTTTCCATTATGCCAACATATGCTAGTTGTTGAACCAAAATATTACAAAACCTCTAGATTTTATTTCATACACTGTCATAAATTACAACTGGACAACTTGTGATCATATGATAAATTCAGAATCCAAACTAGGCCAAACAGGCCCTAATCTACGGCAAACCAGACTTAATAGGATCTCAAATAGAAGGCATATGTTAGAACCAAACAACATCTTGTGATTATATGAGAAGTTAAGGATAAAAAAGCAGGTGAAAACCGTGAAATAGGCCCTGATATAAGCCAAACCGGACCTAACAGGCTCTTAAAAGAGGGCATGTATTAAACTAACTATGAAGCGTATTGTTGCACCTCCTGAGCCGCTCCCACGGGCGACTCAGCGGGCGACCCAGCCCGCACCGCCAAAGGCCCTCCCTGCCGGCGTCCCCCCTCGCCACCGTCACTGCTAGTGCCGCAACGACGGCGAGCCCTCAGCTGCAGCTCCTCCCCTCTTTTCTTCCCATTCCATCCTCGCCGTTCCAGATCTGGGACCTCTTTGTCTTCTTGCCGCCGCCGGCGTCGATCCCAATTTCGTTTTTGGATCTACGTCCAGCGCAGCAATGCGGCCAGCGCCAAGTGGACGTGAGCATGCCGATCGGCGCGCGCGGGGGGGGGGGGGGGGGGGGGGGGACATCGTCGAGTACCTCGGTGGCCACGACCTCGCCGACCCACGCTTCCTCACCGACCTCGGTGTCACCATTGATGAGCTCAAGAATCCCTCCGGGGACCTCAATGGTGGCCTCCTGGCCGCCACCCTCAACATGCTCGAGGCCCGAGTTTTCGCCGCATCCTCACCGACCACTCTGCCCACTCGAGATGCAGCAACACAGCACTACCTCCGCCTCCATTCCGCCATCTCCCATCCCCACCACCACTGTCCACAATCTTAGCCTGATTCTAGACCGCCTCGTGGCCAATGGTCGGCAAGTTCGCTGCGTGTCTATGTACGCCGATGCACGCGGAGGTGTGGTGAGTGCCAGCCTTTGTGCCCTTGGTCTTGACTACTTGCGCAACCCGGCTGATGACACGCAGGCATTGGGCCTCGGCATTGAGTCGTCTGCCGCTCAGCTCACCGACGGGCTCGTCATTAAGGCCTAGTCTTGCTATTGTTGTTGGGGGCCCTCACCCTGAGTACTGGGCCGGTTGTTTGAAGAGGCCCAAAGAGTTGAGTGTTCCGCCGTTGAGTTAAGAGTCCTAAGTACGAACACTGCTTTGGAGGCCCCGTGTTGCAGCAGTTCTGTTTCGATCTCGAGACCAAGCAAGCCACGGTTCGTGAGCCATGTGGGAGTAGGGGGAGTGGTGCTAGAACTTTCGGTTTCTCTTGCGGGTCGTCCACCGTTGTCACCTGAGCGGAAGGGCCATGTGTCGTCCACTGTCATCACCTGAGCGGAAGGGTGCTTCCTTGCCATCTTCATTATGAAAGTTCTTTGCTGTTTGTCCTGTTAGTGTTGGTGCTCACTGTGGTTCTTCAACCGTGGAGGAGTTGTGGTTGACCTTGCCGTTGCTTCTATTCTTCTCTCTCAAGCTTTGTGCAATTGTGGTCCTCTACATCTAGCTCGAAATTCAGTTAGAAGCTTTAGCATGTGGGGAGGTGGGGTGTGTTGTTCTTCCCTTAGCTGCTTGGTGTGCGGTTTGTGCGAGTTGTTTGGTGTAGTGCTTGTGGCCGCTTGCCTAGCACAGCGTGTGTTTTGTTCCATTTTCTTTCTTTTTTTCTTTCTTTTTTGCTCCTGCTTTATCAATATATCGGGCAGTTCTCCTGCCAGTTCATTCAAAAAGAAAAACTAACTATGAATCTCCATGCTTTCTCCACCAGCTCATATCAACTAGATAGAAGAACCGCAGCTCATATCTACTAAATAGAAGACACCAAGAGGGATTGGTTTACAGTAGTGTGATCAAAGCTAACACTAAGAGGGTGTTAGTGCAAGCTTTAGACAAATTAAAAAATGTTAAATATACCGATTTACGTCGAGCAATAAACACTGGCATTCAAAAAATACATCTAAACTACTGATATCAGCTGGGAAATGGCATGGTTATACACGAGGATTACTAATAGAATGTCGGGAAAATTGAGTATATAGGACTGAGTTGAGTGTGCTTTTGTGAAATAGGACCAAGTTATTTGGACTTGTAAATATAGGACTGAGTTCACCACCTTCTTGCAAATATAGGATTTTTCCCATTTTAATTTCATTTCCATTTTTCAGGCATTTTTCTCCACGCGAAATGACTCTTTTGCCCTTCTTCTTCCCCTCACCTGGCCGCGCCGCCCCCTCGCCCGCCCCGCGCCGCCGCCGCTCCCTCGCCTGCCCCGCGCCGCGCCGCCGCCGCTCCCTCGCCTGGGGAGCGGCGGCGGCGCGGCGCGGGGCAGGCGAGGGAGCGGCTGCGGCGCGGGGCGGGCGAGGGGGCGGCGCGGCCAGGCGAGGGGGCGGCGCGGCCCGGCGCGGGGCAGGCGAGGGAGCGGCGGCGGCGCGGCGCGGCCAGGTGAGGGGAAGAAGAAGGGCAAAAGAGTCATTTCGCGTGGAGAAAAATGCCTGAAAAATGGAAATGAAATTAAAATGGGAAAAATCCTATATTTGCAAGAAGGTGGTGAACTCAGTCCTATATTTACAAGTCCAAATAACTTGGTCCTATTTCACAAAAGCACACTCAACTCAGTCCTATATACTCAATTTTCCCTAGAATGTCAGTGTGTAAACAGTAGACACTAGATGACAATGTGAACAACATGAAGCATAAGGATGAGACGAGGAAGCAAACCTTGTAGTCGAGGAGCATCTGGGGCATCTTTTTCATCAGTTCAATAGTATTCGCGCGCCTGAAAAACGAATCAAACATGAAGCAGGGAGGCACATCGAATGCACATCGCTAGGGAGAGCCAAGAAATGCGCGGCGCTTACTTCTCGGCGGCGATGCGGTCGCACTTGTGTCCCTTGCGCTTGGTGCGCATCTCGCCGCGGGGAGGGTCGTAGGTCCAGTCCTCGCCGGCGAGGAGGACCTCCTTGCGGAGGCGGGCGCGCTTGCGGGCGCTGAGGCCGATGGGCTTCCAGGCGCCGAGCTCCCAGTACCCCCACACCCCCTTGGTCAGCTCCCCCTTGTACTTGGCCAGCTTGTCCTTCCACGGGTACCCCTCAGCCCACTTCGCCGCCGTCGCAGCCGCCGCCTTCCGGGCCATCGTCTCCGCGCGCGATCGGTGGTCGGGCTCAGCTAGGGTTGTGCTGCTCGCTGCTCTTGCCGGTTCGGCTTCGGCGGCGGATAGGGTAGTGATCGCCTATTGGGCCTTAGCGGGCCTCATTTGTCGGTCCAGGACGCTGGGCTTTCATATTTCAGTCCCACTTTGGCCTGAAAAGCCCGGCCCAATGAACACTGCCGAGTCGGCCTCCACCTCTTCTCCCAATCAAAACCTCGCAGCCGCAGCCGCCGCGACCCAACCGAAGCAGCAGCAATGGTGCTCGCCCGCAAGAAGCTGAAGCAGAAGCGGAAGCTCCTCACCCTCCTGCCCGCCGGCGACGGCGAGGCGGGGGTGGTGAAGGAGGCTCAGACCATAAAGGAGCGGCTCGACTCCTCCAAGCGCCCCCGCCCTAAGCGTCCCAAGAAGCCGTCCCCGCGGAAACCACGCGTCACGAAGGTGGAAGCGGCGGCGCTGAGGCAGCAGTCGGAGGCGGAGCGGAGGAAGGAGGTGGAGCGGAGGAGGGAGGAGAGGAGAAAGGAGAAGAAGGAGAAGAAGAAGATTAGGAGATTAATGGAGGCGGAGGCCGCAGAGAAACTAAAGTTGGAAACGGAGGCGGAGAACCAGAAGTTCGAAGTGGCAGACCCTGGAGTTGGATCCGACGATCCCCTCGTGGCAGAAGATAGGTGAGTTAGGGCTTAACAGATTGGTGATTGTGTACTCGGTTATCTAGTTTCTTGTTAGATTGGCGCGAATATATCATGGAAATAGGAGAGATGTTGATGTTAACATGCGTTCTTGCGAAAAAAAGGAAATCAGAAATGATCTCATAGCATGTTGGTACAGTGTGAGCTTAGAACAGTGTAGCCGTTTAGGTGATGAACAATGTAGGGGTTGTACTCTAATTGGATTGTTTAGGTTTGCAATTCATAAGTAGTCCCATAATTCTATAGTACATAAGAAATTGTGTGACCATCCGATTGGTTGTGACTTGTGATCAAAGCAATGGTTTTGTTTCTTCGTGAAGTGAGACTATAATGTGATTGCTTTCGAGTGGTATCTTCATGTAATTGGTGAGGTATGTATCTGAATTTGATTGCTTTCTAGTAATGCCTTCATGGATTAATGAGGCGAGTGGTGGTGCTATTTAGCTGTTTGGGGTTCTTTTGTTGACATTAGTTGTGTAATATTTTGTGTCCTTGTTCAGTGAGCGAAGTCTAAAAACAGTGAAGGTGGAAGCAGGGGAGAAGAAACAGAAGCTGGGAATGGCTGGTCCTGTAGTTGGATCCAACGATCTGATTGTGGCAGAAGATAGGTGAGTTAAGGATTTATCTTTTCTGTATTGTGGATCATCAAAATAAGCAAAATAGTATTTCGAGAGAGTAGCATAGCATGTTAGTGACTTAGACCAGTGTAGCCATATAAGTGATTAACAAATAACAGATGTAGGGGTTACTCATGTTTGGATTGTTTAGCTTTGCCATTGATTGAAGTAGTGTAAATTCTACAATACATAAGAAATTGCTTGATCATCTGGTTTGGTTGTGACAAAACAACTGTTTTTGTTCGATAAAAAAATGCCTGTTCTGTCTGCTATGTTGGAAGGTAACTATTTTTCTTTGCGAAGTGATAGTGTAATTTGATTGCTTTCTGGTGATGAATTCATTGAATTGATAAAGGAGTGCGGTGGATGGGTGGAGTCATTTAACTGCTTGCAGGATGTTGGCCTTGTTAACATTGTATCTTGTTTTGCATCCTTGTTTCAGTGAGCAAAGTATAAATAAGGTGTTTGTTGGTGGCATCCCATACTATTCATCTGAGGATGACATTAGAAGTTTCTTTGAAGGATGTGGCAGTATCACTGCACTGGACTGCATGACTTTTCCCGAAACCGGGAAGTTCAGGGGTATTGCCATTCTCACATTTAAGGTATGCTTGACATTTTGCTAATGCACTGAACGTGCAAAGTTTTGATGGCACTAGAGTTTGATTCAACTAATTAAGTAATTATATTCAAATGGCAATCTGACTTGTTCACGGTTCTGGTATAGAAATTGTTGGTTTAGTTTCCAAATCCTCTTATGCCATTCATCTGCATGGTCTTGGTTGTAATGGATGTTGTAGCAAATCTTGTGGTACAACTTTTGAGCAAACTCTTATGTTCCATTTAATTTTATATAATCCATCAAGTCAGCTGGATACCAGCATAGGACATCTTGACCTGTTATTATGAACCATTCACATGCATTGTGAGCAGCATGCTTTTGGCCATTGCCTATGTTTGGAGGTTGGAACCTGACTGACTGCACTTGTCCAGACTGACACTGCCGCACAAAGGGCATTGGCTCTTGATGGTGCAGATATGTAAGCACATCTCCTTCTGAATATTACCCTTTCTTTGTTTTAATCATAATTCATAAGCGATAACATTTTTTTTAACCATTTCAGGGGAGGATTTTATTTGAAAATCCAGCCTTACAAATATAACCGTGAAAAACAAGATTTTGCACCAAAGATGATAGAGGGATACAATAGAATATATGTTGGGAACCTAGCATGGGACATGACAGAGGATGACATAAAGAAGTTCTTTTCTGACTGCAAGATCTCATCAATCCGATTTGGAACCGACAAGGAGACAGGTGATTTCAAAGGCTATGCCCATGTTGATTTTTCTGATGGCACATCTCTTGCTGTTGCTATGAAGCTTGACCAGAAGGTGATTAAGGGGCGTTCAGTCAGAATCAGATGTGCTGTTCCCAAGAAGGACAACCAGAAACTCAATGACAATGCAAACTCATATTCATCAAAGAATAAGATTCGTACATGTTATGAATGTGGCACCCCTGGCCATCTCTCTTCTTCTTGCCCTAATAAGAAAGCTTCTGAAGTCATATCTGACGAAAACAAGGCTAATATCGATTCAGCCACAGCATCGTTGAAGAAGAGGCGGACATGCTATGATTGTGGGGTTCCTGGCCATCTCTCGTCGGCTTGCCCAAACAAAAAGGCTGCTGAGGCTGTTTCTAACGAGGAGCCTGATGATGAACCAAAGTCTGCACCTTCCATCGTTTCTGAGGAAAACAAAATATGTGATGAATTAAATTCAGCACCTTTGAAGAAGAGGAGGAAATGCTATGAATGTGGCATTTCCGGTCATCTCTCGTCCGCTTGCCCCAACAAAAAGGCTACTCAGATCAATTCTGACGAAGAGAAACTTGATGGTGGCTCAAGTACACCCTTACCTCTTTCTGATGGAAAGAAGGCTAGTGATAACACAAACTCGGTGCCTCCAAAGAAAAAGAAGAGGCGGACATGTTATGAATGCGGCATTGCCGGCCATCTCTCATCAGAATGCCCGAATAAGGCTGCTGCTGAGGCCAAATGATTATGTTAGTATTTGCTTTTTTAGATTTAGTGTCTTTAATTGAACAGCACGAAGAGTTATGTTGGTTCTTAGACAGTATGATAGTGAGTCATTTTAGCAGGCAATCTAATGTGCAATAGACAAATGTTATATCTTCTATTTACCCTTGTCAAATTTTTACTCCATCGTAAAGCAGGTTGAGAGTCCCAGTATTTTTGCCATTTCAGCTGCCTTGGAGGGTTATTTATGCCCTGGAATTACCATGGTCTATTACAGGTAAATTACTATATATATTTTGTTACGAAAATATACCACAACAAAAGAAATTAGAGATACAAACGGTGCAGGCCGGGAGCAAATTCCTCTAGTTTAACATTTGTACATGTCAGTACCACAGATTTATTCATGTTTTCAACCTATTTCTACATCGACTAGAAGGGACCCAGCAAATATATAAGAACAGCAAAGTATTCATACTACCATGATTAGATTAATTTGCTTACTACTGCTAAATGCTGGCATCTTCTCCCCCACTCTGATTCAATCACCGCTTGCTCTGTGTGCGATGACATCCTCATCCTGTGTGTCATTGCACTAGGCCGGATCACTGTCTGCTACTTAGCCTTACGTGGAGAAGGCGACCAAAACCATAGAAAAATTGAGGTGAGGTGCATGCACAGAGACGCAAGCAAGCAGGCCGATTGCCCAAGCAAAGTGAGCTCCAGCCCCGAACGCAGCAAATCGTTCGTGTTCTTTTCTCTGAAAACGACTTCAACTCTTTCTGAAAAGCAGGTTTCCTTCACCAATTTTGTCACTTGTGAGAGCCACAGATTGCATATGATAAGGAAACAAAACTGTCAATTGATCGTACAATGTCTTCCTGCTTTGTCATGCCTTGCAGCCATGACATGTTTAGCTGTACATCATACAGAGTATTTATGAGCAAGATCGAAGCTGCAAAATTTCAGTAAGATGATCCATCAGCAAGATACCCTACTCTAGATAAGTGAACTTCATCATGGCTCACTAATCTACTCGTCTACTTGTAAATCCTTCATCTCCATTGCCTTTGTATGTACTACTAATCAGATGTTTTCAACGGATGAAAGTATGCTAATCTATTGATGAGTAGCATCACAGCACTAAGCCGCTTACACCTACTAGCACAAATTATACAGTTCACAATTGTTTCAAAATTACACACTTCTTTATTTGGAGCAGCCTAGAACCGCACCACAAGAGAAGAGAGAAGTGGATAGAACATGGAAGCAAACTGAATCGAAACCAGTATCTTTAGGGTCTAAACAAAATACTACTATCTCATGGGTCATTGTTTTCTGATCTGTAGTTCGATTTAATTTTTCAAAACTTCAGAAAATTTGTGAATACTAAAATTTCAGAGTACATATAACCTATCTGATTCCTCATCTCTCTATTTTTCAAAAAATTAAGTTGCCGGCTCTTAAGCAGCATGGGACGCATAAGGTGACTTAAATCTGCCCCCTGAATCACAGAGGAATATACAGCCTTTTCGCAACCGGAAATCACAGTTTCAACACCATGACGAAACACCTAATATGATATTATGTAACTAACCTTTTGAATCAGCAGTAGCTAAAGTAGCGTTTCCTGAAAGATTCTTTTGCATTCAGTGGTCAGCACACTGCATATACCCCAAAAAAAAACGGACAGAAGACGCAGAAAACCGAAACAGCTCGACCGTTTTTTATGTTTTTCTTTCTTCAGAAATGTTGGATGCAATGCAATGTGCACTGTTTTCCTAATGTGTATTTTATAGATAATGTTGGGCTCAGCATGTTTCACAAAGTGAGAAAAAGAATTGCACAAGGAATCAGACTTGTGCTTTGATACTGCAGTGCCAAGACATCAGATATAGCTAGCAAGCAAGTCAACACAAGCAAATTGGAGCATTGGACACCAAAGCTGTGCCGGTTTAAACAATTTGCATAGGTTTGACACGATGGAAGTTTTTGATCTCTGATGCAGCTGTTGCTGAACCTTGAAGCAAATCACGAAGCAAACTTCTACTTTTGCTGATTTATGCGGAGAATGGCAGGCGCAAGGTCAGATTGAGAGGGACACAAGAGTTACTTACGTTAAATAGGGTTAAACCAATGAGATAAAGTTGCAGGGACAAGTAGAACTCCAAGCACTAATCATCGGCGGCGACTAGATAACAGGTTCATAGCAAACTGCAAATTGCTCATTTATGTCACAGGCAAAAGAACATCATGCTGTGCATAAACTTTCGTGCACGAAGTTCTCTGAATCTTCTAGAACAACTGGGTAGCTGTTGAACACAGAACAATTATTCCCTTATATTGACTTGAGCGTATCGTCGCAAACAGTGAGGGATTATGTAGCTTCAGGCTGCAGAAGGGACCATATTGCCAACTGGCCTTTGCAAATTTTTTGATCCTTGTATCATGTACGTGCTGCTAACATTATGAGATGCAGCGAGCAGATGCGCATTCTCATCTATGTAGTACTTACCTGAGCTCTGAAGATCTCAAGTACTGGGCAGCAGTAGTCTTCGGTTGCTACTTTCTATAGAGGTTTGATCAGACATAAGCAAGAGTTTGATCTAACGCATAGAATCTTGACCTAGCAGTTTCTTTTTTCTGTACTGGGAACAGGAGCAAGATTCCATTTGATCCCCATCAAACACTTCCGTTGTGTGGAACAATTGAAGACGCCATGAACTCCTAAATCCTAATCCATCAAACCGCAACAGATGACACTATTAACGCAAGTTGCAATAAGAAAAAGTAGATAAATTTGTAACTAGGCCAACTTTCTTTCTTGCTTACAACATGTAGCAATTATTGATCAGTTGAGTCCAATCAGCTAGTGCAGTGTAGACGCAACCAATCCAAGAACCAATCATCGGCAGGAACTGTTTATTTAACAGGCACAGTTGTCTTTATTTAATTTCAGCCTCAGATACCACTACTCGATGGTTGTTTAAGGTGGCTATTCGGCTTGATGAAGTATCATGTAGCCGCAGATTGGAAGAGGCATTTCTGATACTGCCATGCCAGCACTATCAAGTAGTCCAAAAGGCGCTAGATGCAAGATACTGTTCATGTGCCATTTGAAGAAACCATGAGACGTTTCATGAGCTCATCATTCATCAAGCAGGTAATCGTCGTCGGTACTATGTATGATTGTCGTTCCTGTTTACGAATAGCACTTGTCTTTATCACGAAGTCAATAGACCAATATATATATATGTATAGGTATAGCATATATACAGCTAACTTCTTATACAACAGAAAAATACATATAGAATATTACATATCCAACATCCCCTCAAATTTATGGTAGATCAACGACATTAAATTTAGAGAGGTAGAAACTGTAGTGGGCTTTAGTCTGTGCATTTGTGAAAAAAAAAATCTACCAACTGAAACTCTGAAGACACATACTGAAGAACAACAATTTGGTCATGCACCTATGTCCGTATGTAAGAAGCATCAACATTAATATGTTTTGTAAGCTCATACTTCACCAGATCTTTACCAATGCTAATAGCACCTATACTGTCAGACAAAAGAGGAGTCGGTGCAAAAATAGAAACACCAAAATCCACAAATAACTACCGTAATCAAGTAACATCCGCAATCAACAAAACCATAACTCGCAACTCAACCTCAACACACAAATGAGAAACTATTGTCTGCTTTTTAGTCTTCAAAGCGACGAGAGAACTACGAAGAAAAACACAATAGACAGAGAGAGACCAGCGATCAGAGTGGTCACTAGCCCAGGTGGCATCAGAATATACCTGGAGCTGTAAAAAGCTGTAGCGAGAAAAAAAAGAGATGACAAGAAATGGTTCCACGAAGGTATCGTAAAACACAAAGAATATGGTTATAGTGGAGCTAAGTAGGAGCAGAAATAAACTGACTCAAGATATACACAGAATATGAAATGTCAGAACGAATGACATCAAGATAAACAAGGCTCCCAACAAAATGACGATAGCAAGTAAGATCAGCAAGAGGCTCACCATCAGTGGGACGAAGATGAATATTAAGCTCCATGGTAGTCTCAACAATACGCAGATTAGTAAGAGAGCCACAATCAACAAGATCATGAATATGCTTTTCTTAGGACAAACAGAAGCTCTCAGGAGTAGAAATAACCTCAATCCTAAGAAAGTAGTGAAGAAGACCTAGATCGACATGAGAAACTACTCACTAAGATGTTCTTTGACAAAAGTGATGTACTGAGAATTATCTCCAGTAATAATCATATCATCAATATACAAAAGGAGAAGCGTCTGACCACGAGGCGAAGTGTGAATGAAAGAGTAGGATCATGAGCACTGGTCAAGAAACCAACTGCAATGATAGTAGAAGAGAAATAATCAAACCATACCCTCAAGAACAGAATACCCCAGTGGTGGTTGCATATAAACCTACTCACACAGCTCACTATTGAGAAAGGCATTCTTGACATCAAGCTGAGAGATGGACCATGTCCAAACAGACGTCACAACTAGAAGAGTGCAAACAGTGGATATGTGAGCCATAGGAGCAAAAGTCTCATCATAATCACGACCATGGTCTTACTGAAAAAATCACATGCCATATGATAAGCCTTGTAACTCTCAAGAGAACCATCAGAGTGAATCTTAATCTTATAGACCCACTTACATGTGATAGAAATAACATGCGTAAGAAGAGAAACAAAATCCCACGTACCAGTATGTTCAAGGGCAGCGATCTCCTCTGCCATCGCATGCTACCACTTCGGATAAACAACATCATCATGATAAGAAGTCGGTTCGACAAGAGCACTAGCAACAAAGCCAAAACGCTCAAGATGCCCAATAGATTGATGATCATGAAGAGCATATCGAGAAGTGGCTGAAGAGGATGACCCATCAGAAGGAGAAGACACATCATAAGAATTCTCAAATCGCGGATGACAAGGATAGTAGAGAGGATAAGAAGGAACAAAATTAAGAGGAACCTCTGGAGAGGGTGCGGTGGCAAAGAAGACACCAATTGTGGATGAGGCACCAGGGAGACCAAAGGTTGTGGTGGAAGAGTGATGACATGGGGTGGAAGGAAAAGTCAGGAAAGAAAGTGGCTCGACAAGAGATGCTGAAGTGGAGGAAAGAGAAGGATGAGAATAGAGGACATAACTCATCAAAAGTAACATCCCGAGAAATCCACATCCATCGACCAACAAGATCCTAACAACAATATCCCTTGTGCTCAGCATTATAGCCCAGAAAAATATACTCCATAGACTGAGTGTTTAGCTTGGTGTGCTCACAGGGTGCAAGAAAAATATAACACACACACCCCCCCAAAGAGGTAAAGACTAGAATAATCAGGAGTCTTGCCACATAGATGCTTAATTGTGATCCCACCCTGAAGAGCAGAAGAGGGTTGAATATTGATCACAAAAGTGGCGGTAGAAACAGCATCAGCCCAGAAGTGTGGTGAAACAACAGAAGCAAGCATGAGAGCATGGGCTGTCTCAAGAAAATGACGATGCTTTTCAGCCACACCATTCTTGGCATGAGCACCGGAGCAAGAAAACTGAGAGTGCCCTGCTCGGCAAGAAAACCACAAAGAACTCTCAATAAGTATTCCCCAGCGGAATCAACATGAAAAACATGAATATAAGAGTCAAACTGAGCACGAACCATGGTGGCAAAAGTTTGTAGATGGATAGAACCTCACTACGAGAATGACATAAAGTATATGTAATATATATATATATATATATATATATATATATATATATATATATATATATATATATATATATATATATATATATATATATATATATATATATATATATATATATATGTCTGCCAAGAAAAATCATCAATAAAAATTGGGTAATATTGATGACATCCTTTCGAAATGAAAGAAGCTGGACCCCATACACCAGAATGAACAAAATCAAAAGGATGCTGAGACACTGACTCACTAGAAGGATAGGGGAGTTGAAGCTATTTGCCAAGCTTACAACCCTGATAATTTAGAGAAGTATCACCAGATACAAACTCTAAAATACCACGATGAATTAATGAAGACAAACGTGACCCACAAAGATGTCCTAAATGATGATACCACTGAGCAAAAGATGCGGTGGAGGATGCAACAGATGCGGAGGTGGTGGTGGAGGCGATAAGACTAACAGAGGCAGCGAAAGGAAGATGAAACTAGTCAAGCTCGGAGAGCTATCGTAAGTCATGACGGCAAAGGCCAGTACCAATCAGACTCCTCGTGCGATGATCTTGAACACAACAAGAATCAGAATCGAGAATATCACGACAACCATTATCCATGAACTGACTAGTAGATATGAGCTGCATGGTTAGTTTTGGAACATGAAAAACAGTAGGAATATGAAAGAATGAATTTGAAAGACTACCTCATTCTGCGACAGAAAGAGAGGTACCATCTATTGTTTGAACAGTGATAGGAGCAGTTAAAGAACTAATGGAAGTGAGACTGGTGGAATCATATGTTATATAAAAGGAAGCACCAGAATAAAAAATCCAAGATAATATACCTAAGGAAGAAAAAGTAGAAGGCGGTCTCTGACTAGAAGACTATGAGCAGAACTAGATGACGTAGCAATGTGAGAAGCTCCTAAATGTCATAGGCACTAGAGCTCCTTTGAGAGGAGGAACCTCCAATGCCCTCCGGACGACGACCGTCATGACGAAAATATTTTTTCTTTCTGTAGCATAACTGCTCCACATGACCATCCTTGTTGCAATAGGTGCAGTGGAGTCTCTTACTAACAACAACTGTCACTGGTGAAGGCGCAACTGGTGAAGGAGTAACTGAAGACGCAGTAGATGTAGAAGCTAAATGAGCTACTAAAACCGAAGGAAACGATAGTGATCGCAGCAGACCCGCACCACGAAGATAAATCTTCTCAGTTCAAACAGCTGCAAGAGCCTCTAACAAAGTCGCACAAGGGTGGCGAGTTAGCAATTGAGCATGAGTCTGCTCAAACTCAGCCCGGAGAAGTGTCAAAAAGTTGTATATGCAATGAAGCTCCAGATGAGACTGTTGACGTTGACAACATCGATAAGTGTGGCATATGTCTGATTTCAAAGAGTCAATCTAATGCCATACCGCGGACAGTTGAGCATAGAACTCATCCACATTGGCATCTTCCTGCTATAATGACTACTCCTGATGCACAATAGCAAAGCACAAGAAATCATCAGATGGCTTATAGAGGTTGCACAGATGTGCCCACATCGCCTGTACGAAAGCCAAACCAACCACATCACCAGTGAGATGCACCTCCATGCTAGCAACTAGAATAGCAGAAACACATGCATTCTCATCAGTCCATGTCTTGTAAGCAGTATAATGAGTCTGAAAAGTATCCATGGCATCCTCAGAAGCCTTAGATGCCTTCGTACGAGTGTCTTTGGAAGCATCCTTCAAGAGTACATGCTTAGTGGGTAGAGCAGGATGAGGTAGAAAAGACAACTCGCTAGTAAAAAAACTCCCAAATACATTGGCCACGCATGTGGAGGCACATGTGCTGAAACCAGTCCTGATAATTAAGACCATCGAAAATCACCGAGTAGTGAGAAACATAAATGATGCCTGAAAAGAATGACATTTTTCCCATTTACTTACTTAAAAAACCGATAAGAGTCTCGACAGAAGGCACGCTAGCGAAAAAAAAGGCATCTCAGCCGGATCAAGCGAGACCGATGGTCGAGCGGCTGCACAGGTGTTGTCAGCAGGTGGCTGGGCGGCATGGTCCCGTGGTCCCCCCTCCTGTGCACCCATCGATCAGACCTGGTTGTATGTTGCCAAAGATGACGGCACGGAAGATCTGGGCGACAGCAGCGTCAATCCAGGCGGCGGTGGCCAGATGGAGCTCGGCGGCGTAGATCGGCGGAAGTCACCTGCGTCTGCAGAGGCTTGACAAAAATCCGTTGGCAGATCGATGACGGATCGGGGTAGGCCGACCAGCAGGCTTCTTCTGCGGAAGCAGCCACGGGCAGGCTTCTTCGATGGAAGAGGCAGGGGTTGCAGTGGCGATGGCAGGCGGAAAGCCCCGGCGATGATCTAACAACAGACGGTGGTGGACTGATTCACGGCAAGTGATGGGCAAGCGGCAATGGCAGCGAAGAGCGACAGGCGCGATGGAAAAGCCAGGCGGTAGCTGCAATACGAACTAACAGTGGTTTGACGAAAACAAAGGCTAGGTTTGCTCTGATACCATGTTATAAATAGCGCTTGTCTTCATCATGAGGCCAATAGGCTAATATATATAAATACACGTATAGATATAATATATATGTAGGTAACTCTTTATATAATAGAAAAATAATATTTAGGAAATAATACATATCTAACAGTTCCAAGTTGCCCTATTGGCCTATTCATGACGCCCTATTGGTTATTCATGACGGTGGTATATTCCAGGGAAAAAAAGAGATCCTCATTGACACAAAGTATCAATGTATCATGTTATATTTACGGAATAAAACCAAGAAAAAGCTTTTAATCTTGAGCTCTTGAATCACAACCTATTACTCCCCGCGGGAAGCGCGCGCGCTGAGGGTGGCCACGTCGCCCCTGCGGCCGCTCTGCCCGGCGCGTGGCGCCCAAATCCCTGTACGGCCGGGGGAGGCAAATCCCTCCAGTTTTTTCGAAATTACGTAAAGGTCCTTTTTCCTCGCGAAAAGGTCCCTGCGCCCAGTTTTTTCCAAAAAAAATTTTGGATGGCGCCCCGCGTGTTTCCAAAATTACGTATAGGCCCTTATTTACTTACGTACAGGTCCTTGCAGGTCCTCGATTTTTTCCAAAAAACCTTTTGTTTTTCCGAAATTACGCACGGGTCCTCGATTTTTTTTATGAAACTCCCTGCGAATCGCCGTCTCTTTTGCTTCGGTCCACACGGTGGCTGGCGTGGCGTGGCGCCACGCCTACGTGGCTAGTATTTCAATGGTGGCTTATGCACACCACTGTCACAAGAACAGCCATCTCATCCCATTTTTTCCCGAGTATTGCAGAAGATTTACGCCCTACTCATTTCGGCTTGAACTTCTAACTTCTGGTTTATTGTTTACTATTTATAAATTTCGTCTTTATCTGAACTTTTGTTTTTTTTTGAGTTTTTTGCTGGTTCTTTTTTCTCGTATTTATTTGTGTTATACGTGATGGGCTAACATATTTTTTCTATTTTTGAATTTTTTTTAAAATTTAATTATACTAAATAAGTTATCATCAGTTACAGTATAAAATAAGTTATGTTTATTCAGGCCAAATTACACGCCGTTGCACTAAAAGAAAAAGTACCACCGTCAGAACAACAATCATCTCATCTCATCTCATCTTTTTTACTTTCTGACTTGTTCTTTCTTCTTGATAGTCTACCGCACTTTAATGAACCTGTTGATATCTGCCGCACTTTATCCAAGATTCTACTCTTCAATTCTTAGTTTCTCCAAAACAAGACAAATTCTAGAAAAGAAACTGTTGACCAGCCTGCTCGGTTGGGCTAAAAAACTATAGTTTATTGCTGAAATTACACTGTAGTGACTGAAATTTTATTGTAGTTGAAGGTGACTTATTTTGCGTAATTAAATTTAAAAAATTTAAAAATAGAAAAAATATGTTAGCTCATCATGGACAATGCAAACAAATACGGGAAAAAAGAACCGACAAAAAAGCTCAAAAAATTAAAAGTTCAAAAAAAACGAAATTTATAAATAGTGAAAAATAAATTAAAAGTCAAAAACTGAAGCCGAAACGAGTGGAGCCGATCCATTCAATGAGCCACTTGCATCCTTTCCAAAGAAGACTGGCGTAGACTCGGCTAAAGTCGACGCAGTGTGCTCTCGCTTCTGCGTCCAATCGTCTTCACCGCAGATGCATCGCTCTTACCTGTCAGAAATCAAAGACCCGATATAAAGAAGCAGCTAGACACCTCACTGACTGTTTCTCCCTGCAAGCAAAAGGCATCCGTTTCTTCAACTCCTAAGGCCAACATGTGCTTTCTTTTATACAGCTTAAAGTCACAACTGCCTATTTGAAATGAACCGAAAATTTTGAAATTTACTCAAATTTGATTGAGTTTGAAAACTTGCCAAATACAGAAACTCTTCAAGCCTTCACCTTCACTCAGCATTGGCGCCCTTCTGCTAAGTGTCTTCACCCATGTTTCCCATACCACGAGGATGCCCGCCGTTCGCGCGCTCGCTTGCCAGCTCACCGCTACCATGCCGACTAAACCACTCAGCACCCTACCACCTCTTCGACAATGCCTTAATTGGCTATCACCTCGCCTCCTGGCCATGCACCATCAGCTCGTCGTTGCCGACCTCACCGTTGTGCTCGCGTTTCGACTCGTGCTGCCAGCAAGCTCGTTTGCGCCAAAAGGGTGTGCCACACCCGAGGTGACACTGTATCAGCCAGCACAACCACCGATGCCGCCGGGACTCCTCATCTACCAGCACCATCATCCACGCGTCGGTCTCGCTACCTCGGTTCTCCTATCATCACCGCCTTAGAAACTCTGCAAAGCCAAGCGTAGTTGATCACTAGCCTTCATTTGCGCCGAATAGCATTTCCAAGAGCTTTCCTTCACCTTTCCGGCCGAGAACCGCCGCCACCACCAAAGCCTCGCCTGTGAGCATGTAAACCAATTTCTCCCACAACCTCAAGCCTGAGCCGATTCCTTGTGATCTTAACATTGCCAGGACATGCCGAATCCAACCCCGGCCATGCCATGCACTCCCATGGTCCCTAGGTCACCGACGACGTATGCCACCACTGTTCAAGCCCAGCCAATATGAGAGGCTGCGTACAGGCCATGCCTAGCCAAACCCTTATACTGTAGATACTTGGACTCCCTTGAACCTCACTGGAAACCCACCGGAGTGCCATTGTGCCATGGTCTTGCTCCGACGAACTCCCACTGTTGCTAGCCTTCACCTGCGCTCCTTGAACTTTGACAATACCAAAAAATGGAATCCTTTGTCCACATTGACCCTATATGCGCTGTCGCTCACCATCAAAAGCTGCTGCCACCATCCAATTCGCCTCGCCGCCATTTTTCTCTACTTGGGCACCACTAACGCACACCTTAGCTCAACAGGCTTCAGATCTCTCAGGGCAAAGCTAGTGGGCCGACCAAGTAGACCAAACAGTGAAAGCCCGACAGGCCAAATGGGCTAAGCACTATTCATAGCCCAACACTATTCATATTTAGCCTGACGCAATTCATAACTCGAACACAATACTATTCAACCCGATCCATAACTAATAGCAAATAGATTCAACACTGTTCATGGATTTGACCCATTACGAATAGTACCAGCCCACTACTGTTCATCTAAATACATTAAACATATTTATACCCATTTTGACCATCTTGAGCCCATCTAACCAATTTTTAACTCCGTTTAATCCAATCAAGCACCGTTTATGTCATAACCGTCCAAACTTACTTTCTTTTATATTTTTCGGATATTTTATTGCATTTTGTTTCCATCATACATTCTGCAAAGCAGGGATTTATTTGTATTCGTTCTTTTGTAGTAGTATCCGGATTCAACTAATTGGCTAACGGAGAAGCTACTGGAGCAATTATGGTGGATGGTGTAAACCTAAAACCTACAAAAAAAATAGTCAAAATACTATGGATAAAAAGGCAAGCCATATATTTTTTATCATGTTGATCTTACATTATTTATCAATTATTAGTACTTCCATTATTTTTATTTTTTCACTGTTATTTATTTAAAATAATTATTTAGAATAGCATGATAATTAGTTAAATCCTACCACTGAAAAAGCCATGCTTTACTTGAAGACCATATTCACTTGACAGCCTTTATAATAATAAATTACTATATAAATATTCATCAGTAGATTAGACAATAAAACATTTTACAATACTAAGTTGATTTGGCGTTTCGCCGATAGACTATAAAATGGTACTAGGGTTAAGGATGACTCGTGTAAAACCACTAGATAGTTGGAGCTTACGATCTTACCCTAGGGTGGAGGCATTTGTATGAATTGGTGGTTCAATGCCGTAACGTACTGGGTTTATGACTGGTTGTCTCATTTGTAAAAATTAAGGATTTGAACCTTATGCTGATTAAAGGATACAAAAATCACTCAACTATAAGTTTCGACTTATCAAACCTGGTTTAGTAGCTGCTAAATTCGATTAAATATCTACAGGAGGATTAGCTTTTCCATTACGGTGGAACGGCTCGTGTACAATGGGGTGGTATGGAAGCTAGACTTGAAAGTATCTTCCATATTTCATAATGGTAGGTCCACTCAGAGTCAGTTAGCGGTTTCACTTTGGCCAATGGATTACTGATAATGTGTGGCCATGAGTCTACCAGGTAGAAGCTAGAAAGAGGGGAGTAGCGAAAAACCTTATTGCCTTAACTCAGTCGCACGCTAACATGTGGCATGTCTATAGTTTGATATTATGAGTCTAAGATATCTTATGGGTAAAGTTGGACAACTCTGCAGAGTATAATAAATTGTATTCGATTACGTCGTGCTCTTGGTTAATAGAGTTATGTTTCGTGGGTGATTCCAACAATAAGGCATAAGTAGAATTTGGAGGATTTCAATATAAAAATTATGGGTGACAAACCCCCTTGTTTATTATTTTATTATTTTAAATGTAAAGTTTTTCACCAGCAAATTTACATCTATTTTTTCATATTATAACCTATGACCCTATCCAACTGAATTTCTTGCATGGCAGTTAAATAGCTATTACATGTAGCCTGCCGAGTACCTAGTGTACTCGATCTTACTTATTTTTATTAGATCATACACAAGAAGAAGAAAGAAAACATCAGTTAATGTGTTAGGGTTATGACCGCACTTAAGTTTTCCTGTGGGATTTCTTCAGATTCTTCTGAATGTAAGTTATGTTTTGGGCTTGGATGCCAATAAAGTTGCTGTAATTGACTGTTAGGTTATATTTAAATTAAACTAGTTCTTTTAAATGCTCGTAAGCAGGCATGATACACTTTCTGACCACAGTTGAACTCCTGGGCTATTGTGGAAAACTTCTCGGCCCCTATTATTAAAAATAGGGTCATTACAGAATGGTATCAGAGCAGACTTAACTGTAGGTTGTATCCCAAAGTATAGATTTGGTTCTGATAAGAATACGAGCTTTACAAAACTCTAATTTCTTGTACAAAAGAATTACAAAAACTACAAGTAATATTGCCATCTTTTCTTTTCTATTTCTATCTTATCTCTCTTAGACTTGTGCTAAAAGCTTTCCTTTTGATTTTGTAAAAAAAAATCTTTAAAGCCCATGTAGCCATCTAGACTAATTTTTTGTTGTCGGTATTCATCAAATGGAGTGAAATTGCACTATCAGTCTGTTAATAGTCAAATTGCACTATCAGTCTGTTAGATTGTTATATAAGCAATTTGTGCAAAACTATTTCTAATTTCAAGTAAAGACTATATTAAAAGATTTCTACTCCTACTCTGTTTCATATTGATTTTTACCTACATCTTTGTATTCTTATTCTTCCTTCGTTTATTAGATTCTAAACCACAGAAAGATTAAATACCAATTCCTGATTACAAGAAATAAATTGATTTATACCCATGAAGTTGTAAGTGGTGAAGGTAGATAAATCCATAAGGGATTTATATAAGAAGAAAGGAAACATCAATTAACGTGTTAGGGTTACGACTACAATCAAGCGTTCCTGTAGGATTTCTTCGGATTCTTCTGAATGTAAATTAAGTTTTGAGATTGGATGGTCATAAAGCTCTTGTAATTGATTGTGAAGTCATATTTAAATTAAACTAATTCTTTTAAATGCTCGTAAGTAAGTATGATACTCTTTCTTATCGTAATTGAACTCTTGAGCTATTGTGGAAACTTCTCGGTCTCTATTCTTAAAAATAGGGCTGTTACACTATTGGTCAATTACTTTATGGTGCATGTATACCTCACAGTGATAGAATCCAGCCTATAAATACACCTGTAGTTTGTTGTGCTTCTTCTCCATTCTTATATCTCAGTTTCTTCAGAGATCGATTATCTTCAGAGGTTTATTGGTAGCAAGCGTAGTAACTGTGTAACCATTGATGAAGAGATTTGCGTTCCAGGAGAGCGAGATGGCGCGCGTGCTGATGTTCATGTCGCACGGCCAGGAGCAGGCGCTGCCAGTCCCGGTCGCCGGGCGCGGTGACCGCGCCCCGGAGCGGGCGTTCGTGTGCAAGACGTGCAGCCGCGTGTTCCCGTCCTTCCAGGCGCTCGGCGGCCACCGCGCCAGCCACAAGAAGCCGAGGCTGGACGCGGACGGCGGCGGCGACCTCTCGCTCGCCAAGCCCAAGTTACACGGCTGCTCCATCTGCGGCCTCGAGTTCGCCATCGGCCAGGCCCTCGGCGGCCACATGAGGCGCCACCGTGCCATGAAGGGCGGCATGCCGCCGGCAATTGCCGTCGACAAGAAGCCTGACAGCAACGACAACGACGGTGGCATCAAGCGCGGGCTGTGGCTCGACCTGAACCACCCACCGTGCGCCGACACCGATGGCGAGTGCGGCCATAATGCCACCGGGATCACGTTCCACCAGTTCATGGACACTGGCACCATCGCCATGGACTGCGTCGGCTACTAGCTCTATAGCCGGATTTTTGCCGGACAATAGTACAATACTTCTATATCCTACTTTCGCTGTAATTTTTTACTTTTGCTGTAAATTTTTATCCTTTTTTGGCACGTTTTGGGGTGTCTTTGACATGATATCGTGCTTTGGTGGCTTGGAGGCTCACCAAAGCTGATTTACCTCGGGTTTTCGGTTTATTATTGATAAAAAAACCCTTTGGTCAATTGGCTCAATGTAGTTATTTAATCAGAGTAAGATGTACGGAGCTTTTGGTTTCCGGTTGGTGCTCCATGCATGTCATGGTGCCTCTTTTAGTATGTGCTTCTTCTCCCGGGCAATTTAAAATGGGTATTGATAAACATCATCCTTTAAAATATAGAGCAAACGGATTGTAAGTACAACAATGTCAAGACGGGTATATGCTGTGCCAAAATATTTCTAGTGACCAGCAATTTACATCTATGTTTCCTTTTCTGTTCTTTTAATGACAAAATTTATTTTAATGTAGTAATTTTTTTACCTATAATTCTATTCTGAATGTTCGTCATGGTAGCAAACGAAGAATCTTCAGAGAAAACACGATACTGAAGACTTCTGTAACTTAGCTTACAACTATACTGACCTGATTAACGCTGGGCACCCCTGATTAATTGAGGTGTTCTCCAGGCTTTACAATACTAGCTGAATGCCCGTGCGTTGCTACGGATTTTAAAATTTTATCATACTACATGTTCTGTAACTAACAGGTGGTAAAATTTTTTAGAACATGCGTACAATATATTCTAAAATTCAGCTAGTAAACAATAAGAACTGAGTGAACCACATACACAAGATACAGCAGGTAAACTTTCTTTCGACCTACACACTAACCATGCCCCTTACCCACTCTTCTGAGCTGCACGTGACATACTCCGAGGTCTTTTTGATGGCTTCAACCTTTCACAACAAATAGAGGTATTTTTCAGCCAAGAAATATTTCAACATAGCATAAAAAAGAATATTTAAAGAGCATGGTGCAGAAGGCATCCACCAAATGGCGACCACCGAAAACTTTTTTCCCAAGGAGTGCAAACAAAAAGTCCTATCTTAAAACACAATGGAAAACAACACTCAAAACCAAACTGATCAAGTCCTATCTTGGGACCGTCCGTAAGTGTATGGTAGACATTCCACGATCCTAAGTCAAACGGTCTGTGTGCATGTCACCGACTGACCACGCAAACATGTTGGTGGACGGTGTGTTGGCAAATAGAAGAAACATGGAAATTTCTAGACGGGCGTTCTAGACAGGCATTACTTCTCTGTTTTTGCTATTGAGTTTCTGGAGAAAAAAAAAAGCCAAGCATCTTCTCTATCTTTTGTTACACGCGCTGGCGGAGGAACGACGAAGTAAACAAGATCAATCGCAGAGAGACACGAGATTTTAACGTGGAAAACCCTCCCAATTCGAGAGGGAAAAAACCACGGGCGCCAGCCAGCAACAATCTTCACTATATCGGGGTGAGGTTACAATGCCGGGGATTTACAACTCTAATGCCATATCCCAAACGGCAGCTTACAGGAAATATATATATCATGAAACCCTAATTCGACTAGAATCTAGCTTAGGGCCGGAGCGGAACGGAGTCCTGAAGCCGGCCTTATTGATGTGTAGAATTTGGATCACAAATCAACATCTTTGCAAGTGAGTACAACACACATTCACTCCAGGGCAACATGGTCTTTTCCATGGGCTTAACGGACTGCAACTAACAGCAATGGCTAATCATAAAATAGTTCACAATTCGATGGCATATAATAGAGAGAGCGTTATTCAATGGCATATAATGAATTAACTCTATAATGTAACCAGAAAACATGTAGATGGGCATAACGTGATCAAGGGAGAAAACATAGGATTACAGAATAGTGACACCAGAAGCAGATACAATTGCTCAGCACCTACAGCAGGATTCAAGCTCACGAGTTCTCTGCATCAAAAGGCCACAATATTTTCGGGCCACAATGTCCCCTCAAATCTAGGTAAAAACATGTAGCAGCTGCTCGTACAAGTTTGTCATGACTGCTTGTGAAGTTTGAAGCCAAAAACTCTTGGAACATATTGCTGCGATGGCTTCTGTGGCTTCAAGTGTGGATATGTCATCAAGAAGAGGTGAGGCAATGTCGTCCCGAAGTATGCTCCGTCAATGTCTTGGCAAAGTAAAGGAGATACAAGGGCAACAGAACTGCGACACAAGACTCATGCTAGTATAATTGAAACTACAAAACAAATGTCTATTGATGGTTATTTACCAAAATAATCTAACAGATTACAGGACTCATGGCAAAAAAATGAAGGAAAAACAAGTTGAATGTGGATTATTAATCCTCTATCGCCAGCCTTTTTTCCTGTCAGGCTAACACGGTAACACCAGCCTATCGGCTCAGAGAAAGCATAATGACATCCATTACAAGGAATATATTTCAGTAGTTTTGAGGGGATAGTTATCATAGGAAATCACAATTTGAAAAGAACAGCATGTAATGGACCATGTAACTCTTACCACTTACCAGAGGTAGATAAGAAAGCAACCATCTCTCTTGATGCCAACCATAGGATCAAAAGGCAGCTTACCATTGCAGCCAGACCCTTGCTAGTTAAGATATATCGTGCATGAATTAATCCATACAGCATCTCTGCAGATGACTCAATTAATTCATTTTGCTCCTCAGTGAACACATCACCTGCACACAAATGACCACACTTAAATGAGTTCCATAGCACACCTAAATATTACCTATTTGTAGATTTTAAAATACAGGTGGCATATACACAGGTTGTTGGAATTTTGCTTCTTTAGGAAATGAGAGTGATCAAAAAATAAACAAAGAATGTTAGAAATAAGTAGGAGGTACAAAAAAATGTAAGTTACAGATGGTAAGATTAAGAAATGGTATGTCAATGGTGTATTTAGTATATATTATTAAATTAGTAGCATTCTTAAGGAAAACCAATCTCACCATTAGAAGATTCAATGTCTAAGATGAGATCAAGTGCATAATCATAATATGGCACCTGATTGCTCAGGCCACAGAGGTTGAAATCATCCTGTATATATTAATCATCCTCGATCTCACAGAAGAATTCATTGCCTCGCAAGCTATGTCAATGGTGTATTTAGTATATATTATTAAATTAGTAGCATTCTTAAGGAAAACCAATCTCACCATTAGAAGATTCAATGTCTAAGATGAGATCAAGTGCATAATCATAATATGGCACCTGATTGCTCAGGCCACAGAGGTTGAAATCATCCTGTATATAATCATCATCGATCTCACAGAAGAATTCATTGCCTCGCAAGCTACAGAACCATGAAATCCAAGATGTGTCCTCTCCCTCAGAACCACTGACATCAGAATCTTCACTGTCAGTTTCAAATTCCTCTGCATTGCCAAAAGGAAAAAAAAGGTTAGTGGGCGCTGAGGAGGAGGAAGGCGTGGTAGAGGAATCGGCGGTTGAGCAGGTAGAACTTGTCGAGGCGGTGGGCGTCGATGTGGGGCCACTCGCGGCGGAGGGTGGAAAGGTAGGCGACGAGGAAGGCGGCGGCCGCGTCGGGCGAGGGGGCGGAGGAGACGGCGGTGGCGAGGCAGGAGGCAAGGGCGGACTGGTAGAGCGGCTTGTCGGAGTGCCAAAAGCAGAAGAAGAGGCCCTTCCAGAGCTTGAAGAGGTCGGTGGGAGAAAGGTGCGGCGCGGAGGCCGAGAGGAAGGCGGAGATGAGGTGCCGGACGGCGTGCTCGCGGGCGGAGCCGTTGCAGGAGGCCAGGCGCCGGGCGATCGGAGGCGTCGGAGGTGGCGGCGGCGGCCATGGGGGGCGGGGAGGAGGAGGGGAAGGTGGAAACCCTAGAGCAGGGGAGGAGGCGGCGGCGCGGTGTGGGCAGGAGGAGGAGGAGGCGGCGGCGACGCGGGGTGGGGGGAGGAGGAGGCGGCGGCGGAGCGGAGGGCGGGGGAGGAGGCGACGGCGGAGTGGAGGGAGGCGAGGGAGGAGCGCACGGATTCGGTGGGGGTGGGCGTGGGGTGGGGAGTGGGGGTGGGGGCGCACGGGCGTGAGGAGGGATGGGTGGCTCCATATGTCAGACAGAGTATTTTTTTTGTCAGAAAGGGTGTATCACCTTGAACTCCTCCTTTTAAGGAGTAGAGATGAGCGACCAGAGTATATAAATACAAGAAATCGAAATATATAGTTATGCATGTGAAAACTAAAGGCTCAAGTTTTTCATTGAGTCAATATACCTAGATTCATGCTATTGCTCAGTAAATAGGCATACATTTCCGCAAAGACTTCGCGAAGCAGTAATGGAAGGACGAAGGACTGCATATGTGGTGGCAATCGCCATATGAGCTTAGGTGACATGGGTTATTTGTCACTCTGCAGCAGTGCCGGACTAGTAGCGGCTCTAGGCTAAGCTAAGCCTGGATGGTATCAATGATAGTGCACCGGCCTAGCTAGCTTATGTGGCGATTAGGACTGGAACAAAAGAAAACGGCCAACATGTAAAGCCTCGATCGATATGCGTTGAGATTCAGGATTCACCTTCTCTTGGTATTGCTGGATTTTTTTCCCCACAAATTTTAGCTGATATTTTTTATTGAAAGGGAACCCCAGTCCCTAGTTTACGATAACCTAGGCACTGTCACCGTATAGACGAGGTGAGATCTTGTAACCCCGCGTAACCCCCTAGTCCTTTCAGCAAACGAGTGGTACTTTTTAGATAATGGATAGAAATTCGGCCTCTATATCCACACGTGGATATACGCAGCCAAAACGAGTGGTACTTATCAGGCGACAATTACAATTGCCTCAAATCAAATAAAAATATTACAGTTTTTATTACATTAATAACAACAGTGCTTAAACATCTAATTAAGGTCATGGATTAATTAATTCAAATGCAAACCACTGCACAGAAATCGCAATTGCATAAAAAACAATAGAGTGAATGAGTATAAATGGCGACACACATTGAGGCCCTGCTCGGTTGGGCTTTTGGCTGAAAAGCTTATGGCCTAAATTATTGTAGCGGCTGAAAAATTACTGTAGCGGCTGAAGAAAGTACTATAGCGGCACAAGGAAGTACTGTAGCACCTGAAATGATGTAATAAATGTTCCAATAAGCTGAGACTTTAGGAGCAAACACTGCGCATGTAGTAATGACGTTCCAAACGAAAAGTATGACATTACTTTAGCCAAAACGCCTTACACATTAATTTGGTGAGACGCGACAAACGGCCAAACATGTGCACGGACATATAAGGGACACATGTAGCTCTAAACCACCAATGACGTTGCTATGAAGTCACGTGTCATGTCCATCAACTCAGCGTCCGTGCCTGGCGGTAGCCCGGACAGGGGGTATGCGGGTGGTGCCGAAGGTCCTGCAGCCTGCACTGCCATGTTCCCGAAAGCCCCCGTGGCCAACTCGTAGTCGATGATAAAGTTGTGCAACGCCATGTAAGCTGTGATGATGGCACATTGCATGCGATCCTTGTACATCGGAATCTTGTCGAGAATGTGTCGTTTTCCCTTGCACATGCCGAACGCGCGCTCGATGGCATTGCATAGCTGCGAGTGACAATAGTTGAATACCTCCTGCATCCCCTCCAGCATGCTCCCATTGTCGAACGCGGAAAAATGGTACCGCGTGTTGCGGTATGGAGCTAGGTAACCCAACCGGTTCGGATACCCAGAGTCGACAAGGTAGAATTTGCCTGCAACCAAAAATATCGGTTAGTACATGAGTCACAATGCATGAAGTACTCCGATGTAAATCCACCATACGACCTTGGGGGGATGTGGGAAACGGTCACCGTACTTCTCCATGGTTTGCTGTAGGATCCGAGCGTCGTGCACCGAGCCTAGCCACCCAGCACACATAAATGTGAAGCGACAGTCAAAGTCGCAAATGATGAGGACGTTCTGGCTAGTGAAGCCATGCCTGTTGTAGTGCCACGCCCTGTCGTCGTGAGAAACAATGACTTCGACGTGAGTGCCATCAATAGCTCCTATGCAATTGTTGAAATGGGGATAGAATCTATGCTGAAGGAGCCTCGGGTGCAACGTCTGGTACATCAGATCTGAAGGTGCGATTATGTCAGCTGCTAAGGCGACGACACTTCTAAGGACATCGTGCAACCTCTTGCGGATAGTTCCCGCAGAGTGCTCGAAGCGGTTCAGAGACAGCATTTGCAGCACAAAGCATAATCGGCGTAGAGACAACAGTTCGGCACAGAGACCAGTTCGGCACAGAGAGCATCGGCACAGACAGTAATTCAGCACATAGACAGCAGTTCGATTCGGTTTGCAGTTCGGCACACAAACAGCAGTTCGGTTCGATTTGCAGCATTTCGGTAGCACACAGACAGCAGTTTAGTTCGGTTTGTAGCATTTTAGCAGCACACAGACAGAGCATCGGCAGCACATAGACGGCAGTTCGGTTTGGTTTGCAGCATTTTGGCAGCACACAGACAGAGCTTCGGCAGCACAGAGAGAGCATCGGCAGCACACAAACAGAGCTTCGGTAGCACAGAGACACCATTTCGGCAGCACAAAGCACATCAGTGCAACATAGACAACAGCACAAACCATATGTTCAATACAACAGGGGATGTGACAAGCAGACTGCTGTAGTTGGAAAACGTGGATATCAGTCAATTCGTACGGTAGATAGGCCTTAATGTTCAGCAACGATGGAACAACACGATTAAAACTCAACGCATAGCTAACGGGAGTTCGAACTCGTCATAGGTTCCTAAATCTTTCCCAAGTACGCCTGATCTACTCGAGGTGGCCCTCATTCGTTTCCAGCATAGAGAAGTTGTCGCGTGAGAGACCATGTGGAGGTATCTCCATGTTTGTGATGAGTAATTGACGGTTGTGTTAGTGAGTTTGAGTTTGTTTTGGGTATTCTAGGGTTGAGTACCTTTACTTGTGCTAATGTTGATTATGCTGTTTCATGCGGTGCTATGTGACGGTTTGCTTGTCTGTGTGACTACATGACTTTGGAGCTAGGTCATGGTGAGGCAAGAAGGACCGGGACTAGGCACAGGAGGTGTTGAGGTCCAGACGGTTGGTGATGCTGAAGATGATCGAGGCTAGTGAGGTGGTTGCGAGTCGGGAGACGAGAAACCGAAGCTGTAGCTACTGGTGACGGACACGACGGGCGACGACGAGAGAACTAGGACTAGGCTCAAGAAGGAGTCGGAGGTCCAAACGGTTGGGTGTCGGTTGCGATCGTGCGCGACGGAACAGACCAGGTTTAGACTCAGGTGGAGTCGGAGGTCTCGGTCGGTGTCGAGTGGACACGACGGGCAGCGGCGAGTGGATCGGGACTAGGCTCAGGGAGGAGCCGGAGGTCCAAACGGTCAGGATGCCGGGTGCGGTCGTGTGTAGCGGAGCGGACCGGGACTAGACTCAGGGAGGAGTCGAGGTCCAGACGGTCAAGGTACCGGATGCGGAAGCTTTCGGGAAGGTACAAGAGGGCAATTTGGTAAATTGACTCAACCAAATGAGTGGAGTGGGTGGATTTCCCTCCAAAATCTGGTTGTTGACTTATTGCCTCATATGGTGTGTGAGGCATGGAGTGTGTTTTGTGTGCCACTTCTTGAATTGCCCTTTTGGTGTGAGTGTTGGCTGTTAAAAGGGGATGGCAAGCAAGTGGAGAGGCAAGCATTCCAGTAAAGTGAGCTCAAAGTAGTGCATGCAGTCTGAGTAGGGAGTGAGCAAAGGTAGTGCTCTCGTGTGAGTGTTAGCATGTCGTGATTTCCCCTCTCAAGCATGTAGTGAGAAGAATGTAATCCCTGTGTAATCATTCATCTCTCTTCCTCAATATCAATATGAGAAGGATTGTGTTGGGTTATTTTCATTTCTTGCTCACTCTGTGATGGATTTCCTCTTTCAATCTTCTCTCTGTTCGTCTAAGTTAGAAATGATTTTGAGTTGAATCCTTCGCTTGTTTGGTTGGTTCTTGTTTGCTCTGTGATGGGAATATGCCTCAAGACCATTTGGTCAGATAAACTCCCAAGAGCCCAATGGAAGAACCAAAGATTCCCTCATTTTCATTCTGCAGCCTGTTTCCTCTGTTCTGAAATTTAAGGGTTTCATGTCAGGGGATGTTGGACTCTCTTGATTTCCCTTCTTTAGGTGTCTCCAAACTTGTGGTATTATGTTGTGAGATCATTTCCAGTTGATATTCACAAGTTCTTGAGCCAAAGATTTGACAATGTTGTGAAATTTGGAAATCTGCTCATACTTTGCTCAAGTTTCCAGATTTGTGTCAAAATCTTGTTTTCTAGCTCATTTGATGTAATTTTTGTTCCTAAGGCCCTCTTGCTATTTGGATTAAAGTCTTCTTCAGTTAGTCTAAAAAGAACCGAAGAATTCCTTCAATTTCTCTGTATTTAGAAGTTGTGCAAATTTCAGCCCTGTTTTCAGCCGAAGAACTCAGTTTCTAGGGTTAGGGCCAGTCTGATCGGACTGTGCATTACGGTCAGATCGGCCACCCCTTGGCAGTCCAACCGACGGCTCCTGGGCAGTCTGACCGGCCCTCTTATGGCAGTTAGACCGGCTATGTAGGGGCAGTCAGACCGGAGTTCTAGGACCGGTCAGACCGGCGTTCTGGAACCGGTCAGACCGGCCCCTACAGTCTGTTCTTTTTCTTGTGCTGCTCCTTTTGTGCTCTATCTTCTTTATTGTTCTCCATGGTTTTTCAGTGAGCATATGATTTCTCCTTCATAGCTAGAGTAGCTATCGGAGAAGAGTCGCATGTGGATTTTTGGGGGCAATTTTTAAAAGGGCACCATTCACCCCCCCCCCCTGTTGCCATTTTCGATCCTACATAGCGGCACTCCGACTTCATGAAAAGCTGCGTGGCATAGTAGTGCTTATTGGTTCCTTCATGCGTACCCGCCTCTTTGACCAACTTCATTAGTCGATGCAAGTCTTCCCTTGCTGTAGCCCCTTAGGGGATGTCACACTCACGCCTAACTACCGGCTTGCGGGCTACATGCTCCTCTCACAAAGGTCCACCAGGCGCTTCATCTGCATATCACGTTCAGTGCGCTTACCTGAGCGACTGCTGCTCGGGTGCAAAGGTGCAGGGCATGGCCTCTTGCTTCTGGAAGTACGCGCCGATGCACCACTGCCAAGGCCCTGCATAGGGGAATGCATGGTGCTGCTATCTCCTCCTGGGCTTTCGTCCAGGTCCTCGATGTCTAGGTCGATGTCATCCACTCCCGGCACGAAAACACACTCGCTTGTGGTGGTGGTGTTACTGAACACAACTTCTAGGAGGTCCTCGTCTCGAGCGACTATGGCCCTAAACTTCCTCATCTTGGACTTTCCCTGCATTGCACGATGTCATATCAGACCGTAAGTGCGGGTTTCCCTGCATCGCACTTCAAAATCGCAACTTACTCCACCGGCAGCTGCCCACCAGTCATCACTCGCATCGATGCTGCCTGTCGCAGGATCAACCCCAAGCCCCGTCGCACGAAGTTTCAATGTCTTCCATTTGTTGTAATCACGAGCCAGCTGCTCCTATTCGTTCTTCATCTTCTTGGTAATGTATGCCAAGCCAATTCGTTCTGCAAATTTTTGGACAAGATTTTGCTTGCCCTGCGTGTTCAACCTCGAATACGGCTGGTTGTTTGCCTCCACCTCCTCGACGCATACTTGCAGGAACACGTGGGTACTCTCGTAACTTGTAGGAACACGTGGGTACTCTCATTCATCCAGGTCGTCAGGGCCATCTGCAGGCATCGCGGGCAAGCTCGGTTGGGACATGGGGGAAGTTGTGCATGGTAGATAACCGAACCGTAAAGCAGCAACAAATGTGATGAACGACATACATGCAATGGTTGGCATGCGAGAAGCCAGTACCTCGATGTGGGCGCGGCGTTCACCCGACGCATGGCGGCGCTGCTCGCTGCGTGGATCCGATGGGAGGCTCAGGCGGAGCTGGATGGGCACGGACGACCGGGCCGAGCGGAGCTTCCACGGGGACGGACGGCTGAGCCTTTGTCGGAGCTTTCACAGGGATGGACGGCCGGGCCGCGTGGAGCTTGGACGGGGACGGGGACGAACGACTGGGCCTCACGGAGCTTGGACGAGGACGGACGGCCGGGCCGCATGGAGCTTGCATGGGGGTGGACGGTCGGGCCTTCATCGGAGCTTGGACGGGGACAGACGGCCGGGTGCGCGGAGCTTCCATGGGGGCGGACGGCCGGGCCTTCGTCGGAGCTTGGACGGGGACGGACAGCCGGGCCGCGCGGAGCTTGGACGGGGACGGGAACGGGGACGGACGGCCGAGCCTTTGTCGGAGCTTGCACGGGGACAGACGGCCAGGCCGCGCGGGGCTTGGACGGGGACGGGAACGTGGACAGACGGCTGGGCCTTCGTTGGAGCTTACACAGGGACAGACGGCTAGGCCGCGCCGAGGTTGGACGGGGATGGACAGCTGCGGATCCGGCACGGGACTCCGTCGGCACGGATCTGGGACTGCCTCTTCACAAGGCCGCCGCGGAGGGGCACGGCGAGGGAGCTGCGACGGCTGCAGGGGAGGGCTGAGGTGACAGGGGACGACGATTGTGGCTTTTTGGCTGTTCATGTGAGAGATTACAGACTAACAAAAACTCACATGCGGTTTTGTCAATATAAATGAAGTCGGTACAGTATGTACTATAATTAACTAGTAGACCCTATCTTAAAAGGATACTTCGTTTAAAAACTAGTTACTGTAGAAAAGCCAAAATATAGGTTTTAGAAGCTAAAAAGAACAGGGCCTATATTTGTAGAAAAAAAAGGGCTCCCCCTTATGTTATGCTTGGTGAGGTAACATGAGCACATTTGTTGACAAATGCAAAGCATCCTTAATTTTCTAATACAAGAAATACTTCTTGTCAAACAAACAAGCACTATATATTTAAAGCAGAGATTCCGTCTAACACTCGTGTAATTCTGTCATCTCCAATAAGTGGTACAGCACTGAAGCGAATCTTCAGACCTGAATTTTAATTTAGACGATGGTGGTTCTCATGTGTGCAATCACCTCCTGCTAAGAAAACAAGGGTTAATTGAGAAGCGAAATTCCAACGCAACTCTTCTTGCAAGTGTATAATACTCATCTCCACATACAGTATATACTATACGTGGAAAACCGAAGCTGCTATTTTAGCTTGCTAAGTCAGCAAGCAGAGACACAAAATCTATTTAATCCGTGGATGTGTGATCTGTTCTTGGTTATTGCAGTACCTAACTGAGTTTACAAGTAAAGAACGGCAACTTGCTCATATCAATTCGTTGCTCACCTCAGGGAGCAATGATATGATATGCGTAGAATTATTGATCAAGGAAATGAAACTTGACCATCAGAATGGCAATGGAAGAAGACATCGACCTTGTGCATGCTTGCAATCATCGTCGGTGTAAATCGGTGTTCGCGGCTCGTAGGTTTTCAGATAAATTTAACTGTGAATTAAAGTGGCTTGCACTTGTTAATGGAGAGACTCGAGCTGGAACTGACCGCGACGACGACGACAGTGGCAAGACGAGCATTGTTTGGTTGGCAGGAGCAGCCATCGGCGGCATTGGCACTGGTGTTGGCCGTGCAGTGGCCAGTAGCGCGCAGCCACTCGACACCGCCTCGGCCCGTTGCTCCCCGTCGCCTTGGCCCGCCGCTCCACGCCGCGTCGACCCACCGCTCCCCGTCTCCTCGATGCTGCGTCGGCCTATTGCTTCACGCTGCCTCAACCCGCCGCCTCGACGCGCTATTCCCCGCCGCCTCAACCTGCCATTCCCCGCCGCCTCAAACCGCTGTTCCCCACAGCCTAGGCTGGTCGCCTCCATGCCGCCTCGGCCCGCTGCATCGACGCCGCCTCGGCTCGCTGCCTCGACATCACCTCGGTCTGCCGCTTGGATGCTGTGCTGACACCGCCTCGGCTCGTCGCCTCCATGCTGCCTCGGCCCGCTGGCCGCCGCCTCCACGCTAGCCAGCCCCGTCGGTGAGCTCTCCCCTTTGTGCCTTTAGTTTCTTTGGTTGGTAAAGAATCCAATGCTTCCAATCTGTTTGCGAGAGGAATAGATTAGCAGAAAGATGTCCTGGCTAAAGAACTATGAGCTCATTCGATGTTTGAACTTGTCAGATCATATCATGGCATCAGATGGTGGTGGTGGATTTAGAGTCTCGAGTGCATCGTGTAGTAGTGGTACTAGTGTGTGTCCTACCCCCATCCAATGGAGCCGCCTTGGCTAGGAACATCCTGAATGCTGCTCGTGTGATACCTCCAACTGACAATAAAAAGAAGCCGCTTTGGAGGTATGTTGAGTTGCTACAAAAGGCTGGGAATGGTGCAGGAGGGAATGCACGGTCTATATGTAGGCTTTGTGATCACATTATCCATGGGACCTACTCACGAGTTAAAGCACATCTCTTGAAGATAGGAAATTATGGTGTGAAGTTTTGTCCAAAGGTTACAGTCGATATTCTTGCTCAACTTCATGACGAAATTGCTAAAGCGGAGGTAGTGATCGCGAGAAGCCTGCCAAGGGAAGTTCCACTGCCAACAGAAGGTTGAATGTGAGGAAGAGAATGGGGGTTTCGGCTATTGAATCAAGCTTCCATCATGAAGGTCATAGCCAGCTTGATGCTTTGATTGCTAGGATGTTCTTTAACACAGGTTAAAATCTTTCTGCACTAACTAACCTCCTTATCTTACAATGTGAAATTGTTAATTACATTTAGAAATTAATTTGGACCCCTATGTTCATTTTTAGGCATACCTTTCAATGTAGTAAGAAATCCTTATTTTAGGAAGGCATTTACCTATGCTGCCAACCACAATTTGGGTGGCTATGCCCCTCCAAGTTATAACAAGTTGAGGACAACTCTTCTTGTGCAAGAGAAGACACATGTTGAGCGAATGTTGTAGCCCATCAAGTCAACATGGTTCTCAAAAGGTGTGAGTGTTGTATCAGATGGGTGGTCTGATGCTCAAAGGCGTCCACTCTTAGATTTCTTGGTCGTAACAGAAGATGGACCAATGTTTTTAAGAGCAATCAACACTGAAGGTGAAGTCAAGAAAAAGGAGTACATCGCCGAGAAGATGATATCTATAATTGAGGAGGTTGGACCACGGAATGTTGTCCAAATGGTCACTGATAATGCACCCAACTGCAAAGCTACAGGGTTGATTATTGAGCAAAAGTATCCCCACATTTTCTAGACCCCATGCATTGTCCATACCTTGAACCTTGGCTTGAAGAACATATGTGCTGCTAGGGAAATTGATAACGAGGCTTATGAAAATTGCCATTGGATCAGTGAGGTTGCAGCAGATGCTAATATTATAAAGAATTTAATTATGAATCGTTCCATGAGGTTGTCTATGTTCAATGAGTTCAGTAAGTTGCAGTTTCTTGCCATTGCTGATACGATATTTGCTTCTACTATTGTGATGTTGAAGTGGTTTTGTTTGATCAAAGAAAATCTTGTGTTGATGGTAGTGAGTGAAAAGTGGAGCACCTATAGAGATGACAATGTGGGGCAAGCGCAGTTTGTCAAAGATAAGATTTTAAATGATGTGTGGTGGGATAAAAAACAATATATCCTTGATTTCACTGAGCCTATCTATTCTATAATACGAGCAGCTGACACTGATAAACCATGCCTTCATTTGATCTATGAGATGAGGGATACAATGATTGAGAAGCTGAAGACTATAATTTATCGCCATGAAGGGAAAGAACCCATGAGCAGTCTACTTTTTATAATATTGTGCAAGAGATATTGGTGAGTCGATGGGCAAAAAGTAATACCCCCCCCCTTGTATTGCTTGGCACACTAAATCCCAAGTAAGGTCCTTTGCCTTTTAAATTTTTATTGCTTGCCTTTGGATTTCAGTTTTAGGATACAACCTTAGCACATACAAGGAAACTTGGCTTCTCATGTTCTTTGTGCCCCCTTTTTTAGGTATTACAATGAAACTTGGCTTGCCGAGATTCCAAATCACCAAGCTCCTCGTATGGACATTGAGATTTCATAGATGAGAAATAAATGCTTTAGGAGGTTTTTTGATGGTGATGAATTGCGACATATCAAACAGCAATTTGCATATTTCTCTTTGTTTGGAAGTGGATTTAATTCCTTTGACTCAATTGAGGATAGAGCTCATCTAGAACCAAAGCAATGGTGGGGAATTTATGATAATTGTGCCCCAGATTTGAGAAAATTGGCATTGAAATTACTTGGGTAGCCAACATCATCTTCTTGTGCTGAAAGAAACTGGAGTACCTATGGTTTGATCTTCAATAAGAAATATGTTCTACACTTACCTTCTTTCCTTAATTTACCATTTCTTACTCCTAGACTTTACTACATACAATTACTTAATTACTTTAGTGTGTGCTCTCTGGCTTGTAGGTTGAACCCTGGACGTGCTAAGGATCTCGTATTTGCACACCACAACTTACTCCTTCTTTCAAGGAAATCTGAAGGGTATTACACTGGCCCATTAAGAATGTGAGATGTCAGAGGAGATAGCTTAAATTTCTTTGATGGTGGTGCTCAATTCCTTCAGTACGCTGACCTCTCACTGGATGAGCCAGAACTTGAGAGTGTCCTAAAAGATCTTGGGACATTGGACCTGTCTCTGTCTGGGTCTCAGTCTGCATCAGATGTTGGACCTCCAATCCAATCAGAGACAATTCTACAGGATGGAAGCAACAATTATACTACACAATTGTGTTCTGTCATATCTTTTATCTATCTATCTATCTTATTATGCAATAGTTATGATTATGGACTTATGGTCTGTTGAACTTGGACACACTTTTGGACTTGTGTGGCACTATGCTATATGATTATCACTTTGATAATATACTAAGTGTATGGTCTGTCGAATAATTACTATATGACTAATTGACTATCCGTGACTGTAATTCTATTATTTATTTGCTACATGATACATGTACTTATTTATTCTCTCATTCTTCGCAGATGGTTTATTATATTGGTTTAAAGCTAGAAGGGAGAACAGGAGAACAACACAATTTGCTACATCAATATGAAGGTATTCTCGGTTCCTTATAAGAATTCATTAATTTCTTATATTTTTAATATTTATTACATATATATAAACATATCACCGTATCGGTATTTTTTGGGAAATGGCGAATCGTGGTATCGCGTATTCGTATCAGTATCGGAGTATCTGGGCAACATAGATGGGAACAGAGGGTGTTCAGTGCAAGACATGCAGGCGGGGGTTCCCGTCCTTCCAGGTGCTGGGCGGGCACTGCGTCAGCCACAAGAAGTCGAGGCTAGACTGAAGGTTTTGACCGCTCAACAGTCGTAAACTCGATAATGGTTTCAACCGCTCAGTAGTCGTAAACATCGACCACGACCGGTAGTCGTAAACTTCGAGTGCTACCATCGTAGACTTCAATTGCTACAGTGATCGTAATCCTCAAGTACTTCAATACTTGTAACCTTTGAGTACCATGTGCACTCATAATCTTACTTTCCTCTATTTTTCGACGGTGACAACACAAACAACCGAGAGATATAGCAAACGAAATCTTTTGGTTATGCTCTAATCGCTGCACCTTTTCATTGGTTTTCTTCACTATTTATATACATATTTACATGTTAAATATAAACAATACTTCTACGTATCCGAATATGACTCAGATACAGAAACTGACTCGGGAACTTGAATTTCTATTCCTAATATGACTTGGACTCAACTCTTGATTCAGACTCTGAACTTAGATTTCGACAGGATTAGTTCCAACAAACACCCCCTAATCCTTGCCGACTAAAACAACTTCCTTGACATCGAGTAAATTAATCATCCGACCAAAATTGACTTGACCCAATGCCTTTGTGAGTGTATCAGCCCTCTGTTCTTCTATTGAAATATATGAAATAGCCACCAGTCCTTCTTCAACGCACTCTCAAATAAAATAATACTGAGTATCAATGTGTTTGCTTTTTCCATGAAACACTAGATTTTTCATAAGCACTATTGCTGACTTATTGTCTACAAATAATATGAAAGGCTTGATGGTTTGTTTAGTCAATTTATGAAGTAATCTCATCAACCAAATACATTGGCATGCAGCTTAAGTTGCTGCCATCAACTCCGCTTCGCATGATGATAAAGCTACACTTCTTTGCTTCTGTGAGCACTATGTAATTATGTTTCCATGAAGATAGAACACTATTCCTACTATGCTTCTTCAATCAATTAGACCTTCGGCCAAATTACTGTCACAAAATCCTTCAAGCATAGGTGTGTTGTCATGCCTGACATATACCAGACCATGATCAAAAATTCCTACTAGATATCTCAACACATGTTTTAATACTTGCTTGTGTTATACTGTCGGTCTTTCCATAAATCTGCTAAGCACTCCAACTGAGAGTGCAAGGTCTGGTCGCGTGTGTATCAAATACCATAGGCAACCTACTATACTCCAAAATTAAGTAGCATCAATCAACTCACCTGTCTCATCTTTGTTGAGCTTCATTTTTTACTCCGTAGGATACTGACAAGGATTGCAACTCAACATGCCTACCTTCTCAAGAATCTTCTTTCCATGGTTTGACTGCCTGATTAAAATATTATGCTTTCTTTGTTTTACCTCTAAACCGAGGTAATAGATCAAAAGTATGAGATCGCTCATGTCAAACTGCTGCATCAACTCCTTAAATTCTTCAATCTTCTTATCACAAGTTCCTGTAATGATAAGATCATCTACGTATATGTTTGACGAGAGAAACCGCTCACGGATTTCTAGCCCCGAGGTATAAGATGCAGGCGTGCCGGTGTACCGAAGTACACAAAAATAGATAAACATGACAAAAGTAGAGAAACCATGTATTTAGTCATTTATTAGAGAAGAACAAAATTACAAGTTACCTTTATAAATATACGCTCCGTAGCATGCTTTGTGTAGCAGATCTGACATGGACGATGTGGTGTCCTAATTCTTAGGGCCTCAGAAGGCTCCCAATTAATTACATCCGTAGGATAACCCACGGAAAACCTCCGATTAAGTTGCGTGTTGGTCGTTGTCTTCAGTCTTGGCTTTATGTTCCTCATGCATAGGATGAATGATTAATGAATGCATGGGCATTAGCATTATCTATAGCTCCATCAGTCTATGGGGCCGTTGATAGCATGGTCATTACAATTGACCGTGCCCGCCTGTGTTGTTCAACCTCATCGGTATCGAACAAACACACAACAAAAGTGATTTGAGGTGTGCATGATTAACGTCTAGCATGACTGATCCAACAGCAATGGCAGCAAGAATTGGTGTCGTAGGCATAGCCTAAGCGGAAAGATTAATAGAGCAAGCCATGGGATCAAGTCTCAATGTGGTCGAAAGCCATAGGAAGCCATCCATGGTCAAAATCCATCAGAAAATGCCCATGGTCGAACTCATCAGGAAATATCCAAGACCGAAATCCATTGAAAAATGCCCGTGGTCGAACTCATCATGTTCGAAACCATCGGAAGCACTTAGTGGTTGAAAATCACCGTGGTCAAACCCATCGGGAAATATCCGAAGACGGAAGTCATCGTGGTCGAACTCATCGGGAAATATCCGAGGACAAAATTCATCATGGTTGAAACCCATCAGGAAACATCTGAGGCAGGAAATCACCATGGTCTAACTCGTTAGAAAACATCCGAGGTCGAAAATCACCATGGTCAAAACCCGTCAAGGCGTGTCTGTGGTCGAACGTCACCATGGTCAAAACCATCAGAAGATGCCCGTGGTCGAAATCCATCGTGGTCGAAACCATCGAAAGCACTCAGTGGTTGAAAAATCACCACAGTCGAACCCATCGGGAAATATCCAGGGTCGAACTCATCAGGAGATATCCGAGGCAAAAGCCACCGTGGTCAAACTCATCATGGTCAAACACATCGGGGAACATCCAAGACAAAAGTCACCATGGTCGAATGCATCGGGAAACATCCGAGGACAGGAGTCACCGTGGTCAAACGCATTGAGAAACATTCAAGGATGGAAGTCACCATGGTCGAACTCATCATGGTCGAACGCATTGGAAAACATCTAAGGACGGGACTCACCGTGGTCGGACTCATTGCGGTCGAACGCATCAAAAAACATCCAAGGACGGTAGTCACCATGGTCAAACTCATCGAAAGATTATTATAGCAATTGATCGAGGGGGCACTCGTTGGAGTATTGGAGCCATCGACCTCCGGTCGTGGTCGTAAGGTATACTCATAAAAGTATTGTAGCTTGAGATCAAGCAGAGCACTCGTGAGAGCCTGATCGTAGGGAGTACTCATTGGAGTCCTAAAATGTCATGACTAAAGAAGTACGAGTACAACGAGTAGTCAAAAATGTCTGACTTTGGGAAGTAGTCGTAAGCGCTTGACTCCAGCCAGCAATCGTAGGCATCCATCTTTGGGAAGCGGTCGGAAGCGCTTAATTCCAGCAAGCGGTCATAGGTGTCCATCTTTGGAAGCGGTTGGAGACGTTTGTCTCTAGGAGGTGGTCATAAGCATCCATCTCTGGAAAGTGGTTAGAAGCGCTCAACTCCGGGAAGTGATCGGAAGCACTCGACTCCGAGAAGTGATTGAAGGCTCACGACTTTAACCAGCAGTTAGAGACGCCTAACTTTGGCCAGTGATCGAGGGGCACGGCTTTGGCTAGCGGTCGAAGGCGCTTGACTCCAGCCAGCAATCGCAGGTGGCTGAGGGTCATAAGTGTTCGCATCCTTGTAGGCAGTCGGGGATGCATGGCTTTGGCCGGCGGTCAGAGACATCAGGCTTTAGAAGCGATCGGGGCGCTTGACTTTGAACAGCAGCCTGACTTTGGCTAGCAATCAGGGATGCACAACTTTGACGCAATCAAAGGCACTGACTTCGGCCAGCGATCGGGGGCTCGCGACTTTGAACAGCGGTCGGAGATGCCTGACTTTGGCCAGCGATCGGGGACGCACGACTTCTGAAGCGATCAGAGGTGCTGACTTTGGCCAGCGATCGGGAACATCCTCAAGGGTCGTGGGCCGCATCTCAGTGAGTCCCAGAGCACCTGAGCTGACGTAGTCGCTTGGTGACATTGCCATCATATCCGCCATTCATCATATGCAGATTAAGATGCAGAGGAAAGAGAGGCAAGAATATTTTTACCATTCTCAACATAGGATTCCATAGCCTGAGCTTGTATAGATCGCTGCCTTAAGTCTCTCTAACTTCTCCTTCTTCTTTCCCTCCATCTCTGTTTCTCTGTGGGTGCGCTTGCGTCTTCACCCCGTCTGCATCTGTGTCTACGGTCCTTCTGCGTGAACCTCTCCTCTCATGAACGTCCATCTGTTTTCTCTTCTCCCTCCTCCTATGTTCCCTTTTATAGGCGCGGGCAAGGGCCATAGGCCTTGTACGTGGCTCCCACGCGGTGTCGATCATGCCGTTTAAATTGAGATAAGTTTCCTGATCGACTACAAATTAGTTACCTTCCAAAACTTTGCTTCCCATATCAAAATATTTGTTAAGGATTACTTCCATCGGATGGGGCTACAGTGCGATCATCTTTCCATTGTGAAGACGATGCGCCCATAATCAATCTTTGCCTTCCATCCCAGTGCATAGGTTGCCATAACTCAGTGATTCGCCTTGCAATTGGTTGAGTCATGAGGTCATGTGAGGCACAGCGCTGTAACTAATCAAAATGTGGTCATATGAGGTGCAGTGCCACGGTACTCATGAGCTTATAGCACCGTGATTGAAAGACCGAGAGGGAGGTGCTGTGGTCAGAGCAATGGTTGACACAACATGGTCTTAATAACCGGTTGACGTGGTGTAGTCGATATGACGTGGTCGTAACACCCGGTCGACACAGTGTAGTTGATACAAGTCGAAGACTGTGCTCGACACCCCCATGTGTTGAAGGCGCAGTCGCGAAGCGTGGTTGTATCGGCCTGATCGACACAACGTAGTCATAACGGCCAGTCAACAAAATGTGGTCATAGATCGGAGAACGTGCTCGACACATGTGGTCGCAACATGGTCATATCAACATGATCATCACAGCAACACAGTTCCCAAAGACATGGTCATAGATCAAAGAGCATGCTCGACACACGTGGTTGCCAAACGTGGTCGTAGTAGGTGCTCGAGTAGGCGTGGTCGTAGTACGTGGTTGTCTCAACATGGTCAAAGACCCACAAACACAGACGATGATCTTGGCGCATATATTTCATGGTCGGCTAGGACTTGCAGCCTTATGAGGCGCAACACATTGACCATGTACCACGTACACATACCACAGTTTTGCTCCCAAACATACACTTCAGTACTTGCTTTAACTCAAAACATTTGTACAAAAACTTGTCAAACAGTATATATCGAGTATTAACATGTCATCAACTGTTTTTCTTGTATATAAGGTTGGATCTTGCTTGCATCTTTCAAAACCAAGATTAATCAAGAAGCTATCCAGTTTCTTGTTCCAGACCCTAGGCGTCTGTTTCAAGCCAGACAAGACCTTTAAGAATCAATACACCTTGCCTTCTTGTCCCTTCACTTGAAAACCATATGGTTGTGATACGTACACTTCCACGATAAGATCTCCATTTAACAATGCAGATTTGATGTTCATATGGTGTACTTCCCATCCAAATTGAGCTACAAGAGTAAATATCAATCTAACTATCTCTATTCTAGTAACCGGTGCAAATACCTCTTCATAGTCTATGCCTTTCTTTTGAATGTAGCCTTTTGCCACTAGTCTAGCCTTGTGTCGAACAAAGTTCCCTTCTCCATCTCTTTTGACCCTGAAAATCCACTTTAGCCCTATAGCTTTATGATTATCAGGCAGATCAGTCAACAGCCAAGTTTTATTCTTTTCTATTGAATCCAGTTCAGTTTGCATAGCAATCTTCTAATGATGTTTGGTGAGAGCTTGCTACAAACTTGTAAGTTCATCTGCTGTTGTCAGCTGCAAGTTTTCTTCCATCTCTATTGGCTCAATCTGCTCATAAATCTCAGCTAGGCTTCGGGATATAGGTGTTTTGCTTAGTGGAGTTTCTACCTCTTATTGTTCAATTTGAGGAGAAGATGGGGCATCCTCTGCAACCACCTGTGGATTGGCATATGCACTCGACAAGGGTGTAACCAGTTCTTGAAGGTAAAATTGATCTATTTCACCATTGTTCTCTCCTTCAACTGAGAAGGGAATCAACTTATGTAGATTGTTTTCTTTTGTTGGCTTCTATGCTTTATCTTTGCAATAGATCACATCACAACTCACTACAATTTTATCTTCATGTGGACTGTACAGTCGGCTTGGTTTGGATCATGGTTCAACTCCCAACATATCATCTTCTTTGACCTGTCATCTAATTTTCTCAGATGAGTGAGCATCTTTGATATACCAAGTAACTGAACACCCTCATGTATTCTAGATTTGGTTTTCTTCCGCTTAATGCTTCATACGGAATCTTCCATTCCAAAGCTTTTGTGGGCACCCGATTTAGTATGTATACATCATATCTTATAGCTTTAGCCCAAAATCTCCCCCAGTAGCATTCTGCTCTTGAGTAAACTCCTTGCCATATTCATTACCATTCGGTTTCTACACTCAACTACTCTGTTCTACTGCGGACTGTAAGTAGCTGTGAAGTACCTCTAATTCCTTTCGTCTCACAGATTGATTTGAGTTCTTGTGCTAATAATTCACCTCTACGGTCAGATCTCACCGCCTTAAGTTTGTGATTAGTCTCCTTTTCAACTAGTGTCATAAAATTTTGAAACATGTCTTTGGCTTCTGATTTTCTTTTCAGCATTTATACCCACATTACTCTAGAGAAATCATCCACAAGAAGAAAAAAGTACTTATTACCGACATTTGAGTCAGGGGTAATAGGACCACAAAGATCCACATGAAGTAGTTCAGGGGGCTATGTTGCTCTATATTGAACTTGCTGAGGGAATAAGAGTCTTGTTTATTTTGCAATAATGCATGGAAATTCACATGACCTAGATGATTGTGCCACAACCATGCTGTATTATCCACCCAAGCACCGAAGCAAGCTGGTTTGACTGACTCTAGTTCAATCTTATACAACCAATCTTGCGTTCGCATCACCTTCATTAGCAGTTGTCCATCGTGATCATGCAGCAACAAGTATGGTCCTCTTAGTGACATATCGCACCCTTCCTTGGTCAACTGACCCAAACTTACGATATTGTTGCACAACCATGGTATATATAGACATATGTCAATGATCTTTGCTCTCCTTTCTTGCCTTGCAATAAAATAGTGCCCTTTCCTTCTATATGAACAACTGATCTGTCTCCAATTTTCACTGTCTCAAAAACGCTCATGCAATTCACTAAATGTTTCCCTCTGTCTAGTCATGTGATTTAAAGCACCATTGTCAAGATACCAAAAATTAGACTCAACCACCTCTTCTCCAACTTTTAGCAGCTGCGGCTGAACATGCTCTTCATTTAGCATCATAAGTTGTGTGCTCTTCTCTTCACAGATGGACAGCAGGAGGGCTGGCTCTTACTCAGTCTTGGCTTTAATGAAATTTGCCTCCTCCTCCTTCTTATACCAGCAGTCGACAGAATAGTGCCCAAACTTTTAGCTCTCAAAACACTTTATATGACTTCTACATTCTGCAGCATAGTGGCCTTCTCTACCATTGGTAAAATACTTAATTTTTGACTTATCTCGATTGTAGGAGAACTCACCTCACATTGCTTTCTCCCCACAACTAGCAGCAAAACCATGGCCTCATCGACCAAAGCCGCAAGCACCTAGACCATGACCACGTCCACGCCATTTGCTAGATCCCCGACCACCTCCTTGACTTGAATTTGGTTCCCGCCATGGTTTATTTTCAACCATTGCTTCTCCTTTTACTAGCAATGCATGGTCAGTCCTGGCCTTACAACCTTTAAGCAATCCCTCGTGAGCTTTGAGAGATCCAGTTACCTCTTCTATTTCCATGTTCTGAAGATCACTTGAATATAGAAGAGTTGTGACCATCGGCACGAATCTCTTAGGTAGGACACGTAGGTACTTCTCGACCACTGTGGTTTCCTCCAATGTACCTCCAAGAGATTGAACCTCATTGACCACAGCAGTTAATTTACATGCAAACTCATCTACTGACTGATTTGCACCCATATGTAGCACCTCATACTCCCCTCAAAGAGTTTGTAGCCAAACCTTCTTCACTCAATCCACACCTTCATGCATAGTCGAAAGAGCAATCCAAGCTTCTCGTGTTGTATCTCTTTCGACAAGTTGACTGAGCATCGAGTCAGGTATGGCAACGTAGATGAGTGCCAAGGCAGTTTGATCAGTCTTCACGTCGACTTCCGGAGCCTTTCCTTTTGGATCAACCTTTCCTTTAGCATCGACTGGATAGGCTAAAGCGTCCTAGACCCCCTGGGCATGTATATTCACCCGCATCTTCATTGCCAAGCCGGGTAGTTCTCTAAATTGAGAACTGGATATAGAAGGGAATTCAGTCCTTCTTTCATTATCGACGAAGATCCACTTGCTGCCATGTGCTTCTTCTTTTACAAGTTGATTGGCACTATGCTCTGATACCAGAAGAAGGTTTCGACTGCTTGGCGCTCAACTGCTCAACAATCATAAACTCGATGATGGTTTTGACCGCTCAGCACTCGACCGCTCAGCAGTCGTAAACTCTTACCAGTCATAAACTTCGACCATGACCGGTAGTCATAAACTTCAACCATGACCAGCAATCGTAAACTTCGAGTGCTACCGTTACTTGTAGACTTCAGCCTCTACAGTGGTAGTAACCCTCGAGTACTTTAGTACTTGTAACCTTCAAGTACCCTGAGCACACGTAATCTTTGAGTACTCGTATTTTCTCTGTTTGCCGGCGGCGACAGCACAAACAACCGAGAGATAGAGCAAACGAAATCTTTTAGTGGTGCACCAATCGTCGCACCTTTTCCGTGGTTTTCTCCACTATTTATACACAAATTTACATGTTAAACATAGACAATACTTCTACGTATCTGAACATGACTCAGATACAGAAACTGTCTCTGAAACCTGAATTTCTACTTCTAAACTGACTCAGACTCAACTCTTGATACAGACACTGAACTTAGAATTTGGCAAGATTAGTTCCAACATGGACGGTGGCGCGGGCTCGCCAGACTGCAAGCCAATGTTGGAAATAATCTTGAGTTTTAATAGAGTCCTAGACGCAGTCAGGGTTCTAAAAATGGCCAAAAACTGGCCAATTTTCGGTTTTATCGGTGCTACCGTCCCCTTCCTGTGGTAAAATAGTCTACCGAGCAAAACTTTTCGATCCGGTTTGAAATTTGGGTGGCCCAGCTGGCCCATGTGACGGCAGCAATGTTGCCCTAACCATCTCCATTCCTTCCCGTCGTTCCCGATGGCAATTCTCCTCACTTTCCCCATCTCCTTAGTTCATCAGTTGTTCACCCCTCCATGAATCGCCCAATCTCCTTCTCGGTGTGTCCCCACACTCGCCCCTAGCTCTCCCCATCGGCTGCTAACCGCCACTAACCCTGAGATGTGATGCTATGTGCGCATTGAGCTGGAGATGGAGGGAGCCTGCGTTGGAGATGTCGTCGAGGGAGATAGAGATGGAGAGCTAGTGATGGAGGGAGCTTGAGCTGGGCGTGGGCGTGGTCTCAGTGCGGCACATGGGGCAGCTAGTGTTGGTGCGCAGCCAGGTATTGATGTGTCCCTAGCATGGTATTTTCATATTATCCCCCTTCAATCTCTGTTGACTAACTACTACTGCTTCTCTAAAGATCTTAATGAGGAAGTCATTACTGTCGAGGAAGGATTGGCATCATCAACATCATCAATGACAAAGATGAAGGGATATGAAGCGAGGTTTACGGCTAACTTTTGTCGAGGTGAGCTTATTTTCTCTTATGTTGAGCAACACTATGTAGTCTGTAGTACTTTCTAATAGCATGTAATAGAAACTTTTGTTCCATGTAATTGCTATTCATTAGCTATTGTTCGAGGAGTTTGATGATTTATTTTATTTTACTTCTAATCTGAGATTTCCATCCGATATTTTTGACCAATTTCCGTCTAATTTTCACCGATTTTTATTTGAAATTTGGATTTTGTTTGAAATTTTTGGCCCAAAACTACCGAAAATCAGTGCTACCAGACCACTCCCCCCCCCCGGCCCCCGTTAAAATTTTCAAACCGATTATCAAAAACCTGGGCACAGTAAACTCTGTCTCCGTGTGTAACTCAAGTAGAGTCCATTACGTGTTTGAATTAGAAATACTCCAGTATTTATGTAAGTCATACGCTATATAAATAAGAGACATGTAATCTATTTTATAAAATACAAGTAAGAGAATAATGAAATTTAAAAGTTTTTTTTGGTCTTCTTTCCATTTATTTGTGATGCGTGTTTTTCCTAGAATAAAGTCAATAATTGGTACGAGAGACTGGCGACGCGGATCGAGAAGAAAACTACGACGTCGGGCCCTCTCCGTTCTCTCCGTCCCGACGCATCCCGAGTACCATGCGGTGCTAGGATATCGAACCACAGCAGCGTGTTTTGACAGCGTCGCCGCAGCAGAGCGCCAGCTTCCCGAAGCAGCGCACGTCGTCCCGAGAAAGCAAGCCTTCGGCCCTCGGTCTAAACGCGAAGAAAGAGAAAAGGTGTTCAGGTTGTGCTCCGATAGAAAACAGAGAGCAGCGTAATCGGTTGCTTTCTGAGCACTTGGAGCAAGGAGGAGAGCTGCTGCACGGCACAGGAAAAGGCCACATCTTCGCACTCATCCATGCAAGGAAGTCACACAAGAAGGTCAAGACAGCAGGTTCCTCACGAAAAAGATAGACAACAGCAGGCCTGTTTCCTTGGTTCTCGTAAACAGGAGACGTTTCCCCTTGTGCAGTGCCAAAACATCCTCGTCCAGCTTCGAGCAGCACAGCAGAGGTCCGAGCGAACAAACGTCAGGCTGAGTCTGTGTCGGTATTAATCCTAAACCAACGCAAAGTCCAAGCACGAGATCGTCCAGTGAAAGCGACTTCAGTTTTTTTCCGTCCGTCCACGCGGAGAAAAAGTCAACGTCGATGCACAGTAACGTGCCATTTTTTTGTCCGAGCTTTCAGTTAAAGTCAGAAATCAAACTGTCCAGTAGACAAAATCAAACTGTCCAGTAGACGACAATGAATAATAGTGTTTTACTTCAGTCTCTTAGCCTAGTGCTCAACAGCAGTTCATCCTAAATCCAACGATAAGATTCCATCCCTTGATCCAAGAGTCGTTTCAAGCAAGCATAAGGTATTGATACGTCTAAGATCATGTTACGTTCTCCGAAAAGTTATGTCATCAGTGATAAAGAATCATCCAGTGTGATGGTGAAGATGAGTTTCGCTGCCTCGCTGCATTATCCGATGCTCACGATGAGAAATTATACAGCCTAAGCAATTAAGATGAAGATGTACAAGAAAACTCAAGTAAGCTGAGATGAATTCGAAACGTTAAGAAGATATGTTCACCGTCCAAACTCAAGTAAGCTGAGTTGAGTCCGGAATATTGAGAAGATGTGTCGCCCTTCTGTGTTGAGTTGGGTAAGCCGTAGATGAGACTGACTACCTCAACGAGTTAGAGTCTTTGTATCTGGATGAACCCATATCAATTGAGTTTTTTATATGTAACCATATGTTTAACTTGTATGTAGAACGCTTCAAACCAACAGTCAAGATGCACGGTGCGCCGTTTGCGGGCTCGAGTTCGCCGTCGGGCAAGCGCTCGGCAGACATATGAGGCAGCACAGCGCAGGCGCAAAGAAGAGGCCCGTGTTGGTATTGATCTCAGGCCAAACGGCCAGAAAAGGAAGGACGTGGGGAAATCCACGTATCACTGATTTTCAGCGCCCTGATCGGGGGTGCCTTACCAAATATTGGTTACGGTCCCCCGTTGCAACAGCGTATATATAAAGATGGGTACTGGCCTCTCCCGTACGACGGCGTTCGCGTGAGAGTCACAAACCCCAAACAAAACCCTAAAGATCCGATCTACTTCGCGCTGTTGAGCAACGGGAAGACCGTCGCCGCCGCTGCTACAGGACATCGCCGGCGACCCTCTGGACGACCTTCACCGACTCTTCCTCACGCCTGCATCACGCAGGCACGGGTCTTCCGCTAATGGCTTTCATCGGCGACCGTAAGTCTCCCACCCCCCAAACCCTAGGTGTTCTAGTGTTAGGCTAGCAGATCATGTCATGCATAAGGTTTAGGTGCTCTAATATTTGGTATCAGAGCAGATGCTAGCTTCCTAGAACCCTAAAGTGGTTTTAACTGATGATTGGATTTGGGATTAAGGCTGGTTTTAATGTTTAATGGGTCGGCTAAAGCATTTAGAAGGAGGGGATTCAAGAAGGAGGGGATTCAAACCCTAGTGGAAACCCTAAGAAAACTTCCCCAAATTCCTAGAATCCCCAAATCAAGAACCAAAAAAAAGGATCAGGCGGGGGCTTACGGTTTTAGATCCCGCCGGTGCTTCTTTTTCGGGCGTGCGCCGCCGTTCCCGCCGGTGTAGCGGGCGCCGCCGCCGCCGAGCTGTCTCGGGCCGCCTCCGCGCCGCTCCATGTGCCGCCGCCGAGAGCTGCCGCTCCGCGTCGGGCCGCCGCCGCCGTCGCCTTGCGCGCGGGGCCGCCGCCGTCGCGCCGCGCCGCACTTTTTGCGCGCGCGTCGTCCGCTGCCCCGGCGCCTTGGGCCGCCTCCCGCCGCGCTCCGCTCGGGGCCGCCGAACGCCGCCGCTTGAGGACGCTGCCGCGCCGCCGCTTCTGGTCCTCCCGCCGCTCGCCGCCATGCGCCCCGCGCGCGTGCGCCGCCGTCGCCTGTCCGCTTATTCCGGGTGGAGAGGAGCCTCATCCCCTTAGGGTTAGGGTTGGGGGCAATTTTTGTTCTGCCTGCGCACGGGTTCGGCCGTCCGATCAGATCGGACGGCCATCCATTTGCGGGCCAAAGTTCTTTTGGGCCAGAGAGGTTTTTGGCCGTTTTGATGAAATCGGACGGTGCGCACGCGTGTTGTTTTGCTGATGGGCTGCGCGTGCATTTGTGGGCCGCGCCGCTGTTATTGGGCCGTGCGTGTGGGTGGGCTGTGCGCGTGCATTTTGGGCCGTTTTCGGCTGGCTGTTGGTGCGCGCGTGAGCTTGGGCCCCGAGCGTTTTATGGGCTAAATGATGTTTCAGGGGCCGAAAAAAGGGGGGCTAAATTTAAGATAAATTTAAGATATTTAAGGCTGATATTTAAGATCGGAAGCACTGTTGGGTTTTTATTTTCAGTGTATTTTTCATATATTTATGATATGCCTAATGTTTAATTAATGATTATTTGATGTCTCTTATGAAATTATTAACGGATAATGTTGCCAAGCTGCTGAAAAATATTATGCTCTTTTCCGCTGCGTAATGTTCTGCCCCTAATTGAATGGAACCAACGGGAAATTCAATTCGAGGGCTGTATTTAATTTTACATGCTATTACCTTTTGACCAACGTTAATTGTAATTGCATGTAATCAATTATGTTTATTTTTTCGTCATGCTATTACTCTTTGACCAACGTTAATTGTAATTGCATGAGATAAATTATGTTAAATTTTTCGCTTCTGCCCAACGGTGATGCGAAAAATTCTTATGAGCATGTTGTTAATCATACCAACGTAAGATTAATTTTCATGCAAATTAATTATGCGTTTTTCCTAATGTAAATTTTAAAATTTTTTCAGCTGCTTCCGTTTCCGCTTATGTTAATGCAATTGAGCCACTTAATGGTAGTAACTTCCAGAAATGGAAGTTTACACTTATGACGACTTTTCAGCTTTTGGATCTGGACTACGCGTTCAGATTCGATGAGCCTGTCGCTCCTATTGAAGGGGAGGACAATTATGATGACAAAATGAAGGAATATAAAACTAATGCTGAGAAGTGGGAGCGGTCTAACCGTGTTTCACTTGCTGTGATGAAGAACTCCATCAGTGAGGCCATAAGGGGAGCAATCCCTGAAAAGGAAAGGGTGAAGGACTATTTGTCCTCCATCGAGGATCACTTTAAGGGGTCCTCTAAAGTTTATGCTACCACACTGATGCACAGGCTCATGAACACCAAGTACAATGGTACTGGGAATGTTCGTGAGCACATTATGACCATAATCAATATTGCTGCCAGACTTAAGACAATGGACATGGCTATTTCTGATGGTTTTGTTGTCCATTACATTATGATGTCTCTTCCCAAGCAATTTGAAGCTTTCAAGGTGAACTACAACACCATTAAGGACAAGTGGACCATGAGCGAGTTGATCGCTAAGGTTTCACAGGAGGAAGAGAGGCTCAAGGCTGAGGGGACTACTGATTTTGTGAATCAAGTCGGCTCCTCAAATAAAGCTGGTCCCTCTAGAAATAGAGGAGGCTACAAAGGAAAGGGAAAGAAGGAGCAAGCCTACTCCCCTTATCAGAAGCAACAGAAGCCACAGCACCCACAGCATCCTAAGGCGCCTAAAAACGCTTCAGGTCCTGGGAGCTCAAATGAACAGAAGAAAAGTGGTGAATGTTACTTTTGTCAGTCGAAGGACCATTTCAAAGATGATTGTCCTGGATGGCTGAAATGGCTCGCCAAGAAAGGTACTTATGAAATTACTTTTGTTGATGAAGCATTTTATGCTGATTTTCCTATAAATTCTTGGTGGATTGATTCTGGTGCTTCTGTGCACGTTACGAATTCCTTGCAGGGATTCCATATGTTGAGAAGTCTCAGAGGGGAAAGAAGCCTAAGAGTGGCTAATGGGATGGAAGCCGAAATTCAAGCTATTGGATCAGTTTCTTTAGTTTTGAATAATGGTTTTGTAATGAAACTTAATGATGTTCTTTATGTTCCCTCGATGAGAAGAAACTTAATTTCCATTTCATTATTAGATAATGATGGATATTCTTGTAATTTTGGACACGGAAAGTGTCTGATTTATTTTAATAATGATAATGTTGGTTGTGCCATCCGACACGACAAGCTTTATATGTTATCCCTGCAAGATTCTCCTATATCCATGAATATATGTGATGTGAATAAAAAGCGCAAGCGAATTGATGAGACTTCGTCGAAATTGTGGCACTGTCGTTTGGGCCACATTTCGAGGGGGAGAATTGAACGTCTCATTAAAGAAGAAATTCTCCACCCTTTAGACTTTAATGATTCGGATGATCATTGCCTCGATTGTATCAAAGGCAAGTATGTAAAGCAAATAAAGAAAGGTGCTACTCGAAGCACAGGGATTTTAGAATTAATTCATACTGACATATGTGGTCCTTTCCCTGTGACATCAGTGGATGGTTATGATTCTTTTATTACGTTCACTGATGATTACTCACGTTATGGTTATATCTATCCTATTAAAGAAAGATCGGAGGCACTTGATAAATTTAAGATATTTAAGGCTGAAGTTGAAAATCAGCACAATCTAAAGATTAAAGTAGTGCGCTCGGATCGTGGGGGAGAGTATTATGGGCGACACGCAACTTATGGGCAGATTCCTGGTCCTTTTGTCAGGTTTCTACAAGAAAATGGTATAGTCGCCCAGTACTCAATGCCTGGTGATCCCCAACAAAATGGAGTAGCAGAAAGAAGAAACCGTACACTTATGGATATGGTTCGAAGTATGTTGAGTTACTCCACTTTGCCAATAAAGTTATGGATGGAAGCATTAAAGACCGCTGCACATATACTCAATCGGGTTCCCAGTAAATCAGTACCTAAAACACCTTATGAATTATGGACTGGGAGAAAACCAAGCTTGAACTACCTCCATGTGTGGGGTTGTGCAGTTGAAGCTAAGGTGTTTAACCCACACATTGGGAAATTAGATCCCAAGACTGTGAGTTGCCATTTTATTGGCTACCCTGACAGGTCTAAAGGGTACCGATTCTATTGTCCAGATCGTACCACAAAATTTGTAGAAACAAGGCACGCTGTGTTCTTGGAAAATGATGGCATCAGTGGGGACTTGGAGCCCAGGAAAATTGATCTTGAGGAGAAGCGGATTTATGTTGCTTCACCGCTAATCCGACAGACTGATTTTCCTGTGCCCCAAGTGGTTGTGCCCATAGTTGATCCTGTAGTTGCAACTCCTGTTGCATCTCCAGTTAATTCTGTGGCTACTCCTTCTGTTGAGGGCTCTGAAAATACAAGTGCAATACCAAATGCTGAGCCTTCACAGCCCTCTGTGACAATTAATGAACAACCTGATGAGCCTACTAATGAACCTGTCAGGAGATCACAACGAGTGAGGAGATCTGCTATCCCAAGTGATTATGAGGTTTACTTGAATGAGGATGATCTTGGGAAGGCAGATGATCCTAGCTCTTATAAGGAAGCAATGAAGAGTAAGGATTCATCTAAATGGCTAGATGCCATGAAAGATGAGATAGAGTCTATGGGCGCTAATGGCGTATGGGACTTAGTGGAAATTCCTAATGGAGCCAAAACAGTAGGCTGCAAATGGGTCTACAAAACAAAACGTGACTCCAAAGGGAACATCGAAAGGTTTAAGGCGAGACTTGTAGCGAAAGGGTTTACACAAAGAGAAGGCATTGACTATAATGAAACCTTTTCTCCTGTCTCAACTAAAGATTCATTTAGAATCATAATGGCGCTCACAGCACATTTCGATTTAGAGTTGCACCAAATGGATGTTAAGACTGCATTCCTGAATGGAGACTTGTATGAGGACGTTTACATGACACAACCGGAAGGTTTTGTTGTGGAAGGCGAGGAACATTTGGGATGCAAACTAAAGAAATCCATATATGGCCTAAAGCAAGCTTCTAGGCAATGGTACCTTAAGTTTGATGAAGTCATAAGGAATTTTGGATTTAAGGAGAATGATGTTGATAATTGTACATATGTTAAGTTCAGGGGGAGTAATTACACCTTCTTAATCCTTTATGTGGACGATATATTATTGGCCAGCAGCAGTGTGGACATGCTGCGAGAAACTAAAAGATTTCTCTCGTCCAATTTTGATATGAAGGATCTCGGTGAAGCATCTTATGTTCTTGGTATTGAAATTCACCAAGATAGGTCCAAAGGAACATTAGGTTTATCACAAAAGGCATACATTGATAGAGTACTAAAGAGATACAATATGCATAAATGCTCTGCCTCGCCTGCTCCTATTGTTAAGGGCGATAAGTTTGGGAAATTTCAATGCCCAAAGAATGACTATGAATCTGATCAGATGAAGGCTATACCTTACGCTTCTGCTGTCGGAAGTATTATGTATGCTCAAGTATGTACGCGCCCTGATTTAGCTTTTGTTACCGGGATGCTTGGCAGATATCAGTCAAATCCAGGACCGAACCACTGGAAAGCCGTTAAGAAAGTCCTGCGCTATATGCAAGGCACTAAAGATCACATGCTCACATATAGAAAATGCGATAACCTTGAGGTTGTCGGTTATTCTGATGCTGATTTTGCGGGGTGTAAAGACACTAAGAAGTCCACATCAGGTTATATTTTCACCCTCGCAGGAGCAGCAATATCATGGAAAAGTGTAAAGCAAACACTTACTGCATCGTCGACAATGCAGGCTGAATTTGTTGCATGTTATGAGGCTACCGGGCAGGCTGTATGGCTTAAGAACTTTATCCCGAGATTGAGAGTGGTAGACAGCATTTCTAGACCACTTGTTTTGTACTGCGATAATCAACCCGCAGTTTTCTATTCGAGTAACAACAAGTCAAGTGCAGCTGCCAAGCACATTGACATAAAGTATCATGTTGTGAAAGATAGAGTCCAGGATCAAACAATTAAGATTGAGCATATTGGAACTAAATTTATGCTTGCGGATCCGCTCACAAAAGGCTTACCACCCAATAATTTTCGTGATCATGTTGCCAGCATGGGTTTATTGGAAAGCCTGTGATCCTGGAATAAGAGGACCATATAAAGTAACCAACTCCCATGAAGTATTATGTTATCCGATTGATATAGAAGGGAGCACTATAAGTACTGATGTCCAGCGGTACTTAATTGACTGTTGTGAAGCATTACTTTGGTGTGAACTTTTTATTGAGAGAGGGCTTATGATGTTTAGCCTTACGATCAAGGGGGAGAATGTTGGTATTGATCTCAGGCCAAACGGCCAGAAAAGGAAGGACGTGGGGAAATCTACGTATCACTGATTTTCAGCGTCCTGATCGGGGGTGCCTTACCAAATATTGGTTACGGTCCCCCGTTGCAACAGCGTATATATAAAGATGGGTACTGGCCTCTCCCGTACGACGGCGTTCGCGTGAGAGTCACAAACCCCAAACAAAACCCTAAAGATCCGATCTACTTCGCGCTGTTGAGCAACGGGAAGACCGTCGCCGCCGCTGCTACAGGACATCGCCGGCGACCCTCTGGACGACCTTCACCGACTCTTCCTCACGCCTGCATCACGCAGGCACGGGTCTTCCGCTAATGGCTTTCATCGGCAACCGTAAGTCTCCCACCCCCAAACCCTAGGTGTTCTAGTGTTAGGCTAGCAGATCATGTCATGCATAAGGTTTAGGTGCTCTAATAGCCTGTACCGCCGTAGGTGCTGGACCTGAACCTGCCGCCGGAGGGCACGAAAGAAGGCAACGTCGAGGAGGAAGGGGAGGAGTTTGGGCAGGTGGCGTGGCACCAGTTCATAGACACCGGTAATGATCCCACGCTTCTCCTCCTCCTCCTTGGAGTAGCAAGAGAGTGCTGTCATGGCTGCATCTTATAGTAATAGGTGTACATTAAACAACCCTTCAAGAAACCAGGTGTAGGCGTATAGCCCCTCAATTTTTGTGGGTGTATGAAAATCTAGGAATGTATAAGCATCGAATGTTTCGAATGCACACATGAAACAAGTATTAATTTGGATTTGCTTCTTTAAGGCAGATGCCCTAATTAAACTCAAATGTTCTTCAAGCTCAAAAGGCTAGCGCAAAAAAGGGCATCAAATGATGATACTTCCATACTCACAACTGTAAGCGAGGCTCAGGGCCCGTGCGGCGGTGTTGGGCTCCGGACACCAAACCCACTGCTAATCGCTTGCTGGTGCAGTTAGGCTGTCCGATCCATCCGCGTTGGAAACCCACTTGTCTTCAGTCCAGCAGCGGCGTTGCAACAAAGGAAAACCCCGCGATGGCTTAGGCCCGTGTTATATGTATGCTCATCGTCTTCTCCCCTTAAGTTTTTGGGTAATGCTCGTGGACGATCCAATCCGGACAATACCTTTAGGCTCTTGGTTATAATATTTTTCGTCTATTTATGTAATATTTTTTATCTATATTTTTAATAAAAAAGATAAAGAACAATATGAGTATTCCCATCCATAACATTTTTGTCTATATCTGCAACATTTATCGGTCATGTCTGCAACAAAAAAAACAAAGAACATGTGAGTATTCGCATCATACGCTCTAATGCAACATTCATAGATAATGTATGCAACAATTTTAATCACCATATGTAACAAAAATATATGATACAAAAATCGATGTTGTATACACAAAATAAAAAATGATGCAACAAAATCATGGCCGAAAAATATTGCAAATATAGATGAAAATTTTGCAAATATGGCCGAAAATATTGCAGCCGAGCGTCCGTAGCTAGCGCTATGATCGGACGTCCAGACGCTAGCATTTCCCTTTCTTTTTTACCTTTTCTTATTAGTCCCTTTTACTCGTACAAAGATATCAAATCCGCACTTTTACTCCATTCTAATTGTTTGTGTGTGACTGATAGAGCTGGAAATCTTCTGTGCACATTTGCAGCATCCTCTAATTAAATGGTTAAAAGTAAGATTATCAAAATTATATTCGAATCGAAGACATTTTGACAGAATCGAATCGTAGAATCTAATACCCTGTCTGACTCTACTAAAATAATATATGTGCTCAATAATCCCACACACGTTACTCATGTAGTCATGCTAGCTTCTGTGAATACGAAACACCAATTGCGACACAATGCTCGTACGACCGAGAGATGCATGGCAGGAGATGTTTCAGATGGCCACAGCAAGGTGATCAAAATCCCCAACCAACACCGATTTCTTTCCCGTTCTTTTCTTTCTTCCCGTAACAAAAAAACTTGCTGTTCCTTCAGTTATGTCGTTCTGTCACTGAAAAAAGCTGAAACTAACGCTAAGAAACAAGAGTAAAGACGACGATCGACATGGCAATTTTTTAACACCGGCCGCGTGCGCCACGCAGTCGCCGACCTAATGCCCGGCGAATGATCGTCATGCATGCGTTAAGCATGCAATGTTTCAGGGTTACTTCAAGCGCTAAATTAAACAACACTGCAGGACATCGCCATCACAAAAGTTGATTAACATGTGAACCCACCAATTAAAGAGGCATTGCATCACAATCACTGGCTAGCTAGCCTGTGTGATTTTTTAACAAACCCTTGATTCAATTGCTGGTTTCCTGGAAGCCAACCACCACCTCCCAAAAGATTGGACTGGCTTCTACAGTAGTATTTCTTTTGTGTATTGATGTTGCTGTAGTAGCAGTAGTATCTCTCTTATCTATGCGCTCTCGATCTGATAATTCATCTGTTCTTCAGAGGGCAAATAAATTTCTGAAGGACTACCTGAACTGCTAAGATCTGAGAATTACCTTACTTTAGGGAGTATATATAATATGTGCAGCTCCTTGCACAAATGATTATTCAAGTATACTAGTTAATTTCGCATCAGTTTCCCATTAGTGGAGTGTGGGAGTGGTGGTAGCTATATATGTTTTCCACTTAATCTGGGCACCATATACACATGCATCAAGCAGAGTGGTTCTTACGTTCCACATACCTATAATTAATAATTACTCTGCTAGCTAGGGCCTGTGTTTGTTAGCTTTCCCTGAAAAGTTATCCCCACTTAAGCTGCCACTTCAAATGATGATTGGACAGACTCGTCAACACCACACAAAAAAAGTCTCCACACATATATACATGGTGGGTTTTGATGTGCATGATACATTTGCCATTTTGCCTTCTTGTGCCGTCAGTTGACAACTAATCGCTGATCTGAAAGATCAAGTAGTTGTCTGCCTCAAACGACCTTTTCTGCTGCCTTTGCAGATTTGTGGCACAAGGACACGCTACATTCAGACAGGTGCATATATGCCTTCCCCACCATGCTCATTCCCCATCATTATGGCCCATGAATGATGCTAGCTAAAAGTTAATTAGAGCAAAGTAATAGAATTAGTATTGTAATTATAGGATCAGGTATAGCGAGTCAAAGGGTGGATGACTCTTTCAAAATCTTCTTCCAAATATCGACAATAACACACCACGAAAATACAAACTCTTAAGCACTCAAAGGCCAAAAGCCAAAAATCACTCAGACACTCTATTTCCACCGGTCAAACCACTAGCCAGATGGCAGTTTGACCGCTCGGCCGGTCTAATAGGGTGCTCGACCGATCTGCCTGGGAACAGCTGGTCTAACCACTCAGTTCCGCGTTGTCTGACCGCTCGCTAAGGAACAGTGTAGACAGCACTTCACACAATCCAAGAAAAGAGCCAGCTCTCAAACCACTGATCCAAATGAAATGAAACTTGGAATGACCCCTCCTAAGGATGTCAACAACATATGCCAGTCATGAATCATGAAGAATAATACCAAAGTTCTGATCTTTATCCAAAACAAGGAGAGTTGGAACAAAACTAGGCAAAAGAGAGAAAACCATGATCAACTCTTACTCGTAAGTTCTAGATGATCTAGATAACCTTAAATGGATTACACATATCATAGCAAGTTATATCATAGCACAAATTCAAGCCAAATCACTCATAGGAGCAAAACCACAAAACCACCTCTCTCTTAAGGAAAAAATTGGGCAAACTCAAAAACTCTTCCTAGAAGGTGACTAGATGGATGAGATCTGATCTCCAAGAGACATCTCCATCTCTACCACGTCTTTGCCACTAAGAAAGATCAAGAAGAGATAAATTCAAACAAAAAAGCCAAGCAAATTAAAAGTACAAAACAATATCAATGGTATAACTTGGGCAAACTTTAGATGTTTATTTCACTTGAAGAGGAATAATTTTACAGCCACTTCTTCGGGATGGTAAAGCTCTAAACCTAGAGCACACACACAAAAGGCTGCAACACAAGAAAACTCTTAACCCTCTCTCTCAAGTGATATCTCTCTTTTAACACACAAAAGCATATATAGTGGAGGCCCCTTAACTCTCACTTAATCCTAACAACTAGCTACTACGTAGTAGATCACACCACTTATATATGAGAAAAACCGGTAACCCACACACCAACGGGTTTTACATTTCACTCACTTGCACACTTTTCAAAGTGAGACTTCACATGGCTCTACAAGCCCAATAAGATATTCCATCCTCAAAGATGTGACCTAAACCATTTAGACAAACATTGTGATTTTGCAAATCACCACTCCACCTGAATTAGAAAATTTCCTCAATTGCCACCCACCGGTGAAAATGTGATGCCGAAAGATTCGCTACCAAGATCGTATGCCTGCATCAACGTCGTCACCACTTAAAACACCCAAATCCAATGGCACACCACATCACACCATAGTTCGTGATGCCCAATTACTTGCCGCTAAGATCGTACATCTGCTTCGAGAACTGTCACTATTTGAAATGCACAAGTCCAATTAGCACATCACATGCACACACCTGCCTCCTCACGATTCTTATCTTTGTCCCATGCTTCCCCGCTTAAGATGATGCTCCACCTGGAAGATTCGCCGCCAAGATCGTACACCTATGCCAACGTCGTCACCACTTGAAACACCCAAATCCAATGGCACACCACATCACATCACACCATAGTTCATGATGCCTAATTATTTGCTACCAAGATCATACATCTGCTCCGAGAACCGTCACCATTTGAAACGCACAAGTCCAGTTGGCGAGCCACATGCACACACTTTCCTCCTCACGATCCTTATCTTTCTCCTATGCTTCCCTACTTGAGATGATGCTCCATCCAGACTTACGCAACACGCCATGAACACCAAACCTCGGTCTTGCCGTTAACCACAACAATCATCAAACACCTGCATATCAAAGAATAAGCAACCGATCCAAATATAAATGACATGTACTTGACTCTCAATTAGCAAAACACATGCATGAACCTACGTCATGACTCATACTTGAATGAAAACCCTATGACTAACACTTGCATAGACTCTGCCATGACTAACACCCAAACCAACAGGCCTCAACACAACCCTCAGTCTCTCTTGGCAACAGGGGCCGGCCGTACGTTGACACTGTCCTTTGTTTTGTCACAAATATTCAGTAAGAGACCAATCAAGCTATCATATATATTATTCTCTATGTACATGACGTCGATGCAATTGCTATCTTCTAAGTGCTCCCAATAAGGCAAGTCCTAAAATATTGATCTATTCTTCCATATGTTCTTTTGATGGATCCTCAATTTATGTCCCTTTCCAAGCACAATATCGATATCCTTAACCATATCGTAGACCTCTTTCCCACTAAAAGCCTTGAAGCTAGTCGTCCTGTTTTTTCTGTCAAATCTTTTCTTTATTTTCTGGCATATTGTTGTCTCTCTTAACGATGTTATAACTAACTTCCTGTATAATCTTCTCTTCACTATGACTGATCCAACATGTATACCCCTTTTTGAACCCCCTTCGAATCAAGTGAGTTTTGATCTGCGCTAAGTTGGTAAACATTTTCAGATTACCACAATCAATGCATGAACAGTACATATATTACATCACCTTCTTTAATATATCCTACTCGGTCGCTCTTCTAAAAGTAGATACGCCATCAATGTACACTTCACTCATACGGTTCTCAACATACATCCAAATTTGGTCCATCTACGCTATGCATGTAACAAATTAGTATCAAATTAGATTAATACTTCTATAACTAGCTAGCCTAATACTTACACATAATTGTCATTCACCATAATAAATTATCCATCTAAAGTAGCTAGGTACGTACTATTCATAAAACAATATATATATCAAGCAAAAGTATATTGAAGTAAACTAAGAGTAGTGACCCATTCTTAAAATTGGAGCAAACTACCAAGCTAGATCTAAACCTAGTCATCATCTCTCTTTATTATAATACATATAATTAGAAGCTAATACTGACCTCAAATAACCAAGAACAAATTGATCTACAAGCATACTTGCAAATCTGCGATATGCTTTCACCAAACTCCCCAAAGCTGGCTGTCTCCTTCAAAATAGCGCAATGCAGAGCAGACAGATATATCGGGACTGGCCTAGTGAGGTATTTAATAATGTGATGCATCACTGAAACTTCCAACCATGAACTGTCTATGATAATTACTTATCATAGACAGTTCGTATTAAGAACCGTCTGTGATAATGGGAGACTTCACATACAGTTCTTTGTTAGAATCATCTGTGATAATTCACAGACAATTATTAATACGAACCATCTGTGATAATAATGTATCACGAATGGTTCTATCCATCGCTACTAACATAGACGATCACGCATGTAAAACTGTCTGTGATAATTGCAACACTAATGTATTCGGGGAACCGTCTGTGAAGAGGCGTCCAGTATGGTCTTCTTTGTAGTAGTGTGATATCCTCCTCACCTAAAAATTCTACATCAAAGAGACAGAGGAAGCATGTGCTTCAGTACTAGGGTTAGTGAAATAAGAGCAAGGTATCTAGTACTAAGACACATGACCAACAGGTGAAAAACAACCAATACGAAGGTTAGCATGATACATACAAAGGTTCAAGTGAGAAGATCCAACAACAAACTTGGAGGCACACCCTAAGCAGATAACTCAATGAAGAAAGTGAGTGTCATCACTAGGAAAGCAACAAATGCCATTATTGGAAGCTCCATATTGTGGACCAACAAAAGCACCAATGGAACTCAATAGTCCTCATCGTGGGTGCGTACCTCAATGGAGAAGAGGTCTACCACTTGAGAAAACAGTGAAAATCCTTCCTAGAGGCAACACGTGGACTAAAATCAAAACCATAAAAAACAAGTCCATAACGTCATCCAAATCCACTAGAAGGTTGATCAGATAAGCTATCAACAAAGTAAGTCATCAAGCTAGGCTCTTTAATGTTCATGGCATGAGAAAAACTATGAACATTTGGAGACTTAGAAGCATGGGATGCACACAAGCATTTGGCACTCCTAAAGCAAAACTCCACAAGATGCCCATCATTCTCACAAAAACAGTAATGGTACAAAGGTCTAGAGGTAGACATGGTCCCGAAGAATGAAGTAACACTCTTGATCAAAGGAGAAGTCCCTTGGGATAAACAAGAAGAGCCACCACCACTTCTAATGCTTGTGCCGGCACTAGATGCACACATGCCATGAGATGGCCAATGTGTGTTCCTATAAGCTTGACAACGCACTCGATGCTCGTGTTTGACACGGCGGAAACAAAACTCAAGTGTGTGTCCACCTTTCTTACAAAAGATACAATGGTATTTCTTTTTAGAAAATATAGTACCATGTGAAGAAGAAGCACTCTTGTCAATTGAAATCCTTTAGACAATACACGAAGAACCAAAAGAGTCACAAGACTTGACGCTCATATCATTGTGTATTTTCTACAAAGACTCAACCCCTTCTTTTAAAGAAATGCAAGAAGTGCAAGATGACAAAGGTCATTCTTAGTAAGCTTAGAATTAAGGCATAAATTTCAATTTTCAAGCTAGCACAATTCTCACAAGAAGGTAAATCATCTATAAGCAATCTTTCATTCTCTAAGCACATGCTATAAGAGCTAGCTCTAATCTCAATAATTTCAGCCCTAACATTTTCTAATTGCTCAAGATGAGTGGAAATGCTCAATTTCAACTTTTTATTTTTAGTTTTTGAATTTTTGTAATTGTTCCACACAAGTAGAATGAGCTAATTTCATTTTTCATTTTTAGCATGCATAATTTTACAAGAATCATATTCACTGCTAGCCAAACACTTAAGATTGCTTATTTCTACCTTAGCATTATCAAGATCATGATGTAAGGCAATACAAGAGTCAGATGGCATAGAATTCTTCAATTTCAATGATTCATTTTCAGTTTTTAAGCAAGCAAGATATTTGTTCATTTTACATAAATCCTTGAGTAATGACTCATATGATTCACATGGTAAGGGAGATTTCAACTGAGTATTTTCTTGACACAAATATCTATTTTTCCTTTTTAGCTATTCTACATTATCCTTATGCTTATGCATTCTAGTTGCTACAAACAATGAGCACTCAATGAGTTTATCCTTACTTACCTTGCGTAACTTGTGTAGGAGATTATCCATGGAAAGATCCTCAAATAGCTCATCATGATCATCCTCAATTGACTCATTACGAGCATCCTCGATCGCTACTCCATAATGTCCATAGCTCTCCTCCTCCTTAGCATCCAAGAACTTCTTATCCCTGAAACTAAGATAATTGAAAGAAAAGAATCAACCATAAGCTTTGCAAAGGATTTGATTCCTCGTTGCCTTCATTTCCAATTTGAACTCAAGCCTTTCGTCATAACAGACATCATCGACAAGAAAATCACAACAAGAAACAAAGAACCGCTCACAAGTTCTCATCCTACTCGCCATGCTCAAGATCGATTAAGATATATGAAAAGAGCAAATTGGGCTCAATACCAATTGTAGGATCAAGTATGGCGAGTCAGAGGGGTGAATGACTCTTTCAAAAAATTTCCCAAATATCGACAATAATACGCAATAGAAACACAAATTCTCAAGCACTCAAAGGCCAAGAGCCAAAAACCACTGAGACACTCTACCTCCACCGATCAAACCATCGTCCATATGGCAGTTTGACTGCTCAGCCGGTCTGACCAAGAACGACTAGTCTATTCGCTCGGTTCCTCATGGTCTGACCACTCACCAAGAAACAATGCAGATAACACTGCACACGATCTAAGAAAAGAGGCAACTCTCAAGCCACTGATCCAAATACAATGAAACATAGCACAATCCCTCCTTAGGATGTCAGGAATCTATTCCAATCATGAGTCATGAAGATTGATACCAAAGTTCTGAGCTTTATCCAAAACAAAAGGAGTTGCACTAAAACTGGGCAAAAGAGGGGAACCTTGATCAACTCTTTCTCGTGAGTCATAGATGATCTAGATAATCTTGGATGGATTCTCACATGTCATAACAAGTTAGATCATAGCACAAATTTAAACCAAATCACTCACAAGAGCGAAACCCCAAAAACACCTCTCTCTTGAGGAAAACCGGGCAAACTCAAAAACTCTTCCTAGAAGGTGCCTAGATGTATGAGATGTGATCTCCAAGAGACATATCACCTCTAACATGCCCTTGGTAGATCAAGAAGAGAGAAAGCCAAACAAGAAAGCCAAACAAATAAAAAAACATAAGGAAAAATTCATGGCACAACTTACTTGGGCAAACTTTATATGCTCATTTCACTTGGAGATGAATAATTTTATAGCCACTCCTTGAGGATGGCAAAGCTCTAAGCCAACAATGACTTATGTAGTGGAGGCTCCTCACCTCTCACTTAACCCTAACGATTAATCACTCATTAGTGGATCACATCACTTACATATGGGAAATCCGATAACTTACACATAAACAGGTTTTACATTTCACTCCCTTACATGCTTTTTAAAGCATGACTTCACATGGCTCCACAAGCTTGATACGACACTCCACCCTCCAAGATGTGATCTAAACCACTTAGACCAATGTTGCGGTTTTTCAAACCGTTACTCCACCCAATATTGAAAAATTTTCTCAATTGCCACCCGCCGGTCTTCATAAAGATGTGATGCCCAAAGATTCGCCGCCAAGATCATACACTTACGCCGAGGCCATCACCACTTGAAACGCCTAAATCCAATGGCACACCACATCACATCATAGTTCGTGATGCCCCACACTTGCATGGAAACCCCCTGGCTAACAATTGCATGAACTCCACCATGACTAACACCCAAACCAACATACCTCAATACAACCCTCGGCCTCTCTCGGTAATAGAGGCTAGTCTTACCGTAGCCACCAATTAGTCGGTTTGACTGCCCTAACACTTACCGGTCAGAACACCATGCACTAACAGGTCATACCGCTGGCCGATCATACCACCACCTTAGGGCCTATTAGACTGCCGACACTCTGACAGCAACAACTAGAGAATTATAGGCACAAAATTAAATTCAATCAACAACAATACAGTAAGAGTAAAATCAAATACTCATCACTATGCTACTACATGGTCTTAATAGCAAGCTGCTAACAAACGGCAGCATATATGCATGACCCCTCACCAGCAAGTAGGAGGTGTTTTGGTGTGGTTGGGCAGCTAGCTAGGACGAGCTGCCCTTGATTAATTCGTTCGCGTGGCGCTTATTAGCCACCGAATCAGTCCGATAAGTACGGTGTTGGCGCGTGTCGCAGCCAAATATTTTTCTTAATCTGCAGCGGATCAAGAAAACTAAAAGGGCGTTATTGATTATCATTGATGCCCGCGGCCTCCTGTTTACATCATGTTCATGTTTGACGTTTATGTTTATGTGCGATCTGCCGATCTGATGGGTTTTTTTTTCGGTGATAATGCATCGTGTGAATTAAAAAGGTGGTATATCGATGCGTGGTCGGCCCACTGACAGCAACGCGCCAAGAAGGTTGTACATGTATCCATAATAGCGTCAGGAAGATGGGAGTCTTTGTAAGTGTTGATCTGCACATTCCTCGCGTACGTGAGTGCTTCTGTGTTCTCTGAGAGGATCGGAGTGTTCCAAGTACGTGTGTATTCCTCATATTTTCTCGATAACAACGTGAACTTTTAGGTGAATTAGGAATTTGTTCTTTTTAATTTCGATTTATAGTTTATAATTGTAACTTATTATTTTTGATCTGTTCGTAAGAGAGAGTATAGAGTAACAGAAACTCGCGTATGGCTTTGAATAATATAAATGAAATCGCTATAGTATGTACTACAATCAATTTGTAGATTTCATCTTAAAAATACTTTATTTAAATCCTAGTTACTATAAAAAAAATCAAAAATCAGTTTTTTGGGGCTGAAAAGAAAAATATCCTAGGTAGTACATAAAACACGACAGCAATAACGCTACCTACTTTGCCGTACGCAGCTAGCGCAACACCGGTAACTAATGGTCAGGTGAATGATCAAACTAAAGAAGGCCGAGACAATTACTTATTTGTGATCATTTCCCTACATTTGTAGTGCCCTTTTCACTTGAACCACCGTCAAATCATATCCCCAGATCAGTTCTCCAACATTTCTGAATCGGTCGGACGATCGATCACAGATTGTACTTGTACCTCTCATTCTGTCTACCCAATTCTTGGGCCAAATCATGAGCTCCTGCGTCCCTGGTTGCCTTTCGCGCCTCCCAGCGGATGGCATGCCCACGAGCAATCTAGTGGAAGCCGTTGGATATATGACATTGTAACTATGTTTTCTTAATTAATTTTAGCTTTTGAATGTTTATTTTTGTAAATTTAGTGTTCCTTCTAAGCTCTGCAGCCACGACAGATAATACATGTCTCCTGCCGCGCTATCTTAGCTCGGCAGAAGAGCGCCGGTGTGGGAGAAGGCCAAAGCAGAGCAGGGCTTCAACACGCACGACAACCGACGGCCCATCGGCCTGCAGCGCACCACTGTTTGGTAGCTTTTGCCGAGCTGCTCAGGCTCAGTAGGTTGACTTGGTCATCCTTAACACGACAAAAGTAAGCAAGGTCAGTGAGACCTCCATTGGAATGTCCAAGTGAGCTGACTTTTTTTAAAGTACTAAGCCGTCCATTGGAATGATCAGTGGGAGCTCCATTGCTAATCCTTCTTTTGTTTCCCGAAGCTCCCACTATCTAGTAACAACATTTGCAATCTTGCTTGCTTTTGTAGCATCACGGATGGTCAAGCCAACCTGTCGAGCCTGGCCAGCTCAATATGACTGAGCTGCCGAGCGGCAGTAACGTGTAGATCGGTGGGGCCCGTCGGTTATCGTGCACGTCCATGCTCTATCGTGCTCCAGCCTTCTCTTACATTGGTGTTGTTCTGCTAAGCTACAGTAGCACTATATATATACTAGTTACGTACGTACCTGTGCGTTGCAACAGAACTCATTGAATATATAGATGATTGTGCTATAGAAGAGAGTTGCTCTGGTAAGTTGAAAAGTGGAGAATGATAAGAAGTTAAGAGAATAGAGCGGTTGGAGAAGAATGGACCTACAACTACCAACTCATTCTTTTATAATAGTAATGATATATCACTACAGCTGCTGGAAACTCGAATAGGAGGTAGATTTAAAACAAAAAATAAACACCGGAGATTAAAATTGAAAAAATACGTAGCTATGGTGTCATATATGCAAAGGCCTCGAGTCTAGTGAACCGATCAATCCATCAGTTTCTTGTCGGCTAGCTTGTGAAATGACAAGAGAGATTTGACTTGCGAGAGAATGATCGGTCTGAACACGAGCTGAGTATGGCTGCATGCATCAACCTGCATGCGCCACGACTCTCCCAACAACAACAGAAGAAGAGATCGATTTGTACGTATTAGGCTGCACATTTCTCTGCACGAATGATGATGCATGGAGCGCAAACCCTAGCTAAGATGGAATATACCATGATGATTCTGATGGCAGAATGTAATGTCATTATCGTCGACACTCCCTTGTTTTAACTAATTGCTAGCTATTACCGCCACAAATCCATCGAGCGTTAACTAATGTAAAAGTTCAGCAAAAGTGATCCGTAAAGCGTCATACGGTGTGCGAAAGATATCAAATTTTACTTAGTATCTACCTACCGACCCTGCCGTGCTTGGGTTATCGCTTATTAGAGTACTGATAGGTTACCGGAAGAAGAAATTTTCAAATTACTTTGTACGGGTATAATATATAATCATATACGGCCGGTCGTCTGAGCGGTTAATGAAAGTTAAAAAATATTCGGAGTCAGTATCGTTAAATGTAATCGGTTTTAGTTTAATTCAATCTAATCATAGTAGTGGTATGCACGTCGCTACGACCGCCGCACGGGGTGTTACCATGAACCATGAACATCTCTGATCACCAAGCTAAGCTAGTGTGACCTCACATGATATTTGGCGAGCGATTAGCTGTCAACTGATTACTAGTAGTTCGTAGTTAGCTTAACTCCCGCTAAGTCGATCGTCTTTTTCAAAAGTCATTGCATAAGTTGAGCTCTTGTTAATTAATATGCCAATGACACTAATGGCTGATATCTTTACATTTTTTAAAAAAAAAGTCAAGTTGATTGGACTATGCATACCCCTATTAAATGATATACTATAACTAGTCATTTATTTTTTTAGTATTAAAGTATAGATATATGCTGTAAAAATTGTAATGACTATATCTTTGGTCTCCATAATAAACTTATATTATGAGACAATACTTTTCAAAAACGATGGCTTATATTGCAGAACGAAATGAGTAATTCTTTCTAGCAATGATGGCTAGTGCGTGCAGTACTAGTTAATGAGCTAGTTAGGGCCTGTTTGGGAGAGCTCCACCACTGAAAACGTGGATCTGGAGCAGCAGCTCCACCACTGAAAACGTGGATCTGGAGCAGCAGCTCCACCGTGGATCTGGGATCCCACCATGGAGTGTTTGGCTTGTACAGCAGCTCCAGATCCACGAAATTGAGGTTTTGGTGGGAATGGCCACTTTTGTGTGTAACCAGTGGCATTGGTGGGTAATTACCACCCAACTCCACGGTGGAGCACCCCTTGAGGAGCTCCATGAAATCCATGGATCTGGCCCTCAGATCCAGGATTTTGGTGGATCCAGATTTCGCGGAGCTGGAGCGTTTGGGTAAAATTTCGTGGAGTTGAGCTGTTTTTCGTGGATCTGGAGCTGATGGAGTTCTCCCAAACAGGCCCTTAATTACTATATCCTCTGATCCTGCAATACCGGTAGTTGGCCGGTTCTCTAATCCTAGGGCTACTTATAAGTTGTGTATATACCTCCACTGTAAGGGACACTTTTTAAATGAGCTGGTCGATGCAAGAAACTCAATGCAGCGCCTTACAGCTGGCTAGCTCCAAGAATTTGGCTCGACACAGCATGCTTTATGAATCCCTAGCTCCCAATGGTGGAGCCAACCCTCGGCCCCTACATATAATATGCATGGGGCTATGTATTGTACATGGTTGCAATCTATGTGTGGTAATGGTGTAGGTCGTCGACATAGGAGGCCTTTTAATTTACTCCTCCAGTTTAAAAAAATAAACTGTTTTAGACGTCCACATGGTTCTCAAAAGACAATTTTGACTACTAATTACTATTATAATATATTTATAAAACCTAACAAAATTATAATATTATAAAAAGTATTTTTCGAGACAAATCAATATATATAATTTCCATGTATATAATCTAAATATGTAAAAGATGTTGATAGACAAAATTTTAAATTTTAAAATTATAATTTTAAACGAAATAACCCTTAATTCGTTTTCTGACGTGCACTCTTTTCCCTGGCCTTGAGGTCACGTCTAGCCGTCTAGGCATATGGCGCCGGCCATGGAACCGGATTCAATCCACAAGGTACTTTAGCGATTAGCAAAGGAAATCGTGAGCCGGTTGACGATTCATGAAAGGAAAAGAACATCCAGAGTAAGTAAAGCTAGCTATCTCCGTCAGCTGAAACGCGTGCATGCATTGATGCATATCGATCCTGGCTCGCTAGCTAGCATGACTGGTCAACGCTGCCTACGAATGATCATATGAAGTCATATTACTAAGCTAGGAGAGGCAGCAATGGATGTCTCTATCTGCTGGTGCCGGCAACTGGTGTCAAGTAGTCAGTGGTAGAGAGTTTCATAGGTGTCAAGTGGTCATGGGCTCAGGCTTCAGGGTCCATGCATGCATAATATACCAAAAATGAAGCTGTCAGCTCCGGCCAAGCCCAGCAGGCAACAACTGAGGAGCAACCTGGCAACTCATGACGCTGGCTCCAATAGTGACAGAGACTATACTGCTATGTAGCAACCATGCTGCTCACACGAATTTCTTACGAAAAAGCAACCACACGCTACGTCAAAGAACTTCTGAATCCAAAAAAAAAGTACATTTTTCAACTCTCAACTATTGACTCCATCTAATTTTAAATCCGTAACTCTAAAATCATCCAAAACACAACTCTCAACTATCAATACCAAGCTACCGACCCCTTTGCCTCGATCCAGTCCGATTTTGATTCCATGTGTCAATGGTTTTGATATGTGGACATTATGTTGTGGCAATGACTTGCAAATAAAACATATAAAATTTTCTTTATGTAATAGGGTCCATATGTCAGTGAGTAACTGCTAGCTTCTTCTTCCTCTTCTCTCCTCACATGTCTCTCTCTTCATTTCATCCACCTAACTTGAGCCACCATGTGCATACCGGCATGCCACCCCAACCGCAAAACCACAACAACTAGCACCACTTGCCATCATCACTCTCTGCTGCTCGTCCCTCTCCCTATCTCCACACCATTGCATCTCTCCCAAATCCAGTCGTGTGGAATACCAAGTCTCGCCACCGCCATCGCCCAAAGACTAGCCAAGGATCGTCACCACGTTCCCATTGCCTAGGCGAGAGATTCAAAGAACCATTTGTGTCATTTTGTGTTCCATCTCCTTATCATGCAAATCCCTAAGTTATTTTTTTCCGTTTGCAGCATGCCCATTTGACCAATACTTCTTCCCCTTCTCCAATCGTCTTCACAAGAGTATCCCCCTCTCCATTGCCTATATTTTGATGTGCATCAGATTGCAGACCTCCATAGTGCCATCGCCGCCTTCACCCAACCACCACTGTCATCCACTTCCGCCACCGATGTGTCTTCGGTGCCCCAAACCCTGAACTTCTACCACCAATAGATTCTTTGCACCGCTGGCATCCTGTTTTGGCCATTCCCAATGCCTCACAAACGTCTAGTTGTCGTCGGTCTTCTCCACCCGCCACCCGAAGCATTTAATGGGTGTTCTTCTGTTCGGAAACGGGAGGTAGAGGACCACTTTTCTCCCTTTGTCATTGTCGAGTCTAGGCACATGAACAGGGTTAAAAATGCTTCTTTATTTTTTCTGAATAGGATCTACATGATGGACACATTATGTGAAAACCACCTTAGGATTGGCAGAGGGGTAATATGTAGGGTGGCATTTGGTTTATTCGGTTCGATTTATTTGGTAAAAAAATATTTCGGTTTTTGAAAGTTGACAACCGAATTAACTAAACTAAAATAGAAAACCGAACCTAATTAACCGAATTATTTCGGCTCGGTTAATTCAGTTTTTCTGTTAACCGAAATATGCACGGTGTTTTAATGTATAATAACATTCTTTAGTCTAGTGGTATCATACCGAATTTATTTTTAAGCGAATGATATCTCTAGAAGCTACTAATGTTCTTCCTCTTGAGATGTTAAAAAGTACCTACAAAATTAAATGAGAATAGTCTTTGTTTACTAGAAATTCACATAAGGGAAATAATATTTCGGTTAATTTAGTTTTTATGACTTAAAAACCGCACCAAAAACCGAAAGACATAAAAATATAAACCGTACCGAATGCCATACACCGAATAAACCGTAATTTTCGATTTTTTCGGTTCAGTATTTCGATTTCGGTATAAAAATACTCACCCCTAGTAATATGACCTAGTTTGGTTAATTAAGGGTTGCGTTTTTGACAGTTTCAAAATTACAGGGTTAAGATTTGGACTCAGATTTACAGTTGAGCGTTGAAAAATAGACGTTTTTCATCCAAAAATGGTACTTAACTGTCAAAGCTAACGTCTTATTTGAAACGCTCAAATTCCTATAAATATTACGTTGTTTTATGTAAAATCCATGTGTTCTATACACACCCTAAGAGTTTCTTCATACATGGCTGTAACAACATGCCGAGCTATTAACTATGGATCACTTCAACGACTTTTTAGGGTCTCCCCGACTATTGACATGTGCGGTTATGTATACGACCCACAGAAAATCCCCAAAGGTTAAAATTTGTAGGGAACCAACTTGATAGCCGAAGCGCCACAGAATGTGGGCCCAACATGCAGAGACAGAAGGGACCGAGTATCTGACCAACGGCTCAGGCTGCCCCCCTGCATTACCTATGGGAGGGAGTACAGGGCACACCTATAAAGGCAGCTCCTACCTTCAACTCACGCCTCCTCTTCCCCCGTTCTACCCGGTCAGTAACCGCCTGCCTCCCTCTCTAGCAATTGCAAAGGAAGGGCTCCAAGAGCTACCACACTCTACGTCTCCCCGCTTGCTACAGATTGTTGAGGTAAGCGCACTTATTTTCTCCATTCTTCTTGCCGTGCTCTGTTTCTTTAGTAAGACCAGATCATGGACGGCTAGTAGCCAGCTCCTGTTACCATCAACTGCAACTGCAATGCTCTTTTGGTTTCCTGAATGCATACTTCAGAGTTCGTATATTCTTGTTTAGTAATTATCGTAGTAAGATTTTTTTTTAAAAAAAATAATCGTAGGAAGATATAGGACTCTGTAGATTGTAGAAAGATGAAAAGCCTCCCCCCTTTTTGCCCCCTCCACCTTGATTTCTCCCATTTGGAGTTTGGGCGGATCAATCCATGCTGAGAACGATCGAGAGATGTACTCCTACTTACTTCTGCTTGCCCTTTGACTCTTGATAGTAATACTTCATTTCTTAATGCATGCAGATTTTTATACTCCCTAACAGATTGGCAGATATGCACCGCCCACTTGGCTTTGCTTTGTTTTTCCTCCTCTCCGATCCCTTGATCTTGAGCCTAATTTACTCCTCCAGTTCCAGCCGAGCAATGCACTAGTTTAATCAGTAGTACTAGTACTTCCCCTGCAATCAATAGATTAGTTAGTACTACTTGAGATTTAGTAACACTTTACAACATATACTAGCACTTAACACCTAAAGAGCGAACCATTAGGCGATCTCCTTCTCTTTAATTAGCCGTATAAACTTTATTTATGAATTCTATTCAGATACTTCCCTCATCACATGAGCTTCTCTTTAACTTGCCTGCCCCCGTGTTTGCCAGAGAGCAACGAGCTAAGCAGTCGACATGACGACACGCAATGCAAGGATCCCAAAGGTTTTGATTGATGCTTGAACAACCTTTTCCTTTAAATTTCTTCTTTTTCAAAAACCTTGGTGCTTTATTCACAGGGTTTCCCTCTGTTAATTTGCGCAGTCATCGTCCTGGCCGAGAACAAAAGCAGTGGTCAAGAAATGGCTCAACCTGAAGAATGCAGAGTTCCATTCGGATTGCATCGGTAAGCCTTCATCTCCAAACAAGATCTGTAAACCATCTTTTTCTTTGCCTCAATATTGTTTTCAGTTTTTACTATGGCTAATCACAAGATTTTGCTGTGTTTAATCAGATGAGAGCTTTGGCCAAGGACAGCAGGAGAGGAGGAAGAGCTGCTCGGACAAAGATGGCAGCCTTCTGACGAGGAGAGAATTGTCAGGTACATTGCAACTTTACCAGCACTACCCAACTGCTGGTGCTGCTGCTGCAACTACAACAACTCCACTCTTCATGTTTCAAAATTATCAAAAGAGACAGCAAAGCTACTGTTTTTACCACGTTTACTTCACGAGATGCAACAGTGAGCTTTTACAGAGTAGCATAGCATGCAGTTTTAAAAAGTTTTAATCTTCTGAAAGTAAAAAAACAACAATGTTTGTCATTGAGTTCAGTTTGGTTTGTATTTTTCTTAATTTTTTGTTTTACTTCCTGTCCATGCTTAGGTGGTTGGTTGGTGGAGAGCTCTGAAAATCTGAGGCCTCCTCCCCGGTATGGATCACTGCCGCCAAGTTCTTCGTGGCAGCCTCCTATGAAACTTAGGTGGGTCGAATTGAATGATACTACATCTTAGCATTTCAGCGCTTACGTATGCCGATCGAAATGCACATTTCTTATATTTATGTATGGATAGACTAGTGAGAGAAGAAACAAAACGACAGGCTGTACCATGAATATTTCCTTTCTTCCTATTATGTGAACAGACGAGCATGATTCAGCACATACAAGTTCACAAACTGATTAAATTGAGTTCAGTTCAATTTCAAAGGATGGATTAGCTCGAATTAGTGGATAACATTGGGAATATTTTGGGGCTGCCGACTTGGTGACTTTGTTGGTTGTTCTTTAATCTAGGGACAGTAGTTGCAGCAGTAGACAATTAATTGTATACTCTGATCTCTTAGCCTTAGCTGAGGCTAATGATGGTGTTGGTGCATGTATTATACCGGCATGTATGAATTATGATACAGGATGCTCGTGGGGACGTGGAACGTGGGAGGGAGAGCGCCGCATCAAGGACTGGACCTCTCTGACTGGCTCCTCAACCAACATGCTTCTTCCTCTCCTGCTCACATCTACGTTCTTGGGTGCGCAATACTGCTTGTCTACTTAATTTACATGTGTTTTGCATCTGATCTGTATATGTTCCGTCCAAATTCACTGCATACCAGTACTTGACAAAATTGTATTCTAGGACGTCAAATCATATTGTTTTCTGAAACTGGTACTAGAATAAATCTTAAGTGGGGGTTATTCATTTCTGATTCTGAAGACGGACATGCCTCTGCTCACTGACATAGCAAAAAGTGGTCTGGTTATTTGACAAATGGTGCTGAAATTGCCATTTCATTGCAACATGGTTAGCGCTTGTCAGGACGCTCCACTCATGCAGGCTGCAGCTCATGAAACAGCGTGCTCGCTAGTAGGAAGTGGTAGGAGTAAATTGGTGTGGATTTCAGTGTAAACCCATGCTGACCAGAATCATGACATGATGTACTTTACATAGGAGTAGTAGTCACCTATAGCTTAGCTGCAGCCTGCAGCTATGGTCATGGGTTCGGTGTTTGGGTTTGTGGACCTAATCATGATTATTCCTTCACTGTTGAGTGCATGAGTGTTGTAGTACGTAGGAGATGTTAATTTAATTTACCGCTCTTCTGTTTGCTGCTGCTGTGGTTTATGGGTGCAACTGATGGTTTTTGATTATATTGTAAGTGCTGATGCGAACAAATTAAATATTGATAAATCGATAAATTATTTTTAAAAAACTGTCCTGATAATCTACTTCGAAAAAATAACAGAAAAACCGTTATATTTATTTATTTGGAAAAAATTATAAGCTATAAGCTGATAAGAATGGGACCACTTTTTCATGGAACAGTGACATAATGATGCATTTTATTTGAGCAACAACTGTGAGTGATACTGAAAGACTAGTATGTCTGAATTTTGTGTCACAGCTTCCAGGAAATAGTTCCACTGAACGCTGGAAATGTCCTCGGGGCCGAGGACAAGGGCCCCGCTTACAAGTGGCTCGACCTCATTCGTCAAGCGCTTAACCCTTCCTCCTCGGCAAGGAGCCAGAGCTTTCCCAACGATTACCGGAATGCCACCGAGGCGACCCCCGAGCTTCTTCAGAAGGCCAGGGTCAGCTTCTCGGACCTGCTAGCAATGGAGGACAGGCTCAGCATGGCGTCAGAGCCAGACGACGACAGTGAGCCTTCTACCTCGAACCCTGAGTCGAGTAGCGAGGAGGAGATGGTCGATTTTGTGATGGTGCATGGAAGGGCAGGGCATGGGTACCGTCTAGCTGCTAGCAAGCAGATGGTCGGCATCTTCCTCTGCGTTTGGGTCCGGGCCGACCTCATGCCCTGTGTCACCAGCCTCAAGGTTTCTTGTGTTGGCAGGGGCATTATGGGCTACATGGGAAATAAGGTGATTAAATTTCTTGAAAATTTGATAAAATCCAATGCAAACTTAATTTGCTAGAGTTGATATCCTGATGATTGTGTTTGAAATGATCGTGATGAATGAACGAAGGGCTCGATCTCGATAAGCCTGACGCTGCAAGGGAGCACGACGCTGTGCTTCGTGTGCACGCACTTGGCGTCAGGCGAGAAGGACGGCGACGAGGTGCGGAGGAACTGCGACGTCGTCGAGATCCTCAAGAGGACGAGGTTCCCGCGGCCTCACCGGTTGTCCAGGACGCCGGCGTTGTCGCCGGAGACCATCTTGGAGCACGAGTAAGTCATTCTTTCGCATCAAGAAAGTACCAATCCCTGTCCATCAATTCACATCTTTTTTTATGTTGTGACTGAACTCTCTCTCTGACTGATCATGCATATCTGAATGGATATGAATTTGCAGCAAGATCATATGGCTCGGGGACCTGAATTACCGCCTGACGGGCAGCTGCGGCGACACCACGCAGGAGTTGTTCGAGAGGAACGACTGGCAAGCGCTGCTGGAGAAAGATCAGGTTTGAAATTAAGCAAAGATTTTCAGATACAATGACACAGCTTCGGAGACTCCATGCTAAATGGATGTGCATTTGTGTATCTATCATTGCAGCTCCGGATAGAGCAGAGAGCCGGCCGTGTGTTCGCCGGATGGGAGGAAGGCCACATCCGCTTCCCGCCGACGTACAAGTACCTGGCGGAGTCCGACACCTACGCCATGAGCTCCTCCAAGTCACGGGAGAAGAATCGCACCCCGGCATGGTAAATACTAATTGCTACTGACTGTCACAGAAATTTCTAGACGATCAGAGGCTACTAACAAAATAACCACGTAGCAGCTAGGGTCAGTTAAGTTAATTAGGACTTAATTAGAGGTCGCATGGTACGTGATGCGACGTGAGAAGAACATGCATGAGCAGTTGAGCACTACTACCCCGGCATCGATCATGTGAGCGAGGGGGCAAATGCAGTTGCATACCTAGCAAAATCTTGCTCTAACTGCCTGTCCATGGTGTTGACTTGATCCCATGATTCCGTCACCATCTTCCCCACACACACCAAGAAAGAATTTACAATATGGCCTAGCCACGCCACGTCCTGCCGATCGATGATTCGAGACCAAGAAAACTTCGAAATTTTTCAAGTTGTTTAGTAGGATTCAGGAATCGGGAACCGATGCTCTGCATTTAGCTTTGATCGCTTATCTATCGCTAGCGCGCAGTGGTTTAGATTTAATTAGTCAGCCTGGAGTGGCATGAACTCCATGGTGAGCAGTCCTTGTTGCGCCCTGGTTGCCTAGTGTTGCGGCAAGCTATGAATTTTATGCGTGCAGATGCAATGCACCTGCAAGTAAAGAATTGCAACGGTGCCTCGTCTTTCCCCCATCATGTTGTCGCGGGCAGCATACTTCTAGTGGAGTACAATTTGGGATGCATTTCTTATTGCAACTTGGGCTCGAATCCTTACGGTGCACGCGTGCTTCGCCTGCGCAGGTGTGACCGCATCCTGTGGCGCGGCGAGGGGATGGAACAGCAGTGGTACGTGCGCGGCGAGTCGCGGTTCTCGGACCACCGCCCCGTCAACTCCCTCTTCTCCGTGCAGCTCGACGACGACCGCGCCGCCGCCTGCACGAGACCGCCGGTGACTGTGCGGGCATCAGCGTGCGTGGGGTGCGGCAGCCTCCGGCACGGGAGGCCACCCAGGTCCGCTGGGAAGCCGCGTGGCAAGGTGGAGGCCGACGAGATGCTCCCCCACGCACGGACCCAAGGCTGCATCCTCCATTCATCGAGGTTCTGACGCACAAATGGAAATGGAACGCAACACTAGCATTCAAGAAGTGACAAAAGGCAATTAGGCTCGTCCGTCGAGCGAGCGGAGCGACCAAAGACTTGGCACGCGTGCCGGTCGCCGGCTTTCGCTGAAACGGAGACGGCGAGTTGCGCGGAGCCTATGGATGGGACGGGACCGCGCGCCAAGTTTGCCGTGCGTGCTCACGATGAATTGCGCGTCGGCGATCGATCGGTGAGTGGAGGGGAGGATTTGGATGTGGCGAGGAGTTGGCAGTCGCCACGCCCTGACCAAGGATGATGGGCTGGTGTCCTGCTTGATGTACTACGAGCGAAGGAACGTGCGCGCTCTACAAAAACTATATTGGAACTTGAAGATCAACCATATGATCAATTAAATGCTAGCTGTAGTATGCAAAAACAAGACAAAGATGGCATGACCATATTTAAACATGGCAAGTAATCCGCCAAACTGTTGACATTATTTTTATCACGGCTAACTGCAAGAGAAAAGGCCCATGCTCTATGATGAATATTGGTAAGACTGTTCATTGGCTAGATGGCTCGCTGTATTGTCTTTGAATTAGTTTTATTGTTTTCAGCTAAGATGAGCACAGGGGTTGAAGTTACAAAGGCATTATTTGCATACAAAACCATAAAATGCTGGCATATTTGTACTTCTTAAAAGCCATCAGATTAAATCACGACTGCAATTTTCCCAGGAAACACATAAGATAATTTGCATCGAAAATTTGAAATATCAAAACTATTGTATATAAAAAGAGAGAGTGAAGGCTTCAACAGTAGAAACTAAAAAAGAAGCACCAGAGAACATACCTAATGGTGCATTCTGACGAAAAACTTAAGCTCAAAAACTTGGACGAACAAAGCATCATATCTTTTCATACTAATGTACGTATTCAAAAGGCACCAATGACATCACTTAGAAAATATAATATTGTTAGACCATGTGGATGGTCGTAAATAAAGAAATGATGAATAATTAACATTTGGTTTGCTTTGAATTTTGTGTTTGTGAAAGACTTGGTCGTTTACAGTTGAAGAATTTACCTTCAAGTGATTTTGCTCAGTTACGAGTGATCACAGACTTCAGACCACGACCACGGCATAGCCAAACGACCACAGGCTTCAGACTCCGACCACGGCATGCTTCGACCACAGCATGAACACGACTACAACCACAGCAGTCTTCGACCGCGTCCAGCTTTCGACCACGTCTGGCTTATGACCACGGTAGCTTTCGACCATGTCTAGCTTCGACCACGGCAGTACGATTTCGACCTTACAACCACGGCAGCTTTCGACCACAGCAGTACGACTTCGATCTTACAACCACGGTAGGTAATCGTAGCTACAATACCTTTTCATGGTCGTAGCTATAATTATTTTTCATGGTCGTAGCTACAGTACTCGATAGTCGTAGACTTTACTGGTCGTACTCGATAGTCAAAGTTTTTACTGGTCGATAGCCGAGGGCTTTGCGGTCGGTGGTCGTAGGTTTTGTAGACTACTTTCGTGGTCGTAGCTACAGTACTCGATAGTCATAGACTTTACTGGTTGTACTCGATAGTCAAAGGTTTTACTGTCGATAGTCGAGGGCTTTGCGGTCGTAGGTTTTGTAGACTGCTTTCATGGTCGTAGCTACAATACTCGATAGTCGTAGACTTTACTGGTCATACTCGATAGTCGAGGACTTTGCAGTCGGTGGTCGTAGATTTTGTAGACTGCTTTCATGGTCGTAGCTACAATACTCGATAGTCGTAGACTTTACTGGTCATACTCGATAGTCGAAGGTTTTACTGGTCGATAGTCGAGGACTTTGCGGTCGGTGGTCATAGGTTTTGCTGACTGCTTTCATGGTCATAGATTTGGCAGTCTTGTCGATACTCATGGACTTCTTAGTCCGTTGTTCTATCTTCGGTAGTTGGAGGCTTAGTGATCGGTTGCCGTAGGCTTCACGGTCAGTACTCGTAAACTTTCATGATCGATACAAGTACTTCACTCTTAAGATCTTCGAGTACGTCGAGTACTCGTATTGGGCCAGTGGTTAACTAGTTGGTGTGTGGTGGTCGATGATGAATGGTCGTTGCTGCAGTACCAGGTGGGTACTCGAGGATTGAGGTACTCGTAGTTGGAGGAATTGGTACTCGATAGAAGAGGTTTCACAATCGTGGTAAGCGGTCGTGTGTTGGGAGTGTGTCTATACGCGTAAGCTTCGAGTACGTGTTGCGGGTGTAATTTCTAATCGATACTCGATGGTCGGTACTCGATAGTCTATCAGTTGCAGTGCGAGTAGTTTCCGAGTACTTGTGGGTTACAAGTACTCTAAGTTAGCGGTCGTATTGAGTGATCTAAAGGTCTATTACAATGAGCGATAGACTTTGCATAGTCGTAAATGATCTGGGAGGTGGTCGTAGGTGGTTTCGTTCTTCTCTGGGGATAGACAAGAGTGTGTCTTACTACTGTATATTGATCATGATCGGGTAAGGAAGAACTTGTACCAGGAGAGAGTTTCATTGGCAGTGGCGGATCCTGGATTTTTAGAATGGGTGTTCAAATTTCGCAGCTTAAGTTGCTCGAATACGTCGATACCGTAGCACACCGTCCTTCCCTAAAACACCAATACAACGATACATGTATGTAGATATAATAAAAATACATAAATTACAGAAATTAATGATTTCTTATGAGGAAATGTGCGACATAAGGCGAGCATAATTATATGAATTAAACAACAAATTATAGAGATAAATGAGAGTTGTATATCTTGTTGATCTTACTTTTTTTGCTATTTCCCCACCAGCAAGAACTGCCCATCTGAAAGGAAATTGTATGTTCCTTTCATGGAGCAAAAAAGACCAAGAAAGTAAATAAGTGGAGTGGGGTGAAGCACATCTAGATCTGAAGAGAGAACGATGATAATAAGTTAGAGGTGCTACTTACTTCCCAATACCACGCTCCCTCCCGGCTACCGCGCTGCTCCCTTCCTGTCATCCGCTCCCTACCTCTGTGTTCGTTGTGCCACTGCCTGCTTGCCTGTGACACCTCTCTGCTCGCCCATACTGCTACACGCTCACCTTGCACCACGCGCTGCCTCACGCATGATTATTGTCACATCATAGCACCACGTCCGCCTCTGCCGGTCGTCACTCGCCTCTAGCCTGCACCTCCGCCCGCTCGCCACTCGAAGGCCAAAGCCGCCTCCCACACAGACAGCCACAATTAAGAAATAGAATAAATGTTAGGATTTTATTTATATCTTTATCTCTTTGGGCGTGAGGAGGGCTGAGTGCAAAGAAAAATTAGTCTAATGTATTACATGGGCTGTGCGCGAGATATAGGGAGTACAGGTTGAATTTATTTACAGGCACAAAATATAGTTTTAATACAACTAATAGTATATATATCTAATATACCTATTATATACCTGGTATTTTATAAAAAATTTGGGTGTTCGGCTGAACACCCTTGCCCTATAGCAGATCCGCCAATGTTCATTGGTCTTTGCATGTGCAGGTGAGCATAAAGACGGGTTAGGTGGTTATGCGAGGTGATCGAGCTCACGCGAGAGTACACAATGATAGTGCACGATGGAGATACAGGAGGGGATATCCTGAAGGTTTTGTCATGTGTGTCGTATGAGTTGTAAATGGAGTCCATGATTTGTACGAGATGGTTAAACCCGTGTTAAAAAGGGTTTCGAGTCTCTTGATTTGAGAAAGAGATAGGATCTCATGTCCAGGTGGTTAAAGACATGGTTTTGAGGTGTTCGTGTGGAACATGCTTTGTGTGCTAGCCTATAAAAGCAGGGAAGGCTGTAGGCTAGCGGACAGAGTTTTAGGGCTTTCAAAGAGAAGGTTTTTAGGGGTGTCATGAGGTACTTTGTAGCCAAGAACTTGATGAAGAAATAGAAGAGCAGATCCTTTCCAGAAAAAGATTCTTGGCGACTTGTCTTCCTCTCTGCTTTACGTGCTCTGTTTTGTCTTAGGCTTATACTCGTTCAGGTGGTGGTCGAACAGCTGGGGACATCAGGCGGAAGCAGGTCACGACTACGTGCGTCGTGGTCGTGCCGAGCAATCGGAACAAGCAGACGATCGATCTAAAATCATGTCGAGCAATCGGAATGAGCAGGCGGTCAATCCGAGATCATGCTAAGCGATCGGAATGACTGGCCGATCGATTCGAGCACTCGTAAGCAAGCGGTTGTAAGCGAGCAGCCAGAGCGAGCGTTCGGGACAAGCGATCGTAACAAGTAGTCGGACGATAGAGCGGTCGTAACAAGTGGTCGTAACAAGCACTCGGGTGACAGAGGCTCTTCGAGCACGTTATGCAAGCAGCTGTGGACGTTGGTAATTCAAATTGCTTTTCCTTTGTTTCTCTGCGTTGTGTTTTGGTTTTAGATGGTAAAAAGGCGGAGACAAGCATTCACCCCCTCTGATTATACCATACGATCCTACAAATAATTCAGCTCCCACTATTGCTCTTCATGATCAAATGCTATGATAGAACAAAATATGCATTCTACCTTCTGGTTCCATTAACTTCCATCGTACAAAAATTAAACAAAGCTTCTTGGCTCACTTTTCCTTTCCTACTAACTCTTACAATGGAAAAAACAATGGTTCGGCTAATTCCAACATACTATCCAACAAAACACTAAGGTGTGGGCTGTGTAAAACGTAGGACAGCTCAAAAAATAATTATCAACAACGGTAATTTTTTGTTTTGTTCTGGAAAGTCATACCTATTTTTTTCTTTGGCCTAATCCAATTCATCTTTCTCTTCATGAAATACTGTTTATGTTCGCATATCTTTACAATATATTGGACAACACCATGAACTGAGAGGACCAACGTGGTAGCATCATTTTTCCGGTTTTTCCAATTCATTAATTGCTCTGGATCCTTGTAACTGGCAAGAGAGTTGCTTTCAGCTTGAAGTAACAATAGGAAAATAGTCATAAGCAACATATTTCAGCATAAAAAGATGCTATGCATATATAGAAATGTACATTAAATAGCTCTATAAAATAATTATAATTAAATTGTTTTGACGAAAGATGGTAACCTTTCCATTCATTGTTGCAGTTATCTCTATAAACGTAAGAAAAATATATCACATCTGAGCTTCAACTATAAATGAAAAAAAAAGGTGTATGTTGTTTCCTTTCTTGCTATACTACTCAGCATATGAAATACTGTTCCTTTTCGCACCTCTGTTCGTTTTGTGAGGTGGCATATAAAATACTCCTGTACTTGCAAAAAGAAGCATATCTCAGGAGTAATAAAGAGTGCTCGCCAATGGTAATGCAGCAGTAGTTTCAGAATACATGGCCACCCGGGACATGGTATACGCGCGTAGTTGTCTGTGGAATCAAATTCACTTTTAACACTATTTTATATTTATAAAAATAATAATATCTCTATAAAAATATAGCTAGCTAGTGTACTTCGATTACAAGGCATAACTGTAAGTGTTGTTCGTACGAGTCAAGCCAACGAATTGGGGTACCAAGCTAGCACGCAGCTAGCGCAGGTCAGAATTAAAAGCTGGCTCGTCACTCGTCGTTGCTTTACAGCTGGCACGCACGCGTTAGTCAGCGCTGGCCAATTGGTGCACGGAAAAAAAATAAATTTTCTTGTAGACGAATTCCCTACTATCGATAATAGCAGGTATATCTCATTCAGCCAATCTGCGCTCGAGAAATTTTGTTTAAAAAAACGCGCACGAGGGAGCTTAACACCGCTCCAATTAAGGCGTTTGTTACAGGACAGGATGCAGCTCAACAAAACTAAACTTGATAAACCAGTCGTGGCAGTGGCAGATCCACACCGAGAAGCGATCGCGTCATGCGCTGCCGCAACAATCGTGCCGTGCAAATGCATTAAGCCAAGCACGCACCGACGCTGCTCGGCGACGCACGTACTCTGAACAGCCTCAAGCATTACGCCTCCCAGTCTCCCACCTAGGGGTGCAAGCGGGTCGGGTTAATCCCGACCGATTCGACATCGAATCCGATTGGTACCGAATTCGGAGAAAAAATATGGGTTAGGATATGGTAACAGCAATATCCGTCCGAATCCGATACGTCTTCAAGTTTGATTTCAGGTTAGTGCTACTATTTGACGTTTTATTTTCTTTTGCAATGGTAAAATAAAATCTTCCACATCAGCTATTAAGTAGTAACATCAAGTTCTTGACAGTACGTCCTCCTACTCCATTTGCTGTACTGCATGCATTCCTTACAAATAGGGCTGTAAAAAAAGCTCGAGGCTCGCGAACTGTTCGAGCTTGGCTCGCTTTAGACTCGATTCGAGCTCGGCTCGAGCTTCAAACGAGCCGAATTCGAGCTTCATCTTAAGCTCGCGAGCTTTAACGAGCCGAGCTCGAATAGCTCGCGAGCTTAAGATTTTTTTCCCACCCCAATTCCCCACACCGCCTACGCGGCTGCGCCTCCCGCCTCTCCTCTCAAAATTCCTCACCCCGACCCCGTCACCCGGCCGGCCGGCCCCCCAGGCCCCCACACGCCCTCCCTCCTCTCCCGGTCTCCCCCGTCCCACTCGGCCACTCCCCGCCGCCGCCCCTCCTGCCCCCCGCGCCCCTCCTCGCCGCCCCCGCCGCCGGCCGCCCCCCACCCCCCGTCCCCCCCCCACGGCCTCCGCCTGCCCCCGCCGCCTCCCCTCCTCCTCGCCGCCCCCGCCCCTCGTCGCCCCCGCCGCCGGCCACCCCCACACCCCCTCCCTCCTCTCCGGCTCTCCCCACTCGCCTGCCGCCTGCCCCCCGCCGCCGCCCCTCCTGGCCCCCCTCCCGCGGCTGAGCCCCTCCCCCCTCCCCCTTCCTCCTCTCCCCCGCCGCCGCGGCGCCGCCCCCCCGTCCCCCCTCCTCGCCCCCACCCCCGCCGCCCCTCCTCTCCTCCTCGCCCGAGGTTGGCGTCTGGGGGGGCTGCCGGCCGCTGCCAGATCTGGATCTACGCCCGAGATCCGGTTTGCCCCGGCTGACGCGCGGAAGGAGGCCGCCGCTCCGCCTCCGCCCGAGACCGTCGATCCGGTCTGCCCCGGCCGACGCGCGGAAGGAGGCTGCCGCTCTGCCTCCGCCCGAGCACCGCCGCTCCGCCTCCCCGCCCGAGGCCGCCGCTTTCTTCCTCTGTACCCGCGGAAGGAGGCCGCCGCTTCGCCTCCGCCCGAGGCCGCCGCTCCGCTCCTCTAGACCGCCGCTCCGCCTCCCCACCCGAGACCGCCGCTTCGCTCGCGCCCGAGGCCGTCACCTCCTGCAGGTACTCCCTCACCGAGCCTACACATGCGAGGCTCGAGCTCGGCTCAAGTTTTGTCCGAGCCGAGCTCGAGCCTAGCTTAAAGCTCGATGCTAATCTCAGGCTCGCTCGAGCTCGGCTCGAGTTTCTACCGAGCTCGAGCTTGCTAGGTCAAGCTCGCTCGAGCTTGGCTCGTTTACAGCCCTACTTACAAACGGGTTAATCCCGACCGATCTGGCACCGAATCCGATTGGTACCGAATCCGGAGAAAAAATATGGGTTAGGATATGGTAATAACAATATCCGTCCGAATCCGACCCGTTTGCACCCCTACTCACACCGCTCCAAAGAACTTAGCCTATGATTTTTTTGGTTGTAGTAGTTATTTTTTTAAATTATACTGTAATAATATTTAGTTTTTTCTGAATTATTTAATTAAAAAAATAAAAATATCATTACATCTCCACAGGTAATAAGAAAGAAAACCAAAAAAAGAAAATTAGAAGATAATATATTTAAAATAACTTCTAACCTAAATAAGTTAAAAGTCAAAAAATTATAAATCAAAGCCGTGTAGAGTGGAGCCAGACGGTGAACGCTTGCGGGGAGGTGGCGCCTCCCCGGGCTACCACCGTCCGGACGCTGCAACCAACTGACGAGCGGGACCGGCCACCGCCCGCACCGGGCCGGACACAGCAACCGCACGATTCGGCACGCGACGCGCCACCTTTTTCCTCCCTCCCCTTCTTCCACTCTAGACTTTCCAGTATTCTATTCAGGCGCGCGGCGGGTGGGCGAGACGTTGCTTCCACGCCAGCCTCCGGATTCCCACGGCAGAGGCACCCCCACCGACACCCCCACGCCGTCCGATCGCCGCCCGACGTCGGAGATGATCGCTCCCGCGCACCGAAAATATCAGGGGAAGCAAGAGCGCATGCGCTGGCTCCACGTCCCTGTGGTCCCCGCGAGTCGGAGGGAGGGAGAGCGCGCCACGTGGAGGGGATCGGAAATGTGCGCATCTCTTGGTTCCGAGTCGGATCCCCCGCAAATCGCAAAGACACCCTCCGGCCTAGGCGAAATCGCGACTCCGTCGTGACCGGTAGGCTAGAGGAGGGGCACCGTTGCGATTCTTTGTAAATCCACGGCGCTTATTATCAAAGCGAACGGAACGAAGCTTGGGGAGGCGCGGCTTTGATGGCAAAAAGCGCAGAGCGAAGAAGCGGGAAGTACACCTCCCTGTCGGTGTCCGCTCGCCTCTCCTCCCTCCTTTAAAAGCTTCCCCTTGCCGTTGGTGGTGAGGCGTCTAGGGTTTCCTCCTCGAGCGCACAGCACCTCGATCCCTTCGTCTCTCCCCGCTCCAGACCAGATCTAAGGTGCGCCTCGTTCCCGTTCCCCTTTACTCCCCCTGTTCCCTCTCCAAGCGAGCTATCTAGTACCTGTGTTCTGGATAGATCCCCATCTCGTCTCGCCTTTCTTCTTACGGTTACTGCTGTTTGGATCGACGAATTTGTGGCTATTTGTTCGTCGATTCAGTCGGTTTTGTTACTTGCTTTTTGCGGTTTTTGGTTACGGTGACTTCGCGCCGCATCTGGTACTGTCGCGATTACCTGTGATTTGGGGGGGGGGGGGGGTCGTGTGTAGCGACTTCGGTGAGAGAAATCTGTTTTGATATATTTCAGTTTTTGGCTGTTATGTACTGATTCGCTTATCAATTTTGGAGTACGGATGTTACCATCATCGAAGCTTGCTCCAGGAAGTGAAATGTTTAGGACTTGCAATACATCATCCAGTCGTTGCCGCACATACTCACAAATCAAAGTCTTCTTTTAGCAAATCAAATTAGAGTCTTGACAGCCCGATTTTTATTTACATAGTGTGTTATTTTGTCGGAATCTTACCCGTTAGTGGTTTCTACAAAAAGTCGTTAGTTTCAACTGTAAAGTGCAAACCATAATGCTAATAGTGTCGGCTTGGGTATACCTACTTGCCGACTGTGATCGATCCGGTGTTGACAACTCATTCAGTAAACAGCTTTGAACATTACAATAAACGCCCTTTCATCCAAATCTTTTCAAAAAGTCATCCTAAATGTGTGTAAATCATTGATAACTTGTCCTAGGTCGATGCCAACCATGGCAATCTGATTTCCAAGAAATAGTTTGCTCCCGGAAGAACCTTTTACTCTCAGCTGTAAATTTAATGGTATATAAGTATGTAATAACTTTCTATGTACGTAGCCGTGTTGATTAGATAGCTGATTGTTCACACTTGATTAGTTGTTCATACAACTGTCACCCTATATATTGGGCAGAACTATGTCCAATTGCTCGGCAACTCTGCTAGTTGTTCACACAATGAGAAGTTTAGAACTAGCCGTGCAATTGTGTGGGCAAGTCTGATAGTTGTGCAGAATATAAGTTCACATAATTATCGCACTATATATAGACTAGAACTAGCGAAACAACTGCACACACCAAGTCTGGTAATTGTTCACATAATTATCGCTCTGCTCTATATATAGTTTCATCCTTATGATTGTTTCCATTTGATTTCATCTCCCCTGATCTCCGAAGGCTTGCTTTCGTCAGTTTCATTGTTTGGTTGTTATTGCTGTTCAAAATGCATGTTCCAGATAAATTTGAGATATTTATATTCATGGAACACGTAATGTGTACAATGTTTCATAGTTTGCCAATTTATTATAAGTTTTGGTTTTGCTCATTTGTGCCTATGATTGCTTAGCGTGATGTTATAATATTTGGTCGTTCAACCATTTTTTCCAGTTCACATTGTTCCTTCTTCCAGGATGACATTAACTTGACTTCTATTGAATCAATTTAATTGGAAAGCTTATAATCATTGACAGGTTCTTGTGATGGCTCCCGCTGTTGAAGCTGTGGACAAGATGACAAGCTCACCACCTCTAAAGGCCCCTGCTCTGAATGAAAGAATACTGTCATCCATGTCCCGGAGAGCTGTTGCAGCACATCCTTGGCATGATCTTGAGATAGGTATTTGACAACTCATCTAGCTAGACAGGCTGCCAGTTTATGTGTTCCTCTCAGAATAAAAAAACTTATTCTTGACTTCTTCATGTAGGGCCTGGTGCACCAACTATATTCAACTGTGTAAGTCCATCCTAACATATTACTACTGATTTTCTCCTTGCTTAAGTTTGATTCTATATTCTTGCCTGAAGTCTATGTCAATAGCGTAGCTCACTTCGGTTGAAAAACAAAAAACCTCTCCCGAAATAAAAACTAAGGTCGTATGAACCACATTTCCGATTTTGAACCTTTCAAGTTCATGTGTTGTTTGGCACTTCCCAATACATGCTACAGAGTTTTCACCCTCCATAAAAAAATTGAAAGAAGCGGATGGTATTTCTTTGGCAGGTCATTGAGATACCTAGGGGCAGCAAGGTTAAATATGAACTTGACAAGAAAACTGGACTGATAATGGTAAAGCAATGCCATTCTTCGTACCTCTTATCGTGATACTCTCTTCCAATGGTTCTAAAATGTTATGTTTTTTATTTGGTTGTGCAGGTGGATCGTGTGCTCTATTCATCGGTTGTGTACCCTCACAACTATGGATTCATTCCTCGCACGTTGTGTGATGACAGTGATCCATTGGATGTGCTGGTTATAATGCAGGTACGTCTTACTATTTTTGTTTTGTGTATTGCAAAGTTCATATGGTAGAATCTTCTAGTTAGTTGTAGTCTTAGAAACATAAAAACATGTGCCATATATTTCTTTGGGCCAATAGAAGTTGCTATAGTGGAAAATAATTTTTTTATCTTGTATTAATATAGTAATGTGAAAGCATGGGCCTTTATTTTACCTATTGGAGAAAAATAATAGTCTGTTAGACCAAATTCGCATTCACTAATCTTACCATTTCTCACTATTTTGTTTGGGAAGCCGTTTAAAATGTTATTTTGTGTATACAGGAGCCAGTTATACCAGGCTGTTTCTTACGTGCAAAGGCAATTGGCCTCATGCCTATGATTGACCAGGTCTGCTTTTCATCTCAACCCTGACAGCCAAGGAAGGCAAAAGTATCCTGATGCCAATATTTGTTTGAATAGGGAGAGGCAGATGACAAGATCATTGCAGTGTGTGCTGATGATCCTGAATACAAGCATTACAATGATATCAAGGAGCTCCCACCTCATCGCTTGGCTGAAATCCGGCGCTTTTTTGAGGATTGTATCCTTTTTGATCCACTTATTATCTAGTTCTGTGTTCTGATGAGTTTTCTGCAAATAAACCATTTCCTTTTTTTTCTTTTTGCTTGCAAAACTCTCCTAACTTTGAGCCTGCAAATTACATTTTTTTAGGAAAATACGTGGGTTGACCTTGCCATTGTGGGTTTCCTTCATTTTCAACATACAACCAATACGTATTTGACATATGTGCGTTTTCTGAGTTCATTTGTCATTTCATGATGGCTCAAATATAGATCATGTATCATGTTATTTTCATGTGTAAACCAACTTAAGGTCAAGACAATGCAAATTTGAGAACACTTGCCTCCTCTTAGATTGAACGGTTTCTTTAGCTGGTACATTCAGACAAGAAGAATGAGAACAAGGAGGTCGCTGTGAACGACTTTCTGCCCGCAACTGCTGCCTATGAAGCCATCCAGCATTCCATGTGAGTGTTTTTTAACTCTCTTGGCCATGGTTTTGTAAAATGCGAGGAAGAGTACCGTCTGTGATTGCATCAAGCTGACACTGCGCCAATGTGGTGTTTGCTACACAGGGATCTGTATGCTACTTACATCGTGGAGGGCCTGAGGAGGTAGACTGCTGCTTGGTGGTTGGGCTCGGTGCATTTGCTTGTCACTACCGGGACCGGGAGGATGTTGACGAAAACTGTGGGGATAATATTACCTTATGAACATTCAAGTGCTGTTATTTTGTTTGTGTGGCTTATATACGGCCAGTAATCGTCTTAAAAGTGGTAGTAGCAGTAGTAGTAAAGCTAGTAGAGTGAGGAAATATTCTTTTCCGGCCTCAGCGCCCCTATGATATACTGATACCCTGGTGTTGATGCTATGTATGTGATTCAAGCAAGGATTCAAAAATTAATTTGGCATGCACTATGTTGTTTTTGGCCACGGTGATTGGAAGCCTAACGAACATGCAAAGAACCTGGTCTGTTTGCATCGTTCACCCGGGTGTACCGTCATCAAGCAATTGGAAATCTGGAATAGGTATATCATGTCAAGCGGATTGGTTTGCAAATCGCCAGGAGCTGACGAGCAATGCGAATTTGTGCAGCGCTGAAGCTGCATCAATTTGTGCCAACTAGATGCCTGTTTCAAACTCGCTCAGGTTTATACACAAACTGCTATTCACAAATCACAAACTGTGCTAGCACCGCAGAAATCGATGCACAAGGAGCAGAATTGCAATTGCAAATCTATTGCATTCACGAGACACAGAGAAAGCAAGACGCTTGCTCTTCTCAGTGCATTACAGACTAACAGCCAAAGGACAACACAAGTCTCTCACTGGTTACAGCACAACTACAATACTGCTACTAGACTAGTAGAGTCCCATATCGAACCATGCATGGATACCGCGCACACACTACATACACAGGAGAAGGAACAGAGCCTAGAAGACAGATGAGCAGTCAGTCGCTCATAGCCCAAACTGTGCCCTTGTCAGCTTCTTGGGCGACTTAGCGGAGTCCTTCTTGGGCGACTTGGCCGCCTTCTCGCCGCCGGAGGCCCTCTCGGCGGACTTCTTGGGGAGCAGCACCGGGTTGATATTGGGCAGCACGCCGCCGTGCGCTATGGTGACCCCGGCCAGAAGCTTCCCGAGCTCCTCGTCGTTTCGGATCGCCAGCAGCACGTGCCGCGGGATGATGCGGTTCTTCTTGTTGTCGCGCGCCGCGTTCCCGGCGAGCTCGAGCACCTGCAAGAACCGCCTCCGTTGTTAGTCCAGCTGAATGAATTGCCGAGAAGAAACGTACGGCGCTAGATAGGAGGGGGGGGGGGTTCATTGCTTGCCTCTGCTGCGAGGTACTCGAGGACGGCGGCGAGGTAGACGGGGGCGCCGGTGCCGACGCGCTGCGCGTAGCGGCCCTTCTTGAGGTAGCGCCCGATGCGGCCTACGGGGAACTGAAGCCCCGCCTTGACGGACCGCGACACTGGCTTCTTCTTCGGCCCGCCGAGCTTCCTCCCGGACCCCTTCTTCACCTTGCCGCCACCAGCGCCGCCGCCGTCCATCTCTTGGCGTGGATGGAATTCGAGAGGATTTGGAGGTATTTGGTTTGAATTCTCGGTGTTTCGAAACCAGCGCCTTCTCTTGTTTCTTATATAGACCCGCGCGGGTTTCGGGGGACTGTAGAGCAATCCGCGTGACGTGAGGCGCGCGCCGTTGGATCCAGGTGATCTGGACGGTGCGGATCCGTTTGAGGCGCGATCCGTGTGAGGAAGCGACGGGCCAATCCGGAGCGCCGATTTGGTGAAGCCAGGAGGGTGCGGCGGGTGGCGTGAGGCCCTTGTGTGTTGTTCGTGATCACCGCCTTGTCGTCAATCATTGTGCTCATCACGTGCTAGCACTACCCGTGCAGCGAGACCACCTGCTGAAACAAAAGCTCTGTTTTTTTAGATCGTGGCGGATGGTTTTAAACTATAGTTATTGATTTTTTTTATTATATTTTTAACATGGTAGTAGATGATAGTAATACTGATGTAAACGACGCATGCTTCGGTAGGCTCAAAAGGCCGTTTGGAGAAGCAGCTCCTCAAAACCCTTCGAAGAAGTCGCTTCATTTATTTTAACTTTCAAAAAAGTAGAAATAAAAAACCCAAAATAATAGAACCAAAACCTTTTATGCTTCTTCTCTCTTGTGAATCTCAAATTCATTTCCTCTTAGAGCACCTCCAACATGCCATTTTTATTGACTAATACAAGAGCGGCTCCGATGTACTGAAGAAACATGTGCAAATAAAGGTTATTTGTTCTTGGGTTGTACATTGGAAAATAGGGTACGAGGGAATAAAAGCATAAATAAGCTTAGACACCGGTGCCCAAATAAAAGAAATAAATCCATCTATGATAAGTGCCCTAAAACTATCATGTTTGTTTAATTTTTAACTTCCAACTACGAAATCGGGTATGGTGAGTCAGAGGGAGTGAATGACTTCTTAAAATCTTTCCCCTAATATTAGCAACACAATGTAACGGAGAACACAAGCCTACAAGTTTTACTAAAGCCAAGAGCCAAAGATTACAAAGTCACCCGACACAATCAGTCTCACTAGTCTAACCGCTGGCTAGAGGGTATTCAGACCACTCAGTCGGTTGAACCAGATGAGAGGGGTGGTCTGACCGCTTGACCGGTAGGACCGGATCTCAAGAGGTGGCTTGATCACTCCACGAATAGAGGCAAAAGCAGCACTGCCCACAACCAAGAAAAAGGCTATCTCCTCAACCATTGATCCAAACAAGATGAATTTTGCTAAAAACCCTCCCTAGGATATCAGGAACCCATTCCAATCGTTGGTCATGATGATAATATTACCACAAGGTTGGTATGGGACAGTCCTGACTGACTAATTTGTATGTCTCAATCTGTGTCTCGCTGTAGGTTGAAAGTGAACGTGGCATAGACCATGTGAAGTCTCACTCGGCTCAAGAGGGGGTCTCGGTCTGGTGGATTCCTTACTGTGGTGAAACCTTAGTGTCGACTTGACCAGGTTGAAAGCTTTGTTTTGTACATGCCTTGTTATGATTACTCAGTCGCACGCTTACGGAAGCGTGTAGTGGCTGACAACATGAGTTAATCATATCTTGTGGGTAAGTTGCACAACCTCTGCAGAGTGTATAAACTATCCTGGATAGCTGTGCCCACGGTTATGGGCAAGCTGAGTAAAGTTTTCAAGGATTAGAGTCAACTCTCCCTAAATGTGTGCATACAAGTATGTATAATGAAGACATATGCATATATACATTTTGGACTATTTGTGGAGTTTAATCTACATTTTGGATTCAAGGAATGCACTAATATATAAAAATGTGATTTCGAATACATACCTTTTTTATTTCACCTTTTCATCCAAATGAGACTAAGTAATATCATAATCAATAAATAAGGTAGTCTCATAAATGCATTTGTCATTATCACTAAAATCTCATAATAGTATTTATCATTTTCATCAAAACCAACTTAAATGGACCTTGATTTTTCAATCTCCCCCTTTTTGGTGATTCGTGATAAATTCATTAATAATAGCATTTGAATGAAAATAAACATATGATAGGAAATTAAATTATTCATGCATGCCACAAAGCAAATGCAAAAGAGAAGGTGAAATTATTATTCACGTTTAACTTCCCTTTTTGGCATTATTCAAGATTTAACTTCAAATTTTTCATTATGAACTTATCTATTATCACTAACTTCACGCCCACAGCAAGCTATTCTCACTAATTTCTCTCCCATTTGGCATTAAGCACCAAAAAGGCATTGGTCACCAAAAAGCCATTGATCACCAAATAACATTGATTACCATAAAAATAAGGGAAGAAGAAAAAGTTAAGCCAAAAAGGAGATTTGTCATTATTTGGAGCTTATACCAATTAATTTAACTTAATATGTTACCAAATGAATTAATAGAAGATACTTGAAACACATTCAAATAATCTTACTCTTGAGACCCCCTTGAAGGCTTTTGAAGTTTTATATTGAAGTTGCAGTTTGAAGTTCTTCCTCATTTGGCATTTGAACCACACTCCAATTGAAATTTTAGAATTTTAAACTTTGATATTTTAATGCAGCTTCAAGAGCTAGCTGAAAAAATAACTTAGATATATCTAATAAATCTGAGAGAATTTGTCAATATAGATTAGTAATAGAGAATCAAGAGTCACTATTATACCTTCCTCAGACAAAGTGAGAAAAGTACACAACTTTCTCAAAACAACTTAAACTGCTTTAAAATTGTGTAGAAATGAACTTTTGACTCCTAACAAACTTTTCAAATAAGAATTTTTGAAAAAGGAGTATTTATTCATAAGTTATGCTAAAATGCACTTTGAAAACATAAGAGAGAATGATTTTTAACTAGAGCTCAAAAATCAATTTTCACTTCATGAAAGCCAAAAGAAGCAAATAAGAATGAAACATATTCATTCATAGGATTCATAAATTTTTTTATAAATTAGGTAAAATAGTGTTGTAGGGGTGGCCCAACCCCCCGTGACTGAGCTGTGCAACTAATCCAACATGTAATAGGCCCAATAGTGTAGAAGATTATAACAGTGTAAATATACTAATGTACCCTCATCCCTTGTAAGCACTTAGGGGTAGAATTGGTATTTCCCATTCTACCCCACTCATATATATAAACCCCCAGGAGGGGCAAAGGGGAGAGACATCCTCTCATTATCACCACCTCTCCAGATCTAGCTCTCTTCCTCTCCACTACCATCTCTCTCTCTGTTTGGTCTGTAGTCACAACAGATGGCGCCGTCCGTGGGGACGACTAGAAGTTGCGTATGGAAGAGATTTCTCTGGCATTCAACAAAAGCATCGGCTATGTGGATCTTTTATGTTCATGGGAGCATACAGCTTCAGGCAAGGCATCGGTAGCATCTTGCAAATCCACCAGCGACAGATAAGTGGTGTATCGAATAGATCTAGTCGTATGGGTTTCGCCTGAAGCATTTCGCCATGTTTCGTATGGGGTATGGAGTAGATCTAATCGTTGCCTCCGCTCCGATGGGAGCATACAGCTTCAGGGAAATGATGCCTGGATGCTGGAGGGCACGATCCTCCTGGGAGCCCGCGCACCTTCGACTTGTCCGCGCTGGACCCCGCACAAGGTACACCTCGCCAAGCGCAGCTGCGGACTCCGCGTCGTCGAATCCTTCGACTGCCTCGGAGCCTTCCCCCCTGTGGCCTCCGCATTGGCTTGAGGCCTCGCTCGTCTCCGTGCGATCAAGAGCTCCGTGCTATCCTTGACAACCGCGTGAACCATCCATGCATGCGTGGATGGAAACTTCAAGGCGCATGCGTACGTGAAGCCTCGTGGCTGGAAACCCACGGGCACCGGTGTGTGCACTATCCTGTATACGCGAGCTCTATCCGGACGCGGAGTATCCATCTGCGAGGTCCTGGAGAGCAAAGCGTCCTGTTTCGGCGGGTGCTTCGTTTCTCTCTCTCCACGCCAGAGCTTGCACCACGAGAAGGCCGGGCGCGACGGCGCAGCATCGCCGGCAGCGTCTGCGTCCTCCGCCTCCGCGCGACGGACCTCGCAGGGGCGACGTCGGCCTCCGCATGGCGCTCCGCGACCCGGCCTCTGCCTCCGCGCGACGGACCTCGCAGGGGCGACGTCGGCCTCCGCATGGCGCTCCGCGACCCGGCCTCCGCCCCCACGCGAGCTCGTCATCGACCATGCCCAGAGGCAACGGCGTCTATGACTTAGTGCGCTGTGTCCACCGTTCGCATTCGCGCAGGAAGAAATAGGCGCTCTGCCCAAGCGGCGTAAGTCCTCGATCCACGGGGGCATCAGGGTGGTCTCCGCCGACGCTCCTCGCGACAGTGCCGAACATGTCGCTGACGGGAGAGCACTACAAGGCTGACTTCGCGTCGTGCATCAACTCCACGGCCGCATGCGTGCGGAGCGGGCGGTGGTGTCCATGCAGCACGTGCGGGGCTCCATGCAGCGCGCGGCGTGCGTGACCGGCGCTGGCGACGCGCTCCTTGTGAAGGAGCCTCGAGCGCCGCCGAGCCCTGCAGGCACAGCGCCGGCCCCCGCATCACGGTCCTCCGACCGGCGCGAAGTCCCCTCCGAGCTTCTGCTCCACGGCCTCCGCGACGGCTTCGTCGGCCTCCGCCTCGACTCCGAAGGGACTTCGCAGGCCTTCGCTCGCCTCCGCGACGACCTCGCCGACCTTCGCCTTGATGCGTCAGGGACTTCGCCGGCCTTCGCTCGCCTCCGCGACGACCGCGCCGGCCTTCGCGCCGGCCTCCACGTCGACTGCTCCGACGCGGCGCACTCAGCGGGGTCGTGGGCTGTCTTCCTCGGCGTCTTCGTCGAGGTCCTCGGCGCGTCTTCATTGCATCCTCGCTGAAGCAGGCAGCGCGTAATCAACGTCTACAACGAGGATAGAGACGGTAGGTGCGACTTCCTGGGGTACCCCCGCTGGGACTTCCCTGAGCCTCCGGCTTCGTGTCATCTCCGCGCAGGACCGCGCCTCCGCGCCATGCCATCGAGCCTATGCGCCGAGCCTCCGCGCGAGGTCGGAAATCCGCGCCGAGCCTCTGCGAGCCTCCGCGCGAGGTCGAAACTCCGCGACGCCCTCGAAACTCCGCGACGCCCTCGCTGGCTCCATCCGGGCTTCACTCGCCTCCGTGACGGCCCCCGCGCCGAGTCGCTAGCTCCGTCGTCCCTGTGCTAAGCTCCTGCTTCGCGGACCCCGAGCAACCCGAGCCTCCGCTCCGCACTCTCCGTGTCGGGTCCCCGCTCCGCAGTCTCCGCGTCGAGTCTCCGTCGTGCCACCAGCTTCGCAGCCTTCGCGTTGAGCCTTCGTCGAGCTTCTGCTTCGCGGACCCTGGCCAAACAAAGTCCGCGCCGGTGAAGTCCGCCTAGGTGGCGGCCCCCACGTCATTAACCTATTCCCCCGGCGTGGACTCTGCACAGGCAAAAGCCACTCCGGCCGCAGGCTCCGCTCCGTCGAAGACCTCGGAGTCATGCTGCATGGCATGCATGCGTTTAGGTACGTAACGTTTACACCCATGTACTCACGCATGCGTATAGTGTATTTGCTCCATGCATGCACTCATGCGGCCTGGACTCACACTGAATTACATCCGTGGCAATGGTTTTTTCATCATACCATTTATTGCGGCTACAGTTCCATTCGGAGAGCATTTGATTTGGCCGTATTTGCTTCTTCGATTTTGGCCTGTTTTGGGCTGCCGTAGGCTTTTCCAGTACTGCATTCTGGAGCATTTTGTGGTCGCAAGTCTTCGGCCATTTCTTTGATGCCTCTGTTTTGGTCCTCGTTTTTTATTTAAATCGCTCGACGGCCTTGCTCCTCGGCGTACTCTACGGAGTATACATAAGACGTAGCGTTGAGCCTAGCTCTACGGACTTTAAATAAGACGTAGCGTTGAGCGTAGCTCCGCACGCGAGAGTCCATGGACTATAAATAAGACGTAGCGTTGAGCCTAGCTCCGCACGCACCAGTCTACGGACTTTAAATAAGACGTAGCGTTGAGCTCAGCTTCCGCACGCACCAGTCTACGGACTATAAATAAGACGTAGCGTCGAGGTTCACCTCCGCACGCGAGAGTCCGCGGACTATAAATAAGACGTAGCGTTGAGCTCAGCTTTCGCACGCACTAGTCTACGGACTTTAAATAAGACGTAGCGTTGAGCTCAGCTTCCGCACGCACCAGTCTACGGACTATAAATAAGACGTAGCGTCGAGGTTCACCTCTGCACGCGAGAGTCCGCGGACTATAAATAAGACGTAGCGTAGAGCTCAGCTTCCGCACGCACCAGTCTACGGACTTTAAATAAGACGCAACGGGGGGGACGCCTCCGCGCGCACTCTACGGACTATAAATTAGGTCGTAAATTGCGACACGGCCGAGACACTAGGGAGTGCCTCGCTTTAGGCGGCGCACCACTTGGGTATCGCGCCATCGCGCGCGTTGCACTAGGGAGTGCACCGTGAATTTTTCAAGGTAGGGGAACGGCGCCTTCGCCTCTCTACCTCCGCGTGCGTTGTGCCCTCGGCCTACGCCGCAAGCGTCCGCTCTTCGCGGGCACTCTTTTCGAAGGTAGGGGAACGGCGGCCTCGCCTCCTTGCCTCCGCGCGCGTAGTGCCCTCGGCCTACGCCGCAAGCGCCCGCTCTTCGCGGGCACTATTTTGCAAGGTAGGGGAACGGCGCCTTCGCCTCTCTACCTCCGCGTGCGTAGTACCCTCGGACTACGCCGCAAGCGCCTGCTCTTCGCGAGCGCTCCTTTTGAAGGTAGGGGAACGGCGGTCTCACCTCCTTGCCTCCGCGTGCGTAGTACCCTCGGACTACGCCGCAAGCGTCCGCTCTTCGCGAGTGCTCCTTTTGAAGGTAGGGGAACGACGGTCTCGCCTCCTTGCCTCCGCGTGCGTAGTACCCTCGGACTACGCCGCAAGCGCCCGCTCTTCGCGAGCGCTCCTTTTGAAGGTAGGGGAATGGCGGTCTCGCCTCCTTGCCTCCGCGTGCGTAGTACCCTCGGACTACGCCGCAAGCGCCCGCTCTTCGCGAGCGCTCCTTTTGAAGGTAGGGGAACGGCGGTCTCACCTCCTTGCCTCCGCGCGCGTAGTACCCTCGGACTACGCCGCAAGCGCCCGACTCCGCCGTCCGCCTCGTAGGCATCGCCTTGGTGGGACGGCACGTCTTCGGCGCTCGACGGCACGTCTTCGGCGCTCGACTCCGCCGCCCGCCTTGTAGGCATCGCCTCGGCGGGACGGCACGTCTTCGGCACTCGACTCCGCCGTCCGCCTCGTAGGCATCGCCTCGGCGGGACGGCACGTCTTCGGCGCTCGACTCCGCCGTCCGCCTCGAAGGCATCGCCTCGGCGGGACGGCACGTCTTCGGCGCTCGACGACGCGTCTTCGGCGCCCGACTCCGCCGTCTGCCTCGTAGGCATCGCCTCGGCGGGACGGCACGTCTTCGGCGCTGGACGACGCGTCTTCGGCGCTCGACGACGCGTCTTCGGCGCCCGACTCCGCCGTCCGCCTCGTAGGCATCGCCTCGGCGGGACGGCACGTCTTCGGCGCTGGACAGCACGTCTTCGGCGCTCGACTCTGCTGTCCGCCTCGTAGGCATCGCCTCGGCGGGACGGCACGTCTTCGGCGCTCGACGGCACGTCTTCGGCGCTCGACTCCGCCGTCCGCCTCGTAAGCATCGCCTCGGCGGGACGGCACGTCTTCGGCGCTCGACGGCACGTCTTCGGCGCTCGACTCCGCCGTCCGCCTCGTAGGCATCGCCTCGGCGGGACAGCACGTCTTCGGCGCTCGACTCCGCCGTCCGCCTCGTAGGCATCGCCTCGGCGGGACGGCACGTCTTCGGCGCTCGACGGCACGTCTTCGGCGCTCGACTCCGCTGTCCGCCTCGTAGGCATGGCCTCGGCGGGACGGCACGTCTTCGGCGCCCGACTCCGCCGTCCGCCTCGTAGGCATCGCCTCGGCGGGACGGCACGTCTTCGGCGCTCGACGGCACGTCTTCGGCGCTCGACTCTACCGTCCGCCTCGTAGGCATCGCCTCGGCGGGACGGCACGTCTTCGGCGCTCGACTCCGCCGTCCGCCTCGTAGGCATCGCCTCGGCGGGACGGCACGTCATCAGTGCTCGATTACGCCGTCCGCCTCGTAGGCGTTGCCTCGGCAGGACGGCACGGCTTCGGCGCTCGACGACGCCTTCGGCGCTTCACGGATTTCTTCATAGGCATTGCCTCAAGGGTCTGCGAGCTACCTGTTGCATCGGCACCCTCGCGCTTGCTGTCAGGGAACGGGGGGCTGGGGTGGTTGATCACGTCAGCTCGCCCATCGGGACCTCAGCGCTTGCTGTCGAGGGAGTACTGTTGTAGGGGTGGCCCAACCCCCCGTGACTGGGCCGTGCAACTAATCCAACATGTAATAGGCCCAATAGTGTAGAAGATTATAACAGTGTAAATATACTAATGTACCCTCATCCCTTGTAAGCACTTAGGGGTAGAATGGGTATTTCCCATTCTACCCCACTCATATATATAAACCCCCAGGAGGGGCAAAGGGGAGAGACATCCTCTCATTATCACCACCTCTCCAGATCTAGCTCTCTTCCTCTCCACTACCATCTCTCTCTCTGTTTGGTCTGTAACCACAACAAATAGTTTTCGCAATAATAATACTTTACCTCTTTTAAGATTAAGCCCAAAAGTACTATATAGGTTTTTTACAAAGAAAAATTCCCCCTTACACAAAGGGTCTTCTTGGCATTTTCTTTTCCTTTGACACACAAAGGATTCCCGTCTTTTTTGTTCTTTAGCCATCTCTCCACATTTAAACTTTATCTTCCTCTTTATCATCCAATTCTAAGAGATTGGACATTTACTAGTTATAATGATAATAGATACTACTTATGAAAATACCACTTGTAAACATAAATGATACTAAGTATACTTAATTCCAATTGTAAAAACTTGATACCATTTATGAGTTTAAACGATATCAAGTATGATTAAATATATTTTGTAAGTACTTAATATCACTTGTACCACTTGTGAGCATACATGACACCATGTGTGATTAATTTCAATTGTTAAAGCTTCATGTCACTGGCATGATCAACTAGTATCCCATTTGAATTAACCTTGAGAGATTTTCAATAATTTCCACTTGAAATTATGCAGGGGATACCACTTATAGAAAGATGTCACTTAAAATACCACTTGAAGGAAAGAGATGATATCACTTGTAAAGGTGGATACCATAAACGAAAGATATCATATAGGAGAGAGCTTGGTTAAGAAAAGATTTACTCGGCAAGAGGAAAAAAGGATATCACTTGAAGAAACAAGGATACCACTCATTTTCCACTAGTAAGAGATACCATTTGAAGGAAAGAGATGATATCACTTGTAAAGACAGGGATAAAACTCATGCTAAGGTCAAGGTAATTAAAAGTCTATCACTCTTTGGAAAGGATGCCATTTTGTGAAAAAGAGTCAAATTGAGAGCAAAATGGCATATTGAGTGAAGAAATACTTAAGGGTGGTTAGCAAGGATTAACAAGGATCAACTTGACTTTGAAGAGCAAAGAGAATGGCTGAGAAAAATTGGAAATCAAATTTTGAAATAAATCAGATATTTGTCAGAAATTTCAGAAGTACCACCGTTATAACTGCAGTAGTACCGTTCAGTGGTAATACTGCTTAATGTATTGCGGCAGTTCCAGAATTCGACTGAGATCTGAATTTTGAGGAGAGGTTTGATATAATGTTGTAACATGCTCCAAAGTTTTTCACAAATAAACATAAACTACTTATGGAGCATTTCCAACTATATACCAAGATCAAATCTCTTTTCAATATAATTTTTAACAAGTTAAGATTTCAATTTTCAAAAGCAAGCACATTTTTAATAAAAACTTCAAGATTGCAAAAACTAGTAAGCGAGGATTATTTTAGCATCCAATTACATGTATGAGTTCTAAATATCCTTGTGAGACAATATATATCAATAATTTTGGCTCAAATGGCAAAACTCACTTAAGTGCTAGATTGTGATTACTTAGGTCAACTCAAAATTTTGGGTGAATTTGAAAACCAAATAACTTTTAATTGGTTGGCTTTTTGGAAAACTTTTGAATACCAATAATGTTTAAAATAGCCAACTCTAGATTTTTGGTATGAACACTTTTTCAAATTTCTTTTAGAATTGATTTTGGCCAAATTTTTAGTTTAAAACCAAAACAACATACTATATTGCTAGTTTTAGGTTGAAAACTCAATTTTTCTTAAAATAAGGTTTTCCAAAGCCAAAACCTTTGAAATATATCTGTATACATTTTTCAACTAGTTTTTCAAAGATATAATAATAATTTTGAGATTTCAACTTTTGGCTAAATGACTCAATTTTGAAAAACAATACTAGCACTTAATTAATTTAGACACACTCAGGGATGTGATATACATGGCTATGATTTAGCACTCCCCATTAATGTACCACAAAACATCTTGCTCATGATTTACAATAATAAGATTTTAGAACAAGAGCAAGAACACATCTTTTAAAGGATATTTTATGCAATGCAACCTACATAAGGCTACGGACCAAATATATCAAATATAAATACTTATTACCAAGATAGCATTGGTTCTTGATGTGACAAGATCATCTCAAACTTGCCTCCCTTTTTGCTCATGGTGGAATTCATCTCTTTGTGAATGAGCCAAGCCTCCAATGCCTCTCCAAGTACCTATAATGCCTTTAAGCACATTTTGGTACTCAAAACTTGGTTAGGTCCATGAATGTTAGTCACAATATACTTGGGTACCTAAATGGCCCTAATATTAAGATTTTGTAAACTAACATTTGTAGCATACACATTGCTATTTGTATTCTTCCTAAGCAAATAATGTTCACTAAAAAGAGAGGGTTTAGGAGTGATACTATAACGCCCTAGGGTCCAAACCGGCTCAGACCTAACCACATTTTGGATAGGCCACGCACACGTAGCAACCCGCTTGCGCTTTCGTCCTCGCTTCACGCAAAACGGTTAACCGGGGGTGCTACCTTTGGAACTCCTAGGCTTATATGTAAGTGCTTCTCAAGGTAAGCTAGTAAGGTGGGACTAACCCAGAAATTCATGTGCACACACACATGGGCCAACATGGGCCGGGGTGTCACATACACCCCCCCCTCAAAGGACCCGACGTCCTCGTCGGACCAACATACCCACACCGGGGCAAATGATAAGGATCTCCTCTCTTGGCACATGTCCGTACGTTCAGTGCCAGCACATATGCCATGCCGTGTGTCCGCTACGGGCCCACACGCGCCATGCGCCATATGCCCGCGCCCCTGACCCGCACGCGCCCATGTAACCGCGAGAGTCGGCTCTGATACCATTTGTAACGCCCTAGGGTCCAAACCGGCTCAGACCTAACCACATTTTGGATAGGCCACGCACACGTAGCAACCCGCTTGCGCTTTCGTCCTCGCTTCGCGCAAAACGGTTCCGGGGGTGCTACCTTTGGAACTCCTAGGCTTATATGTAAGTGCTTCTCAAGGTAAGCTAGCAAGGTGGGACTAACCCAGAAATTCATGTGCACACACACATGGGCCAACATGGGCCGGGGTGTCACAGATACCTTTGGGACAATATTTACTTACATGTCCCTTTTCCTGGTAATTGTAACAAGTTTGGCAATTGCTTTTTTTTTTTGCTCATTAACGGTTTACCTCTTCATTGATGACTTTGTCTTATCATCAACTTTGTGGGGGCACTTAGAGGTGAAGTGTCCTTTCTTGTTGCATCTAAAGCACTTGACATTGTTGAATTGTTGTCCATGTTGCTTTGAGATGCTCCTCGCCTTTTTCTTGGAGGTGAAACCAATACCTCTCTTGTCATTTGATTTTTTTGTTTTCCAATATTTTGTCAAGAGAGGTCTTTCCTTTGTAGTTTTTCTCCAAGCCATTTCTTAATATTGTGACTTGGGCCTTGTGCTCATTATTTTCCTCTATAATATTAGTATTGCAATGCATAGAGGAAATGGAAGCATTTAATTTAGAGCAACAAGGTATATCTAGCAAATCATCACAAGAGATGGATACATTAAGTTTAGATGAAATGCAAGAGTTTGAAGCTACACATGGCATATCATTTAATAAATTGTAAGTAATTCCTATATCCATCTTAGGATTAGAATATTCCTTGAGAAGGATAATTTCCTGTTCTCCTACTAGCTTATAATAATCATTTTGAAGGGAAACATGTTTATTCTTTAAAATCTTATATTTAGCCTTTTCTTTCCCAAGATATTTATTTAGCTCTTCTAACATATCCATCAACTCATTATATGAAGGCTCATCATCATCACTATCATTTTCCTTCTTATTAACTTTTGCCATGGGGCATTGAGTTGATGTGGAGGGGTTTGTAGATTCTTCATCATCTGAGCTAGAGATTGAGCTTTCTTATCCCGATATCTACTCTTGTATGCAATCCTCGTTTGTTGATGTGGACATTTCATAATTGTCTTGAATTTTTGTTCACATGTCATGAGCCCTCTCGAGATTGCATATTTTGTTAAACGCCTCGACACTCAAAGCACTAACTAAAATGTTAGTAGCTTGAGCATCGAGATGTGAGTATTTCTCTTCCTCAATTGTTGGAGCAAGAGCATCCAATGGAGGAGAAAAGCCCACATCTACAATCTGACATATTTTCATGCTCATGGCCTTAAAATATCATATCATGCGGGTTTTCCAACTATCATAATTTATGCCATTAAATAGAGGTGTTTCATCTAGGAGCACTATATCCCTAGTCGACATCTTTTACTCTCTAGACGGTGAAGCCTAATAAATGAGAGATCAAGTTCTAATACCACTTGTAAGATCGAGGAGGCCGACTAGAGAAGTGAATAGTCAATTCTAAATATTTTAATTAAATTCTATTTAAGCTATTTGGCTAAAACAAAGTATATAATGTGAAAGCTTAAATCAAATTGATTTTAGCACAAACAAAGTCTAAATCAACTAGGTTCATCAAAGTGCATCAACAACCTAAGTATATCTCAAAGGTTTATAATCCTAGGATGATAAGCAATTAATTTAATTCTTTGAAAGTAAATTGAGCACAAGAAATAAACCACAAAGATATGGTATCTTTTTACTGTGGTGTTCGGAGACTTGCTGGTCTACCCTAGTTCACGTTGAGGTTAGCCCAAATGAATTAAACTGGCTCCACGAGGTAAGCCGAAGCACCTCAATCTACTAGTGGTAGCTCTTTTCCGCTCCGGGGAGGTGAGCTCCGACCTTTACAACTTCGTCGGATCTTCTCACAACCTTCTTTGAGAATATCATCATGCACGACACCTCCAACGCCGTCTAGGAGTTGGCAGACTCCAAGAGTAATAAGTCAAGCCCCTCGCTTGACTCTCACCACGTGCAACAAATGCACAAGCTCAAATGGACACTAAGTCCAACTCTAGATGCAATACATGCACTCTAGATCACTCTCCTTGCTCACAAGATTCAACATATGAACAATTGAGAGGAGGACCTCATACTAACTCAAGGGAATAGAAATGGGTTGAGCAACATCATCTCCAACTGGCCACAAGGGGATATTTATATCCTACACAAGAAAACTAGCCGTTGGAGCCAAATCCCTAAAAAATCAGGATTATCAGAAGTATCAGTGGCAAACTGTGATACTTCCACTCCCCTAGCAATGGTAAAAAACTAGTCATTAGAAGCAAAGGACCAGTCAAATCCAGTAGTTCCATTGTGCACTTTTTGGTAGTTCCGATCATCGGAAGTTCCGCTCTCACATGCAGAACTACCACTCTCGCTGGAAGGAGAAGAGCAGCACACAGGTGCCTCTCTGGAAAAACATACCGCTACATAAGCCAAACGTTCCATAAATCAGAATTACCACTCACACAGAGCTGGTCGTTCCGCAAATCAGAAGTACCTCTTACATAGAGCCAGTAGTACCGCTCGCTGATCAGACAGCTCACACAGAGCCGATCTACCATCCACACAAAGCTGGTCGAAAGTACCGATCATCGACAACACTGGTCCCTGACCACATCAGACGGTTCAACCACTCAAGTCTCCGACCACGTTGTCCAGTTCGTCCACATAGGTCTCTGACTACGCTAATCTCCAACCGTGCTGATCTTCAACCACGCTGTCCGATCGACCACACAGATTTTCGACTACGCTGGTCTCTGACTACATTGGTTTCAACCACTCAGGTCTCGATCATGTTGACCATGTCGATTTTCGACCATGTTAGTCTTCGACCACACATATCTCTGACTACTCCGTCGATCTTCAATCATGTTGTATTAATCACATTAGCTCGACCACGTCGGTTTAACTATGCTGGTTTTGATCACACAGATCTCAACCATATTAGTTTCGACCACATTGGTTTTGGTCGCACACATCCTCGACCATGTCGATTCAACCATGTTGGTTTTGATTACACAGATCTTCGACCACGTCGATTCCGACCACACTGGTTTGACCGCGCTGGTTTCGATCACATAGATCTTGACCTCATCGATTCCGACTAGGCTGGTTCGACCACACTAGTTTTGATCACACAGATCTTCAACCACATTGGTTCAACCAAGTCAGCTCTCGACCACAAAGGTCTTTGACCACCAACGCACACGGTAGTTTCGTGATTACAACGCCGGTAGTTTCGGTCAATGATAGTACCACAAACTACACTGCAGTGGTTCCGATTTCCCTAAGAAGTGCAGATACTTCAACAGATTTTGCAAAACATATTTGCAAACAACAATATATTGCACACAAAGATCAAACATAATTTCCAATAAGTTACAAAACACATTTACACACTTTTAGAATTGTTGTGGTTACGAACCAAACAGAGAGATGGTAGTATGGTAGTGGAGATGTTAGATGCGCAATGCTTGGGGGCTTCCCCATGGCCCGAAGGGCTCTATATATATTCTCATGGGGAGTATTTTACAATTGTGTCCTTACACCCAAGTATCCCTCTCAAGGGCATTTAAGTCATTATATATGTCCCATTTTGGGTTTTACAACCTTCTAACAGGCCGGCTGGGCTTAGGTGGGGGGCCACCCCTACAACAGGAGCCTCCCATGGTGAAGGGCTTCACGGGCCGAAACCAGCTGCCAAGTCATTTGGCCCCCTCCGTCCCTGTGGCCTGTGACTTTCTATGATATGAGACAAAACTGGATCTTACTAGCGCAGCGTGGCCTAATGGTACGGACGCGGGGTCGAAGCTACCGCCGAAGGCGTCTCCCGGTCACGAGGTGTGTGCTTCCAGCAGAGCCGGCCCATGATGACGAAGTTGGTGCCGAAGTCATAGCCGGAGGGATTGGCTAGTGTTCCACTGCTAATGCATTAATGGCCCGCTGCTAATGCATTAATGACCATATCAGGCGGCCGTACGAATGTGGCTGTGTGTTCGTACCTGAGGGGGCGGACGCGTAGCAGGACATGATTGGCGCGTGACGTGGGGGGTGAGGCGTCGTGCCCACATGCCACCGCGACGCTTCTCCTCCCGCCGGTCACACTTCTGCCGGTTGAACTTCCGCCTGTTGCACTTCCTAGCTGGGGGGCGGGTATATATGCACTGCTAGCACCGCAATATCGTCCTTGCATGCGGTCTGTAGCTGGGTACGGCTGAGATGATGTTGTTCCCAAAAATGGGCCTGCTTCAGTTCATCTACATTCTGTAATGGCACTATTTCATAGCGGAATTGGCACCAACAACGCGATCAGATACTGTTGATGAACTGAAGGAGGCCTATTTTTGGGTACTCGATCAAAACTTATCGCCGATGGCCGGTCGCGCTTCCCGATCGAGGGTAGCACGGACGATTGGATCTCCGCCGGTTGGTGCTCTGCCGAAGGCGTCCTCCGGTCGCAAGGTGTATGCTTCCAGTGGAGCTGGTTCATCCTGACGAGGCCGAGTCGAAGGACCGCTTCATCCCGCGGACGCGGCGTCGACGCGGGCTCCGGGGTCATCGTGCAGACTTGAAGTCGAGGTGGCCTCCGGCGTCGCTGTATGGACTCGATCGAAGCGGACTTCAGAGTCTTCGCGCAGACTTGAAATCGGAGGGCCACCCGGTATCTCGTGGCTCAAGGACGGTGCATTGATGGCACTGCGGATTACACTGGCGTTTGGCGTGCGACGGGACAGGACCGGCGCATCATGCGCTGTCAATGGGCGCACGGCAATGGCTGAGCATTCCTTTCCAATGGGGTAGGACGCATGGCGACGCGTGATTGGCGCGTCGTGCATCGCTAGGCGGTTGCATGATCGCGGTCGTGTGCACCTTCCCAAGGGGGCTTCACACGTGGCAGGACGCGATTGGGGCGTCGTGCCACTGGTGCGCGACGAGAGTTGGACCATGTCAGGTGGCCGCGCGACTGTGGTTGTGTGTCTATCCCCGAGAATGTGTGATGCGTGGAGGCGCGTGATTGGTGTGTCGTGTGCTTGTCAAGCGGCCGGGCGGCTGCACGTCTTCAGAATGCACCTGTCACGCTCCTCGACTGCGGGGAGGCAAATGATTGGGCTCCCACCAGTTGCCCTTACCGATCGTGGGGTAGGCGAGCGGTTCGGCTTCCACCGGATGTGCTTACCGATGGTGTGGGAGGTGAAGGGGCTTTATATACCCCTTTGGCATCGCACCAGCGTTCTCCTTCACATACCTCCTACTCTCTTGCTCGCTGTGCTCTCGCCTCTTTTGCTGTCGCTATTCGCCCCAGGCGCCGTGCTCCTCGCTGTTCAGCTCCCGGAGGACAATGGCTCATGGCGAAGAACGCGCTCACCGGGCCGACGGTGGTGCCTCATCCCGACGATCGTCGTCGGCCGAGGTGGAATATGCGCTCGTAGGGCGCGAGCCATCGCTGGTGAACAAGTGGTGGGTAGCAGAGGAGAAGGTGGAGTTTCCGTGCTCTCGCGTCCTGGGCCCGACTCTCGTGATGAAGGAGACGATCCAAACTCTATTGCGCGAAGGGAAGCTGTCGGACCGCCGCGAGGTGTGCCTACCCGCCAGCGACGAGACGGAGCCGCACCCAGAGAAGTCGGAGGCGATCGTCTTCGTCACGTATTTTGAAGCCGGTCTTCGAATCCCAGTGGCCATGATCGTCGGCGATGTCCTACGGACCTTCGGGCTGGAGCTGGCGCAGGTGACCCCAAACGCAATAACCCGCCTTGATGTTTACAGCTGGGCGCTGTGGACGGAGGCGTGTTGGCCTAGCACCTCGCTGTTCGCATTCCTCCATGGCGCACGATGCCAGCCGAAGAAGCTTGAAGGAGGGACGTTTTCCAACTTCGGCAGCGTCAACTTCGTCCTGCGGCCGCAATGCGCGAAGATTTTCCCCGCCAACTCGACCCGGACGAAGTGGGAATCGAACTAGATGAGGCAGTGTTTCTACCACCGCGTGGCGAGCGGCAGCGGCCTTGAGTGCACAGGCCAGGCCGTGTCATTCAGCACCTCGCCAAATGTGACGATCGACAACGAGGACAAGCGGAGAGCGCGGAGGCTTGTAGGGATCACCCTCCGGTTCAACATGCATGACCTCACCGAGGAGTTCGTCATGTACGGCGTGACACCCCTTGCCAATGGGTGGCGCGTCCATCCTGGAGGCCTTCGGCGCGACGGTGTCCGATCGTCCGTATCCTCGCTGCCGAGGCCCTCCACTCCTCGTAAGTTTTGCACCGGAGGTCTTCCTGTTTCTTTCTCTTTTTTTGACTCCGCTTATCCTTTCCTTGTAGGACTTCTCCTGGAAGACGCGGAGCGCGCGGTGGTCGTGTTCTTCGGACCGTATGTGGCCAAGGAGCATGACTTGCGCGAAACCGCGACCGAGGTGGCAAAGCTGGGGTGGATAAACAGGGTGTGCGAAGCTCTGGGCATTCCCGTGCCGGGGTGCGCCATTCCAACTCCGGACCGGGCTCGCCGCCACGACGGCGACAAGGGGGTGGGTCCCTCACGGCCGTATCCAGCCCAGTGGCTGTCGCTCCCGTCAGCTCTACCGAGGCTAAGGGTGCGATGGCCGTCGACTCCGACTCAGTAAAGTATGCCGATTCGAACCTTGAGGCAGGTGTAGAGGAGGAGGCTCCAGGCGAGGAGTCCTTGGGCGGCACCAAGGACCAAGGGTGTGGCGCGAACGACCAGGAGAGCGAAGCGTCCTCTCCTGCGCCGGTTGCCGAGGCTGAGGAACCCTCGCCACGCGTCTCCGAAAGCGAAGCGGCCGCGGACACAGTCGCCCTTGCCTCCAGATAGGGGGATCGCTGTGGCGACTGGGATCAGGGGCATGTTGGAATCCGATTCCAACAGAGAGGCCACCTGGCCCGGGGAGCCAACTACTTCAAGCGGCGCTGGTGTCCTTGCAGTTCCTTCTGAGGCCGAGGGGACACCCCAGCGGAGCCTGCCGGTTGACGCTGAAGGTAAGCTTGATTCCCTTCGTGTAATCCTACGAGGCTTCCCTAAAGCTCTCTGACCACTACCTTCTACTATTAGCAGAGGCACAGTCCCCCGGTCGCAGACAATCTTTGAGGGGCAGAGACGTCCCGGAGGTGGCATCGACAGCCGGCGCCCTCAAAATTGTCACTGCGGAGGCCACACGACCGAGCTTGACGGACTTCGTCCCTCGGCCGGAGATGCTGCAGGCATGGCAGGAGGCCGCGAACAGTGCGGTCACCACCTTGGACCTCTAGGCGCTTTTGATGTGCGGGTCGAAGCTCCTGGAAGGCGCGCTAGAGGCCTCAGAGATGAGGGTGAGTGCTTGACTTTGATGATGTGTGCCACCATTTAGGAATTTGCTAATGACTACGCTGTGCAGATGCTCGCCCTTGCTCGAGCCTTGCAAGCGGCCCACGCCCGTGAGCGGGGGACGCTAGAGGACCGGCTGCGAGTTGCCGAAGAGGCCCTGCGCACAGCCGAAGAGGCCCCACTCCGTCAAGGACGATCGCATCCAGCTCCTAGAGATGGAGGGCGCGAAGGCGATTTCGGATGCCCGGGCGCTCGCGGCGGAGGCACAACGCGCGGCCACCGAGGAGCGTGACAGCTTGCTCCAGCAAATAGCCGCACTGGAGGAGGAGAAAGACCACCTCACTGCGTCTCTTGGGGAGAAGGACCGGGCTCTGGATGATGCCTCGGTGGCGGCGTGGGATGCCATGCTGGCTTTGGAAGGCGCCCTCAAAGACCTCTCCGTCGATGTGCCGCCTCACGCCTTCGGTCCCGAAGACCTATCGCGGATGCTTCGTCGAATCGGGGAAGCTTCCGGCCTCGCTCTCAACGCCGCCAAGGCCTTCAGTAACCACTGCTCCTTCATGACCTCGCGCCTAGCCTTTGCACTGCTTCAGCACCGAGGCTGTCGGCACGTCGACGAATTGGCTGACCCCCAGTTGGAGATGCCAGCCGGAGTTGGGGTGATGTCGAGCGCCGTGCGCGCCGTTTGGCACGCCGTCCATGCCTTCCATGACCGAATCTGGGGCTACATCGGGGAGGCCGCGGTGAAGGTAGAGCTACGACGGACCCTGCGTGGCGAGGGGAACTTTGGCCAATGGCTTGACGAGATTCCGCGGCGCAACGAAGGCAGTGCCGCCGCCCCGAAGCAAGACGCGAACCCACAGGTGTGATGCCGGGGTCCTAGTGTGTAGGCGTGCGTTGCAATGTATGCGCCTCTTTTTGTAGGCTGGCGCCCTACAGCCCCCCTTTTATGAATAAAGTGGAAATTGTCCCCGTGTTCTGATCGCGTGTATTGTTCTGCTCTGGGCAGCTGCTTGATAGGGACCTGTTGCTAGTCTTTGACCTCGTGACTCGACGGCGTCTTCGGCATTGGGGGTGGGCCGAGGACTCACTGAACTTTTGGGCGGCCCAGGCTTCAGCAAGTGAGCCTTCGGTGCGGGAGTATATTAAGGTGGAGTTAGACGAGTAGCGACCGTAAATACTCGAGGGCGCTCGTAGACATTAGGCCTTCGTGGATGTGACCACCGAACGCCTTTGTAAATATTCTTTTACGAATGCAATAAAGACTTTGGTTGGAGTACGTGTCCCCGCCGCTTTTCACGATCGCGCCTATCTCTGAACAACTTGTACGATTTAGCACTCCGTCCTTACGCTTCCTAGCCGCGGTAGACGCTCGAGTGCTCATCTGGCGCCTAGCCGAAGTAGATGCTTGAGTGCTCCGTCCCCTACCCTTCGAAGTGGTAGCAGTAGAGTTGGCGCCTAGCCGAAGTAGACACTCAAGCGCTCTGTCCCCTATCCTTCGAAGTGGTGGCAGTGGAACTGGTGCCTAGCCGAAGTAGATGCTTGAGCGCTTCATCCCCTACCCTTCGAAGTGGTGGCAGCGGCGCTGGCACCTAGCTGAAGTAGGTGCTCGAGTGCTCCGTCCCCTACCCTTCGAAGTGGTGGCAGCGGAGCTGGCGCCTAGCCGAAGTAAGCGCTCGAGCGCTCCGTCCCCTACCCTTCGAAGTGGTGGCAGCGGAGCTGGCGCCTAGCCGAAGTAAGCGCTCGAGTGCTCCGTCCCCTACCCTTCGAAGTGGTGGCAGCGGAGCTGGCGCCTAGCTAAAGTAGGCACTCGAGCTGTCTTATTTATACTCCGTAGAGTGCGCGCAGAGACTACGTGCTTATTTTATACTCACGAAGAGTGCACGCGGAGACCGCGTGTCTTATTTTATACTCACGAAGAGTGTGCGCGGAGACTGTGCGGCTTATTTTATACTCGCGAAGAGTGCGCGCAGAGACCGCGTGTCTTATTTTATACTCATGAAGAGTGCGCGCGGAGACTGCGTGTCTTATTTTATTCTCACGAAAAGTGCGCGCGGAGACCACATGTCTTATTTTATACTCACGAAGAATGCGCGCGGAAACCGCGTGTCTTATTTTATACTCGCGAAAAGTGCGCGCGGAGACCGCGTGTCTTATTTTATACTCGCGAAGAGTGCCCGCGGAGACCGCGTGTCTTATTTTATACTCGCGAAGAGTGCACGCGGAGACTGCGTGTCTTATTTTATACTCACGAAGAGTGCGCGTGGAGGCCGCGTGTCTTATTTATACTCCGTAAGTGCGCGCGGAGGCGTCCCCCCACGTGTCATATTTATACTCCGTAGAGTGCACGCGGAGACCGCGTGTCTTATTTATACTCCGTAGAGTGCGCGCGGAGACCGCGTGTACTCCGTAGAGTGTGCACGGAGGCTCGCCTCTGCGCGTCTAATTTATACTCCGTAGAGTGCGTGCGGAGACAGTGTGTCTCTGCGCGTCTTAACACAGAATGAGACATGTTTCACAAATGAATGGACTTTATTAATGTCCCATTTGCGTGGGCGAGCAATTACAAAAGAAAGGATACTAACTGCTGACCGCTCGAGGACAAAGACGGTGCTGGCCACTATCGCTGTGGCGATGGGGTAGAGCAAGAGGGGAGCCTCTGGTGCTGGAGCGACCGACGTGGGAAGGCCTGCGAGGTGCTTCTTGAGGTCGTCGAAAGCCTTCGTGCGGTCTTGCCCGCCTTAGAATTCTTAGTGGGCCTTGTGGTGCGGGCCCCGAGCACCAAGATCTATGCGCCGGGTGAGGTCCTGGTCACCGAAGGTGGTGATGAAGGTGACGTCTTCACGCGGTCTTGCCCGCCTTAGAATTCTCAGTATGGCATTGTATGGGTACGGGATGTCGACGGTGTCGAAGGTGACGTCTTCGCTCCTCGTGTTGTTGCCCTAGCCAAAGGAGACTTGTAGGCTTATTTGGCCCAACGCCTTCAGCGGCTGACCCCCGAAGCCCTGCAACAGGATCCCCGAGGGGCCCAAGTGGCCCTTGAGAGGGATGTTCACGGAGTTGCCTCCGTCGACCAGGACGCGTTTGACGTTGTATCCTGCGATGGCGGCCTGGATGACCAGGGGATCTTGGTGAGGGAACTCCGGCGGTGCTTGCGCCGGGTACGCCGCCACATGGTGTAGCCTCCGCGCGTAGGCCTTCTACTGTTGTGCCGAAGAGAACTCTAGTGAAGAGCCCCCGGAGATCACGTTTATAATCTGGCGCTGAGCTCCCTCCGGGGACTGAATTCGCAAGGGGCCTTGTTGGGGCTGCTGCACATGGGCTTGAATCCGTAGGGGGCCCTCTTGGGGTTGCTGCACATGGTCTTGAATCCGCAGGGGCCCTCTTGGGGTTGCTGCACATGGGCTACCACCGAGGGCCCCGTTTCCAGGGCTATCCCTGGCGACGCTCTGACGGAGCGCCGCAATGGCGGTGCATGTCCGCGTGTAATGGTCACCCCGGCCATGCACCTTGCACCACGTGCCGTAGTACTGGTCTTCTTGGTCCACGCGAGGTCTATCGTCATGACCCCGACCACACCCTCGCCCCTGGCCTCGGCGTCCTCGCCCGCGAAAGGCGGGGGCACCGTCTTCAGAGCCGCCCTCGATGTCGAAGACATAGCGGGCCCTCTGGGCCCATGCGTGGGTTGTGCTTGGACTTGGGCTTGTCACTCGACAAGTTCTGCTTATGGTTGCCGTCCTTGCGCCGTGCGTGTCTTTCGAAGACTCTTACTTGCGCTTGCCCTTCGAAGAGTCCTTCTTCTTCAATGAGTTTTCGTTCTTCGATGACTCCTCCACTTGATTAGTGTCGGAGTCATCGCCTTTACGTTGTCTCGCATCTTTCTCCACCATCGCATACTCTTCCATCTTATCGAGGAGCTTCACGACCGTCCTGATGGGCTTGCGCGCGTTGTACTTGGCCAACGGCCCCGGGCGGAGGACTTGTATGGCTGCATTGATGATGGTTGTCTCGTTGACGTCTTTGACCTGGCAGCGGACCTTAGCAAAGCACTTGAAGTATTCTCGGAGCTTCTCCGAGGGTTTTGCTGGATTGCGAAGAGCTGATCTGCGTCGACACGCTCGACGTAGTTCCCCCGAAAGTTGCTGTAGAGGCAGTCACGGATCTGCTCCCACGCGTAGATGAAGTTTGGTTCTATGGTGAAAAACCAAGAAAGCGCTACTCCCTGCAGCGCGAGGGGGAGCCCCTTCGCCTTGGTGGTGTTGTCTCTGCCTACAGCTTCGATGGCGGTCTCGTACACACGCACGAACTCTCGAGGGTCCGTGTCGCCCTTGTACGGCTCGATGTCGTTGGGGAACTTGAAGTCTTCCGGCCATGCCGACTGCTGCAGGCCTGCGGAGAGGGGGGCTCCGGATCCACACGCCGCAGCGGGACGCGACTAGAGGTAGGGGCGTCGCGGCTATCCGCCCACTCCGGTGTGGGCTTCGGTGCGGCCACTGGCGGGACTTGTAGGCTCTGAGCCTCTTGTATATCCTGCACGACTCCGCGGAGGTCCGCCAACTCCCGTTGCAGCGTGCCGATGGCCGTTAGTAGAGCATTCTCCACCGCCGTCGAGGTTGCGGTAGTTGGAGCAACGGGTTGCACCGTCGGGCTGGCAGCAACCATGGCTTGCGCTCCAGAACCGCTCGGAACGTTGGTGTGGTGGGCTCTGGAGTCGGTGACGGGACCGGCGGTGCCACCAAGGCCACCTGCCGTTCCCACGCTGGGCGCGGTGGCAGCGGCCATGGCGGCACGGGCATCGGCGTCAGCATTGATCGGTACCCGCGCCGACCGCCACGCCAGCGGTTGGGACGACCGTCGCGCCACGAGCGTCGAGGTCGGCAGCCGCAGCGCCAGCGCTGTCGCCTGCACCCGCAGCCGACGCCGGAGCCCTCGCGTCGCCGAGCACCTCTTTCGTACTCCTCTTCTTCTTTGCCGCTGCTGATGATGAAGCTTTCTTTGGTGCCATCCTTCTTCAGATCGTGGAGCTTGCTCTTGTCTTCCCCTCGGACGGCACCAACTGTTGTGGTTACGGACCAAACAAAGAGATGGTAGTATGGTAGTGGAGATGTTAGGTGAGCAATGCTTGGGGGCTTCCCCATGGCCCGAAGGGCTCTATATATATTCTCATGGGGAGTATTTCACAATTGTGTCCTTACACCCAAGTATCCCTCTCAAGGGCATTTAAGTCATTATATATGTCCCATTTTGGGCTTTACAACCTTCTAACAGGCCGGCTGGGCTTAGGTGGGGGCCACTCCTACAACAAGAATCATGACACAAGGATTATATATGAGCTTTAACTATTTATAAAACGCATTTGCAAATATAAGCCTCATACCATAAAGAATGAAAACATAGACTTCAAACATTTGCAAGACACAATCGTAATATATAGTCCCATGTTATAAGGATTCAACATATGGGTTTCAACTATTTACAAAACACATTCGCAAATACAAGCCTCATACCAAAGAGAGCTAGAGCAAGTGAGGTTGAGCTATCAATAATGATAAAACTTAAGCTACTAGACAAGACCCCTTTTAATAATACGGCAATCTATACTAGCAACCTGATCTTCCAACCAAACACCAAGACCAGTAAAAGACTAGAAACACATCCTTTGCCCTAGCTAGTCATACCTTTGTCTTGAACATCCTCTTAAAGTTTGATGACACACATCATCACTTTAAGTCCGAGTTGTCGTCTTAACATGCATCAATACATGATGCATCCACTTCTTGAACTCTATCAACATATAATGGGTCTTTACTTGACTTGATGATGAACACATGATCATCTCCTTTTGGACATATATCAACTCATGATGTATATTCTTCTTGATGGCCTTCAATACATGAGCTATCTTCTATCAAGACTTGATGATCTTCAACACATGAAGTCATTCCAAGTAGTCCTCATTTGTGAAAACCTTACACTAAACCCTAACAACTAGCTCACAATTGGTGGATACAACCGCTTACAAATGGGAAACCACGGTAACCCACACACAAAATGGTTTTACACTCACACACACTTACACGCTTTTCAAAACACAACTTTCACATGGCTCCAATAGCCTGATAAGACACTCCATCCTTTAAGATGTGATCTAAACCACCTTAGGGCACCACCAAGATTTTACAAACTACCTCTCCATGCAGTATCGGACAATTCCCTTGATTACCACCCATCGGCCTTCACGGTGCTTCTCCTCAAAGCAACCCTCTCAACGAAGTCTGTGATACCTAATGACTTACTATCAAGATCGTACACATGCTCCGAGGACCATCACCACTTGAAACACTCAAGTCCAATGGCATACCACATCAATGCACTTGCCTTATCACAATCCTTGTCTTTTTCACGTGCTTCTCCGCTTGAGATGATGCTTCACCTGGACTTACGTGATCCTCTGTGGCCTCAGGGCACCTCCTCTAGCCTTGTCATTGCCATTGATTGTAAAAATCACCAAGCGCCCTGCACATCAAAAAACAAGCAACTAACCTGAGCACAAGTAGCATGCACTTGACTCTCATCAACAAAACTGATACAAACATGCACCACTTGACATCCACATCAAGATTTTCATAATACATAGACTCCCGTCACGACTAACACTTACTTGGACTCTCGTTACAACTAACACAACTGCAAACTAACTCAACTCACTCAATTTCCTAGAGGCCAATCAGGCTGTTGAGAACCGACTTAAACCTCCCAGTAACAGGGGACTAGTCTGACCGCGGCAACCATGCCAGTCAGTCCGCCCGATGATCTCCAGTTGGGCCACCATTACATGGTCAATCATATCGCTCTCAAAAACTTCACGCAACGCAACAAGCGCCTCTCTGGAATAAACATACTACCAACTGAAAATCAGTCACACCGGTTTTCCGATCAGATCACCGCTCATAGCCGGTCAAACCGGACCGCCGGTTGGGCCCCCGCCCTTCGACAACGAAGCATAAATAAAAGTCAAATACTCATCACACAACATAGGGTGATATCCACTTGGTCCCACAGAAGGGAGTGTGACCACTATTGAAAGGAAGTTCGAGGATCCAAGAACTGCACAGCACAGCAATGCAGAAGCCACAAGAACAAGATGAACAAGTTGGTGGCGCACTGCAATAGGTGCCAGTGAAAATTCTTAAACCCGTATGCTAGTGATCACTCTATGATCTTACTTATAGACGGAGCTCGTGAAAGTAAAAAGTTTTGTGGAACTTTTTTTGGAGGAAGTTTTTGTGGAATTTACTCACCTATTTTTTAAAATAGGAAAACACAAATTAGTTTGCAATTGGAAATTGGAAAAAGGGTAGAAGCTGGAACAGCATGAGCGCCTGGGTGGCAAAGCGGGTTTAGACGAGCCTCGGCACAGGTCCAAAGTGGGGGCAGCGAGCCCATTTATGAAAAAGGCCGAATACATTACTGGATTGGACTCTCGCCCATTTATGAAAAAGAAGGCCCAATCTACCTTTTCCCCGAGGGAAAAGGCCAAGCTATTACACGTGTCCATTTATCCACACTGCTCCTATATAGGCAACACTTTACTCCTCTCGAGCCAAGCGAGGCGAAGAAAAATCCCCCGATCTCACCACCAACCACTGTACAGCGCAGTCACCACCCCTGCATCCTCCTCCGAGCCCAGATCTACCCAATCCAGCCTCGCCGGCGGCGGCAGATCCACGATGCCTCCGACGGTGCAGGTGGGATCTCCCCTGCGCCGCGACGACGCCCTCCTCCTGCCCTCCGCCTGCTCCCACCGCCTCAAGCCCTGGTCTTGGGCTTGGCATCCCCAATCCCTCTCCTCGTCTTAACCCTTCCTCCTACCTCCGTCCATCTACCCATTCTTCTAATCTATCTAGCTACCCTCTTCTTCCCCGCATCGCCTCCTCTCGTAGCTAGACTTGTCTGGTGGTCAGCACAGCACAGCGCTGTGCCGTGTTGTATTGTGTCGTACTAGGTTGGATTGGGTTTCATTTTGTTTGATCGGTTGCTCGCGCTAGGATTGGGCCGGACCGGCGGCGCTGTGACTGAGGTAATACCAATACCCCTCTTTATTTCACCAAATCTCTGCAAATTTAGGAGGATCAAGGATTCTTTTGCTAGTTAGCCATGGAATCTGTGTATCAGTGTATGCCGTATGTATACTGCTCTATTTCTTCTATATTATCTATGCTGATATGTGGGTAATCTGAGCAGGAACAGTAGAGCTGTTTTCCGACATCGATCAGCTCACTGTGGTTTTACGGTTGCAGTGTTAGCTTGTTACGCTTCTGGAAAGCCAGTTGCTTGATGGATGGTCGTTTCTGTGGTCTTGGGAGAGTGCCAGCGGTGACATCTGACGGCACCTCTTCTGGTGACACCAAGATTCCGCGGGACAAGAATTGTGCCCCAGATGGAGCTTCTCGACAGGCGGAGAATGCGGATGGTTCGTTGGAGGCTGGAATGTGTGTGGATTTCTCCAACTCCATCAGCTTGGGGGCGAAGAAAGGCCTCCAGAAGTGCGCCACCTTCCCCACCTCTACAGGTGAGGCTCAACAGGAGGATTCAGATGGCGTGCCGAATGATGCCCCCACTTATGAGCGCTCCGTGTCCTTACCTGTGAGTGCCTCATGTTAAATCGTGTTATCGTTTATCAACAAATGGCCAGTACTGTATTATAAGTTCTTTGCCTTCTGAAGTATACTTGAACTGGTCTTTTAGGCTGTTGTCATTCTGACAAAAGGTTTTAATTCTAACGACAGACTGGTTTCCAACTAGTGGCTAGCAGTGGTTTCAAGCTGGTTTTAGTAACATGTCAAACTACTACAACAAGTTTCTCCGTTATTCTGATCTGTCAGCGAAGTGTTTACACATTAGAGGCCAGGGCTCAAGGGGTATAGGCGCCCAGTCCATATTAGCAAGAGTGAAGAGCCAGGCTTAGCCAATATATCTTTCTTTTCTGTCACCAAGGGGCGATGGGTTAATATGGATGTTGATCAAATGATTGCTTACTTGCAAGAATAACCGCAAGCTTGGTTACAATTGCTCGATATTATTCATATGTCATACACTGATATTTGCTGTGGAAATGTAAACCTTGTTGCTTACTACCTATAGTTATGAAACCTGCATGAGATACAATGGCTTATGCTGTTCTTCCTTTGCGTCGCTCCTATATTTGGCAACCATGGGAATATATAATAAGCATTATGTTATAATACAATTTTGGCCTGGATCAATCACTATGCTTGTTCTTTATTGGTACTACCTTAGTACCGCTAAAAGCATATGTAGTATGCTTTCCTATGGGTATCTGGTAGCCATGCATGCAGGACATAGTTAGCAATTTCACAACGCAAACAACCAGAATTGCTTTTACATTCATGTGAACCAGCTGGTTTTTTGTCCTCACCGTGTTGGCCAATCACTATTTGCTTTGTGGAACCTTGCCTTTGGCATGCCAGAAAATGCTTAGTTATTAATGTTGTGTAACAATGAACTAACCTCCCTCTTCCTTTTGTCGCCATAGCCAACTATTAAGCTCATCTCTGCCATGAAAGGAAGCCGCCAAAAATATGGGATGGCATCACAAACTGAAAATCGGCACGTCAAATGGGCCCCCGACGTGTATGATCCCCCTGTCACATCTGTTTGTCATTCAGTGAATTACAGTTACCAGCGACGTTACAAGTCCCGTAGAAAGGACAAGAACAAGCAGAAACCGAAGCATAAGGGGAGGTCCAAGAAAAACCAGCACAATGCTAGCCAGAATTCAGCTGTGCTCCAGGCTCCTGTGTAAGATTGCTTGCATTTTACTGCTATTTAGTCCCCCTGTGAATTTGTAAATGAAACACTTTTTTATTTATGCACCATGTACTTGTACAGACTGAAAGATGCTGGCACCTCCAGTGGTGGGTCTTCACCAGATGATCTCGGCAAACATGAGACCGAGATCTTGGGCAATGGCATCAGCGGTCAAGAATCCAAATGTGGAAGCAGCTTCCTGCGTGAGACTGTCGCTAAATTGCATTTCTCCACTGCTGAGGCTTCCTGAAAGGCATTCGGGCTTTTGCATTCTGCAGATGCACCTTCATTTTGTAAATACTATGGATGTATATAAATAAATCCAGTTTGTTGTTGTCATCATGCTGTTGTGTGTGAGGTGTTGGAGAACTGTACTGGCCTTCTGTGATTTGGAGCAATCACCATAATTTTTGAACTGGTTTTTGTATGTATGTGTTGGTGGACAAAACTAGCATTATTAATCTATAACACCGCAGTTGTTGCCTTATCTGTGGTTCATTGATTGTAGCTTGTAGTTGTACCGCTGTAGGTGGTTATGGATTCTGATAGTTGATTAGATCGATCAATTGCCTGACAGGCCAGTGAGTGTTTTGAATCAATGTTCAACAGGTACAGCTATATTTCTCCCTGCTTCATCATAAAAGTTGCCATCAGGCTCCGAACTTCCGATGGATGTCAGATAAATGTTCTCAAATTGATTCCATGAGTTTTTTTAATGTCGGATGTTAAACTAAGGGAATTCATTTTCCAATTTGAAATTTGCACCTTCCTACGAGATACTTAGAATGCAGAGCACAAGGACGAGTAACTAATGGAGTAATGTCATATTCTGAATAGGATTCAATCATCAAAATGTAACTGATCACATCAGGACGTATGACAAGTTAATCAAGATCCAGGAATTAGCACGCAGAAAGGATAGATTTATCATTGCACCGTATATAGTATACATCGTTCCGTAAGTAGTACATGATGACAACTCATAACCATTGCCTCAGGGGAGCACTAAATTCTCAGCTGAGACTGGTACTTAGGTAGCAGCAGCACAGCTGCCATGCCCAGTTTGCACGGCCTCTGATTACATCCAGACCGACCTCGGTTAGATCGGTCGCCCGAAGCTCCACCTGAATGCCGTCGAGCTCCCTCTTGAACCTGTCCTTCGAGCTCGCGTAAATCATCTTGCTTCTCACACGCGATGCATCAGGAGACCTTTATCGGCATGTAAAGTGAATCAGCTACACCATTACATTATAGTGAAGAGTGCAGTGAATCAGAAAACCAATGAAGGAAGTACTAACCATGCAATGAAGAATATCTTGCTCTTCTGGCAGTTCTCAGTCACGAAGTCGTAGCCAAATATCGCGTATCTGCATTCATTGGCAGGAAGGCTAGCATCAAAATCGTGGTAGGGTTTGTTCTTTTCCTTAAAGCTGGTGGTTTTTGATTTTTGCTATAGTACCTAACTTTTAAATGGAGTATTTTCTCAAGACGGGGTCTACAAGTTAAACGATCTACACGTTAAAAACCCAACATCGGTACCAGCCAAAATCGCAAGTGAGTATTTATCTCTCCGTAATCTATACCGTAAACAGTCAAAATTCAAAAATTTAAGCCAAAAGCCAAAAGCCGCAGCCGAAAAGAACAGACCCGAAGTACGGGCTCGCCAACCTTCTCCACAAACAACCATCTTTTTAATTTCGACTTTTAATGGTTTTTTACTATTTTTTGGCTTTTTTGTCTTTTTTCCTTATTCTTTTGTATTGTCCGAGATGGTATATCGTTTTCATTTTTTAATTTAATTACGTTGAAAAAGCTCATATAAGCTACAGTCAGTTGGAGCTGACTAAGATCACTAGAAGCAGATCATAAACACTTGAGTGCGATGTGAAATCACTCGTAACTAAGCAAAACAATGCCCAGATCACCATTTCCCCACCACCATGCGCCGCCTCCTGCCGATGCTCCTTGCCCTCGCGCCCGCCGTAGGGAAGAACACTGGGGAGCTTGGTTTTTGAGGGGGGGGGGGGGGGGAGCGGCTCGCGAGACGGGAGAGGCGCTCGCGCGGAGATTCGTGCGAAGGGAAGACGTGGAGGCCATCCGATCGGTGTCCCCATTTCCTCACAATGGGGTCAGACCCCAGAGGAGTCCCCTCCAGCCTGAAGTGGCCATGGACAGGCCTACGTTTGGCCTATTTGGTCGCTAGTGCTGCACTGATGTACGGGGTGAGGTGACAGCGCGGCAATTATGTGGTGGTAGCCTGCTAAGAGGAGCACACAGTTGACATGAATGATCCTTAAAAAAAGTATATTTTAAAGGATCTGTTTATTGAAAATTTGATTATTTTTTAAGCAAAATTAGTTAGATTTTAAGACAATTAGAAGAAGATATAACAGCTCAGATTCATCCTCAAATTCTTTTAATTCCCTTACTCTAACTCTCCCTCTCTCTCCCCCATTCCCTCCACGCTTGACACCTCCCTCCGCAACTACCTACGTCCCCTGCCTCGCCTCGACCATTGGCCTTCCGCCATCCCCCACCGCCGGCTTGCACTTCTTCCCAGTCTCTGGTGGCATGCCCCCATCGGATCCGCCTCCCCCTTCTCTCGCCTCCTCCTCCCCTACTTCCTCCAAGAGATGGCAACGGGCACAAACCCGCTGGGTTTTGCTATTCCAAACCCGTGCCCATGAAAGTTGGACGTGCCCGCTAAAAAACCCATGCCCGTGACGGTTGTAGATTTTTGCCCAGACCCATGCCCACTGGGTTAACGGGTACCCACGGGTCGCCCGTGGGGTCAGTAATGCGAGCTGCAACAATGGTTAATGGAGAGGAGGAAGAAGTTCACTGGCCATCTTCGTTGGAGCTAGAGGGCAACGCCATGGCCAAGGGCCTACTGCTGCAATGCGCGTTGGCTGCGACGTGGGGGCGGCGGGCTGTCGCTGTGGGGGTGGCGAGCTGAACTGGAAGGTGAGGCGACGACAAGGGTGTGCGGGAGGACGAGCGTGCGGCGAGAATGGCGGGAGCAGGAGCGGGAGCTGCGGGACGGGAGGGCGAGCGTGGAGACTGCCGGAGACCGAGCGCGGAGCGCCAGATGCGCCGTCGCTGCGGCGGCTGTTGAATCAGGGTGGGCACTGGGGAGGAGTGAGTAGTGACCGTGACCGAGTGCTAGCTAGGGCAAGCCGTATGGGTAATGAGGCATTGCCGCATTGGATTTGAAGGCTTGGGGCTAAATGGCTAATGGGCTGGCTGGTTTGCTTGGGAGGCTGGGAGCCTGGGTTTATAACTCCTATGGATCATGTTTATATTACCCATGGATTTACGGGTTTGGGTACAATAGGAACGTACCCGAACCCGGCAGACCCGATGGGTTGGGTTTTTTGCCCATTAAAAGACCCATGGGTTAGGAAATTGACTCGGACCCATGCCCTAATAGAGTAAAAACCCGTCAGGTATCGGGTACCCATTGCCATCTCTACTTCCTCCTCCTTCTGCACAGCCGCCTTCTCCATCTCCAGCCGGATCCAGCATCAAAGCCCTCGGCCTGCCCTTCTTCCCCATCTTTGGCGGCCGATGCCGCTAGATCAGCCAACGCCACCCTTCAGCAAGTAATGACTCCACGACATGTCGCCCCTGCCACCTACCCCGCCCACCGCCCTGCTCCCGCCTGCGGTCGAGGTGACGCCACTGCCGCCCTGCCACCTTCGCCTCCCACCGCCTGTCTGCCGCCACTTCGGCCTTCCTCTAATTTCGGGGGGCTTGGGTGAACCCTAACCTTAATGAGGAACCCGAGCCTTAGTCCCACGGGGTGGCCGCGCGCAAAGACGACGGCGTCGCCGGAGACAAGGAAGTTGCTGGCGGTGAAGACAGCGCATGAATCTCCACGAAGATTGAAAGGTCAGAAATTTGACTGAATTTACCCAAAAAAGCATTTGAATTTGGTATAACACTTCCGTTTTTAAAACAATGAGACCTTGTTTGGAAAAGCATAAAATCCCGGCCCAAGCCTTTTATTCAAGTTCAACGTTTGATGTCCTTTCAAGCAAAATAGAAACGAAAGTTTTTCTCTTGTGATGAAGAAAATAAAGCTTCAACTTTCATGGGACAATGAACTCTTGAGATTTCACAAACTCACAACGAAGGTGTTTCATCTGAGGCGTGATCTATAAATTGCTTGCCTTTTGCTTGCAAACACTAGACTAGAGCACCCCAAACAACCGGTCACTGTGTTGATTCTCTCGGTCATTTCGACTCAATTAATTGGGTTTGGCGATTGGTTTGTTTAGATTAATTACAACTTGAAATGAAACGCGTAATCACCTTGAGAAATAGTGTGCTTGATCAACAGATTTTCTTGGTAATGGAATCAGCTTGAAAAGTAAAATAGTAATATGTACAGATTACAATAAACATGTCAATTTAGCATATTGCTTATTAATTTGCTGCCAGTTTATATGGTGCTTCTGAAAAGAAAACGAAACACTTAAAACCATTTAATTACATGTCAAGCAATACCGTACTCACTAACATATCATCACCATCATCATCCTAGTCGATAATTAGTAGGGGTGACACTTGAGGAGCATTCCATTAATTCAGAGAAGTCTCCCAGTTTTACGGCTCGGCCATGTCCTTATTGCCAACCTCACCGCCGTCGTGAGCGTGGCCGTCGACGACGACGGACACCGGCACCTCATCGGCGTTGCTCATGTCGTGCTGCTGCACCACGAGCACGGACGACGTCACGCCGTGCCCCGCCGACGCGAGCGCGTCGCCGATGGGACCGAGCTCCGGGTGCTCTGCCGGGCGTACGGCCAGCTCCGCCACCATCGCCGACGGCAGCCGCCCCTTGCCCACGACCACCAGGCCGTACTCGCGGCTCTTGCCGATCACGACCACCTCCTCGATCACGTTGCCGACCACCACCCGCTCCTCGAACCGCACCATGGACCCCATCCTCTGCCGGAATTCCGCCACCGCCGCCTCGTCCAGCTCCTGCATGCACCGTTGTCAAGAACACATAACAACGCCATCGTGTTCCGCAGCGCGTGTCATGTTAAGCCATTGTCTATTACCTTCTCCCTGTGGCTGTTAACGACGGCCGTCGAGAAGGTGTAGCTCCTGTCGGCGTTGTGGGTGCTGGACGGGCGCAGCGTGACCTCGGCGTGCTCCTCGCTGCCGGCCTTGCCGTCGACGAACTGCACGACGGTGACCTGCACGCCGGGGTGCTCGGCCATCCGCCCCGCGAGCTCCAGGGACTCCCGGTCGTCCGGCCCGCCGAAAAACACGACGCAGACGCCGTGCGCGACCTGCTCCGAGCTGACCTGCTCGCCGCCACCGAAGCCGCGGTCGACGAGGACGGCGACCGAGCAGGGCGCCCCCCGGAGGATCCTCCGGTTCACGGCGCGCCACTCGGGCCCGAGGTTCTCGACGTCCTCGCCGTGCGCCGTCTGCCACCTGTGGAAGGGGAGGACGATGAGCGAGACGCGCTTGTCCTCGGCGACGGCGGCGACGTCCTCGTGCATGGTGTGCAGCGCAGAGACGGCGGTCATGGGGCGGACGTGGACGTGTCCGAGCTGGGCGTAGGTGTCGAAGGCGACGTCGATCTGGTCTTGCGGGCCGCCGCCTCGCGGGCGGAGGAAGGGCAAGCCGTTCCGGCGAGCGGCGCGGACCATGAGAATGGAGGAGGTGCGCTCGGTGAGCTCGACCATGCGGAGGATGTAGAGCTTGACGAGATGGCGCGGCTGGGTGTGACCGCGGATGGTCTCGATGAGGTTGATGAGTGCCGGCACGTCGTGGCCGCCGTGGATGCAGGCGAGGACGCGCAGCTCCATGGCAGCGGCGCCGGCGCCGGCGGAGGAGGTGGTCGGGGAGGACGGGGCGGAGGGGCCTTGGAGCTTGCGGTGGTGGAGGCGGCGGCCGGCGGTGCGCGCCGGCTTGTAGATGGCCATGACGGTGGGGGTGGTGATGAAGGTGGTGACGAGTGCCATGAGCACCAGGATGGCAAACGTCTCCTCGTTCAGCACCTACAAATTTAGGAACCATGCGGACGTGCATGGAGTATGATAGTTAGACATGCATACGAAGTTCTACCGAAATTTTGAATGAATCGTTCCGTTTCCCACAAAACTAATGGGGATTTATTTGTTCCAAAGATTTTTCGAGTTTGCAAAGCAAATGAATGTATACGCTGACAAATCTGATTGGTTTTCCATTGGGATAGACTATTGCACAGGCGACTGAAATTTTTTTATCTTTCAGTCACCTAAAGTTGCACTTTGAATCACCTGAAGTTGCACATGTTTTTTTTGGAGGGGGCTGCAATTTTAGTTGATTGAGAGTGCAATTTCAGGCCACCTGAAGTTGCACTGTGAATCTAAAGTTACAGCTGTTTTTTTGGAGGGGGGTTGCAATTTTAGTTCATTGGGAGTATAATGTCAGATGACTGAAATATAAAACAATTTCAGTCGCCTATGCAATAGCAAAACTGTTTCCATTGAGATGTGGGCTGGACGGAGCCAAAATGCATGGCATGGATGGCACACAGCTCAATGTTTGATATGCCACGTGGCATAGGAAATGTGGAACGGACATTCCCAATCCCCAACCCTTGCACCAGAGACCACTTGTCAGCCACTGCAAATTGCTCATGTTTGCATGCTCAAGCTCTGAACATGTGCAACATCTTTGGAACTATGGATGGAAAAGCAAGTGAGGATGATTAATCACTGATGTAATGCGATCTCGATAAAATCGATGCTATTTGGACTCTAGTCATTCTACGAGGTGCTTCCACTTTCCTGTATGTGCAACTAGCCTCAAAGGCGCGGCGACACGCCGCGCCAGCCACCGTATGTACCAAAGTAAAAGAGGCGATAATTTGTGAGGAGTTTTTTTAAAAAAAATCGAGGATAAATACGTATTTTCGGGAAAATCAAAGGGTTTCTTTGAAAAAAACCGAGGACCTGTAAGGGCTTCTACGTAAGTAAATAAGGACCTATACGTAATTTTGGAAACCCGCGGGGCGCCATCCATCAAAAAATTTTCTTAAAAAAACTTGCAGGGACTTTTTCGCGAGGAAAAAGGACCTTTACGTAATTTTCAAAAAATATGAGGAAATCACCTCTCCCGGCCGTACGGGAAATTCCCCGCCACGCGCCGGCCGGGCAACACGGGCGGGGCGACGTGGATCGCTGGGGGGCCGGAATCCCCCCAGGTTTATGATTGGTATGATGTAAATGGGAATCGGACAAAGGTGCTCCAAAGAGAAGATTGATGTGCGCCACCTACGTTTGTTGTTTGGATATGTGGCACTGACTGATAGCAAAACAAGAAAGGAAGCCTACCAACCTAGTACAAGTACAGTACTGCACACTAGTAGTAGGTACTGTTTATATAAATATCACTGTTGCTATTTTTTCAAAAACAAATTTTAGCCATTAAATCTTTATTTTGTAAATCTAGCACCTATGGAGCTCGGCAGACAAGGTGCGGTAGCAATGAATAGTGAGTGATTAGCGCTAATTCATTTTAATTAGCACTAATTAAAGTACTATTTAAGCCTATAGTAACTGGCCACGTGATCTACCGCGCTGAGGCTTGGTAGGCAAACTGCCTAGGTGAGCTTGGACGTCAAGCTTTCTTAACTTATAGAGTGGTGATCGGTTCGGCTGAAAACCTCATGACTTATGGCCGAAAACACTGTAGCTGACAGATGTTTATTTACCATAATTAAATTTAAAAACAATTTAAAAATAGAAAAAACATATTAGCCCATCATGTATAATGTAAACAAATACGAGGAAAAAAAGAACCGGTAAAAAAACTCAAAAAAAGCCAAAAGTTCAGAAAAAGACGAAATTTATGAATAGTGCAAAAATAAGCTGAAGCCAGAAGCTGAAGCCATATTGATCAGGGCCAGATACCTATCAAACTCAGAAAATTTACGAAGAGAATTAAATTTGTAATAACAGATATTCATAGGCTAGATTTTAAGAAAAAACTATCATACTATTTATATGATCAGTTCTAGTACTAATAGACCCTATGGTCCAACCGTCCAACAGGCACCAACAGAGAGAGAATATGAGAAACCCGCAGAAACCAGGTACTGCTTTTGTCCTCACAAGAGATATTCTTTTGGCTTCATACTCTCAGCTCAAGAGTTAGGACAACTCAACATGTACAAGCAGAGGAATGAAAAAAATACGACGATTATACGCACATGTACAGGTAGCAGTAGAAAATAGTAGAGGCGCCATACAATACAGTACTATTTCCTGTTCACAATATTTATTCGATATATACCAAAGAGGCACTATGTTTATCTAATAGAGATACAATATAGTCTAATTTTATTATATATTACTTATATTTTGTGATTTTATGGTATTTTGTGCCAGACAAATATCGTGTCCCTGCCAATGTTGCAGTAGTAGAGCATAGCATATCATACGGTGGATTAATGATGCAGTAGTAGAGTATTACATAGTGCGTACACACCTTGCGTTCCCTGCCAATGTTGAGTACGATGAGCTCGACGAGCCCCTTGGTGTTCATCACCACGCCCAGCACGACGGCCTCGCGCGCCGACATGCCGCACGCCATGGCCACGCCGAACGTCCCCACGATCTTCCCCGCGCAGGCGGTGGCGATCACGAGCGCCAGCATCGCCCACGCCTCGCCGCCGCGGATGGTGGCCACGTCCGTCTTGAGCCCGCTCGACGCGAAGTAAAGCGGCAGCAGCAGCTCCGACACCAGGTCCTCCACGCGCCCAGCGAACTCGCCGCCGCCGTCCTTGGGCACCGTCAGCCCGAACACGAACGCGCCGAAGATGGCGTGGATGCCGATCATGTCCGTGGCGAGCCCCGACACCAGCACGCCAGCTAGGGTAACCGCCACCCACACGTCGCCGCCCTGCCCCGCCGCGTCTGCCCGCCGCGCCACCCACGCCATGGCCGGCTTCACGGCCACCATCCACACCGCCACGAACGCCGAGCCGGAGAGCAGCACCCAGAGCGAGATGATGGGGCTCCGGTGGTCGCCGCTGCCGGAGATGGCGACCGCGAGCGCGAGCAGCACCCAGGCGGCGACGTCGTTGAAGGCCGCGGCGGCCAGGGCCGTCTCCCCTATTGGGGTGGTGAGGAGCTTGAGCTCGGCGAGGATGCGCGCCATGACGGGGAAGGCGGTGATGGAGAGCGCGACGCCCATGAAGACGAGAAAGGGGGCGTAGCCGGCCTGGTCGGCCCCCGGGATGGCGCGGCGGAAGATGAAGGCGACGCCGACGCCGCAGGCGAAGGGGAGGGAGATGCCGGCGGCGGCGATGGCTAAGGCGCGGCGGCCGCTGCGGCGCACGGAGCGGAGGTCGAGCTCGAGGCCGACGAGGAAGAGGAAGAAGAGGAGGCCGAGACTGGCGACGGACTCGAGCACGGGAGTGCTCCAGGGCGGGAACAGCGCATGCAGGTAGGCCTTGTTGCGGCCGAGGGCGGAGGGGCCGAGCAGGATCCCGGCGACGATCTCGGCGACGACCTTGGGCTGGCGGAGCGGGCGGAGGAGGAAGGCGAGGAGGCGGCTGAGGATGATGATGAGGAGGGTCTGCATGATGAGCAGCGGGAAGGTGAAGTGGAGCGGGTCGTCGCCCTGCCACACGCCGTTGGACGACGTCTTCACCGCCGTCATGTTCGCCGAGGACACCGACGACATCGTCCCGTCCCCGACGTGCGAGCGCGAGCAGATGGAGGTGGGGTCGCAAGCCGCAACTCGTATCGTACCAGCACCAGTGCTAGCTTGTTGTTGTTGTCTCGACTTTGGAGGGAGCAGAGCAGAGCTCGTGAAAATTTTGTGATGTATTCGATTCGTAGCTTCTTGTCTCGTGATGGATGAGAGATGAGAGGACTCGCTCTGTCTGCATGTGAAGAGGTATGAATACTCACTGTTTACTTAAGTAGCTAACACCTACCTAATTACTACCATGTGTTTCTTTCGCGTGTGCTCCGCTTCCGTACGTAGTGCGCTGTCGCGTAGCGCGTGGTCCGAGCGAGCGCCAGCGTCGCCACCGGAGAAGCCGTTTCATCGCCGCCGTCGCTGAACGCACTTCCGCCGCATGCCTCTCGGACGAACGCACACTCGACCCAATGCTTCCTTTCTTTTTCTTGTGTTTAAGGAGATGCGCTGAAGGCACCGTCACAAGCAATAAAGAGGAGAGCTGCCGGAGACACCGCCGAAGGCGGGGAAGGCGCGCTGAGGAGATTTTCCTCTCAGAATTTTGTTAAACAACATTTGAATATTTTCTTTGTAACTATTATCTAAATTTAGAATTGTTAAATTAGAGATCCAATGACCATAAATTTTCCCTCTCCCCCTTGAATTATACTCCCTCTCCACTTATAAAATCTCCCTCCTTCACAAACAAGGGGTCTCTTGATCTCTAATCTAAGGTTACAAATTTAGATGATAATTAAGAAGAAAACATCCGGATGATGCCTGGACACTCCCTTCCTCTAAAGGGCTTTCACCTCTTGAGATCCGTACATATTAATTTTACCATTGGTTTTTGGTTTTGTTTTATAAGTAGTAACGGTTCTAGAGAATTTGTACGGATAGAGAAACACTCGTATTTGATTTTGATCGATATAAATAAAATTACTATAGTATATACTATAATCGATTATTAGATTTTTTTATCTTATATCCTTATTTTAAAAACACTATATTATTTTTAACTAAAATCCGTTGCTCACACCAATACAAACGCCCCGTACGTCAACCAAGCGAGCAACTCTCCCTTTCTTCTTTTTTTTTTCTCTCGAATCTTTCTTTTCTTACCTTTACTTGAGCTGGTACTAAGCTAGTGGTATGCATGGAGTATGTGGCGAGCAAGCTGCTGGCGAGGAACGCTTCACACTTCTCCAACCATCGGAAGTCAAACCACTCACAGACAGCATAAGTGAGCTGGACACGTCGCATTGTACGCCGCTCTAGCAACCTAACACGTACTCTCTCTCTGCCCTTTTTGCTAGCTCTGCGCCTGCGCGCACGTCCACTCTTGCTGCCGTCTATTGTGGTTTGTCGGCTTCGGAGCCCAGCTTTAAAAGAAGCTAGAAAATCTCAACTTTAGGGCCTGTTTGGCAGAGCTCCATCAACTTCAGATCCACCAAAAATAGCTCCACTCCACGAATTTTTACCCAAACGTTCCAGCTCCACGAAATCTGGATCCACCAAAATACTGAATCTAGCTCCAGATTCATGAAATACATGGAGCACCTCAAGGGGTGCTCCACGAAACCTTGTTTCGTACCTACTCGTGGAGTTGGGTGGTAATTACCCACCAATGCCACTGGTTACACATCCATCCGAACCGTTTTTTCCCTTTTTCTTTTCTATTCGGCTTCGCATCCATCCCAACCGAGGGACGAGCGCAGCGCTCCTCTCCTCGCGCCACGCCGCCTCCTCGCGCCGCCACCTCCGGCGCTCCGGCGAGCCGCCTCCTCGCGCCGCCTCCTCGCGACCCTCCTCGCGCCGCCTCCTTGCGACCCTCCTCGCGCCGCAACCTCCGGCGATGGCCGGATCTGGTAGATCCGGCCCCCCTCTACCTCCTCTGGCCGGCGCAGCGGCTGGGGGCGCGGCCTCCCAGGCCGGCGCAGCGGCAGGGGGCTCGGCCGCCCAGGCCGGCGCAGGGGCTGGGGCTGGGGGCGCGGCCGCCCTTGCTGACGCAGCAGCTGGTCTTCCGTCAGGGGTCTCTGCATCGCAAGCGAGAACACGTGCTCCGTCGACCAACAAGAGGGCAAGGGATGATGAGGTATGAATGTGCAATGTGCTCCGTCGACTCAATTACCTAATTACAATTTGTTGCTTGGCATGCATATATCAAGGAATCTGTAACATACAATTGATTGAAATCTGAAGCTTTGTGTGGCTGTGCTGGATTAGCTTAATTAGGAGGTGATAATGTGATGTTTATTGCAATGGATGAAAGCACTGAGTTCAACCTTGTGTCTTCTGCAGCTGATGCTGATGGTAATAATGTGATAATGTGATGATTATTAGCTAGCTTTGTGTGGCTGTGCCCTCTCAATCCAATCTGCCAAAAAAAAGAAGATATCCTGACAATTTGCAATTCATTTCCAAGGATAGCCAAAGATGATTTCAACAACAAAAATGTGATTGGGATATCCATGCATCATCCTATCATGTGTATGCGCGTCTGGCATATCCATAGTATTTGTTGTTCATTAATTCTAAGGATAATATCCATAGTATTTTCTAACATAGCACTTTAGTGCTTAACACAGAACATTGTCCATCCTGGTTCTCTCTCTCCTGCTTCCTGTTTCCATTTCCTCAAATGGGTACTTCAGAACACCAAACCATGCTCTATAGGAGGAAGGTAGAGAAGGATTTTCAGGTAATATTGGTGACCAATTATTAAGACATGGCAATGCTATACAAGAAACTTCATGCACTATTCATGAAAATAGTTTTCCCTCTGCAAATGAGCACTATGTGCTGTTGGGAAATAGGAATAAACTTACAATATCCTCTCCACGAAATATATATTCATGCAGCAGACAATAATAAATAATAGATATGCTCTTTGGGCATAAGATCATATTCATATGTCTTATGCCTACTTCTTATATCGCCAGACTCTTACTATTGCACAGTATCCTGTTTTCCTAGTTCTCTATTCATACATTGCAGTGGTTGCCTCCTATATATATACAGTCAAAAATGAACTAGTGGTAATGAACACTGTTACTGAACATTTTTTTACAGAGATTGCTCAACAACTCTATGATATATTATTTGAGCTTATTTTTCTTTTTCAAATGGTTGGGAAATCATGGTCAGGGTGATGCTATGGATTGGATTGATGGTCCTTACAAGGGTGAAAGGTATCATATGCCGGAGTGGCATCGAGGTACGGAACCCAAAACACCTAAGGAAAAATTCAACCGCATTCACTCTTCTATTCGAAATGTTATTGAGAGGTCTTTTGGAGTTTTGAAAATGAAGTGGCAAATTCTATACAAGATGCCCAACTACCCGATGTGGAAGCAAAAAATGGTTGTTGTTGCTTGTATGGTCCTTCACAATTTTATTCGTGAGCATGATAGTGAAGATTCTGATTTTGCTCGTTTCGATCGTGATCCTCATTTTGTCCCAACAATACCGGAAAGGTATAACCGATATGCAGTTACATCGGATGGTTCTACTTCGGAAGCCAATGCCGCCACTATGGATATATTTCGTGATGATTTGGCCACGGCTATTGCTCTTGCTTGGAACTAGCATGTAATGGAAGACTAGTCTACTCTTTAGTTATTTTTATGTATGGACAATCGCAATAGTGTTAAGACGTTGTCATGGACATGGGTTAATTAAGTATCTATCTTGTGCGTCAATGTTGAATGCTCATGAATTGCATTTGTGTTCACAAAAAAATACACCATTTTTTGTGAATAAATATGAACAAAACATGTGTGCTATATGAAAAAATATATATATCATACAACCTCAAGGGCAAAACAGGCTATTCCCACCAAAAACTCAGTTTCGTGGATCTGGAGCTGCTGTGGAAGCTAAACAGTTTGTCCAGCTCCATGGTGGGATCCCAGATTCACGGTGGAGCTGCTCCACGATGGATCTGGTGGATCTGGTGGATCTGGAGCTGGTGGAGCTCTGCCAAACAGGCCCTGTTTGGTAGAGCTCCACCAGCTCCAGATCCACTGTGGAGCAGCTCCATCGTGGATCTGGGATTCGTCAAAGTGTTTGGTACAGCTCCACTTCCCTCTCTATCTCACTTACACCTGGGCCCCACGCGTCAGGGGGCAAAATGAAAAAAACCCCGGCCGGCGCATGTGTGGCAGCGGCCGGCGGGCGCGGCCTCGGGCGGCGCAGGCGAGGCGCACGGCGGACGCGGGGGAGGCGGTGCCGGCCCGGGAGGAGGCGGACGCGGTCGGAGGCGGCGCCGGCCCGGGGGGAGGCGGAGGCGGGGGAGGCGGCGCCGTCCCGGGAGGAGGCGGAGGCGGGGGAGGCGGCGCCGGAATGGGAGGAGGCGCAGGCGGACGCGGGGGAGGCGGAGGCCGGGAGGAGGTGGTGCGGGAGGCGGAGGCCGGGAGGAGGCGGACGCGGTCGGAGGCGGGAGGAGGCAGAGGCCGGGAGGAGGCGGAGGAGGTGGGGTGGGAGGAGGCGGGGAAAAGAAAAGAACGAATCGTTTTTTGTGTAACCAGTGGCAATGGTGGGTAATTTTCCCCAACTTAACCAATTTGAGTTTGGTGGAGCACCCCTTGAGGTGCTCCATGGATTTGGTGGATCTGGAGCCAGATCCATGGTTTTGGTGGAGCAGATCCACGGTGGAGCTGCTGGAGCTGGAACTGTTTGGCTTGGAAAAGTGGATCTGGATCTGGATTTGGTGAATCTGGAGCTGGTGGAGCTCTTCCAAACAGGCCCTAAATACGTAGTTTATTTTAGACCCAATTTCTCGTTAGTTTCTTTATGGTCTGGCTTTGAAGCCCACATATTTAGCCGTAAAAATGGCTTCAAAGCCTTTAGATCAGATCAAGTTACCAGATACGGTATAAATATGTACGATATAAAAAATAAAGTAGATAAATTTTATAGAGAGAATCAAATAGCAGCGATAAAATAATGACGACAACAAAGAAATATTAGGCGAAGTTGACCGTAAATTTTTTAAGCACAATATCAAAAGAGTACAAGGGATTGTCGCTATTTCACAATACTCTCAAATTTTTAGGACTCTTGGATCCTTATCCTATACAAAAATCTAGTGATTAAGAATAATTTAGCCTTTAATCCTCTCATACGTCATCTGCTTTGGATGAGTTGGTTTCCCGTTTAGGTTTTTCATGACCACTCCTTATAGTTTTATATAGGTACCCCTAATTCTCCTCTAAACAAAAATCGGAATCCTAATCCTGATCATGTAGGTATCCTTGTAGCACATATCTCTAAGTCCTAATTGACTAGGATATAAGTCACCATACTTAATATAATATTTTTCTGGAAGAAAACTAAAGAGACCTTTGTTGCCCATCATTACGCATGCATAAATACGTTTTAGTGGAAGTTTTGTGAGGATGCGAATTATCTCCTGCCTTCGCTATTCTAGACATGTATTATTAGAGAGGGCACTCAGTGCGTGTCTGCCTATCTTGCAACCGAAACGAAAAAAAAAACGCCTTCTCACTCCTGTACAATGCATCATGTACTACTGATAGTACATGGTCTCCAAGAGACATTTTTTTTTGCTAGTATATAGTAATCTCAATCGAGACGAACAGAAGTATCTGTCCACTTCCGATCAATCTATGATTACTCTCTTCTTCTTTTGACCCCTAATGAGCTAGCTGCACCATTCACAACAGGCAACGTTACATGGCTAGCTCTTTTAGACTATGCATGGTTGTATAAATGCAGAGAAAAAAGAAAAGAAAAAGAAAATGAATACCGGTCTCTATACTTAGCTTAATTTGAGGCGCGTGCAAAGTCAATATACTTGATCGATGAACGCATATGGTGCATGGATGATGTTGTGTCCTAGCTAGCTAGAAACTAGGTAATCAGTGAGTACTCTCCAAAACACACTTGTGGGATGCATATAGTATTAACTAGCCTCATATGCGCGGCGCAACGCCGCGCCAGCCACCGTGTGTGCCGAAGTACAAGAGGCGAGGATCCGCGAGGAGCTTTTAAAAAAAAAAAACCGAGGGTACATACGTATTTTCGAGAAAACTAAAGTGTTTTTTCGTAAAAAATCGAGGACCCGTATGTAACGAAAAGAGGACCCGTACGCAATTTAGAAAACCGCGGGGCGCTATCCCGCAAATTGGAGGGGTGTTTTCAAAAAAAAGCGCCGCAAGAAAAAATGCCAGGGACCTTTTCGCGAGGAAGAAGGACTTCTACGTAATTTCCGGAAAACCGAGGGAAAGCGCCTCCCCGGCCGTACGCGGATTGCGCCGACACGCGCCGGCCGAGGGAGCGCCGCGGGGTGACGTGGGTGATTCTCCGCGCGGAGAGTCCCCGGGAAATACTGGACGGAGTATTTGTCGTCTGTACATAATTTATTGTAGAAGCAAGCACCGGTAGACCGTCCGTTCTAAAGTAAAGTTGCAGAAGAATCAAACTTTGTTTTAATTAATTTGTCCGACTACGACAGAAGTATATATACATGTGTACATCTCTCTTGAAGTAAGAATTCGGCATTACATTTTTTTACGAAGTATCCAGTACTAATTCATAGATGTCCATACAAGCACACCATCACATGCTCGCACTCACACACATATGACGTCTATAAAAAACTAGAAGAGTAGAGCTTAACGAAGAAATAACAAAGTCATCATCGGAGTCTCGCTTACGACGGACACATCACCTCCTATTGAAAAAAAACTCCTAAATAAAACATAAGGGTCAAACTTAGGGTTTAAATCCTTATAGGCTAGGAATACAACCATCTTCAGTTCTTCACTCCTCAGTCGTCACCCAAGCTAAACTTGGTTCTCAAAATTAAGAATTCGGCATTACATTGCCTAAGAAGAAATTAAGAATTCGGCATTACATTGTCTAAGAATAATACGCATGTACGTACACATACACATACACATGTATTCTAGCAGGTAGGGTGGCATGGTTCGCGTGACCTTTTCTACGGGAACATTGGTGGTGCTCATTTTACCTTAAAACTTATGGCTTTTGGCCTTTTCTCACTGTTTTAGGCTTATTTTGTATTATACCTGATATGAGTTTTTTTAGCGTAATTAAATTTAAAAGAAGAAGAAGAAGATATATCATCTCGAGCAATGCAAAGGAATAAATAAAAAAGGCAAAACAGTACAAAAAATAGCAAAAAATAAGAAAAAGATGAAATTAAGAAGTTAAAAGTTAAAAGCTAAAAGTATAAATCCAAATGAGGAGGGTGCATCTCCTAATCATCGAATATTCCAACACAAATCAAGTGGAGTAGTAAAAGAAACTAAATTATCGAATATTTGGAGTGTAATATAGATACTAACCTGTACAATATATGCTCCATTTGTACTCTGAAAAAAAAACTAGTAAATATAATTATTTGATGTAGCCTTTTCTGACCGGTTGACGTTGCCTGCTTTCTGTAGCACTCACCTGACGTGCGTGTGGTGTCGAACTTTATCTAGCTAGGTAGCACGAGAGACCGATGGAAGCTTATGTAAATCAGCAAAAAGGGGAGAGAAAAGGAACAGGCCGGGAGAGATAGTAGAGATCACATGCATGAATACATGTAGATTAGAGGTGGTCCGATGTCCATCTGGCCGTGTTGCGCTGTGCTGTGTTGGCTCGGACTAGTTATTCCGTCATGTCATGTCAGTTCTAGCTTAACTCTAAGTAATTATATAAGACAGAAGTGGCGGCGACGATGATGGTGATAGTTGCCATCTTCATTTCTCTTATGCCTGTCTCACTAAAAACTTAGTTAAAATTAAATTAATTGCATAAAAATACGGGTACGTAAATATTTTGGAGGAAAGAGAAATTTCCTTGATATTTTACAGACATAATGTTATTGTCTCGTTAAAAACTTTACGTCCCAGAGTGGAGTTCCCTGAGTAAGAAAAAGAGTACAATAACAATATGTGTACATATTAACTACTCATCAACATCCAGATGGTTCATACGTTCGAGGTTTGTGTATGCTTACTGCCTGTACGATCTCAAGATCCTCTAATTGATGCTGCTGTCGTTCTTTATCTAATTTTTAATTATTGGCGCATATGATTATATCCAATTGATTGTATGCCGTCCTAAATAACAATGTTCAAAATATGGCTGGCATTTTTTTTAAAAAAAATTTAGGTTCCCAGTACTACTTATGAAATTAGCAACATTTTTTTGCAAATGAAACCATCATCCCTGTATTGGTAATGGAAAAATCAAAGTAGTAATAAAATACGGAGATCGCAAGACCTCACCACAGTTCCAAATAAAGTAAACAAAAAAGCCTCAAGCATCACTTCAATTCGGAGTTTTCCCCCAACATTTTTTTACAGAAAAGGTAGAATGAATCAACATAAGAATGCCAAACTTCGTTCTAAATCATTTGATACATTTGAGCATGTTCTATATCATTTGATTCATTTTAGCCAAAGGCCAACAAGAAGGAAGGCTCGTTTCCATGATTCCAATTTCCAACTACTCTCTCCGTCCCACAATATAGCATTTATTCTTAAAAAATATCGTCTCATTATATATATATATATATATATATATATATATATATATATATATATATATATATATATATATATATATATATATCAAAGGTATAATTGTTGCAATATATATCTCATTTAATAGGGGTATACATGGTCCAATAGCATTAAATTTTTCTTAGATTTAGTATTTCTTTGGTATATGAGTATGGTGAGCTATACCCTCTTTTCTACTCCCGGGTGTAATTACACCCTATGTCGTATCTCACAACATAGATAGTATCTCGCGTAACGGAGAGTATGTACGTATAGTATACGAGTATTTAAGACCATATAGGTGGTATGAACAATTTTTCAGAGGTGGTATATATATATATATTTGACATACTCCTTTTTATGTATGTATATAAAGGTATTTATAAAATACGCTAAAAACTATGGACTTCCTTACAATTTTTTCGCGTGGTTCACATTGGAGTATCTTATAATTAGTATATGAGTATACCTAAAGTGATAAAGGAGTATTTCAAGTTTGTTTAGGTGGTATATTAGAGGTGGGTGTAATTACACCCGGGAGTAAAAAGTATTTTTCCTATATATATATATATATATATATATATATATATATATATATATATATATATATATATATATATATATATATATATATATATATATATATATATATATATATATAGGACGCTGAAATGGGACACCTAGGTGCCCAGACACCTAGGCTCCCTGCCGTTAGATTGCTTTTAGATACGTGCTAGAGCAATGGTATGTATGGTATGTAATATATTAGGCATGCTAAATCAATCATGGAAGGAAAGTCTTAATCATGGATGGAAAGTCTCAATCACACTAGCACGCATCTAAAAGCAATCCAAAGGTAGGGAGACTAGGTGTCCAAACACCTAGGTGCCCCTGTTATTTATAATATATATATATATATATAGTGTGTGAATATCAAAGGTATAATTGTTGCAATATATATCTCATTTAATAGGGGCATACATGGTCCAATAGCATTAAATTTTTCTTAGATTTAGTATTTCTTTGGTATATGAGTATGGTGAGCTATAAACCTATATTACCGGACAGAGAGAGTAGCAAATAAACGCCCATTGTCCACAGATCTCCCCATCAAACAACCTTAACCGTTCGATCTGCCCAACCCTAATATTTAACCCCCACCCCCTCAAAACCCTTTTATTGTCTCCACGGCGCACCAACCACCCATACCGTGCTTAGGCTGTATTGGGCCACACAGGCTTTAGGCTAACACAGAAAAGCCTAGCCCAACTCTCACCTCTATACATTACCTACAAGATGGATTACCACCAAGACCAAACTGCAGTACAATTCAACGGAGATAAAGATAAAAAGAAGCATGGATCATGCATGTCAGATTGGCTTTAGGGGATAACCCCTACATGAACGTACGAAGATAGCAAGTTTCACATCATGTCTGACCGACCCATGGATCGATCAAATTCAATAATTCATCGAGCCTAGTTTCCCAAAATAAAACATCTCAAGGGCTGGAGAAAAAAAAGAACCCGGCCTATCCGTAAGGCCCAACAAGATGGAGCATCTCTCTGAATCACCTTGGATGACAACGAAGGATCAACCCTCTGCAACACCTTGGCAGGTGGAGGAACAACTCTTCGTGTTGCCTTTGAAGATGAAGGATCAACCCTTCCCATCACTTTTGCGGGTGAAGGATCAACACTTTCCGTCATCTTGGCAGGTGGAGGGTCAACTCTTCCCATTGCTGCCTTGACAGATGACTAGGATCATCTATCTTTTCAATACCCTTCGCCGTGGTCTGGGGATCAACTCTTTTGCGTGGTCGCTTGTTTTGGTACTGCTTGAGACACTTGACGCTTTGCTGTTGAGCTGCTGCTGATTTCAACATCGATCGCTTTGTTACGGTGGTTGCTCAAGAACCCAGCATGGCTGCTGGAGAATCTTGAACTCTTTTTATCTTGATGCGAATGATGGTCCCATTCTTATTTTGGTTAGGACCGGGCAATACAACCTTTCGTCTCTTACTGTTGTCCTGAGAGCTCTCTGGTGAGCCATGCACTGTCTAAATGAACACAAGGAGCTTCATGCTCTTAGGAGAGTCCACTCTTCTCCAACTGATTCTCTGTATAGGATTGTCAATAGCAATCAGAGAGAGAGATGAATAATTGTAATGTACAACGAAAATCTTTTTCACACCCTACTAGTTTCTGACCATTCAACCTGCTAATCACGGCAAGAAAAGAAAACAACCAAAAAATAATATTAAAGGCTAAAATACCTTATGCCCATTGTTACTATTCTTCTCGATTTTTCTTTGGTACGCACTGCTGTCCTTCGCCAAGCAGCAGACCACGCACGTGGATGCAGTGTTAGCTAATCTGTTTTTCCTCTCACCTCGGCTAATCTCTTTTTCTTCTCTCTTCTGATTTATGTGAAGGCTTTGTTTGGCTATGTAGATTGCATGCGGACCGAGCAGCCAACAACCAGACAACGTCTTTGTGCGCGTGCCTAGCAATTGATTTTCTCCCGCACGCAGCCCGAGGCAAGAGATGATGAAGACACCGTGCACCTGCTGGTTCGCGCGAAAACAAGCGTTGGTGTGCACGCGGACCGAGACAAAGAAAGCCATGCACTAGACGTTCGCTCCTGAGCACCGCGCGCTGCTTCTTCTCTTCCTGGCATACGTGATCGTTTTTCTTGGCTGTCATCGTTTTGACTTCAGTTTTTAGCTTTCAGTTTATTTTTATTATTTATAAATTTTGTTTTTTTGAACTTTTAACTTTTTGTTGAACTTTTTTGCTGGTTTTTTTTCCCGTATTTATTTGTATTATACGTAATGAGCTAACATATTTTTTATATTTTTAAATTTTTTTGGCATACGTGATCGCTTTTTGTCCTTGATCGTTGCACCGAGGCTCAAACGTGCTGGTGCTCCTGCAAAGAACACACGCCGTTTGCCCGAGTGATGACGAAGGCACGCCACACAACGTGTACTGCGACGTGGCCAGAGAAAGAGACGAAGCCGTCGGCAAATTTCTTTGAAATAGATCTATTATTTCTGAATCATGGTAGCTACAAAGTGTTATTCTGGCAATTTTAAACTCTAGTACGAAAATAGCATCTCAAAGCCCCGAGGTTAGCCTCTAACCCCATCTCTATTTATAATCTAGGGTCTAAAACTTGGGCTGATCTTAAGCCCACGAGTTCTAATCCAATTTCAACAACAAAAGGATCCGAAACCCTTACATAATATGGATTTTCCAAAATTTCAACTTTTCAACTCATCACATGTTAAAGCATCTAGGACCGCACCTCCCGTAGCTTCTCCACACATCATTCACCATGTGTCGTAGCCTCCGGACCACACCTCTGCAGCCCCAATATGTATTATCCATATCTGATCTCCATGCACCCCAAGCATGAGCCCAATCATCTCGTGACATCTTTGACTGTCTGAAACTCAGATCTCCCATCCTAGTCCTGGTCCACCTCATCACCGCCCATGATCGCCTCTATGCTCAACCTATAAATGCAAAGACCAAATAACATTTTTCTGGCACAACTTCGTTCTAACTTGACCAACATCAGTCTACATACACGCCACACACCTCAAGTAATAGTAAGCAACATCATCAATTATTCATCACAAATTTACCATATTGTCAATTATTAACTAGTAGACCTATTCTTGAGAAGACATTCTGTTTAAATGCTAATAGACACCTCAAGTCAAAAGTAAAAGTCAAAAGATGAAAAAGAACATGATCTAAAACTCTATCTAGCCTTTCCAAAGTTGCATTTTCTCTTTCATTACTCCTCGTATACAACTGGCCATGCACGAACAAGTCCTTTAATTCCGCCTTATCTATGAAACGCTTGAATCTACCTATATTTCTTCTGTTCAGATTAATGTTATTCTTGTCCGACGCTAAATAAATCAAATTAAAGTCTCCAAGTAGCACCCAAGATCCTGCACAGCTAGCCCTTACAGCACACAATTTATCTAAAAAGGCTACCATCTCCTCGTCTTCTTGCGGCCCATAAACCGAGGTTAACCACCATGAGATGTCAGCCTTGAGAAGACACCTTGACGGTGATTGAATGATCTCCAATTGAAAGATCCCAAGATTTCAACACCGCGCCAAGCAATGAGAATACCCCCCGAGTTTGCGATGATGGAAAATAGGCAAAGGTCACGTATCAGGATTTCGGACGGAATTTCGTCCCTTTCGTCCCCAGCGAAATGTCTTCTATTCGGTTAAAATTCGACCGAATTTGGTACTATTTAAAATTTAGTCAAATTTTATTTAAATTTTGGTTAAATTTTATCAAAAATTTGAATTTTTTCGTCCGAAATTTGAACGAAATAAACGAAATTTCGGTATTTCGTTTCTTTCGCTGTGGCCGAAAAAAAACCCCCCGAAAGATTAAACCCTGTCACGTATTCCGGGCCCAAAATTTGCATTATCATAGAATTGGAGATAATTTTAAGCTTTGTATCTGCTCAAAAACCACATCCCTACGGCCCTTGATGTTTAGCCCCCTTACATTCCAGCATAAAAATGTTGCAATCCATTAGAATAAAACACAATCGGTGACAGCATATCACAACGATGGTTAAGACACCGTCACTGCAGCCTGACTCTTCAGTCCAGCAAACTCACTTAGCAGATTCTTCGGAATTTGCTTGCCAAACAGTTTAGCAACCGTCTCAATCTCCGTCAAGGACAGCGGTTTGTCAAAAATGTCAAGAGTATGCTTGACGCGCCTTCTCATCTACAGACTGTCTTCTCGAATGATACCAAGCTTGGCCATGGCCTTCTCTGCCTTCTTGTCCGCAGTTAGGTGACCACCTGATTGTTTTGCCGCCAAACGACTGCTGCAACGAGGAGTGAACTCCATCAATGAGATCTTGACTACTGAATTTTTCTTCGGTCTAGTTGGAGCGATCAGAGGCGCTGGAATCTCCTGCCTCAGTTTTTCAAAGAATTCATGTGCCTCTCTTTCCTGGACCTCTATAGCTTCAGCAGCAGGGAAAACCTTCAGGGTTTTCACTGGGCTTCTGCTTCTCTGAGTAGACATGGCTGATCCTCTAAAAAACAGTATTTTGTTAAACAATAAGACCTTGTTTGGGAAGCCTAAAATCTCGACCTAAGCCCTGTATTCAAGTTCAGCATACGATGTCCTTTTAAGCAAAACAGAAATGAAAGTTTTTCTCTTGCGATGAAGAAAATAAAGTTTCAACGTTCAAGGGACGACGAACTTGTGAGATTTCACAGACTCGCAATGGAGGTGATCGTCATCGAGGCGTGATCTATAAATGGCTCGCCTTTTACTTGCAAAAACTACACTAGAGCACCCCAAACAACCGGTCAATTACAACTTGAAATGAAACGCTTAATCACCTTGAGAGATACTATGCTTGATTAACAAATTTTCTTGGTAATGGAATCAGCTTGAGAAAGTAAACCTTGTTAATTTAGCATTTTGCTTATTAATTTGCTGCAAGTATATATGGTGCTTCTGAAAAGAAAACCAAAACACTTAAAACTATTTAATTTCAGCAACATATCCTATGTACTCAAGTTTAGGAGAACATCTTAACTAAAATGGTTACAAAAAATTCTGAAATTTTTTCCATATACTTCTAAATTTACTTTAACTCTATATAAAATTTCAAGTTCAGATTCATTATATGTTAACAGTAATAAAAAGAGAAAAATCTGACAAATGTTAATAGTTTAAATTTATCAGAAATTTACCTTTTTACTGCTTTTAATATAGAATGAATTTAAACTTAAAATTTTTTACATAAGTGACGTAAATTATGAAATAAATGTAAAAATTTTCTTAGAATTTTTTATGAATGTTTTAGTTAAGATATATCGTAGGTTAAGTTTGAGTGCATTTGATATAATTGCCTTTAATTACATGTTAAGCAATACCGTACTCACTAACATATCATCATCACCCTAGTCGATAATTAGCAGGGGTGACACTTGAGGAGCATTCCATTGATTCAGAGCAAGTCTCCCAGTTTTATGGCTCGGCCATGTCCTTGCCAATCTCACCGCCGTCGTGAGCGTGGCCGTCGACAACGACGGACACCGGCACCTCATCGGCGTTGCTCATGTCGTGCTGCTGCACCACGAGCACGGAAGACGTCACGCCGTGCCCTGCCGACGCGAGCGCGTCGCCGATGGGACCGAGCTCTGGGTGCTCCGCCGGGCGTACGGCCAGCTCCGCCACCATCACCGACGGCAGCCGCCCCTTGCCCACGACCACCAGGCCGTACTCGCGGCTCTTGCCAATCGCCACCACCTCCTCGATCACGTTGCCGACCACCACCCGCTCCTCGAACCGCACCATGGACCCCATCCTCCGCCGGAATTCCGCCACCGCCACCTCGTCCAGCTCCTGCATGCACCGTCGTCAAGAACACATAACAACGTCATCGTGTTCCGCCGCGCGTGTCATGTTAAGCCATTGTCTATTACCTTCTCCCTGTGGCTGTTGACGACAGCCGTCGAGAAGGTGTAGGTCTTGTCGGCGTTGTTGGTGCTGGACGGGCGCAGCGTGACCTGCGCGTGCTCCTCGCTGCCGGCCTTGCCGTCGACGAACCGCACGACGGTGACCTGCACGCCGGGGTGCTCGGCCATCCGCCCGGCGAGCTCCAGGGACTCCCGGTCGTCCGGCCCGCCGAAGAACACGACGCAGACGCCGTGCGTGACCTGCTCCGAGCTGACCTGCTCGCCGCCACCGAAGCCGCGGTCGACGAGGACGGCGATCGAGCAGGGCGCCTCCCGGAGGATCCTCCGGTTCACGGCGCGCCACTCGGGCCCGAGGTTCTCGACGTCCTCGCCGTGCGACGTCTGCCACCTGTGGAAGGGCAGGACGATGAGCGAGACGCGCTTGTCCTCGGCGACGGCGGCGACGTCGTCGTGCATGGTGTGCAGCGCGGAGACGGCGGTCATGGGGCGGACGTGGACGTGGCCGAGCTGCTCGTAGGTGTTGAAGGCGACGTCGATCTGATCTTGCGGACCGCCGCCTCGCGGGCGGAGGAAGGGCAAGCCGTTCCGGCGAGCGGCGCGGACCATGAGAATGGAGGAGGTGCGCTCGGTGAGCTCGACCATGCGGAGGATGTAGAGCTTGACGAGATGGCGCGGCTGGGTGTGGCCGCGGATGGTCTCGATGAGGTTGATGAGTGCCGGCACGTCGTGGCCGCCGTGGATGCAGGCGAGGACGCGCAGCTCCATGGCAGCGGCGCCGGCGCCGGCGGAGGAGGCGGTCGGGGAGGACGGGGCGGAGGGGCCTTGGAGCTTGCGGTGGTGGAGGCGGCGGCCGGCGGTGCGCGCCGGCTTGTAGATGGCCATGACGGTGGGGGTGGTGATGAAGGTGGTGACGAGTGCCATGAGCACCAGGATGGCAAACGTCTCCTCGTTCAGCACCTACAAATTTAGGATCCATGTGGACGTGCATGGAGTATGATAGTTAGATCTTCTTTTGGCTTCATACTCTCAGCTCAGGAGCAAGGACAACTCAACATGTACAAGCAGAGGAAAGAAGAAGAATACGACGATTATACGCAAACGTAGAGGTAGTAGTAGAAAAAAATAGTAGAGGTGCCATACAATACTGTATTACGTCCGTTTCACAATATTTGTCTCACACATATATCAAAGAGACACAAAATTAAAATATACTGGTTCATATAAGATAGACTAGTATTATGTCGGTCGACGATGGAGTTGCCGAGCTTACAAAAATGTGAGAAAGGAGGCCAGATTCCTTGGAATGATTCAACCAGTGAATGAGAATGTCTATATTGCTATAAACTGGTTAAAAGATGCTCTTTATTAAGTAGCCCTAATCTCTACAATCTTCTCACTGATCGAAAAATCTTGATTGTCTTGTCTGTTATTGGAGTTTGAGTTCCCTCTCCCTTGTGTCTTCTCTCATCAACCCTTAAATAGCACTGAAGGGATGTTAGTTATCCACGTAAGTAAGCGCCTTGTTGAATCATCTCATCTGGTTGTTGAATCATCCCATCAGGTCAAGGTGGTAGTTGCTATCACACACAGAGAGAGATATGATAATAACTGATCTTTGGTTATTATCAGTGAGAGAGTATCATAGAGACAATTGTAGGGTGGTTGTTGTAAGAGACATCAGGCTGAATCATCATGCGGTTAGGAGTAGATAAAGCACATGTTTTATCCGTCACATAGGAGAGAGTTGCCTGGAGGCGGGCCCTTATACTAGTTCATAAAATCTTCAAGTGGTCTACTAGTCAGGTAAATATACAGTAGGCCCCCAACTAGGAGTACTCAGGCAATTGCTTTTGGAAGCTTACGACCACATGGGTCTTAGGGCCTTAATTAAGTATTAAAGTCATATTTAATATATTATTTAATCCTTATCAGCTAACCCATGAACTTTAAGTGAATTTATAACCCAAATTTTTTCGATTGGATTTCAAGTCAGAAAACATTCTTTTAACAAGACTAAAGAAAAAGTTTTTATTTACTTGAAGTTGAGAAAACCAACAGGGAAAAGTTGTAAGGTTTTCTACCCATTGGGCTTCAAATCTAGCACAGTTAGAAAAAACCCTTATAAAAATCAGTGTGGTGCATGTTGCCTTCACGCTTTCGAGTGAAAACCTTTCATCTTCTTCCGATTCCCTCTACATTTCTACCTTAGTACCCTCCGACTGTAGCTTCGAGTCCCTTCAATCCACACCTAGATCTTCAGCCATCATAATCAAAAACATCTGATTTGATCACTGATTGTTCAGCATCCGAACTAGGATTGAAGAGATTGAAGGCTATGAAAGATGAGGGAATAATCCCCAATAAGGTTCTAGTCCCTGGAGGTCAGCGATAGGGAAAATTTTTCCAAGTGAGAGCAACGATGAGATTCCAATCTTTTGGGCATATGTAGTGTGGATTTAGGCTGCTAGCTCATGCCTTCTTATCAGAGGTTCTTGAGTTTTATGGGATTGAGTTGGTGAATACGGCCCCCAACTCAATCTCCAATCTCAGTATTTTCACTCACCTATGGGAGGCACATCTTGGGATTCTGGTGAACTTGGAACTCTTCAGATACTAATACAAAATGATTAGAAGGGCTGGAAAGGTGACGGCATCACCCGAGAACTACTCTTTGCAGCTTCACGATGGAAAGGTGAGGGAGTACACTCTGATGTTCTCCAAGTCTTTGTGGTCGTCATGGAAGAAGTTCTAGTTCTATACAACAGTCAGCAGAGAAGATAACCTATCCTTCACGGGATGGATAGCAGTGGAGAACCCAAGATGGAAATCTTCTTCGAAGAAGGAAGGATAGAGTGATGGGTTGATACCATCATTTATTTTAAGGATGGGGGGCTGACTTCATGGCACGTGGTGAGGGACTTCTCCATGCACCAAATTAGTCACTTGAAATCACACGATCATATCATGCTATGGTATGAGGGCGCAAAAGATTCGACTAGGGACTCTTCGGAAGGTAAGCATTGAGAATTCCGACCAGTTGAATCATTTTTTGTTTGGTATACTTTTTTGACTTAAAAGCTTTTCCTTCTATTTTGATTGTAGCCTTATCCCCTTTCGAGGTGAGGGAGTTGGTAAAGGCAATCTGCAAGGGGAAACCTGAGCATAAGGAAGGAGTTCCTTTGATCCTAATGGTTACCTCTCCAGAGGATAGGATTAAAAGACTTAAGGTAACAAAAGATTCTCTTCATCTAAATTTCATTTTTTCTGGCCGGTATATTGTAACATTCTTGACATGTTTATATGGTCGAGTCGACTGTCAGAGAGTTTGGAAGAAGCTGCTCCAGGCCCCAAGAGACGACAAAGTGTCAAGAAGTTGTATGGGAAGTTGGGATCATCTCATGTTCCACCAATCACCCAAACCCCTAAGAAGCAGACAGAAATCCCTTCAGAGGTAGGCTTTTACTACGACTCTAAGAGTTTTTCTTACAAACCCACACATGCTCTTGTACGAAGAACGAAAAAATTGCACAAACGGGAACGTGTTTCTTGGATGAAGGGTTCACCAACAAACTCATCTCAGTTGATGGCAAGACAAGAGAAGGGGAAGAGCCACTGATCGATGGCACCACAACCACGACATCATTGATGGCATTAGATCCACTAGTCGTGGGCTCCAAAATAACCATCACTAAGTATATCAAACATCCAGCGGCCACTCCCAAGGCTTCTACACCACTGGTGGAGACAACAGTTCCAGTGGTCGAGTAAGCCCAACCCTCTGAAGGTGCAGGGGGTGGAGAAGTTGTCTTCGATTGCCCCAAGGAATCGACTAAGGATGAGAGCATCTAGTCGAGAAGCACAAAGGGTCCGACCAGCCCTACCGGTATAATACTAGCGTAATTGGTCAAGAAGAAGAAGAGAAAGGCAAACTCTCTGGATTATGCTCCAGGGCATTATAATTACAAGACAAAGAAAATAAGGTATGTACTAGTCGTAAGAAATTGCATAGTGTCATACCTTTTTTATTTCTTGGTGTCTTAAAGTTCTTACTTGTTTCTTCTTATTCTTATGGTATTGTAGTGCTTCTACCACTCCGATCACTTTCCTCCCAAGTACTTCTATTGAAGAGGCATCAAAGGAGAAAGTGGTCGTAGCAGCCCCTCAGCTAATAGCATTATCAATAGAAGGAACTAAGGCTATTGTGACCATGGATCTTTGGTGGCTTTGACACCATAGAAGGGTCCAGAAGTGGAAATAAAGTCACAGCAGACTCCTGTTTCTACTGGGAAAGTGGTGGCTGAAGAGGAGGAAGTAGAAATGCTTCCCTCCTATGGAGGACCAGAACTCAAGAGTTCTTCACTGACAAGGAAGTCTTCTTATCCGAGGGACATCCCCAACTGAGGCCACACCTTCAACACCCAAAGACTCGAGGAACTTTGGTCGAGGAAGTTGTCGGACCTCGAGCTAAAGACCGGTCCCAAGGAGCTCTACTCTGCCTTTGCAAGAAAAGCGATCTTGGTAAGTTCTTAAGACCATTTTCGATGAATTATTGATACTATCAAAACTTTTTTGAGTTTTTTGTTTTTTAGCACATGGTACGAGTTTCCCTAGTTGGTGAAATGACCAGACACTCACTAGCCCTTGAGAAGGAGAGGACTAACCTCTGTCGACAAGCTGATGAATGGTAATGAGTTTTCCCTTCTCATTACATTCTGGTTGTGAAGTTTTTTCTTCTCATAACCCTTCAAACATCTCTATAAGTCGGGAAGCACCGTTAAGGTGCTTGAGGATACCCTCAAGAAGGAGAGAGAACTGTTTAGGTCAACTTTGATAGAGAATGAACTTCTCAAGACCCTTAAGGAGAAGTCTTCGATTGAGAAGTCTTTTCTTGATTTTTATTGCTTCCAAATACTTGCTTTTTGTACTTCTTCCCTTGTCATGGTCGACAGAATTAGAAGATTTTGAAAAAGAAGCCAAGGCGAAGGGCGCTGTCATTTTGAAGCTTGAAGATATGTATAAAGCCAAAGACTAGTCGATTGAAAACTGGTCATAAGGAAATCATTGAGACTTATGAAAAAAACCAAGGTAACCAATCATTAATTTGACCAGTTTAATTTGTTTATAACTTGTCTTGATTAACTTTAGGCTACTCGTACAGAGAAAGCTTTGAAGGTTCAAGAACTAGAAAAAGCCCTTGGTACCGAGGAGGAGAATAAGGAGATTTAACGAAATCTTCAATAACGTACTTATCGAGATGGGTACGGAAGCACTTGTCTCCTCCTCGGAGGAACCAGTTGAGAAGGTAGGTTGCCTTGGTCAACAACTTGAAAGACTTCAAGACTTGCTGGCTATTTTTAGGAGCAACCATAAGCAAACCATGAGGGACACTGTCGCGGATGGAGTCAGCTTTGCCTTAGCAAAGCTTAAGGCCTCCGACCATTCTATCAACCTTCAAGGACTCAAAGCAGAATTCAACAGCTTGGAGGAAGAAGCAAGCAAGTTCTTAAAAGAGGTGAAACCCTTCAGGAACAAGATTTCTTAAGAGATGAAGGTCGGGTCTCCATCGGACAGTGGCCAGTTGGGAGGCTCCAATGAGTAGTTAGTGATCTTGTATTTGATATGCATTATGTTTATATTTAAAAAAACTTACCTTTGGTAGTAATAAAGCTTATGTCATTTCTTCAAATTTTGAATAGTAGTTGTATCTCTCCTAGCCCTCGACTGCTTGTTTAGTAGTATAACATACTAAGGAAGCAATTGAGAAGAAAAGATGTAATGTGGTTTCCTCTGATCAATAGACTAAGTATATCAATGCACTTTGATTATGATTTTGAAAGGATCGAGTAGCACTAGGAAATCACGTTGGACAAATCTAGTGAAAGATGTTGACTACTCTTATACACCTTTGCTATAATCGTGATAGAGCATAGTTGTAAAATGACTAGACAGATACTGTGACATAAATTTGTTGATTTATGAATGATAATAAATTATGCAAGAATGTATGAAAAAGATAAGTGCTTTTATTTGCGGTCGTTATCCGAACTGGTTGTAAGATAGCTAAGGATGAAAGGCATGAACAAAACTTTCTAAAATGCATTCAATCTCAAGTTTTGAATGGCAACAAAGATTGTAGGAAAAAGGCCTTCACTAGAAAACTCCTTCTAGTGGGCGTGACCCCATGCTGAGAGGAGATTTCTACTATGAAAATTTTCTTGTCTTGACCAGGTTAAACAAGAGAAGAACAAAATGAAGAAGTAAGAAATGAAGCCTTTGAGCCCTCGAGCTATTAAGGACTATATCAGTTGTCTATTTTCTTTCTAACTAGTTTTCCTCACAAAAAATAGTGCATATTATTGTAAGAACCCTCGCTGTGAAGGTCATGATAATGATCCGCATGGTGTTCAACACAAATGCCAAAGCTAATAAAGTAAAAAAAACATCCCTAAGAAGGGAGTTCGAGAGAAATATGGATTTCAACTAGCTCAGGTTTGATCCATTTTGTGAACATATCAATCATTACAAAAAAGAATTCAAAGGCCCCAGGTGCTTTTGGGAAAGGTCCTAGAATGTCTAAACCCCAAGTTGCGAAAGGCCAAGAAAGTGGTATAGTTTGGAGAGCTTGCGTAGGTTAATGTAGTTGTTAGCTATAGAACTAACATTGTATGCATTTTGACACAAGTTCTTTTGCATCACGTAGGGTAGTTGGCCAATAATATCCTTGTCAGAAGGCTTTACCGACCAAAGTTTTGTAGGAATGATGTGCTCTACAGACTCCTTCATATATTTTAGATAGTAAATGCAAACCATCCTTTTGAGATATATATCTAATCAACACTCTATGTGTTCTTTGTTTGTAGAGGGTAGATTCGATCAAAGTGTATGATTTGGCCTTCTGAGCTGTACAATCGGCCTCTATGTCATCATCAGGAAGTGTGTCATGCTGAAGATATTCGTAGATTGATATCATACAATCATTGTTTGGGTTGATTTGAGCAACCTTCATTGGAGCGTCTTCAGAATGCTCGAACATCGAGAGTTTGTTGAGTTACTAGAGAAATACTCCAGGTGGGATGGGTGATCTTGAGGAAGTCATCCATGCCAATTGATCTACTAGAAAGTTTTCCTTTCTAGCAATGTGTTGGACTTTAAAACTAAAGAAATGCTTTTCTAATTTTCGTACTTCCACAAGATAAGATGACATCGTGGTACTTGAGCATTTATACTCTTTCCCTATTTGATTCACTACTAGTTAAGAATTGCATTTCACTAGTAATCTATGAATCACGAGCGTCTTTGCTGCTCGGAGCCCTACCAGTATACCTTTGTACTCTACTACATTATTTGTAGTGAGAAAATTTAACTGCATGGCTTGTTTTATGTTTTCTCCAGTAGGAGAAACCAGGACTACCCTAGCCAACGAGTCCTTTATCATTAAGGACACATCAAAGTATGTAGTCCAATGGTCATAGTTTTCGTACTCGGGGGCCCTTAGATGGCTTTAAGGTTTGTCCACTTAGCGATGTAATTTGCTAAATCCTGGGACTTACTGGCTGTTTGTGAAAAGAAATGAAGATCAAACTACCCAAGTTTGATTGCCTATTTTGTTATACATCATGATGATTTCCTGTTTTGGAGAACTTGACATAAAGGATACACGGTTAGCATCACAATTTTGTGGGCCTGAAAGTAATGTCTTAGCTTCCTCGAAGTCATAAGGAGAGCATATAACAATTTTGTATTTCTAGATGTCTTCCTTTTGGTCCATGTAAGACTTTGCATCTATAATATATTGGTCATTGGATATTATCATGTTCAATGACTAATACTACATTGACTGCTTGTGCGTAGTAGCCAAGTAGAAGAGTAAGGATTCACCCACTTTTAGAGAGACTAAAACTGGGGCACTTGTCAAGTATTCCTTGACTTTTTTTAAATGCGTCATTGGCTTCTTTAGTCCACTCAAAATTTCCATTTTTTCGAAGAAGTTTAAAGAAGGGTAATCCTTTTTCTCCTAACTGTGCTATGAAATGACTTAACACTGCCATACAACTGATTAGTTTTTGCACGTCTTTCTTTGTGGTTAGAGGACACATCTGTTCGATGGCCGTTATTTTCTCTTGATTAGCTTTAATCCCCCTAATTGAAACTAGGAAACCAAGAAGATTTCTGGAGAAACTTCGAACACACATTTATCTGGATTTAACTTAAGACCATGTCTTCTTAAGTTAGAGAAAGTTTCTTGCAAGTTGGATATATGGTTTTCGATGTTAACACTTTTTACAAGTCATCAAGATAGATCTCTAAGTTCTAACTAATCTGTGACTAAAGGATTTTTGGATTAAATTTTGAAAAGTAGCACCACCATTTTGGAGACCAAATGACTTTTTCACATAGCAGAAAGTTTTGTATGGTGTGATGAAGGACTGTCGTTATCGAGAGATACCTCCTTCACTTGGTCAAAGGGTTTTGGAACCACCTTTTACCTTGAGTGCTTTACCTGCATAGAAGGCAGGTTAGCATTTTTGGTCAAAAATTCATCGACTAGTTTGAGAGACTTATGATCATAGGCAAAAGCCATTTTTTTGTTCCCTCAAACCGTTATGACCCTTTTTGGTCCTAACATTTTGAGACTTTAGTAATTGTAATGCGTGGCTACCAGAAACTTGGCTTAAGTGTAACATCCCAAATTTCCCAAAACATGTACAAATATTTTAAAATCATCATTTACGCATTTTGGGATTTTTCTAACTTTTTTCAACATTTTGAAAGTAGTTTTTCATTTTTGGAAGCCAAAAAGGAATTTCTAAAATTTATGAAAACCTGATCAGAGCTTGGAAATAATGTATAAGCTCTTCATACTCTCTAATAATTTTCATGAATTTTGGAGTACATTTACTAATTTTAGAAATTCAACCTTTAATTCAGCCTTTAATCAAAGAGCAAAAAAAAAACCAGTTTTTAATTCTTTTCTCCCGAAACCGCTTTCCACTTCACGTTTCTCCCGCGCGAAGGCATACTCTTGCCGAATACGCCTTCTCTCTCACCTCTTCTCTCTATCTCTATCACATTGACCCCGGCCCCACCTACCAGCCTTCTCTCTCTAGCTCGCGCCCACAACGTCGCAAAGTCGCCTCGCCTCGTGCCTTGCACTATGCTTTACCATGCACCCCTTTTCCCTCCTCCCTGTGCCCCTCCTCTCACTTCTGACTACACTCAGCTAAGGCAAAGCCACCCCAGAGCTTCCCCATGCTCCCCTCATGCTTTCCTGTGCCTCACCTCCGCAAGCCCCACCGCCGTTCGCCACCAACACTGCTCGCCCGAGCTGAGCACCACTCTAAGTCACCAATAAGCAAGCCACACCTATCAGTGCACACACCACCCATTCCTCTCTCTCTCTCTTGAGCCACTGACCACCCGGCCCCACATGTCAATTTTTTTTCAAAAAAACTGACTTAAAAATGTGTCTCTGACACATGGGCCCCGTAATATGGTCTTGTTTAAAAATAAAACCGGTTCACTGTGAACCAGGCCCCACAAGTCAACTGCTCAATTTTTATTAAAAAAACCCACTAACATCAACAAAGCTCAATAAACCAAACTTTCCTTCAGAAAGAAAAATAAAAATAAAAATCTGAGCACAGTAATATTTTTCTTTTTCAGCCTTTTTCAAAATTCAAATGCCTGTAACTTTTGCATATGAACTCCAAATTAAGTTATTTTGTCTCTAAAATATTATAAAATCATGTTGTTTCATATTATATAAAAATATTTAAATTTCTCTATTTGAAGTTATTTGGCTCTTATTTGCAATATTTGATGTTTGCCGATGAGATACCCACGTTCTGGAGAACTTCACCAGTGAACCTGAGCAATACAAAAAGTTTAACAAGCATGGCAAGCACCCCTTTGATCATATTGATCCCGCATTTCAATTATGTGTACATTGTTTTTAAAACTATTATGTATGTGCATAATTTTGGTAAAAACCATTATATTGGTATAAGTAGTAGTTCTACCCAATTGTTGCATCAATCCCGCCTTGACAAATTGTTAGCTTACTATTTTCACCATAGCACTAATACTCCTTGGTAGTAAAATGAGGAACTTAGTAATTTAAATGTAGTAGTTGATGCTTAGCCATACTCGCAACAATACTAGAAGTGCTAGATTCAAAATAGGTCACAATATTCAAAAATAGAAGATACTCAAGAATTGGTATAGAGGAGTTTACCTATGTTATTTTGGTTAGCAAAGAAAATGGGAAATATATTTTAGACTTGGACGAGTGGTTGTGAAGATTGGTGCATTTTGCATGAGAATGTGGTTTGCGGATCTCGGTTGAGTCACTAAGGACTGATTCATATTATGACATAGACCCAAGTACAGCTGTACAACCATACGTGCCTTTTATGGGAAGGCCATACCATAATAAGTTACTAGGGCTAGCAACTTCACTACAGGTGATAGATTGTAGGTGGATTCTTGGGCTAGTGTGGACATTGTGCAAACTCCATGTTTAGAGAGACCTTGCCTATAACGGAAGGTACCCAACACACTATATGAGTTTTGGGACGCTGAAGGGCATTCCTTGTCTTAAGAATGTAATTATAGTGCAATGGTTGTTAGCACCAGTAATGTAAAAGCTTTATCATGAACTCTCGAAACAGGTACTAATGGCATCATGTGATATGCATAATATAGTGGGATGTTTATGTCATATGGGTAAAGTGTAAAACCTCTTCATAGTGTAAATCTATTCGAGTAGCCATGTCCTCGATTATGGACAAAGCTCGATGAAATAGGGTTTGGGGGAACTTTTGAAGACCTGACTATGATCACACAGAGAAAAGACATAGGGATTTTCATACAGGTTCAGGCCTTCTCCTGAGAGAATAACAACCCTACTGTGTGGCTATTGCTCAATGAACTGATTACAACAAAGAAAGTAATGTGGAAAGCCTTGCTCTACTTTTATTCCCCCTTGGGTCTGTCCTATTGTACTTGCTCGTTTTTCCTTTTCTCCCTGACGTCCTCTTTTATATAGCCTGCAAGGCAACGATAGTTTTTCCATGCCAAGAGATGCCTTAACGTCTCAAATGGTAACATCCAATGGGAGTTATTAGAGACATGATATCTCACTCATCGTACAGTTATTTCTGTCAGAGAGAAGTTATAGCTGCCTTGTCAAATAGGCCCACGATGCAATGGGTTGTGTAGATAGGTCAGTCAGAGTTTGGCTTAGTTGTAGGAGGATCTACGACCATAAGATGGTCACAGGATAACTTACGACTATGTTATGATCATAGAAAAACTTATGACTAAGGAGTTATTGTAGAAGAACTTACGACTAAAGAGTTATCGTAGAAGAGCTTACAACTAAGGAGTGGTTGTTGTAGAAGAGTTTACGACTAAGGAGTTGTCATAGAAGAGCTTACGACTAAGGAGTTGTTGTAGAAGAGTTTATGACTACCTTGTGAAATCTCTCTCTTATAGATGAGGGGTATACTCGAGGAGTATAATGACGTAACAATATTATTTATGGATAAATAATAATTTGGGGATTGTTATATCCTCGTCAAGTACCTTTATGTTTTACAAAATAGTTCCGGGAAGGTATGGATGGGATATCCATGCGTAGTTGGTTCGACAAGGTTATGCTGCTATCTCGAGATTCTAGGGCAGCAAGCCTCTTGTTCTAAATTATGCAATTTATGCTTTACCATTATTTACCTATCAAATGTAAATTCACTTACAACTTCCGTTTGCAATATTACTCGTTATTTCAATTAAAAGCATGTTTCACAAATTAAACTAGACTAGACAACTATCTTTGACTCAGCATGCATACTATATATCTTTGCTTAAAGGTTTGGCAAAATACAAATTTTCTACTCAACCTTAGCTTGTTGAACATATCCAGATGATACAGAAAAAGACACATCTTGTGGGTATTATTATGCAACAGGTTTCGATGATGAAGATGCTGATTTCTAGGGTTCTAACCTAGTTAGTTGCCTGTGGTTGGGATGAGGCATACTTGTTGGATTTTGGCATTTCATTTATCTTTCACTTCTGCTGAACTTTGCTATTATATGTTCTATTTGGCCAGCCAGTCTTACTATTGTAAAGTCTGACATATACGCCTATTTGCTATCTAAATGCACTACTTGTTCTAAATTATTTGTGTATGGATATGATATGAATGTTGTTGAATGTGTATACTCGCCACTGATAATGAGATTAGCACAGTATACACATAAGGGTCCAGAATGCAAGTTTCGAGTCCTGACATAAAGTCAATCGGCCAAGGATCCCATTATATGCAATTTCAAAATCTACTATATCGAATGGGATCCTTTCTGTTCAAAAGTTATCAGGACTTCTGAACGTAACAGGTATGGACACTTGCCCGATCGGCTTGGCCGAAGATCCCCGGACTATGCCATGAAAGGCATGCTTCATGGGCTTTATTTTTTTACTTAGGAACTTGCATTTTCTTCTATAGCTCCTATAAATAGGACGCTAAGAGAACTATGTACATCTATTAGAACATGATTAACTTTACAGTTACTTATAGTAGGTTTTACAATGATAGGAAACCTACCTAGTCGAGTTGAAGGGATATGGCAGTCTTCTTGACTGAAGGAGATGGTTGTTTCCAACCATCTGGATGGCTAGACGATGACTGGTGCATCAGTGAAGTTCACCTCGTCTTCAGTTATCATCTAGACTCGTAGGAGGAGAATCCACTAAAGATCACATCGATGGTGTGCTCTGGCTCTTGGTACTTCATTTCCTCGTCACCATCCTTATCCTTTTTGGTGCTTGGTTCTCTAATCTCCTGTATAGAAGGGAGAGGACCCTTACCTGAGTAGTAATCCTTAATCTTCTTTTGCCAGGTGTGGCAGTTGCAGAGATCATGTCCTATCATTTGGTGGAGTGGACACCACCTCTTACTTCTCTTGGATTCATTGATCAGAACATTTCCTTTATTCCAAATGGGATAATCCTTTCTATTATTAGTGTCTTTTTCTAAAATTACAATGATTTCTTTAGTATTGGGTTTGCGATTCTTCTTTTCCTTTAGTGAATTCTTGACCTTCTATTCTTTCTTCTCCAAGCCTAGTTGACAAATCTTGGCTATCCGATCGATAGCCTTATTCCATTCAACTGCTTTGCTAGCAACAACATATTTATTAGCCATATCGAACAGCTCAATAATTTTCTGTGAAGAGTTCATTACGATGTTCTTTGTAAACTGCTTGTTCGTTAATTTAGTCTTGAACACCTAGATAGCAGAAGAATCTATACCTTTGGGATAGAGTTATGAACTAGACTAAACCTTTTGATATATTGTTGTATGGTCTCTTGTCGGATTCGATGAAGATCATCTTCCTTCCTGGGGCGATCGTACGTCCCATGTAAGTTGGTGATCAGTAGGTCGTAAAGTTGTTCCAAAGTGTAGATTGATCCTACCAGTTGGTTGAGCAACCACGACCGGGCAGAACCCTCGAGAATTGTTGGCAAATAGTTTGCTATCAAATTGACATCACCTCCCATAGCCCTGATTGCAGTGGTGTAGATCTGTAGAAATTCCAATGGGTTTTCCTTTCCATCAAATTTCTCAAGATGTGTCGGTCGGAATCTTTCCGGCCAGCGCACCACTTTGTAGAATCATGGATAACTAACTAGAGGGGGTGAATAGGGGATTTTTAAATTCTTTTAGCTAAAACACAATTTTAGAGCAAGTATGAGTAAATAAAATTGTATTGCACAATTCAAGGCCTAAATATACTAGATCTTGCTATGGCATCACAAACCTGTGGTATTTTTACAGACAATTATTTATACGAATCGTCTGTGATAATACAAGATATCATAGATGGTTCTTACTAATACCAATCTGTGATACTTCACAGACGGTTCTTGATAAGAACTATCTATGATAATGGTAGACATCACAGACATTTTTTTATTTAAACCATTTGTGATACTTCATAGACGGTTTGTATTAAAAACCATCTGTGATAATGAAGTTGTCATAAACGGTTTATATTAAAAACTCTCTGTGATATGTTTCCCGCCTCGTAATCCCTAAAATTTCATAATCTCCCGCCTAAGTCCGAGTAGGATTCAGTTTTGAGACACCTTTAGTAAAACGGATATAACTTTTGCATACGGTGTCCCTTTTTGACGTTCTTGTACTTGTTAGAAAGCTAATGATCAGCCCGATTAAAAAAATGACCAACTCACACTAGTCAGCCTTTAAGACCCTCAAAATCGACCATCTTTAGCCCCAAATTTATGTTTTAAGCTTTTAGTTTCTATTTTTGCCAAAGTATTTTATCTTCCCTTTGGAATTCGGGTTTCACCTCAACTGCAAAGTTGTAGATCTCTTCGAAACCTTTCAAACTAGCATATATAAGCCATATAAAATTTTGCTATTTTATCTTTTGAGACTAGCTATTTATATTGTACCGATATATTGTCTTTGTGACGTTATTATCACCAACTATTTTTATTATGAACCGTCTGTGATACCTCAATCATAGACGATTTATAATCCAAATTGTTTGTGATGTCCCGCCACATCACCGATCCGCGGCATACCCCCTAGGATCCCGATCTCACCCGTCTATTCTCTCCACATCGAACGGCACACACCATTCTCCTCCCCACCTCTCGCCCCTTATTAACCCCACTCTCCCTACTCGAAGAACCAATATCACTCGTACTACTCCAACTCGTTTGTGTGCGGCAAAGGTGGGAAGGGGTCCGGCAAGGGCGACTGAAATTTCGCTTGAAGCAAGATGGAAAGGAAGAAGGCAATAGCAAATCTGCACTATTCTAAGTCGCCAACATAGAAGCTGTTGATTTTAGCATAGAAGCTAAAAATGGTGTTTGTTGCCTTTTTATTTCTGCTACTTCAAAATTTCCCCACACCACTTATTTTATATTGTAGTTTAATGAAGAATGTGTAAGTCTAGCTTGCATTAGTCTGAAGTTTCTTGTAATGTAAGCATTTTTCTGAATTTATTACCATGAAACTTATCTTTGTAAAATTGTAAGTGTCCTCTTGTGTATGTAATGCTATGAATAACCTACTTGATATCTTGTGATGTTGTAATAGTGGATTCTAATATTAATAAAAATAGAATGTGATACTGTATTTATTACTGTATTTGCTTGTTTTCTGATGATATAGTTAACATTTCTTAAGTCTAGTTAAAAAATAGAAAAAATTTAGGTATAGGATGAACTATCACAGGCAGTTTTGTGGTATAAACCGTATATGAAGAATTATCACAGACGGCTCGAATCAGAAACTGTTTGTGATGAGGAAGTATCACAGAAGGTTCTATATACCAACTGTCTGTGATACTCACACATCATAGACTGTTGGTAGCTAGAACCGTCTGTGATGTGTGAGTATCATAGACGATTTTTGGTTCGAGCCGTCTGTGATAGTATTATTCACAAACGGTTCTGTGATGTATTTATCACAAACGGCTCACAAACCGTCTGTGATAACCTTTGATTATCACTGACGCATAAATTTAGATGGTTCAAAAAACCATCTATGATGACAGTTTTGAACCATCTGTGATGGCTTTTTTGTAGTAGTGCACGACAGCTGTTGTCAAAGACATCAGGCCAAATTGTCATGCGGTTACACATGCTTTATCTGTCGCATGGGAGAGAATCACCAAGAGACTAGACCTTATACTAGTTCATATAATCTTTGAGTGATCTACAGGTTGGGTAAAATACACAGTGGGTCTCTGACCGGGAGTACTCGAGCAATTGCTTTTGGAAGTTTATGACCACATGGGTCTTATGACCTTAATTAAATATTAAAATCATATTTAATGGATTATTTAACCTTCATCAATGTCTATTTAATAGAGACAAATATAGTCTAATTTTATTAAATATTACTTATATTTTCTAATTTTTTTGGCATAGTGCGCCCGACAAATATTGTGAAACAGGGAATAGCATAGCATACGGTGGGATTAATGATGCAGCAGTTGAGTAGTACGTAGGAAGTACACACCTTGCGTTCCCTGCCAATGTTGAGGACGATGAGCTCGACGAGTCCCTTGGTGTTCATCACCACGCCCAGTACGATGGCCTCGCGCGCCGACATGCCGCACGCCATGGCCACGCCAAACGTCCCCACGATCTTCCCCGCGCAGGCGGTGGCGATCACAAGCGCCAGCATCGCCCACGCCCCGCCGCCGCGGATGGTGGACACGTCCGTCTTGAGCCCGCTCGATGCGAAGTAGAGCGGCAGAAGCAGCTCCGACACCAGGTCCTCCACACGCTCCGTCAGGCGCCCCGCGAACTCGCCGCCGCCGTCCTTGGGCACCGTCAGCCCGAACACGAACGCGCCGAAGATGGCGTGGATACCGATCATGTCCATGGCGAGCCCCGACGCCAGCACGCCAGCCAGGGTAACCGCCACCCACACGTCGCCGCCCTGCCCCGCCGCGTCCGCCCGCCGCGCCACCCACGCCATAGCCGGCTTCACGGCCACCATCCACACCGCCACGAACGCCGAGCCGGAGAGCAGCACCCAAAGCGAGATAAGGGGGCTCCGGTGATCGCCGCTGCCGGAGATGGCGACCGCGAGCGCGAGCAGCACCCAGGCGGCGACGTCGTTGAAGGCCGCGGCGGCCAGGGCCGTCTCCCCTATTGGGGTGGTGAGGAGCTTGAGCTCGGCGAGGATGCGTGCCAAGACGGGGAAGGCGGTGATGGAGAGCGCGACGCCCATGAAGACGAGAAAGGGGGCGTAGCCGGCCTGGTCGGCCCCCGGGATGGCGCGGCGGAGGATGAAGGCGACGCCGACGCCGCAGGCGAAGGGGAGGGAGATGCCGGCAGCGGCGATGGCTAAGGCGCGGCGGCCGCTGCGGCGCACGGAGCGGAGGTCGAGCTCTAGGCCGACGAGGAAGAGGAAGAAGAGGAGACCGAGACTGGCGACGGACTCGAGCACGGGAGTGCTCCAGGGCGGGAACAGCGCATGCAGGTAGGCCTTGTTGCGGCCGAGGGCGGATGGGCCGAGCAGGATCCCGGCGACGATCTCGGCGATAACCTTGGGCTGGCGGAGCGGGTGGAGGAGGAAGGCGAGGAGGCGGCTGAGGATGATGATGAGGAGGGTCTGCATGATGAGCAGCGGGAAGGAGAAGTGGAGCGGGTTGTCGCCCTGCCACACGCCGTTGGACGACGTCTTCACCGCCGTCATGTTCGCTGAGGACACCGACGACATCGTCCCGTCCCCGACGTGCGAGCGTGAGCAGATGGAGCTACGTGAGGTACCAGTACCAGTGCTAGCTTGCTGTATCGACTTTGGAGGGAGCAGCACAGAGCAGAGCTCGTCAAAAGTTTTTGATGGATTCGATTCGCAGCACCCTAGATTGTAGAAAGGGAAAGGAAGGAAGCGGCGGGCCAGGGGTCTCGTGACGGATGAGAGGACTCGCTGTGTCTGCATGTGAAGAGTTGCTGATGCGTGGGCTATCGGCGTGACGCCGCGCTAGCCACCGTGTGGACCGAAGTAAAAGAGACGATAATTCGTGAGGCGTTTCTTAAAAAAATCGAGGACGTATGCGTAATTTCGGAAAAACCAAAGGGTTTTTTCGTACAAAATTAAGGACTTGTACGTAACTAAACAAGAACCTATACATAATTTTGGAAACTGTGGGTTGCTATCGGTGAAGTGGAGGGTGCTTTCCGGGAAAAAAACCTGGCAAGGACCTATTTGCGAGAAGCAGGGGCCTGTTTGCGATAATAGAGGACCTCTACGCGATTTTGCAAAACGCAGGGGCTTTCTTGCAAAAAAAAGTGACGTGGCATAGCTCCCCGGCCGGGGAGCCCCCCAACTTTAATATACGGAGTATATATATCCCAAATGAGGCGCTGGCGGCCAATTGTGTCTCATGTTTTTACTGTGCTTTGTATTGGTTTCTAGTTAAAGAAATCAAAAATTAATATAAATGTTTAGTTTTTCTTATTTTTATCTTGTGTAAATATTTTTTCTTACTTTTTTATGGTTCACATCATTATCTTAAAAATCACTTCTTTCAAGCATCCTTATTTATTTTTTAGACAAAATTCAACTATTCAAGCAAACGCCCGTTCTATCTTTCTTTTTTACTTTTACTTGTTCTGGTACTAAGTTAGTAAGTAGTAATTACTAAGCTAGTAGCTAACAAGCAGCTAGCCAGGAACGCTGCACAATTCTCCAACCTTCGGAAGAGTCAAACCACTCACAGACAGCATAAGTGAGCTACACCAGGCTTATAGGGTGAGAATTGCACGCGAATAATCCATATTATCTTATCTGGTTATTGTATTTAATAGGATATAAATATGACATACATTTTTTTATCTGATTAGTAATTTCTATCTTATTCGTATTTATATTCAAATTTGCATAAAAAATATTGATACGAATATAGTATGGACTTTTACCATCTGAATTTTTATTTTATGCGGACTATACGTATACATATTTGACGAAGCAATATGTATATTTTATTACAATACAACTAATTAGTTGGACAAAAAAATTTAATTGAACATGAATTCGTGTTTCCTTAGGTGAAGTAAATGAATTAGAATGATTAAATGTGATAGTATGAGGATAAAATATCATTAATATCTTTATACTACATAAATTATAAGGATATCCGGATCTGACCGAATTGAGTAGATATTCGATTTAAATCTGTATTCGTTACAATATTTGATTCGTATTTGTATTTGAGAATATTTAAATTTGTATTCGTATTCATTTACAAAATACAAATACAAATACAAATATGGTAAGGGCACTATTTAATTTATATTCGGTCTGTTTCCAGACCCTACTAGACACGTCGCATTGTATGCCGCTACAGCTACCTAGCACGTACTCTCTCTCTCTACCCTTTTGCTAGCTCTTCTGCACCTGTGCGCACCTCCACTCTTGATGTTGTCTATTGTTTTAGGCCCTGTTTTGCCGAGCTCGACTTCAGAGTTTTTGGCTTCGGAGCCCAGCTTTTAAAAAGTTTGAAAATCTCAACTTCAAATTTGAAATTCATTTTAGACTCGACTTCTCCTTGGTTTCTCTGTGGCCCAGCTTCAAAGCCCACGCACTTGGCTAAGAAACGGCTTCGAAGCCCAAAAAAACTAAAGTCAAAGCTCGGCCAAATAGGGCCTTAGTATCAGTGTTTTCTTGGTCGTGATATGGTATACTCTTGTACCGTTTCATAGAAAGATACATCCTTCAGATGAGATCAAGTTACTAGATACGGTATAAGTATGTATGGTATAAAAATGAAGTAGATAAATCTCATTGATAGAACCAAATAGTGGCGATAAAACAATCATGACAAGAGAGAAATATTTGGCAAAGCCGACTATAAATTTTTTAAGCACAACATCAAAAAAAAAGTACAAGGGATTGTCACCATCTCACAATCCTTTCAAAACTTTTAGGACACTCGAATCCTTACCCTATACAAAAATCTAATACTAAAGAATAGCTTTGTCTCTAACCCTCTCATGTATCCTCTGGTTTGGATGAGTTGGTTTATGGTTTAGGTTTTTCATAACACCTCTCATGGCTTTATATAGGTACCCCTAATTCTCCTCTAAACAGAAATCAGAATCCTAATCCTGAATTCCTGATCATGTAGGTATATATCCTTGTAGCACACGTCTTGAAGTCCCAGTTGATTAGGTATGAGTCACCATACTCAGGGCCTGTTTGTTTAGGCTTAGGCTTTTTGGCTTATAGCTTAAAGTCAGCTTTTTGGCTTATAGCTTAAAGTCAGCCTTTTGGCTTAAGCAGCTTAAAAGCAGTTAGCTTTTAAGCCAAGTTAGGCTATTTGGTATCCTGGCTTTTTGATGGATTGAATGGTGTGGCTTATTACCAGAAAGTCTGAAATACCCTTATTACCATTCCGACTACTATGTGGATTCATGTACATGTTTTAATTTGTAGTTCTACAAAAATATGTTGGGTAATTTCTTTTACTTTTTATTTCAAATTTCTATTATATTTGCGGATCATAAACGAAGGTTGGTGGACCAAGATGCATGAATCATGCGTTTACCCTTTAAAACATTGCTAGCTGGACCAAGATGCGAATCACGAATCATACCCTTATTACCATTTCTATTATATTTCTTTTTTACTTTCGTTTACGCATGAATTCGATCAAATCATTACTAGCTGACTTTACATATGCAATCATTCCTATTTAATTTCGTTTACGAGAAAAATCCTGACGTACAGGCGTTCTCACCCAAAAAAAGAATCGTAGTCTATTTTCAAATATGGGCATATGTATGGTAATAGCTATAGCCTTATGCGGAAAATTCACAACTGTTAAGAAAAAAATAAATATTCTTGGAATTCTCACAAAAAATGAAGACATCCGACCTTGATTTGAGTTGCATATAAATATGAGTTGCATATAAAGATACATGTTGCAATATAAATATGAGTTGCACATAAATATAAGTTATCCTACTGTCTATGATCTTGCAGACATCAAGGAATTAGCAAGACTTTCACGAAAGGCGCACATATTTGTATCATCCACTGCCGATGCACTGCCGCTGTTGCCTCCAGATGGTCCAGCGTGTGTAGTGTTTGGTTCATAGTCTTCATCATTATCGCATCTCTCAAAAAGTTCATCGCGTAAAGCACTATCTCGGATGAAGTTGTGAAGTGCCATACACGCAATAATAATTTGCGTTTGCTTGTCCATGTTGTAACTTGGCATAGCCAACAATATTCACCATTTCATTTTGAGCACACCAAATGAACGTTCAATCACATTTCGAAGGGAGGAGTGAGCATGATTAAACACCTCGTATTTACCACTCGGTTGTCGACCCCGTCGAAATTCTGGTAGATGGTACTTTTGTCCTTTGTAAGGAGCTAGATAGCCCTTTCGATTGGGATATCCCGCATCAACAAGATAATATTTTCCTACACATGACAAACATGTAAGTGTTGATGATCCAATTCGAGAACGCCATCATAGCAATTAATTATAGGTTCATATAAGCAAAGTACTGTCAGGAGGATGTGGAAACCGATTTGAATATTTGTCCAAAGTATTATTGAATATCCTTGTGTCATGCGATGAACCCGGCCATCCGGCGACAACAAAAGTAAACCTCATGTCGAAGTCACACACCGCCATCACATTTTGAGATGTATATCCATGGCGACCGGTGTGGGCAATTTGCTCATCCGCTGGCACAACAACAGGTACATGCGTGCCATCAATTGCACCTATGCAATTGTTGAAATGAGGAGAGAAGCGACTATCTTGAAGTTTAGGATGAACAGTGTTAAACTCTGGATCTCTTGGTTTAATGTTATCTTCAGATAAACGGTACAAATAGTCCAAGACTTCATGAAATTTTCTGTAGATTGTCTCACTTGATAAGCATACAAGTATACAACCAAACACAAAAAAACTCTGCCTTACAAAAATTGTAAAGCACAATAAAGTTCAACTTGTTAGTAACACCATGTAGGAAATAGTAAACACAACAGAGTTCAACTAGTTGGTAAGATCCACTACCTGAGCTCAAATCCGTATCAAGCTTAGCTCGATTAGGCTTGACTATATACATATATTAACATACATCATGCCTGAGCCTATTCAAGCCTACAAAATACTAACATAAATGAACATATATACGAGTTACTGAGCACAATCCAGCAGGTTTAAAAAAAAAGAAAAATAGAATCAGGTTTTGCTTTCTTTTAGTACTTCATTGCAATGCATGGACAACTTATTAGTTTTCGTAAAGAATGACGAAAACAAATATTGGCTCCACAATGATATGACTTAATTGTATGCCATGGGTTCACAGAAGATACATAGCCAATATCAACCCAATGCCAATCTTTTTTTGCTTCATCATTATTATCATCCCAGACTCCTAAAATCTTATTATCTGTTAGTAGCCAATATCAACCCAACTACAAACACCAACCATAGCAGGAAACGATCTGCATTGATGGGAATAGGAACTGCAACATGTTGCCCTAAATCATGTAAACGAAATCTGGATCTAACTGCAGATGCGAAGAAATCTGGATCCGAGAGATATACCTTGAGGGCTGGTGGTGTTGGGGATGTGGAGGAGGCCGGCGGGTTCGTCGGAGGATGGCGGGGTTGGGGATGACGAGGAGCCCTGCAGGGTCACCGGAGGACGGCGGGGTTAGGGACGGCGACAAAGCCTACTGGATCACCGGCGGGGTTGGGGGCGGCGAGGAGGCCTGCTGGGTCGCCGGAGAGGTTGGGGATGGCGAGGACTGCTGGGTCGCCGGACGGGTCGCCGATGGGGTCGGGGGTCGCCCGCGCGGCCGCGGATCGCCAGCGGCGCAAACGAAGGGACTCGGGACGATTTGGGGGAAACGAAGCGGCGCAAACGAGGGGATGGGAGAATTATATACCGATGGCATTTTTTCGTAAATATTTCGAACTTCAGTGGCAAAGTATTATTTCCATTCCGCAAAAGCCAAAAAAGCTCAAAAAAAAACCGGCTTTTGGCTTTTAGTTATAACAGACTTTTGGCTTTTTCAAAAGCCTAGTTGAAAAGCCTTCTATTTATTTAGGCTTAAGTTTTTTTGCTTTTAAGCCACAAGAAAAGCCAAAACAAACAGGCCCTCAATATAATATTTTTCTCAAAGAAAACTAAAGAGATATTTGTTGTTCACTATGACGCACACATGAATACATTTTAATGGGAGTTTTGTAATGTTACGTAATATCCGAGTTTTGTAAGGTTTCGACATATCTCGCTATTCTATACGTGTACTTAATTAGAAAGTGCACTCGCGTGTGCGCGTGCATGTTTGTGTGCATGCGCGTGTCTGCCTACCTTGCAACCGAAAAAAAACACCTTCTCGCTCCTGTGTAATGCATCATGCACTACTGATACATGATCTCCAAGAGACATTTTTTTGCTAGTATATAGTAATATCAATCGAGACGAACAGAAGTATCTGTCCACTTCCAATCAATCTATGATTACTCTCTTCTTTTGCCCTCTTATGTGCTAGCTGCAGCATTCACAACAGGCAACGTTACATGGCTAGCTCTTTTAGACTATGCATGGTTGTATGTATGGAGAGAAAAAAGAAAAGAAAAAGAATACTGGTCTATGGATCGAGTACTATACTTAGCTTAATTTGAGGCGCGTGCAAAGTCAGTATACTTGATCGATGAACGCATGATGTCGTGTCCTAGCTAGCTAGAAACTAGATAATCAGTGTACTCTCCAAAACACACTTGTGGGATGCATATACTATTAATTTGTCCTTTGTACATAATTTATTGTAGAAGCAAGCACCGGTAGATCGGCTATTCTGAAATAAAGTTGCAGAAGAATCAAACTTTGTTTTAATTAATTTGTACGACTACGACAGAAGTATATATACATGTGTATATCTCTTTTAAAGTAAGAATTCGGCATTACATTGCCTAAGAAGAAATTAAGAATTCGGCATTACATTGTCTAAGAAGAAATTACGCACGTACGTACGCACGCATGTATTCCAGCAGGCAGGCAGGCACGGCTCGCGCGACCTTTTCCACGTGAGCATATTTTAATTCATGTCCTAATTATCGATATATGCTCCATTGTACTCTCTGAAAAAAAAACTAGCAACTATAATTATTTGATGTAGCCTTTTCTGACCGGTTGAGCATGCCTGCTTTCTGTAGCACTCACCTGACGCGCGTGTGGTGTCGAACTTTATCTAGCTAGGTAGCACGAGAGACCGATGGAAGCATATGTAAATCAGCAAAAAGGGGAGAGAAAAGGAACAGGCCGGGAGAGAGAGTAGAGATCACATGCATGAATGCGTGTAGATTAGAGGTGGATGCATGCATGTACATTACCTACAAGATGAATCAGCACCAAGAAACTGCAGTACAATTCAACGAAGATAAAGATAAAAAGAAGCATGGATCATGCATGTCAGATTGGCTTTAGGAGATAACCCCTACATGCACGTACGAAGATCACAAGTTTCACATCATGTCTGACCGACCCATCGATCGATCAGATTCAATAATTCATCGAGTCTAGCTTCCCAAAACAAAACATCTCAAGGGCTGGAGAAAAAAAAGAACCCGGCCTATCCGTAAGGCCCAACAAGAACGGCCCATTTTGAAATGAAAGCGGGAGAAAGCACGTGCGGCCCGATTATACATGAGCTCTTAGGTTTAGTTTCCGTGAACAGCCCGGCCTATTATGCTGAGCAGCCGGGAAGAACCCAACAAGCACGGCCCTCTAGCCCATTAAATTGGGTGTCCGGAAAGTCTATATGGGCCGAGTGCTTCCGGGCCGTTAAAGTGGGGTGTGTGGTTACAAACCGGATGCAGATTTTATTCCTTGTTCTGAAAAACATAAATAATAGAGCGAATGACCGCCACGGCCTGCCTAACTACCACCCCTCGCACGGCCTATCTTGCTATCTGCGGCCCATTTCTATTGAAGCTATCTATGGATTCTCCGAATTAATCAAGCTGTTTGCCAGAGAACTCGGCTTCATCTCCAATTTTTTTCCTTTTTAAGAAAAAAGAGAACTTAGGAGCGGCATTTCTCCTCTCGCAATAGCAAACTTAGTGATATCCGAAACCAAATGCCATTATGCATTAGGGAGGGTGTGTCCATGTGGCAGCTGTAATACAGTTGTGGATGTTCTTTTTCTCCCTTTTTTTGAGCAGGAAGACTATGATTTCTATTACTAGAAACCACAGGCTCACAAGAGTTCTCCAAAATAGGAAACAAAAGCAATAGGCTGGCAAAAACAGAGCTACAGCCCGACTAGCCTACTCCAGAATTTGTCCAACCCCGATTTTATTGATTCAAAATCCTTTGTGATTTTACCATACTATACCCTGAATCAGTAGATAGTACTCACAAATATATTACAGTATGCCAAAAATATATCATGCGGAAGCATAGATAATACAGTAATAACTTATACATGAGCCAATTAGTCCGAAATAATAATACGCACCAGCGAAAATTTCACATAGGTGGGACCCTCAAGACACACCCACAGGCAGCTAATTGGGGTTCGCAACCTAATTCTTGGCATCATCATCTTTCAACTTTGTCGATCCCTTTAAAGCACTGCAGGGCTTGACTTTCTTTTTTCTTACTGATTGAAAAATGGTAATTGAGTAAGAGTGAGTACAATAGTACTCAGCAAGCCACCATACATAATGCAATAATAATAGATGCAAAGCTATCAAGGGAGGCCTGAAGTTCTTTTAGTTGGTGAATGCACTATTTGGAAAGTTACGATAAATAGAAAAATTCCTGAGAATTAGCATTTTTAACTAAAACAAATTTTCTAAAGTTGTTTGTGAGAATGCATTAATAATAATAGCACAGGTCACATCCAAAGTATAGAAATAGTGTAATTGAGAAAATCTAAAATCTTTTATCAATTTTCAGTATTAATTAAAATTTTCGGCATTCATTCAAGATTCTTAAATTGGATTTTTGCTAATAATTTAATTAATGAAAATCAAATTGAGGAAATTTCGAATTTCATTTGCAAGTCCAAAATTTAAATTCAAAACTGGAATTTGGAAATGCAAAACTGAGAATAGAAATTGGAATCAAACATATTGGTAATAGTCCCATCCAGTTAATTTAACCAAGAATTCAGATCCCAATTTGAGTTCGACTTCAATCTTAAAATTTTGAAATTTGTCTTGAGAAAAATTTGAAATGTAATTTTCAAACAAAGCTAATAGCAATGCAACTTTGGGAATTCATGCTCGAATATTTGAAACAAGTTTTTAAATTCAAAAACTAATTCACAATGCAAATCGTGAATTTGAAAATTTAGCAAAAATCAAAAACTTCCACAACTTGCTACCATTTCCTTTTCCCCCTCCTTTTCTCCTTCTACCGTGTGGACCCCCTCCTCCCTGTGCTGCAGGCAACTGAGTCAGCCTAACCTGTGCATACCGGCCACACTAGCCATGCCACCTCTGCCCTAGCCGCCCTACGCCATGCTCCAGCCTGGCCTAAGGCCGCCCTGCACCATGCACTGCCTCAGCCGCCTCGTAGCCACGCCGCGTGCTGCACTCGCTGCCCACGCACGCGCGTACGAGCTACCACCCTCCACTGTGCTTCAACAGCAACTGCATGCGCCTTCAATGCATCCAACTATCATCTCTCCTCCCTTGCCTATAAGAAGGCTAGAGCTTGCCCTCTTCTTCTCCCTCTCCAAGCCAACCACGATTGAGCTGCCCTCGCATGCCCTCCCAAAGCCAGTCGCAGTGTCGCCTCGCTTCCTTCCCCTCCAGCGAGTCACCACCACGCACCTTCCCACGCCGCCCTCGGTCCTCGTTGCCGGCCCGGCTCGACCTCCCTTCGGCGCTTCCGATCCCCCTAGGTAAGTTCCCCTTGGCTTCCTCTCGCCAGCGCTTCTCTCCTTTTTCTCTCTCTCCTTCTCGGCCGCCGTCGCCATGTTTGGCCTCTCCACCTGCCGCCGCCCACCACCACCAGCTCGCCACGGCACCTCTCGCCCGAAGCCGCCACCCCTCCTGGGCCCCTCACCTCGAGGGGTCCCCATTTTAGGCGCCACTGGCGCCGCTGTCGGTCGGCCGCTCCACAGCCTCCCCTATTTTGATTCAGTTCAAACAGAGACTCCCCGATATCTCTCTCTCTCCTTCTCTCATGACTTGTGGGCCCAACTAGAAAAGGGTATCCATTCCATGTATGTCACTAGCATGCTTTGCAGACATGACTAGAATTTGAAGTTCATGCCGAAGAAACATTCAAACATGCAATTTGATTAAATATGTTTTGTAAATAAAAATAGGAATATGAATTAATTATGAAAGTATAATGGCAGTTCATGCAAATTCAAATTTTAAAACTTAATTGTGGTTAAATTTGCTTGCCAATAAATTTTTTTAAATTAATCCCCATGTAACGATTAATTAAAGCAAGTTTGTGCCATGAACTGTTTTCCAATTATCAAGTAATCAATAAGAAGAATGTCAAGGAAAAATTTTAAATATAAATCTAAAAATTTAAAAGCTTGTGCAAAATAAAAAATGCTAGATATTTAACTAGTTTGTGCAAAAATTTCTTTTAGCAAGATCATGAGAGTAACTAGCGCAAGAATTTTAAATTTATTATAAATAGAAATTGAAGCCATTTAAAGGTAACTTCGATGAGCTCAATATTTACCCTACAACTCAAATACTAATTGCAAATCCTATCAACACACAAGTGGTCCATGTATTGATTATCATATCTTTAGTCCGAGATCTGAAGTTATCATTTGCAAGCTAAATATAATCGGTATAACAGAATTTTACCACATAAAATAATAATATTGTTTGCTCATCCCAAAATCATGGGATCTCCCTTTCAAGTAATGCTTAAATAAGTGGACAAATCATGTTTATTTTAAATCCAAACATCTCAAAAAGGTACATAAAAATGATGTCATTTTATGCAACAAGCATTTTTTTATTAACAAGACATGCTAAAAGTGCAATCTTGCCTAAATAATAATCATCCATCCATCATCTTAGAATTTGAATTCTCCAATGACATTTTAGAATATTTAATTCACCATTAATTTAGTTCAATCTTAAAAGAAAACCCAGTTGTCATATTAACTCATCTTTCTAATCAATTGCGAACCGTTGCTCATGTTTGAATTCGTTAATCTTCAAAGTAACCAACTTTGTTCATAATAATAATTTGTTTAATAACCAACTCCATAACACAATTAAGTTATTATAAATTAATGGTTCAATCATCTGGCAGTGCAATCCCTGATAAAACTACAGCTCGAATTATCAAGATAATACTGCACATCACATGTGAAACCTATATCCTAAAATCACTAAGTTGTTAACTCTCAATAAATAATCCTAAGTATCCCAAATAATCTTTCCCATCTGTCTGTAAGATTTTCCTAACATATAGAACTTCCTTAATAAATATAAATTAAATAAAGAAGCTATTAATTAAGGATCGAGCCTTCTTATCTTATAATCAGCTATTTCTAGCTATGCCCCAATATAAAGCAGAATATTCTTGTGAATATTCTTTCGACATCAATCCTTCTTTTGTCCTTCCCAGCAAAGTTACTCCGTCACTTCGCTCTCCCTCAAAATTTGTTTGACCTATATCTATCCCGCAACTCGTCAAAACTTCTCTCTATCCTCAGTCATAGCAAAATATAAATAAGTTCAATTAAATTTATTTGGGACTTTTGAGTGTTCTTTGGATTTATTTGATTTATCGATCGGTTGTCACATAATTAGAAGCTGAACCCACGAAGAGACGACAAGTTCAAGCGGGATCCAGACTCAGGTAAAAGACGAAGACCAGGAATTCAAGACCACCGACTGAAAGGGCTTTGAGTAAGATCAAGGCCGTGGTAAAACGAGTAAGGCAAGTCATTACTTTGATTATATTGATCCTATATTTTATACAAATTATGTTCATTTAAATTAGCAAATTGCATGCTTAATTTTAATATGCAAATATATGTCAAATTTAAGGTAGATACATGCCTATTTAATGTTGTAGTACTATTATACCACCCTTGACACATGAATTACTTAATCCTTGTCTCCCTAGTTATTAATGGTAACCTTGCTAGCTATAAGCCATACTTAAGTGCCATCCTAATCCTGTATAAGTCCAGGGTACAAGTTGCCCTGATCATCAATCTTTAATCATGAAACTTGTTTTGGGATAGTCACAGGACGTAAGTGATTGATAATTTGCGACAATTTAATTTGTGCTTCTCATACCCTGAAAACTTGCTATACCTATCTAGAGTATGGTAAGAGAGGTTGATGCCAACGTCGCATGAGAAATTATGATTTGTGGTATGAACCATCCAGATAAATTAAGGACTTAATCTTGTGAAGATCTTATATTGTAAATCAGTACAATCATAAGTCTACAAAGTGCAACTGGACCAAGTAGGGTTACTAGACCTCAGAGTCTTTCCACAGGTAGGGGAGTGGAGTTGTGCATGTGCGGACCGAGGTCCAGCATGGATGGGACACCGTTTAGGGTGATGTGTACTCGTTTCACTAGCGTTGTGGAAAGTCGTAGTCCAACTATGCTAGATGTTACGGTATAACTTCTCGCACAAACTTTATGAGGACCTACCTTGGGTGGGGCTTCATATGGGTGGATTGGTAATGTGGCGAGGTAACTACGAAAAGCTGCATGACGGTCACTCGATCTACATGGCTAAGGAATCGTGTAGAGCTATCGGGTCGATTGTCTCTTGTGGGTAAAGATGTACAGTCTCTGCAGAGTATAAACTGTTCAAACAGTCGTACCCATGGTCAAGGGCGGAAATGAGAACTTATTCGAGTTAGTTGCATTTCAAAAAAACCTTTATGAGCGAGATGAAAACTCATCGGGGGAAGGTGACCCTGACTTTGGCTTTTCCTGGAGGGTAACGTACTCCAATGGTGATAATGATCAAAACTAATATTCGGTAGAGGTAACCATGCACTTACAGGATTTGACCAAACCAAGAGGAACCATCCTCACACAGGATACAACTGTGGATGTTCTGGTAGACGGTATAGTAAGCATTGTATGCCACTTATTTTTTTTCATGGAAGCGTAAGATTTCAACATCTTTCGACGTACCTGTTCATGTTGGCAATTGATGGCTTTTGGGTAAAAATAAATAGTAGTGGCTAAAAGAAGTGACTTTTAGAAGGAGGGCTCAAGCGGTGGAAAAAGTGAGGAAGAGATGTGTGCACGAGATAGGAGCCAAAGGGGGTGCGTGATGTGCCTGTAACCCCCCGTCTTATCTCTGAAGTGAGACAGGAGTGAGAGGAGTAAGAAATCCACTTTAAAAACCTAGATGTTCACATTGGTTTTTGGTAGGCTCATATTAGGAGAGAACTTCATCTGGTTACTCCACTAAATTATTACTACTAAAAAAAAGTGGATGTAGATGCTAGTAATACAACAAACACAGCATGTTGTCCTGTGACGCATATACGACGAACAAGCCGCTGGCATGAAACAAGCAGCATAATGATCATCGTAGATTAATAACCTGTTGTCAATGGATAAGCTAGGGCAGTGTACATGCTCATTGTAAGCTCTATTATTACATTAAAAATATCATGCCTGGTCCTCAACAAAAATATCATAAGACCATGGTTCATGAAAAAACCAGTACAAGACATTTTGTTGGAAGCAATTATTGATTAGTTGATGTAACAAGCAATTCATTTACTACAAATTTTGGGAGGCAAGGATAGCAGTACAAGTCAGTAGTCACATTAATTAAGATGCTTTATTGGACACATAAAGCATGCTTACGGCACCAATCATATTGCCAAGCTCTCTTAAACAAAACCATATATATATATATATACATATATATACATATATATATATATATACATATATATATATATATACATATACATATATATATACATATATATACATACATATATATATATACATATATATATATACATATATATACATATATATACATATACATATATATATATACATATATATATACATATACATATATATATATATATACATATATATACATATATATACATATATATATATACATATATATATATATACATATATATATACATACATATATATACATACATATATATATACATATATATATATACATATATATATACATATATATATATACATATATATATACATATATATATACATATATATATACATATATATATATACATATATATATACATATATATATACATATATATATACATATATATATACATATATACATATATATATATATATATATATATATATATATATATATGTATATATATATATATGTATATATATATATATGTATATATATATATATATGTATATATATATATATATACCAATATTAATTCGGTTTGATTTAATTTGAAGTAATAATTCGGTTTGATTTAATTTGACTTTGATTTAATTTGAAGTAATAATTCGGTTTATTTTACTGTTCAAAAGTAATTACTGTTCAATTTACTGTTCACGCGTATTAACTTTTATCAGGATCTTGCAGGTTGGCGAAACCAAATTGACAGCCGGTGGTTTTAGTAATGTTGTAAAAATCCTACTCGGTACTCACCATATTTCTTACTAATTTGCTTCAGAAGTAGCTAATCTTTCCCAAGAATTCCTAGTCATAATCATATAGGATAAGTTTTTATCGTCACCCTAGGCAGTTCCACCCGAAGGGAACACTTCTCTATGGCCTAAAATTTCTCCAAAGCCAACTTGGCTCGCGGAAGAATCACCAAAGAGTTTCTCTCCTACAGGGTCCCTAGCATAAATCTTTATCCCACATGATTATAAACCAAAAACTCAATGGGTGCTTAAAGAAAAACTACTTCATTTCCACAAACTAGTTTACATATGGTTTTCCCTTTCGGGAACCCCGAGAGATTAACACAAAGATAGAGAATATACCTTACACAAAGACTTACAACACTTTGTTCTTGATGGATATATTACAATGATACTCTCACTATGAACTAAAGCTAGAGTGGAGGTGGAAGGAAGCTGAATGCTGGAAGGTTTTGGTCTCCGATACCCCCTTCTTGCAGATGAAACCATCCTTTTATAGTAGCTGGAGGGATCAATCCTTCCTTATTTAATTCAGATCTATAGTCTTTAGAGAGTCCTGGATTGTGCTGTCTTGGCACCTCCTTTTCTTTCTGAGATGACACGGGATGATAGCGGTCATGCTCATGTCTGCTTCTTTATTCAATAATTGATGTACTCTGCCTTCAAATAGTGGTATGCATAATTGGTGGAGGCAATTCGTGGCACACAGACTTCTGTCTTCTTCTGTCGGTAAAGAAGTATGCGTGGCACACAGACCTCTGTCTTCTTCTGTCGGCAAGGATTCCTTCTTATCAGAGTAAAGAATTATTGACAGGGAATAATTCATTATTATCAGCGAGACTTTTAGGGTTATATCTTTTAGAGTAAATGTGGAATTTGCCCATGCCCGGCAATATCCATAATGTCTTCATCTGATAAAGATATTTCAAATTTTTCATCATATGATTTTTTCATATCTTCAAACTTTTCATTTATTTCTTTTCTTATTTCCTTTAAAATTTCTTCTTTTATATCCTTTTTCCATAAAGGAGATATTGCTTCAAGTTTTTCATCTATTTTCAAATCTATATATGATCCATCTAATGGGTCTGCTTTCTTAGTTAAACATTCTTTATAAGTGGGTCTCTTTGATGATTCTTCTCCTTCTTTTATATTTAAGGAAGGTAATGAGACTGAAAGTTTGGGTGAAGAAATTGGAGCTTTCTTATTTTTGGCCCTTTTGCATTTTTGAATATATTCTTTAGCAGCTGGCTCCATATGATAATTTATTCCCAAAATTTTTCTTGCTTGAGTTAGTGCTTCATCAATATCTGCATATTTCTTCCAGGATATTCCTCCTGTTAGTTTTGAATCTATCTTTTGCGCTACTATCTCTTCAAATGATATATAGATTCCAGGCAACCTTCCTTCAAATACTACATATAATGGTTTCAACTCTATGAATTCAGGATTCTCTAGAATAGGCATTGATTCATTTATCATATGAAAATATTCAGCAAGGCTGTTCAGAATTGATAGCATATATCCTTTCTCTTCGCGCTTATTGTTATATTGATACCAGAAATTATCTAATATGCATTCTTGCACTTCATCAATAATCACATGATCTTTCGGCTTGAATTTGTATGAGTTTGGGGGAAATATTTTGAGCTTATTTTCAGTTCCGAAGCTGAAGAATTCATTCCCATTGTAATTTGTTGATTTCTTCATGCCTGCAAAATAGATGAACGTGATAATAAGTCAGGCAATTTGTTTTCCTTTCCCTTAATATGTTCAAACACAATTTTATAGCCATTTCCAGTAATTATATCTTCAAATAACACCCATCTTCTAGTTGAACTTTTCTTGCTATTTATTTGATTATGATATCTACAAATGGCTTCGCAGTCTGTTCGTACTGTGAATTCTTTGAAGCCTAAGTATAGCCTGAAAGAGTTTATCGCATTAATTATTGCTAAAATTTCTCTATCAGTATTATTTACAGTTTTAAGCTTATAACTGCCTGAAGCATACCTGCATATTTTTTCCTCTGTTTTTGATGAAAATTTATTAGGTTTTTGTTTCAGTATAGCTCCCCATCCTATTTGAGAGGCATCAGTTTCAATAATGAAATAATTCTCGTCTAGAGGTAGTTCTAGAGGTTTCAATTCTCTAACCTTTTCCTTTATTATCTTTACTAATTTAACATCTTCAGAGTTGAAGTACTTTTGGCCATTTTTCCTTAGCTTGGCATATAGAGGGCCAGCTAATTTTGCTAGATTTTCAATGTAATTTCTGGCATAATTGACAATTCCTAAAAATTGTTGTAATATCTTTCTATCATTCATGGCATCAGGAAATTGTAAAATCTTTTTTGCTATATGATCTTGTAGATAAATTTTTCCTTCTCCTATCTCATGACCTAGAAAATTTATTTTTTCTTTACAGATTTCCATTTTCCTTTTAGATAATATTAGCCCGTTTTGTTCCACCTTTCTAAAAAACACTTCTAAGTGAGCAATATGTTCTTTATAGGTTTTTGAAAATATTAATAAGTCATCTATATATACTAATATGAATTCTTGATTTTCATTAAATATGTTCTGCATCTTTCTTTGAAATAATGCTGGTGCATTTTTTAAACCTAAAGGCATTACAAGCCATTCAAAATGTCCTTGAGGACATGTGAATGCTGTCCATTCTATTGATTCTTCTGCCATCTTTACCTGCCAAAACCCAGCTTTTAAATCAAATTTAGAAAAATATCTACTTCCTTGTATCCTATTAATCCATTCTTGTTTATTGGGAATGTTGTAGGCATCTTCTATGGTATTATCATTTAGTCTTTTATAATTAATTACCATTCTTGACTTTCCTCTAGCAATTTCAGCATGATTTCTTACTATAAAAGCGGTTGATCTATGAGGGCTTCTACTTTCTCTTATAGCTCCTAACTTTAATAGTTCTTCTATGTGCATTTTAAATTCCTCTATGTCTTTTGGAGTGGCTTCAATAGGACATGTTTTAATTATATGTTCTGGATTTATTATACTGATTTTACAGACAATTGAATTCTTATCCCAATGTTTCATAGGTATTTCTCCAATTATTTGAATATCCTCCAATCTCTGTATGATCTTTTCTATATCTTTTTTGGATTTAATATCTCTATACCAATTTGGAGAGAATGATTGTAGTCCAATACATTCTATACATGAATTTGATGTATAATAAACTTCTATATTTTCACTTAGCTCTTCTTCTGTGTTTAGCTCTTCTGTGTTTCTTTGTGTCTCACCACGCTTTCGCACTTCTGAGATATATGGAATATTATTTTGATATGGAATTAATGTTATACCATCTTCATGTATAACTGTGGTCTGTACTGAGTGTTGTAGAAATCTAAGGCCTATTATCATATCATCATTTATCATAGATAAATCTCTTATTGTGATTTCATCTATGATGTATTTTGTGCAATTTATATACATTTCAATGTTATAAGCCAACTGATTATGAACTTTCTTTATTCCTGACATGTCTGTTGATATCTCTGCTTTATTATCTTCTATGGTCTGCACTATGTCTGGACATTTTATAAAATATTTGTCATGGATAATATTTTTTGTACAACCTGTATCAACTAATGCTAATAACTTGTAGGAAATATTTGGTTTTAATTTTATTTTTACTGGGATTCTTATTCCTAATATTTCTTTAAAAGGTAACTTAACTATATATTTATTTCCAAAACTAGTTATAGCATCTTTTAGTTGGATCAACTTGGTTCCTTTGCTTTCTTTTAAGATTATAGCTTGTTCTTTATACTCAGTGTTTTCTGTGTTTTTCGTGACTTTTTCTTCTGGTAAATCTTTAGTGTCCAACTGATATTTGAGCTCTTCTAATTCTACTTCTAATTTATTCATTCTATTTTCTAATGTTCTAACCCTGCTAGATAATATCTTATCATCTGATTCTAGTTCTATTTCTTGTCTCCATCTATGTCCCTTTGCCTTTAAGCATTCTGAACATGCTTGTTTCAGACATAGACTACAGGTAGCTCTGTTTTCTTGACTTGGATAATATATACAAAAGGTACATTTTATATTGTAATCACCTTTCCCTCTTATCCAATCATGTTCACAGTTTATTTGATTCATCATTTCAATATTTAAACCAGTTAATTCATCTATTAAGTCTATTTCATCAATGCTTGATTCATAATCTCCTTCGTTAATTTCCACTTCTTCTGTTTCTATGATTGAATATATTGACTCATCATCCTTTATTTCATCATCACAAACCAATATATTTTCGTTTACACTATCTATTATTAAAACCCTTTCTTGTTCTTCATATTTACTTGAGTATCTTTTCTGATCTTTATTGGGACAGGTTTTACTTAGATGATCTGGCGAATTGCATATAAAACATCTACATGTTTTATCATAGCTTTTACTAGGATTATAACGCCTTACATTTCTTTTATGCAAATAGGGAGCCTTATTATCTGATTTCCTAAGAAAATACCTCCTCTTTGTTTTATATCTATTATTTTGAGGTTTAAATTGTTTTCTCCCTTTAGGTCTATCCTCTCCATATGTTAAAGGTATTTGAACTATTTTGTTACAAAAATTATAATCAGCATATTTCATAGATCTTTGAGCCTGTATATTGGTGCATATTTTTCTTAATTGTTTAAACACATATGTTATAGCTTGAGATATGTTAACGACTGAGCCTTCTGTTTCTTTTTTATATTCTTCAAAAATTATGCTTCCTAATGGATCAGGTAGTTTGTTGAAGTACCTTTCTACTATGCCTTTATTGTATCCTTGTTTAGCTGTAGTGGCATTATATAAATAGTGTTGAGAAAATTCCTTTATTCCTTTCCAACTTGTTAATGTTAACTTTTCTATTTCTCTCAACCTTTCATTCTGTAATGTTGTATACCCTAAATCTGGGTCTTCTGCTATAATAATATTTGATATTATGTTTGCAAAGTTATTTGGGTTACTTCCTGCTCTTTTTAATTCTTCGTAAAGGTTGGGATAGTTTTCTACCCATTGTTCCCATAAAACTTTCACAGATTCTCCTAGGAATGTTTCCAAGTATGTTAGCATATCTTCAACTTTATTTCCTATATTATGCTGATTTTGTATATATTTTTGTACTATTAAACCTTTCCATATGCTTACAATATTTGGCCAATCTATGGGGTCATGTGCAGCTAAGTTTAATATTGCCCCATCACTTTTATGATTTTGGAATTTTATAGCCTTTTCAAAATCTCTTTTCTTAGAACCCATATATCTATATTGTCCAGGGATATAATTATATGCATAATCTTCTTTTTCTGGAGGCCATCTTCCTGCTGCTCTAGAGGGTCTCTCCCTTTCTCCTTCAGTTTTTACAGAATTTGAACTTTCACCATATCTTCTTCTCTTTCCCTTTCCTAGATCTACTTCCATTGCTTCCATTGCATTGTCTAAATTATGTAAGCCTATTTCATCCAAAGAATTTATGAAATCATTATATTGGTCGGCATTGTCTATAACTTCTTCTTCATTACATGCTATCTCTATTTCTTCTTCATGACTTTCTAACAATAATCTTTCGTTTTCTTCCCACTGTTCTTCTTCAGTTATTGTTTGCTTTTCTTTGGTATCTTTATTTTCTATACTTTCTTCATTTTCAGACTGTTTTATTTTATCGATTTGTTCATTTGAATTATTCATGGCTATAACTTTGTCCTTTTTTAATTTTCTTAGTCTAAATAATTCTCTACGAAAGTAAATTTCTTTTTCTCTTAACTTAGGCCATTCGTTTTTCATAACATTATTATAATCTTCAGATATATATTTTAACTTGTCTTCACAATATTCTATTTCACTGTCTAAGTCTAATTTCTCCATGAATTCGGAAATACTATTTCTCCTGTTCTCTTCAATATTTCTATCCTCAATATCTCTTTCAGATATAACTGAATCTAAATCATCTAATGCTCTTGATTTATAGTTTATAAATCTAATGCTAGTATTCCCTTTATTATTTTGGTAACTTATATAATCTTCAGGTTGTTTTAAGGTCTTCTCCTCTATTAAGCTACTTATGTTCCATTCTTCACCTGCCCTTTCTTCTGCACTGATTTTTAAAGGACTCATGAATTTTATCCCTTTAGATTGCATGCTTTCAATTACATCTTTCACATTTACTTTATATCTAGTACTACTTTTATTAGTTAGTCTTCCTATGAATTCTATGCTTACTAATAAATTTGTTCCTTTAAAATCTTCATAACCCTTAGTTTGAAAGCCAAAACTCATTTTTTCTATGAATTCTTTTATAGGCATGATTAAATCTGGGGCTATATAAGTTATCAGGTTATTTTCATTCATGTCTCCTTCCAGAAAACCTAATGCTGCTTTATTTACTGTATCCCACCTTTTATCTAATAATGATATTAGAACTTTTGTACCTAGTTTCTTTCTTGTCATACCTTTAATTCCTATAATATACATACCTTGATGTATATATTTGTAGCCTGAATATTTTAGTCCATTCTCAATTTGCTTACTTACAATTCTTAATTCTACTGGCTGTGTTAAAACACTTAATTCTACCTCTCTAGATATTCTGTATAATCCAGTCTTATTTTCAAACATACCCATATGATATATCTGTTGGGGTTTTATTTTTCTCAAAGTATCTCTTTGATACCTTTCAAGATCTCTTTCCAAGTCTATGACTTCTTCTAGATTATCAATGTCTTCACTCTTTCCTTTCATTCTGTCTATTAAAGTTAAAGGCCTAGCATCAGTATTTACTAACTGGAGGGTCTTATTTCTTCTAACGAAGCTTTTAGATATGTCCATTTTTCAGAGTTTATGGCTCTGGTAGATGTAACTATTCCTGATGAAGTTAGCACAATATCTCTGTTCCTATCTTCAGTATCTATTTTATTCAAGATCTGGACTAATAATTGAAGAATAGTATTATTTTGTCTTATTATTACTTTAGAATCTTCTTTAGGTGATTCGTAGTTGGAGAAGCCAATAGGATGCTCTAGATATTTTTCTGTTTCTTGTAATGCTTTATTATATTCTGACATATACTAAGAGAGAACTAAATTCTTAACCTCTTCTATTAGTCTCTTAATATTAATCACTTCTTGATCTAAATATTTTAGATCTTCTGCTGTCTTTATGACTTCTCTTTTAGTTTTGTCGGAACTTGGTAAAGAGCTTAATTTGGTAGAAATTTCTTCTTTAATGTAGTCACTATTTTTGCTAATATTATTTCGTTGTGCTTTACCTTCTTCTAAGATTTGCAAAATTAAATTTATATTGTTATATATATGGGAATATTTTTCTACCAACTGGTTGTGTTCTTTATGTAACCTTTCTAATTTCAAATCTAATTCGTCCTGCCTTTTGCCCCAAGTTATATAAAAATTATGTAAAAGATCAACGAGTAAATTTAGTTGACTATGAGAGGTATGCCAGATATGTTCTTCAGAGGGGTTTATTCTACACCTTATATTAATATTATCTTTAGTATTAACTGTTTTACCAGTACTAACTTCTAAGTTTAGATATTTTAGTTTTTCAATGATGACAAACCTTGCTCTGATACCAATATTACTTCGGTTTGATATATATATATATATATATATATATATATATATATATATATATATATATATATATATATATATATATATATATATATATATATATATATATATATATATATATATATATATATATATATATATGAGCCTGACAACACTAATCCTCCGCAAGTTGGGCAAGTTGCATTTTGTAGACAACAATGGTGGCTCATCCACGGTTCAGATGTCACCATTCAAGGCCATCAGCCGCACAAGTCACTCTCACCGCCACACTGTAGGTACTTTTTTATAATACCTAATTTTTAAACGAAGCATCTTTTTAAAATAGGATCTACTAGTCGATTGTAGTACACACTATAATGAATTCATTTATATCGTCTAAAATCGCACGTGAATGTCTATCTATAAATTTCTTTATAAATTGTTATTATTTATAAGTCGAAACTAAAAACTAATATGGATGAGCCGTACATACGAATCATCCTGCTCTCAATCTTGCTTCATCACCCAGGGGTGAGTTCAATGCGCAATGCATTTGCTGCCATCTTAATATTTCTTCTTACGCATGTCGTCGAAGAGAAGACCAACTATTACCTATTGGCATATAAACCAGGTGTGTTACTGTTTCGTATAAGACTGATGTATTATGACTGACATATGGGCCCACATGTGAATGTTTTAGAACAAACAAAATTCAATGGGACGTGGAGCATGGAAAAATCCAGAGGGGAGGGGATACAGGCAGGTGATGATTAAACCAATTATTATGCAAGTGTTTGGTTCAAAGTACGTACTGCGTAGACACAGTAGTCATTAGAACATTCTTTGTTCATTCACAACTTAGTGCATATGCTTTGCATAAACAAAGTGTTTTTTTTCCTGCGTAATGGCACGCATGCTGACAAGAAAGTACAAACCCTACATGAGGGGACAGGCTTAATCTCTCTAGGAAGCAGCAATCATACAAGAAGATAGGAGGGAGGCAGGAAAGCAAGGCAGGTGAGGCAGATAGCACATTTTGCACTAATTTATAACAAACTGATGTATCTGTGTCAGCATCCAGTAATCCCCTGACCCAAATAAAGCACAATAATTGCTTCTTCGATTTGCTCCTCCCACCAAACATGTTCTTTTCTCTCCTCACGTTTCTTTCTTTCTTCATAGCAGCGTGTGGGCAACAAGACAATGCAAGAAGATGGTAATGCGCTAACGTCATTTCTCGATTCCAGGGACCATTTACAACACTGCTCAGAGGATGCAGGTCCAAACAACATCTTCTGTGATGTGTCCTCCGTTTCTTTGTTACACATAGATTGCCAGCTCTGAAATTCTGCAACCTAGATGAAGCTTCTTCCCTTTTCCAACACCACTGATCTTGAGAAATTGGTCACACATTCACAGCATTGTTCAATGACATGAACAGAAGTTGGCAATCGCAGGCAGTGATGCTGGGTACTAGAGAGACCAGTTTGGCCAGCAAGTTTAGCGCTGAGACTGCCCACCCTGGAGTAGCCATAATTTGAGCTGTCGGTAGGTAATTAACTGGATACAATGGATACTGACTGAAGCAGTAATCTTCAAGCATTGGATTCATGGAGATAGAAATCGAGCCTTAGTTGAAACAGCCCAACAATGTTCTCCTTACCCTATCGACAACACGGTTCCTATTAGTCGGGCTGTTGGATAAGGGGAATTCTTTGCTGTCATCCAGGAGGAATCGGTAGACCTCCCATTGACGCTCCGACGCTGCCTGTCTCCCGATTTCAGCCTGAAATGAAAAAGGGACACAGTAAATACTAACTTCATTATGAACTCATTTTGCACCTTATCTAATTAGTGTGTAACTCTTACAGAGAAAATGCAGATTCCAAGCGCTTTCAGAGCAAAAGTAGCATCGTAGAATACACGTGGTCGTCCCTTCCCGGATAGCTCAACAGGGTTGGCAACAAGGAGTTCCGTGTCAGGTCCACGGCTGACAATCATCACCCTGAGAGGATGGAGCATCTCTAACCTCAGGCGTGACCGCAGAACATCCTGTTTCTCAGGATCAATAACCTTCTTGCCATCAGCCTGCTTGATAAAAAGATCCACCTCTCGAAAACCTTTCTTGTCTGACCAGAACCGTCCATATGTTACCTAAAATAGAGTAACAAATCATGGTATAAGATAATATACACAAGCCATTTAAATTACATACAAGTAATAAGTACGGTGATGCAAGTATGCAACTACTGTTCTTTGTAAGCCACGAATTGTAGCCTATTGAAGACTAGACAACAGATAATCATGATTTAACAGAAAAGAGACTGATAATTTTAGCTATGTGCAACCCATGCATATTTCTCCAAGTACCTGAATGCTGCAGTCCTTCACTGTTCTCAAAATGTCATAAATAAGCCCCTTCTGACCAACACAAATAATTTGGAGCAGTGTGTGTGCAGGGCTCAGGGAATTGTCAAAGTTGATGGTGGCTTTCTGCATCTTTTTCATCTCTGCACAAAGAAACCTTGAACAGATCTCGCTGTCAGCTAATTCCAACCTGAACAGTTCCTCAGAGATTGTTGGAGGAAGAGAAGAGAATCCTTGGTGGAACCCTTCCGCTAATAGAATTTCACAGCTTATGGAAGGACCTAAGGTAGCAATCAGCATGGAGTAAGTCTCTTCTTGCCTTTCCTTTGTGTGCAACAATTCCCTTGAGATAGAAATATTAACAGTCATATATATGGTAGAATTATCACGTCATGCAATTAACCAACACCATTTGGAATAAGCAGCAGTTGAACATTAAAGCAGCAGCTAGCGAGTGTTGAAACTTAGAACTGAAGCTAATATTTCAGCAACATGCACAAAACGACTGAAGTTTGACACTGCGACATACATGCCATCGGTGATAAAGAAGAGGTCCACAACTCTTCCGTCAGGCGTGGTCGACACCTTCACTCTGTGGATTATAAGCTCTAACTCCGATAGTATGTGCGTCACATCTGCGAATCGCAAGGTATGTAATTATATCACAACTTGTATTACTTCAATGGCACAGCCATTCAAAACGCAAGAGACAGAAGGAGATGTTCTCACCATGCAACAGCCCCTTCCGGTCGGCCGAGAAGAGCTTGAGGAGGTAGAACTGCGAGGGGCCTGGCTGGGTGACGTCAGGGTAGAAAGGGATGGCATACGATGAAGGGCACATCGACATGAGCCGGTTCTTGAGGTTCCCCCACCGGATGTTGATCGACGGCGAGCGGGGCACGACCCAGAACACCACGTAGCACCATTGCCCGTCCGTGGACACGTCTGCCAAAATCCCAGAAGACTCGAATTTTAGATGATAAAGGGTAATTAAAGATTTAGTAGTACAATTATGAAGAACCAGGTGAAACAGGGTGCTGTAGCACAACAAAACAGGTGTTGTTTATTATGAGTAAGTACTTGCAAGTTGCAATGGTTTGTCAATTTGGATGTTTAAGATAGTAGTAGCACCACTAATGATTGATTAACAACGACATGAACTGTAGCAAGAGGATGGTTAACCAACAACGAGATGAACTGTAGCAAGAAGCATGTGCTGTTTTACACAGAAGCGCACAGTAACATGAACAAAAAAATTAGATTAGATGGCAATTTGGCATAAGAAAAGGAAAAAGTAGCCTTTCGAGAAACGAACAGAAAAGGAGCACAGATAATGACGAACCCAAAACAAGTCGCCCGTGAGCTGTACACCCAATTTTTGGACGGAAAACAGCTAAAAATCAAATATTTTTCTTCGGAAACACGCATAGCGAAAAAAAGAGAGTAAAACTTGCCATCCAAAAAACAGGAGAGGAAAGCCGTTCTCACCAACCACACTAGACAGGAAAAAAAGGAGCAGGCTTTCAAGCACACAACCACCCACGATCCTGGAAAGATCCAACCTTTTTTCCAATCTAGTTGCCCAATTCGCACTCGCGAGAAACAAAGCAACCCAAGTTTCGTAGAACCAACTTTAGGAAAGAGACAGCAATCGAAGCGAAGAAGAACAGACAGAAGTACATAATAAGAGGTATATAGGTCGGGCGGTGCTCACCGCCGCGCGTGATGCGGAGGCCGAACTCGAGGATGGTGCGGCAGAGGTCGCAGCCGAGGCCCGCCTGGTCGGGGCAGTTGACGGTGATGACGTTGTCCTCCACCTGGCTGGTGGCCAGCTGCATCACCACGGCGTCCTCCACTCCCCCCGCCGCCGCGGCGCCATCCAGCACCATCCCTCCTGCTCCTCCCCCCGAAGATCTCGCCGCCACCTCCCCCACAGGCATCACCCGTCCGGTCCGGCCGGCGAGATTCCGGATCCTCCCTCTCTTCCTCGGCTTCTCTTTTGGCTTCGTTCGTCTGACTCTTACAAAAAAAAATTGTTTTTTTTTCTCGCGTTTTTGTGGGGGGAAGAAGACGTGGTGTGCGTGTTTGGGTACAAACACGACACGATACGGCGATGGGTGGTGCGAAGCGGCGGAGGCGTAGTTATCTGTGGATTGCAGGTGGAGCCCGCGGCTGAGTCAGCGTGGGAGCGCGAGGCGGGAGCAACCCGGGCCCACCTGCCATTGACTCGATCACTACTCGTACGTCCAGGCGGGCGCGGGAACGGAACCAGCTCTCACCTTGTCTTGTTTCTTTCCTGCTAGGCGTACGCGCTGGTTGGGGACCTGCCTATGGGAATTAGTTTTTTTCTCGTTTATTTGGTCGCTTTTTAGCCAAACCTAAAGCAAAGAGATTTGGATTTGGCACGTATACATACACTTTGTTGTAAGTTACTCCTCCGATTAACATTTTGGGATACGTGTAATCAAATTTCATAAACTTTAGTTATCGTCTTAGATTGGACATGTGAAAATGACACGTGTACATTTATCTCAAAAGTACTTTTGTAACATTATGATTTTGTTAATATATTATAGTAGAAATTAGTGATCAAAGATATATTTTAGAGATCTTGGTCATGTCCAAAACATCACTCTTTTGTGACTGAGGAAGTACTACGAGTACAACATATACATTAATAACTATATGTTCTACCATTGTGTAGTAATAATGATATCACACTATTTTTATCTCAACCTTAGGGTCGAAAAACACTATAAAGCCTAGCTCTATTTACTCTATATTAAAGTACATTGCTCTCCTTTTCTCAACAACTTAAGCTTTTAGATGAACTAGGTGGGTGTCTAACTAGATTTGGAATGTAGATTTTTTTCTTCTCGATTTATGAGGGAATTGAACTGTTTGTCGTAAAATTCATATATACTCAATGGGGCCTAAGAACTTTTAAGTTTATTGCAGTGGGTAGTGTGACACATATTATTGTATAAGTTTATTGCAGTGGGTAGTGTGACACACATAATTGTATACTAGTAAGATACTCGTACGTTGCAATGAGGTTTCAAAAGAAGATGATACATATAATTAAACGTAACCTAAATCATTCAATGAACATTAAAAAGAGGGAGGTATCTTATCATCGAAAGTTAGGTCGGTATGGCTGGATACGCCGTTGTCGAGATCGCCGCTCCAGATCTACCCTCCCTGACCTCTTGGCTTCGCGGTTCTTTCTTACTTTCGACGGTGTACACCTCGTCCGAGATGATGTACTTCACCTCCCTGTTCGTCGTCCACACCGGTGTACCCCACATCCTGGTCGCCGATCTCAGTAGTGTACACTTCCATTCTATCATCGTCCTCGATGGTGTACACCAATGCCTCATTGTCTGTACCGGTATGCTCCTCTTCTTCGCCACTGAGTACCGCTCCACCCGTCTCCTCTTTTTTGTCATCCTAGTACAGCAGTTGTATGGTGGTGCATGGGAGGAAGGAGTAACAGAGGAACCAAAGGGCTCGGCCACGTCACCATTTTTTAACGGATGTGCCATCGAATTGAGATCTAGTGGCTAGAATCAGCTGATGGAGGAGGTTGATCTAGATGTAAATAAAAAAACACGTTCAACCCCTCCACTCCCAACCGACGCAGTTTCCTTCCCTCCCTCATCTCCCCTCGTTCGTGTGCCAGCACCTCCAGGAGCCACCACTCCCCGCGCCTCCTCCCTGTGGTGGCTCCTGATAGTGGTGCCACCTCCTCACCTCCCCTGATCCACCATCCCGAAGATCACCACCACTAGATGCATCATCTCTAAGGCTGCCATCTTTGCATTTGGCTAGTACACCTCCACCTTCAGACTTCAGTACTCCTCGGGAACAGTTATCGTGCTCCTCACCAGTGTCCCCAAACCCATGACTACTTGATCTCGAGGTCATCATCCTCAACGCCGGTGTTCTCCACCTTGGAGCGATGGATCCGGCAGACCCTGAGGTCATCGTGTCCATATCCGACGTCCCCGAGGTTGTCTCCACTGGATTCGGTCGTCCTCGCCTCCACCGCTGTCAGGTCAGGTCGTCCTTGCAATAGGACAGTGGGGGCAGTGGTGGATCAAGAACATGGAGTCATAGCTGGAGCCAGCCGACCACACCCATAGAAAAAGGAGAAGTGGAAGGTGACGGTGTTGGTGGAGGAGAGTGTACTGACCGAAAGGACTCATTATTACAAATGAGGTTTTAAGACCTCGCACAATCACAAAACAAAGCGGAAGCATAAATAAATCCAGCGAAGACCCATCAATACGCCACATGCAATTGACTGGGGAAGCGCGACCTAGTACTCCGGGAATCCTTCGTCGAATCCGCAAGCGAAGTAGTCGTAGTCTCCCTCTTGAGCTCAATATTCTTCTGAGTTTATTTTAAGTGCAGCATGTGAGTACTAAAAGTACTCCGCAAGTCTTGGGAAAAATTCAATAGATGCAAGGCTTAACAAAGGAGGGTTATATGGTTCTTTTGCACAAAACAATATTTTATTTCAATTACTACTAAATATTTTCGAAGGCATCATTTTAACCAATTAATTGTTTTAACTGAAAACTAATAAGCATTTTATAGTGAAGGTTATATCCACCAACACTAGTTAACCAACTCTAGCCGATCAAGTTTAAACTGTGGGTTGTATCCACCCACACTGGCTCCAACCGTCAGGATACCCCTTCCGAGAGTTCCCTCCACTCTCAAAACTTTGTTTTTAAAACAAAAACCAAAAGATCTACCATGTGAATGCATTCCTTGCCCGCCCTTGACCATGGGCACGGCTATTCGAATAGTTTGACACTTTGCAGAAGTTGTACAACTTTACCCCCAAGAGATAAATTATCTTAACAGTTACCACGCTTCCTTTGGCATGAGACACAGATAAAATATCACAAAGCCTTCTCCTCACTCTAGTCTAGCTAGACACCACCCCGCTGAGGTTTCACCGCAGAAGGGTTAAATTCACCCAGTCCGAAGCCCCCTCTTGCGCCATATGAGTACAGTAAATCCCTGTCCCTCACTGTGAATAACCAGTAAATCCCTGGCACCCACTTTCCACTGGTGGCACCTAGACTAAACTATCATGATTTACTCAGCTAGGTCGTACCCACATAGACTCGGGGTTGTACGGTAGTGCTTAGTCTGGACAATCACAAGCGTCGGTCCTTAATCGATTAGGGCGGAACATACACTTTACAAGATCTCGTGCTTGCCGCACCAATCCAAACCAACCATCCGCCCTAGTCTAAACCAACTTTTACATTTTATTTATTTTTAAAAGAACAGTGGCAACACCAGTCACCACTTATTTCTAAATACAAATACCAGTTGAATGAAATATGGTTTCCCATTCCAAAGTTACAAAAGAATTAAATAGCATGACTAAGCATTTTACTACAGTTCTAATATTACCAAAGAATTATGTAATTCTCATTATTGAGACAAAGGTTATACTAGGGTTACAAGGATACATGGCATTCAAGTTCAATTGAGGGCATATCAAGGTTGGATTAACTATGCCTTAAGACCAAAATTAGAGTTCTATGTAAATAGCGATGCACATATATTTAAAATAATTAAAAACATTTCTCAAACATAGGTTCAAAATGATCAAAGGAGACTTACCTTCTTGCACGCTCTCTGGGTCTTCTTGTTGCGGAGTGGAGAGGTCTTCGACAACGGTGGAATCTACGCGCGAAAAGACGGAGCAAACAAAATAAATAAATACAAACAAAATCCAAATAAAATCAAAAATTCAAATAGAGGGCATATTTAAGTAGTTCATGATTTTAGAAGAATTTAGAAATTTGAACGGCTCAATTTGGAGTTAAAATGAATAAGTTATGCTTATTTAAAGATCTCAGTTCAGATAAATCCATAAATTATGCAATTTCTGACAGGTGGAGCCCATTGCAGAATTTACATTTTAATCTTTTTCTTTTACTGATTATTCTCTGTGTCTATGGCCAGTGGGGCCCACATGTCAGTGAGCCTACTACTCAGTTACTGACAAGTGGGACCCTTCTGTCAGTGGCCCCAGGCTGCTCTTGGCCACTGACAGGTGGGACCCTAAGGGCTCTGGACCCACAGGCCAGCGAAGACACTGACAGGCGGGGCCCAGATGTCAGCCGGCCCATAGACCAACAGCGACTGACGAGTGGGGCCCAGATGTCAGAGCGAAAAATAATAGAAATGGCTCAACCTCAGCGTGCGGAGCCAGGGGCGCAAACGCACGCCGAGGGAACCAGGGGAAGGGAGAGATAACACTGTTAACCAACTGAGCTCACGGGTGTTTCTTACCCACAAAGGGTAAGTATACCTTTTGAGGTATTTGCCGGAGGGGTTCGGGCAGAGGCGGACGGAGGCGACGGCGAGGGGTGGCCGGAGGGGTTCGGGTGCTCCGATGCGGCGGCGTTCTGGTGGCGGGGAGGCTCGGCCGAAGGGTCGGGGAGCTTCGCACCGATGCGGGGAAGCCGGAGGAGGCAACGGCGTGGCGCGAGAGGCTTCGGGGTGGCGGCGATTCCTCGCCGGAGGGCTCGCCGGGGTGCGCACGGGGAACTCGCGGTGCGGGGCACTCGGGGCTCGGGAAGGGGAGGTGGAGTGCGGCGGGAGGTTGTGCGGAGGGAGGCGGAGCCAAGGGGGCTTTTATAGGGCGGAGGGGGGCACAGGCGCGGCAATTGCTCGCCGGTGATGGTGGCCGGAAAAAGGAAGGGAGAGGGGAAGGAAGGAAAGAGGGGGCGCGGAAGGAAAGGGGGACGCGGCATTAGGGGGATCCGGTCGCGGCGGTGCCCGGAGTTTCCAAAACCGGAGAGCCGGGGAAGGAAAGGCGGGATTTGTGGGGACTCGGTCGCCGGCGCAAGGAAGGAAAGAGGGGGAGAAAAGAAGGAAGGTGGCGCGGGGTAGACGACGGGTCTGACAGCTGGGGCCCGCGCGTAGCGAGAGAGGAGGGGAGAGAACGGGCGGCTCGGATGAAGCCACGTGGCTCGGAGGGAGGATCGGGCGGCGGGTGCGGTTAAGTGGGAGGGAACGGCCGGATGGGCGAGTGGGGTGGCGTGGTGCGCATCGGGCCGGCCACGCGTCGGCCCGAGGGGAGGGGAAGGCGGAGCCGGCTGACGGGTCGGGCCCGCTTGGCGGAGGGAGAGGGGGAAACAGCCGGGATTAGGCCGGGCGGCGATGTGGGCGGATCTGGGCCGTCCACGCGTCGGCCAGAGGGAGAGGAGTTGGGATTTTATTTTTAGAATTTGGTTTTGATTTTCAGAAAAGGCTAGAAAATTATTTAAGCCTCAGAAAAATATGAAAATACCTCCAAAAATTCCAGAAAAATTCACAGAAGCTCCTGGAGATATTTTGGACTTAATAAAATTATTTCCAACTAATGTTGGTATTTAATTTTCATACTTTAAAATACTTTTTAAATTTTAAAAATATGTTTTAAACTCCAGAAAACTCAGAAAACCAAATAAAAATCCAAATAACTCCAAATGAAATTCAAATACTTTAAAATATTTAATTTGAAATTAAAATTTTCAGAAATAGGATTTTTTGGGATGTTACAGTTGGACCTAAGGGACAAGCCAGAGTCTAGTAGTTCTTGTGATCCCTAACCACCATGCCGTTAGATCTGGCCATCCTCGACCCCGGTGGCACGAGATATGGCCATCCTCGATCCCGAGGCCACAGTCTTCCTCCTCCCTAGCTCCACCATCTTCCTCCTCCCTGATGTCACCTCCACGCTAACTGATTCATGCCACTGACTCCTTGCTCGCCGAATCTAGCTGCTGCTCGACGACTACTGACTTGTCGTGATCATCAATCACCAGCGCTGCCACTCGTTGTGAATTTGGCTTGTAAAACTAGCAAGGGGCTTGTGCATGGCATGGTAGAGGGAGAGGATTATAAGAGGTTGATCGGAGCGAGGAAAGGAGGCAGCGCTAATTAGGACATGAGATAGCGAGAGTGGCTAGCGGTTGGGGACTCAAGGGTGTAGCCGCATGAGGAAGGGAAGAGGAGCGGTTGGGGTGTGAGGCCATGAGTAGTTTAGGAAGGGAGCCGGCTAATGACACGGGCCTGATGTATGTCAAGAGGAGATGCTGAAATGCGCTGCAACAGGGAGAAGGAAGAGAGAGGCGGTGAACATCAAACTCTCTTTTATGTTAATAGATATAGTAGTTAATATAGCACATTGATCTTTCCGTTGGATGGCAACAATTGAACGAATGACACAATTCTATTGCGCTACAGTACATATTTCGAATTCACATGCATACTGAACATGCATGATAATTGGCCGTGCAAGGACAATTACAATGAGTTGAGCAGCTAGTCAAGTCTAGCTTGGTGCATTTCTTAAGCTAGGCACGCCATGGACCACCCAAGATGTAGCAAAGAGCCAAGGGAACATATAAAACATGTGGAGAATATATATATGACAAACTAAATGTATGTCTTGGTGAACTGTATAGCGTGCTGATTTGTACATATCTAACAGAACAACGGTACTAATGAATGATACTGCTCACTTTGTGTTCAAATGAAAGAGAAATATTAAGAGGAGAACATTGTGAAGAATGAGTGTTGTTGCCACTTAATTAATCCTATATGTGATCATTATGAAATAGACGAGAGAAATATAAATCAACGTACACTGTAGATTCATGTATAAAATTTTTCCGAGAGAAATTAAATTACATATATTTAATCTCTGCAGCCAGCATGATCACAATTCATAAAAAGCAATGCAGTTGGGGATGAAGGGCCAAGAGTTGGGTGGATATAGCTTTTTTTGTCTCCGTCCATTGCTTCGCTGTCTCGCTGGCGACGTGATGAATATTCCCAAATATGATTATAAATATATATTTTTAAAATAAACATAATTACGAATTTAAATATTTTTAAATATAAATACGAATCGAATGTCGTAACGAATATGAATCTGAATCGAATATGTACTTAATTCGGTCGAATATGAGCATCCTCCTATAACTTCTGTAACAAATCTTGGTAGAACAAATTTCTAGTGGTTTTACTGGTTTTTTATTGGTTTTTGACCAGTTACCAGAACGGTTAACGATTTTAAACCACTCAAATTCAAATTTCGAATCACAAAATTCGTCTGGGTTTTTCCGAGTTCCGGAAACGGATTGAATACAAATCGAATAGTCTCGAATCCGAATATTCTTGCATACGAATGTGAATATGAATATTCTCAAATACGGATACGAATATTCTTGAATACGAATATTTTTAAATATGGATTTTACTTATCATATTCACGTTTTCTCGAATATAAATATCGGATAAAACGGATTATCTATTACTGTTTTCTACCCCTACCTATAGGCCCGAAATGGATGGCCGTAGGGATGGAAACAGATCGGATACGACCGAATAGTCTCAAATACGAATATGAATCCATATTTTTAAAACGAATATGAATACAAATTCGAATATTCTCAAATACAGATACGAATATTCTCGAATACGAATGCGGATATTTTTGAATACGGATTTTCTCGGATACGAATATCAGATAAAACGGATTCCTAGTGGTTTTGCCAATTTTTCACCAGTTTTTGACCCGTTACCGGTTTTAAACCGCCTAAATTCAAATTTTGAATCACAAAATTCGTACGGATTGAATACGAATACGGATACGAATATTCTCGAATACGTATGCGAATACAAATATTCTCAAATACGGACATGAATATTCTCGAATACGAATACGAACATTTTCGAATACGGATTTTTCTTACTACATTCGCGTTTTCTCGGATACGAATATCGGATAAAATGAATTATCCGTTACTGTTTTCCACCCCTAGATGGCCGGATCGAGTAGCATGCAGTCCACTAACTTTCTCAATTTTTCCTTCTGGAAAACCTTAGAATCTCGAATTAAAATCTCACCACGCATCGGTTTTTTTTAAAAAAATCTCGCTACGCATCTAGATGCAAAGATTATGCAAATTAAACGTTGTCAAGCCGAAAATTGTATATACGAGCCAATGTTATTACCGAGGTAGACATAGCTGAACCCAAAGGGAACGAGTTCCTCTGACGTAACGTCAGAGTGACGTTGGGTCACTGCGCGTGGCCCCCGCGTCGCGTGGGGCCCACGCGTCAGTGACCCGACGCAACGTCAGAGGATCTCAATTCAACCCAAAGATGGCTGCCATGCTAAGCTAAACGGTCGTTTACATTAGGCAAATGTAGCGATGTAGCTAGAAGAGACGCGGTTCATAGAGAGATTTTTTTTATTTGTGTTTTCTTTCCGTGATATATCTCTACTTCTTAAAAATATAAGTTGATGATAGTCGGTGTATTCTCTATCATCTCCATCACCATGGATCTGAGCCATCCCTTTGTACTCGCGCAGCCAGCCCCACTACTCACGATGGCAGTTTACTTCAAAAACCAGGAACCACAACCAACTTCCCTACCCAGATCTCTCCCTCCTCCCTGACGTGTTCCTTTCCTCACCCCTCCCACTCGTGATCCTAAATCACCTCCACACACCACAAGTGAACCCCTCGCCACGTCTCCCACGCAGCCGTGTGATCCACCTCCTCTCACGTCTCCATGCCGATAGGCCCATGCGCTCGCCCCCTCCGTGAAACACTAGCGCAATGCCCATCCTCCCTTCCATCGTCGTAAGTTGGCGGTGACGGTGGTAGCGGTGGTGGCAAGATCTCAGTGGTGTCAACGGCGACAAGATTCGGCCACTGGGTGCGATGCCGATGGCCATGGCGAGCCAAAGGGCAACCTCACGTTGGAGTCGACCTCGGGAGAAGGAGCAGACTAAACAAGGGAGAAGGAGTGGGCTAAGTTATGTGATCCAGATCTAATTGCCTCCGGCCGTCTTCCCTGTGCCCGGCAGCGGCAGATAATATCATGTTCTTCACCTTCGGTGGGTAGAGTTGGCCGTCTTGGCATCTTCTTTGCTGCATGTGTGATCTCTGAATCTGATACGAGCCATCCATCTCTCTCCCCTCCTCTCTCTCAGGGTCTAACCGCCCCTCCCCTCCACTTCTCATGACCCCTGCTTCTGCTCCCGATTTCAGTAATGTCGTCGAGCACCTGAGAGGCGATTCTTGAGCCTTGGACGATGGGTGCCATGTCTTGGATGGGGCGTAGCTACGGCGAAGTGCAATCTTGAATTGTGCTTTCCCCTAGGGGCTGGAATTCGCTTTGCTGCTCTCGGTATTGATCTGCTTTACCATACCTTTGTGGTTTTCTTACGCTAGTTTCATATTTTTTCAAAAGCTGTTATGATTAGTGTTGCTCATGGTTATTGTTACCAATCCATATAGAGTTACTACTGTCATGGGCTATCACATTAACATCTCCTTAATTTACCTATTAAATCAAGTTTTGACCTACTTCAAATGAGATATGCAATTATGCAATGCCCGTTGGACTTTGACTCTTGAGAGTTTACTCCAACTTTGTGGAATCAGTTGCAATCTCTTGATGGTTACTTAGCCTGACTACCTGACCAAACAATTTGGAATTGCGATAAGAAGTAGCTGATTTCTTTGGTTGAATGCAAATGTTAAGTGACTACATATTCTGAAGCTAAGGTGCTACAACAACCGTAAGAATACAAGCACAATAGCACCACTCTTATACTATTTTTTGCAACTAAGGACTTTGGCTAAACTCACACACACATGTGCGTATTTACGTATTTTCACGTGAAAATCACATGACTTGTGACTTCCAACATGCAATTGCGCCATACCATAGCGTTGTTCGTGGCACGTTAAATTCACCTTTTTATTTTGCTGAATCATGCTATTATCTCTTTCTTAATTCTATTTGAATGCGAATTCAAACATCTGAATTAATTCGATTAATGACGTTAGGTACTGGATTAATTCAATTTAATTAAGTTAATGGCATCAGTTACTGGAAACATCTATAAAAGACTTGGAGACGTTCAGGCCAAAGTGACTAACATCCTTCATTCATTCTTTCTACTTCTCCTGATCTATGTTGTTGTGCTGCGTGGCCAAACCTAACCGGCGTTCTTTCTTGGGATCTCCGGACCATTGCCTCATAAGATTCTACATGGGGCGGCAATAAGATTTCTGGGTAGCACATTTGCATGACTGCTCTTGCTCTGCTACTTCTACGTCTTGCACTGCATAAAGTCTGTGATGCTTTTTGGTTCTTCATCAAGCTCTACTGTAAGTTATTCGTGTGATAGATCAGCCATGTTATATTTATTTTCTGAAGTATAATAAATTGTCTGTGGTTAGTTCTGAGTTTTATATTACTAGTTTTTCCGTATTTATCTCCTAGTAAATATTGAAATTAAAATATTACTCATATTTCGAACATGATGCACGTGTTTGCGTACGTGTAATTGGATTGAATTCATCGATCATACTCTGCATCAATCCATGCATGTCATGCAGGGGTGCGGTATTAATTTTATTTTGTCCTGACGGCTTTTTCGATCGATCGACCGCGGCTATATATATGATTGATGTCACGTTCCAGGTATTTTTCCATCTATGTATGTATTATATCTCTATCCTTTTTTTGAAACCTAGATATCTCTGCCGTTGATCTAGCTAGTAGAGTAATTTCTAAACAGATTGATATATGATGCTGTAATTGATTAATTACATTAATGAAATAGCTACTGATGATCGACCGATCAAATGACGGTGCATCATGCAATACATACATAGGTGCATGTGGGCCTAGCTAGCTAAAACTAGCGAATTGAAGCAACGGGATTTCAGGAAAACGATGGGCCGGCGACCAATGAATATGAATAGTAGTTGTTCCATTCCTTGTCAGCTAGCTGCTAGGTTTGCGGCTGCATGGAACGGGGACCAATATGGGCCTGTTTGGTTGCCTGCATGCGGGTGGCTCGCACCAGCGCATGCAGGGAGATGGTGTTTGGTTGGCTGCGGAGAGGAGAGGGCCTGCACGAGCGGATGCAAAAAAACAACTGGAGCCAGACTGAGGAGGAACGCGGCTGAGGAGCTTCCCTCCTCAGCCTGGGCACGCTCATGCAGGCAACCAAACAGGCCCGCGCGAAGAACACGATAGCCGCCATCTGAGCTTCTTCCTGCTGAAAGCTAGCTAGCTTCCAATCAAGAGGCACGTTCACTTCAGCACTGACCTGACTGACCCCATGTGCACTCATGATCCACCATAAGACAGAGAATTATATATAGAGTAAAGTTGTTTAGTGATCGCGACTTGAAAAATACTATTATGAAGAAGAGGAGCTATAAAAAACCATCACAAAGATTGAAAAATCTACCATCACAAAGATTGAAAAATCTACAAAATACCAGTATTGTGACATTTCCATCTGTTTGCTCCGTTAACCTCCATTTTAGTGAGGGAAGTATTCATAAATTACTATTTTGTCCTTATGACCATCTTTTCCTTTGTTCACAACTAGACGAGCTTAGGTAGGAATGGATTCACCTCTTGTTGTAGTTGTCTAGCATGATTCCTTGTCATTGGACCCACATAAATCTCATTTGTAGAAGCCATGTATATACCATTTTGCCCCTGCCTTATCTTCTTGTTCCTTCTTCCTCCTTCAAGCAATGGTAGCCACCGCCACATCTCATTCTAGTGCCATGGTCAGATCCGTGCGTCATCTTCAAAGTCGACTCCACTGCCGCATCCACCCAAGGGTGCCTCCCCATTCTCCCTTGTGCCTAGTGTGAAGGGCGCTACCCCTGCCTCCTCGCTCGGCAACCCTTAGAAGTCATGCGACGCATGGGTAGCCATGCATCGGTGCCCTACCAAGCATGAGCTATAGAGCCCGTGTCCGTCTCCTAGCTCAAGGTTAGTCACTCTCCACACCTCCCTCACCTTAGTAGCTACCCAGAGTCGAAGCAGCAGCGGCAATTGTCATTTTTGTCACTGGTAATCGAAGACATCTGTCTCACTCTCCATCATGAAATTCATCACCAACATTTCACCAATCCCAAATTCCTTCCACCGTTAGCTTCTAGACCTCATAGTGAAGCTCTTAGATATCCTTGTTTGGCCCCTTTGGCATTTGGTCATTGCCAGTGGAGTGCACTCACACGCCACCACTGGGGTTTCCGTCGCTTTGCTGCATTCTAGGCCGAACCACCTGCATCACCACCTTCACCTTGGTCCCAAAAGTCCGTTCCATGCCTCTGCTAGCCACCTCATCGCTATCAGATCACCTTCATCGTGCACTACTGCCATGCCCCCGACCTCAACGCCACCAGCCCAACTCCGGCCGCTGTGAGCTCACACCATACAGCCTCAACCTGTGTTGCATGCAAAAATAAATCCCCATGCCTCAATCCACCTCCCCATACCTCCCTTCACTGCAGCCGAGCCTTACTGTCAGTGGAATCGCCGTTGTTGCCATTAGACAGAAAGAGAGTGAGCAGAGAGATTGGAGGAAAGATGGATCTTAACTTCATTTGGAGAGAGACTTCATTTGGAGAGAGAATGATAGGTGGCCTAGACAATGCAAAAGAAAAAAGAAAGAAAAGAAGGAAGAATGAAAGCAAAATGGATTCACTCCAGCGAGATGGAAAACTTCACGACAGTGGCATTCTGTAGATTTGTTGGCCTTTGCGATGGTATTTTGCAGCCCCTCTCCTTCGCGATGGTATTTTCCAAGTCGTGATTTTTTGCGATGGTACTCAACAAATTTACTCTTATATATATGTATGCACGGTGTCGGAGGAGATATGTGCAGCTAGCTAGGTGTGTGCATCTATCAAACGCCGACTTGTCAGCGATAACTGTACACCGCTGGTTCACACATACAAGCCCAGCGGTGAAGTCAGGATGAAAATATGATTTTTTAAATAATGTATTTTTATTAATATTATATAAATACACCATCACTTAAAAATTACAAAAATAATCCTCTATCACCAATTCAAATGGTGACAGAGGCTTGTCACTATTTGAATTGGTGACTATCCTATGTAGAGTCTTATGTAGCAGTGTGTAGGGCTTTATCGCCAATTCAACTAGCGATGAACTAGTGATAGAGTCCTGTGGTAGTGTTATCACTTCGGCCTAAAAAAGGAGATGGCATAGTGTTGTCTTTTCTAACTAAAAAGACTATGGACTCACTTGTTACGATACTTGTTATTACCATTACCCCTTCATCGCACTTTTGAGAAGGAAGCTATCTTGTGCTCATAGGACAAATCATGTAGTATAGCAACTTTACAAAGAGGCTAGAACAAAGAGTGAATAGCATATCACTGTGAATATCATAGCACGTGACTAACATATAGCACATATGACAAAGACCCACTAACTCAAATGGACCTACGCGGGGTTCCTCCAAGGCACTACCCCATGAGTGCTCTCATCCCTGCACCAACACTTTGTATGACCTGACGAGTAGGTCCATTGGTTAGGTGTGTGCCATGACCTGGCTAGGCAAGCCGCAGGTGTGAGAGTCACAACGTTCTACTGAATCGGTGTAAGTTCAAGCTCTATTAAATTGGTTTTGGTAATAATAATAATAATAAATACAATTGTGAGACTAATATGTTTTGATTGATTACGATTTCTTAGTCTCACTTGGATGAAAAAGGTGAAAAAACATAAGAGGTATGCATTCAATATCACATTCTTATCTTATTGCATTCCTTGGATCCGAAATATAGAATGAATTTTACCAAATAAGTCAAACTTGAATATGTACATATGCTTTCACAATACATTCTTGTATGCACACATTTAGGGGGAATTCACTCTATGTTTTGTGGTTTCATTAGTATTGATCCATGTTCTGTTTTCACATATTAAAAATCTTTACTTTGAAACATATCCCTAGATTATATATAGTTTGTGTAGTTCATATATACTTATAATCGGGTTGTCATCTAGTTCTTCTATTATGTTTTAATAGTTGGATGATTAATGACAACCGGATGAGTAAGTTTTTCTTTGAAAGCTTATTCTAGAATATATAATTGTTGTGTACATGCTATATACTCGCAGTTCAATTTCTATCTCATTATTTATTGAGATTGTCATGAATTATTAAAAAGGAAAGATTGTAAAATCAAGTCCCTCCATTATTAGTTAATGGTAAAGTTTGGTAATTAATGATAATTATTTTGTGGACTAATATTTTTCATGAGTAGGATGAATAGGTTAGGTTCCACAAATGGGGAAGACTTGGGATAACTTCATTTGTTGAAAATTATCAAGTCAAGTGGTGGATGCATCATGAGTTGATGTATGTCCAAGAGGAGATGAACATGTGTTGATCATTAAGTCAAGCGAAGACCCATCATGTGTTGATCGAGGTCAAGTGAAGGATGCATCATGTGTTAATACATGAAAAGACTATGACTCAAGGCAAAGGTATGGTTAGCTAGGGCTAAGAATATGTTCAAAGTCTTTTACCGGTATTGGTGTTTGGTTGGAAGACCGAGGTGCTAGTATGGATTGTCGTACTATTAAGAGGGGTCATGTCTAGTAGCTTGAGTCTCATCATGTATGTCGATAACTCAACCTCACTTGCTCTAACTCTTCTTGGCATGAAGCTTGTATTTGCAAATGTGTTTTGTAAATAGTTGGGCTCATGTGTTGAATCCTTGTAACATTGGACTATATGTTGCAAATGTGTTTTTCAAGTGTTTCAAGCCTATGTTTCCATTCTTTACAGTATGAGACTTATATTTGTAAATGTGTTTGCAAATGGTTGAAGCTCATATATATAATCTATGTGTCATGATTCTAAAAGTGTGCAATATATTTTGCAACTTGTTGAGAATCATGGATAATCCTTGTGTGCATGATACTTTAATTTACAAATGTGTTTTGCAAAATCTGTTGAAGTATATGCACTTCTCAGGGAATTCAAAAATACCACAATGTTTCTGCGGTACTACCGCTAGTCAGAACTACCGGTGTTGTAATCATAGAACTACCGCATCTAGTGGTGGTCGGAAGACCTATGTGGTTAAGAACCATTGTGGTCGAACCAATGTGGTCGGAGACCTATGTGGTCGAAGATTAATGTGGTCAGGAACCAGCATGGTCGAAGTTGATGTAGTCGAACCAACGAGGTCAAAGATCGACATAGTCGATGACCTGTGTGGTCGAAGATCGACGTGGTCAAAAATTAAAGTGGTCAAAATTGACGTGGTCGAGATCTGTGTGATCGAAACCAGTGTGGTCGAGATCTATGTGATCGAACATTGATGTGGTCGAAAATTGACATGGCCGACGTGGTCGAGACCTGAGTGGTTGTGTAACATCCTGATTTTCAGAGCATTTTTTAAGCTTTTAAAATAAAATTTACCATTTGGATTTTTCTAGAATTAATTAAAGCTTAAAATATATTTTTTATTAAATAAAAGAATTTAATGTGACTAAATTAAACTTGAACATTTGTTGAAAGTATTTTATTTTGGTTTCTTCTGTCTCAAGGATTTTTCTGGATTTACTTGCTATTTTTAGAGCTTAAGAGATTTTAATTGAATTTCCAAAAATAGAAAGCCCTGGAAAATCCTAAAACCCTAATGGGTTGAAGCCCATTCCTCCAGCCTGGCCCATCCCATGCACCGCCACGCATCGGCCATCTACCGCTCGCCCACCCACATCCATCCGTCCGACCGATCTCCACTGCCGACCGTCCGATCTCCCTTTGCCACGCGTCACCAATCCACCGACCCAGTCACTATTCATCTTCCTCCCGAGAGCCCGTCGCCGTGTTCATTTCGAACTCCGCCACTGCCGTCTCCGAGCCGGAGTTCTCAGCATCTGTGCCATCTCTGACTCGGCCTTTCGGCCGTGTCTGACCCCGCCTCCTCGGCAAATAGCCGGCCGCCCCTCTCATTTTGCCTGTCCCAAACTTTCACCGCCCTCATTGCCCATAGCCACTTCTCTGCCATCGTCTTCGTCTTCGGCCGTCGAGCTTCGCCTCCGTTCGCCGCTTTTTCCTTGCCATTCTGCTACCACCGGTGAGTCACTGTTTAAGTCGTCACCTCTCTCCCGCTCGGCTAGCCACCGCCATCGGTCAGCTGCCCCGCCAGCCACTTCGCCCATCCCGCCGTCGGTTGAACCCCTGTTGCCACCCTCGGTTCGCGAGTCCGCCGCCTCACACAGCGTGCCCACCAACTCAACCTGCACCTGCGCCCGCGCATCGGTTCGCCTCTTCGGTGCACTCAGTCCACCATAGACCGACTCGTTGACACCTTGGGCCCACCTGTCAGATGCACTATTCCATAGATCCATGCATCGACCGAGCCGAGTCAGCCACCACCTCACCTGCCATATCAGCCCTAGTCACCACATCAGCATGCCTAGTCGTCTAGTGCACTGTTCCATGAACCGAGATCACCATAGACCAGCCTTTTCGTGCACCAGGTTCACAACACAGTAGAATTTCCGATTTTCAGCCTTCCTTTAGATTAGATTTTTCGAGAGCCCATTCTTCTCCGCCCTAGCTCCGATTGACCCAATTCTTTTTCCTAAATTCATATAAAATTGGGCTCTATCTTTTCGGTTTTGTAGTTTTTGGAGTTCACTTGAATTTTATTTGATTTTGTTTTGTGTATCATTTTGTTTTCTCTCTCGTTAAATCACGCTTTCGAAGGAGCTGAAGCAAGATTTGAAGATCAAGACGCATTAACTGAGCAAGACCAAGGCAGGTCATGTCCTTTGATCATGTTGAACCTAGTTTTCAAATCTATCATGTATTACTTTGTTTTAAATTATTATGCATCGCTATTTTATTATAAACATTTGTATTGGTAGTTAATGACCTACTTAATTAATTCTTCCTTGATATATTGAATGTCATAATTCTATTATCACCTTAGGATGGGTAATTATCTAGTGATGCAATATTAGTTGTCACATGAGTTGTACGTTTAAATTGCTTAGCCATGCTTACAATAATGTTGGGTTTATCATCACATGTGTTTAATTAATTAATTTTGAGTTAATGATATATTGGAATGTGGTGGTCATCCACAATTACAAAATTTGAGTACCATGACATGGGAGGTGTAATTGGTGTTGGTTATACAAAATTAGTTTTCACTTGGGCGAATGATTGTGTAGTAAAGATAGTGCAGTTTGCACATTGGAATGTGGATGTTTCACCTGGTAATACTTAAGGACTTAACTTTGTGCACCATTGATCTGAGCCTTACTATACAACCACATGTCTAGTATGGGATAGACCTGGTTAACTAACTTGTGATATTTCAATTTCGATTCTACCATTGTGATGAACATGGTTGCTAATTTCCATGAGGCGCAAGGGGGGTGTGAGGCGAAACCCTAGCAGGCATAATTAGGTTGGGATTGAGCATTATAAAGGCCTTGTCATGATTTTTTTTGCCGCACACCAAAGGAAGTGTGTTAATAGCATGGCAATATGCGATTATCATGTCTTGTGGGTAAAGTTGTACAACCTCTGCAGAGTGTAAAAATATTCGAATAGCCGTGTCCTCGGTTATGGACAATGCTCGGTGATTTCACACAAGGGGTAGAGTTTTCATAAAAATCTTGGTAGGTTAAATTGGGAAGTGAATGGTTAATTCACTGCTGGTTTATTTCATGAAATGGTAGTTCACAGGTGGTTCATTGGAGTGAACAGTCAGTTCACTTGTGGTTACTCTCAATTCATTTGGTTATTACTTATTAATCATTTTCAAAGTTCGTTTTTCAATCTATTCATTGTATTTACTTTAAATTGTTGCTTTCTTTAAAATTAATCCTTCAGCTATCTTTTGGTAAGCCTTGCATACTATATTGCATCTTTTTTTACAAATGACTTGCTGAGTACTCTATGTACTCACAGCTATATCCACATTTGCTCGGTTGAGGCAGAAGGACCAGATCAGTAGGAGGTACCAGAAGGAGGATACTTCAATGACTTTGTGGATTAGGACTTTTCTCCCTAGTCAATTGCCTGTGGGCATGTCGAATTGCTATTACGTTTATTTCTATTTTTCTGCTACAAGTTTCTTAAGCCTTTTAGGCTATTATCTATAAGCTTGGCCATAAGGTTGCAACTCTGATAATTAATAATATTTGAGTCTTTTCTTAGTAAATCATGATATGGTCGATATTTCATCTTTGTTTATAATGTATGCACTAGCGTGATCATGGACTAGTGTGGGTTACATAGGAGGTCCGGATTTGCATATTCGAGTCTCGACAAGTTGAAACCAATATGATCAGAGATCAGCACAGTCAGAGACCTACGTGGTCAATCCAAACAATGTGGTTGAAGACCAGTATGGTCCGAGACCAGCATAGTCAGAGACCTGTGGGGTCGAACTGAAAACATGGTCGGAGATCAACATGGCTGGAGACTTGAGTGGTCGAACCATCCAACGTGGTCAGGGACCAGTGTAGTTGACGATCAGCACTTTCGACCAGCTCTGTGTGAGCAGTCTCATCGGCTCTGTGTGAGTGGTTCAATCAACGAGCAGTACTATCGGCTCTGTGTGAGCGGTACTTCTAAGTTTCAGAATGACTGGCTTGTGTAGCGGTATGGTTTTTCCAGAGAGACCTATGTGGAGTCTTCTCATCCCTGCGGAAATCGGTAGTTCCGCACTAGTGTTGCAGTACTTTCCATGATCGGTAGTACCAGACTTTACACGTCAGAACTACCAGATTTGCCAACAACGACTAGTTTTCTGGCCGTTGCAAAGGGGAGTGAAAGTATTGATTGTAAGCCAGCAATACTTTCGAAAATCCTATTTTTTCAAGGGTTTTGCTTTCAATGGCTAGTTTTTGTGGTGTGGGTATATATACCCCCTTGTGGCCGGTTGGAGACAGTAATGCTTCACTCCATTTCACTCTCTTGAGCTAGTATAAAGTCCTCCTCTCAATTGTGCATGTGTTGCACCTTGTGAGTAAGGAGGAAGACTTTAGATTGTATGTGTTGCATCTAGAAGTGGATTATGTATCCACTCGAGTTTATGCATTTGTTGCACATGGTAAGAGTCAAGCAAGGGGCTTGACTTATTACTCTTGGAGTTTGCTGACTCCTAAACAGCGTTGGAGGCATCGTGGGCAGTGATCTTCTCAAAGAAGATTGTGAGAAGACCCAGCAAAATTGTGAGGGTTGGAGCTCACCTACTCGGAGCGGGAAAGAGCTACCACTAGTGAATTGAGGCGTTTCGACTTAATTTATAGAGTCTAATTCGTTGGGCTAGCCTCAACATGGATTAGGGGAGACCGGCAAATCTCCGATCACCATGGTAAAAAGCAACCGTGTCAATTATGGTTGTTTTCTTGTGCTCAATTTACATTCAAGCAATTTTCGTTCATAGAATTAAATTGATTGCTTATCATCCTAGGATTGTAAACCTTAACATAGACTTAGAGTGTTGGTGCACTTAAGTGAACATAATTAATTTAGGCAATATTTGTGCTAAACCAATTTGAGTCAAGCTTTTGAATCTTATACTTGGTTTAGCCAAATAGAAATTTATAATTAATTAGAGAAGAATTTTTAGACCGTCTATTCATCCCCCTCTAGTTGGCCTTCTCGATCTAACAGTCGGCTAGCTCGGTCCTGGCGCGTCAGAGAGCTGTGAACCACCCAGAACGTTCATTGCCTTGTCCTCCAGGGGCTGAGCCAACCAGTCATCCGCTGGGTCATCATCATTGTCCCACTTCGCCCGATGTCCTATCGTGTCATCTGTAGCCTATGTGCCATGTGCGGACATGTCCTCCACGTAGTTCTTGAGATGGTGGCCTGCAAGGAATATATGATACAATTGAAATATCTTTCCAAAGTTGAGCAAAGGCAACGAGAAGTGAGTGGCATACTTGGGTAAATCTGGGCTATTGAGCCATAGGGGTTGTACCCTGCCAGGAAGAGCCCCCTGCCACGTCCGATGGAGGTGTGCTGGGTGCATGCGATGTGCGCGGTGTGCTGTGGCTGATCCCTCGAGCATGTATTGCAGATGCGCATGTAACCACGTTGGCCCTTGTCATCCTACACAATGTCAGTGAGACGATGATTTGGCCTTGTCTCTGATCCAACAAGCGTAGCTCTGGGCCCACCATCTCTGGTCCTCGATATCAGAGTGGTCAAATCATCATGAACCTCCCTTATGAGATCACTCTGTGTGGCAAGGAAAACATGTTAGAATTAATACAACCTTAAGTAGTGGAATATAATTAATTGTGTGTTGCCAACTAAGTGATGGAAGGTGGAGTCCAGCGAGTAGGGTAGGTGTCTGTTGTTCTAGCAAAGTGCATTGGTGGATCCTCCGCAACGTGCACCACTTGAGTCCTGGTGCGCATGCTATGCCACTCGATGTAGTCGTTGTACATCGGGTGGTTGTAGGGGGTGTGCTCAACGTGGATGTCCTCTAATGCAAGTGCCCACTGCTGGATGTATGGCTCCGTGCATTGGGCCCAACCTGCATGTCTTGTGACTCCCATCCTCATGTGTCTGCAAATACCCAGAACTGATGTATGTTAGTACTTACAAACTTAACACGTGCTATTGAATTAAAATAAATTTTGGCTGGTTTTTTTGGCCTTTTATAGGCTGGCTTTTATCACCATTTCAAATGGAGACAAAGGGTGCGGGGCCTCTATTGCCATTTGAAATGGTGATTGAATCTGCGTGGGCTTCTGTTGCCATATCAATTGATGATTGATCTCTCTGTCGCCAATTGAAATGGTGACAAAACCTGTGGCACCGATGTGGCACTATGTTGCCTATTGGTTTGACGATAGAGCCTCTATCGTTATTTTAAATGACGACAGAGGATTATTTCTATATTTTTAAGGGATGGTATATTTATGTAATATTAATAAAAATAGATTATTTTAAAAATCATGAAAATGGAGGGTGAACTCAAAGAATTTACTGACTCATGCCGGGCTGCCTTCCTTGTAGGCTCTCCGTCACCATGGTGGGTCGCCCATCACCTCATGCTCGTGCCCTCGCCGCACCCTCATAGTCGCAGGCTCCTCATGACGTGCGTCGCCGTGGTGGGCCACTACATCCTTCCCAAGGGCCGAGCCGCAACCTCTCTCTTTCTTTCTCTCCCTCTCTCTCTGTGATCTGCATTTGCCTGTATATAGGGCAGGCAAGAGGCTAAGAGTCTCCAACTGCCAATTTTGTTTCTTCATTGCAATTCTATGAATAAATTAAAAATTACATCGCTACACAAATTACAAAATACAATTGTTAGTTTAGATTTTATTGTTTAGTACTTAAATAGTCTATGCAAATATGCCATACAACACCTAAGCATCAACGAGACTACAAGAATAAACAAGAAAGAATCAAGAATTCATGATAAATACCTAAGTGGCTTAGTCAGTCAGATTTGTAGCTCCTGACCATTGCTGCCCTAGGACCCCCCGTGTATCCTCGCACCGCCGCTGCCCTCATCGGTGTAGCACTACGCCACCCTAATCCCTTCCTCCACTCCTCGACTCCTTTGCCCGGTCTTCCCCTTCCCGGCTAGCCAGCTCATTGGGCTGCTTCCCTGGCCACGGCATGTCACGGTCACATCTCCACCCTGACTTCTCCAAGCAGATGAGCCCAGTGCCCCTTGGGTAGTCAGTGCCTCCCCTCCTCATTGCGCTATGCAGCTACTGGCCCACCGCCGCCTAGCCGCGTTAGGGTTTCTTCTCACCCTTGCCTAGTCTTCAGCTTCAGGTGCACGCACATTGCAAAATTCCCCCTTGTGTTTTGCTTCTCCTGTTTGATTCGGTGGCCTACCCGGTGGGGTGGATGTGAGACCGCACTTGGGCCTTATAGGCTATGAAAAAGCCCAAAATTAGCTTCTTCTTCACCTCTGTTCCTGAGTTCATCCATCTTTTCTTCCTCAATTCGAGCTTAGGGCTATGGAAAAGGCTCTTCACACACACACATATGTGTGTGTGAATGGTTCATTTTTTCTTTCCCTAAAATTAAAAAAATAACATGAGCTGACCAACTCAGACAAGTCCACAGTAGAAGTCGTATGGGCCGAAAGTTTTCTATGATCGCATCTAAGCCCAACAAAGGACCATAGGCGATAACTCTGCTTAACACAGCCCGGCCCTTTTGACACCCACCCACAGCGACCGACACAAGCCAGCCAGCAATGCATCCAGCCCTCGCTGCATAGAGGAGAAGAGCAGATTCCATCCAAGAACACATACACACCCGGAGGAGGAGGAGACCGAGAGGAGATGAAGCCCTTCGATCCGTGGCCGGTCTTCTTCCGGAGGGAGTGGAGCCGCAACTGGCCCTTCCTCACCGGATTCGCCATCACCGGCTACCTTATCGTCAAGATGACCTCAAACTTCACCGAGGAGGACCTCAAGAACTCCAAGTTCGTCCAGGAGCACAAGAAGCACTGAGCAGGTCAACCCTATTCCAAATCCGTAGATAGATCTGTAGTTTATTAGTTCTTGTGCAGCTTTTGGTAGATCTGGAAGGTACAGATTAGAGTCATTCCATAACCAACCATTTTGTTATTCTTCTCCCTGCTTGATGCCGACATGCGATGTTTGGTTGGTTTCTTGATGATGCGTCGAATCGATGGGGTATCGGCGATTGCAAGGAAACGGGAGAGTGATTTTGGGGAATTAAAAGCACGAAAAGAGGGGAAAGCAGGATGTTTGCGTTGAAAAATGCTGTAATATCTTGACCTCTGCTTGCCTAGCGGTGCATCTGGTTACACGAATTCATGGGACAACGGCTTTGGGGTATGATTGATCATTGATACAAGGAGAGGAATGAACAACTGAATCGGCAGATTCTTTCACTCAAAAGCCTCCCGCCCTGCCGTTGTAATTCTAACAAAAGGACGGACTAGACTTTTGACATGTGTTATGTTGCTCTATGCAATTAAAGGACGAAAACTGCAGAATCTCCGCGTCACTATCAAAGTGTCCACTCCCATCAAGATGCCCAAACCTTACTCATGGAGTTGCAGAGCAGCAGATCTGCTCCAAGTTTATGGATCCCCTTTTTATTTCTCACAAACAAGAGCATACAAGATAAGATCAATTTCTCAACCAAGTGCTAGTTTTGTTAAGTAAGTTGTGGTGATGCAAAAAAAGGATCCCCATGCTTACCATTGCTATGGCCTGCTACGTGCTATAATAAAAATAATCATATTCTCCATGTCATTGTATGCGTATGTTGGTAATGTTTGATTGGATTATCCAATATTGTCTTGAAGAAATGATTTTATGTCGCCAATTATCTTCTGGGTGGCAAAAAAAAAGTTGGAATGTTGCATTGGGACAAATTAGCTGTATATGACTATATCTGATACTCTGTTTGGTTTTAATCAGTATCTCATATATGAACCTTTAGTAGACTTAAATTGTTAATAATGTATGAATGTGTCCTTGGTTGTTGAGGTCCTTGAGGACATGTAGAGGACCAAATTGGTTGCCCATGGGACGTCTTTATGTTGTTATTTGACAGCACTTGCATGATAAACCATTGGCCTTCAGTTCAAGAAAAAAAAAACCATTGGCCTTTTGCGGTTGCAGAAAATTTTAGTTGTGTCCATGTTAAACTTTTGTTTGTAAATGTTAAAAGATTGCCCCATGCTCCAATCATTAATTTTAGTAGTGGCAATTTTAAGCCTTCGTTTGTAATTGTTTGAACCTGCTACGATCTCCAATGGTTATAATTGCTAAACTGTTCATGGGCAGCAATAATAATAATAACAACAATAATAACAACAACAACAACAACAACAACAACAACAATAATAATAATAATAATAATAACATCAACAACTGAACAGTACTTCCACGCTTTTGCGTGACGTTGGTCATCTTGACTTCTTGTGCACGCGTGACATATCATATTAGATTTTCAATCGTGGGGTATTTTGTTATATTCTGCCTTGTACAGTTATACTTTATGAAATTGCTAATGCTAACTGCTTAACCTTACTGTCTCTGCAGGTGAAAGAACAGCTGCTATTCCTGTGGAGTTGTCTGCGTCGTCAATGTAGCCGGCCAGTTCTACTTCGCTGTTCTAAATGAACTTAGGCGTTTTGTTTGTTTATCCAATTGTGCGCACTTTCTGCTCCTATATTTGTAATCTAATCAGAGGCGTTTGAATTGTTGGACCCAAAAAAATTCAGCATCTGTCTATGATACTTTACGTCTGATCCCATTTCCTGACTTATATCTGGAATATCTGCATGACTACATCTATGGAGACGATAATATTTTTTTTGTGTCATCATGTGCCCTTAACTACTATTGTTTAGGAGCTAGGTAATATAAATCTGCAGCAGTGGATAGAAAAGTGCAGTTGATTCGGGTGTAAAAAGATGTTACATTTCTGGAATTCTGTTTGGATCCACTTAGCAACATTGCCTTTTTGGTCTGATGGTTGAATCACCACGTGCTTACAGTACGAAATTAATTATCGGTCATCTAGTTACAATACTTTTTTGTACGGATGGAATGTAACTGGAGCCAACCTCCAATTAATTTGGTCGCGTCAAGTCGTTAGATTGTCACTTCAGAACCAGAGTACGTGAGAATTGAGAGCACTCGTACCGTTCTACTTCAACTGCCGTATCATTCTCGCACTCTTTCTGGCATCACCATGGACGTGCATCATTCTTTCCTCTAATTTTCTCTTAGATTGGTTGTATTTGCAAGCTCTCCATGCATTCTGCTCAAGTTCCTTGATATCGTCATATATCTTTTGCATTCTTGCAAGTCTGTTTACTATATCAAGGCATAAGCAATGGCCCAAGACTAGCAGCATTCAGGCGTTTGCCCCCGCTAGTCCTACTTCTGACATGCAAAAGAAAACTTAACTTTCTGCACAATGTCTGAAGAAATCAACCAGCATCACTTCTTCAGAAAAAAGCCTCTCTGCAGAACAACAGCAAGGCAAAGTAAGAGCACAACAGCGTTGCATTTGCGTCTAACTATTTTTTTTCCTGCCCGACTATAATGCCACTGTATGTATAATCTGCTGGCTCTTAAATGCTTACTGCAACTTTAGCTTGAAATCTCGCCAGGTAGATGAGGTCAGGCCGTCAGGGAGCTCCTGGGCCCCTTGGCAACAGCTATGCCGTACTTCGTTACCGACGCGACGATCCGCAGATTCCTTGGGCTGAAAAGTTGGAAGTCGTAGAAAGCGAGCAAGGCGATGGAGGAAGCTATCAAGTGGAGGTTGGACTACAAGCCTGAAGCAATTCGCTGGGTATAGCATATATCATCTACTCTACTTAATTGGGATCTGTAATCAAGTCCTATCCTGGTTACATAGAGTAATGCTTGCAATATTACCACTTAAGATGAAAATCGAAATATCAACTGATTAAATCATTCAGAAGAAGTGGAGATTGCAGAAACTGTACTGCAATATGCCACTAACACTGTCTTGTGTAATGCGTTCTTCTATCCATGACTCCATCCCCTTTTAGTTTGCAGGAAGATGTTGCGCAGGAAGCAGGCCAGGGCCTAATGTTCAAGAAAGTGCTAGACGGATGTTAAAGTAGGATCTAGCGTCTAGGGGGCCTAAATGGTCGAAATAAAAATAAGATATTTATATTTTATTTTCTTCCTACTTTTTCAGTTCTAGTCTATTTTTCCATTTGGCTCATGCCTTAATTCCTAACCTATTTAGCGTTTCGGCCCATTTATACACGTGGCTGGCCCACCAGTGACCAGTCTATTTGCCTCTCTCCCCCTATCTCTTCTCTCTCTCCATGTCCATTCTCAATTTCTAACCGCATACAGAGTCACGGACCCCTTATCTCCCCCTACTCACCTCGCACACGCATGCCGACTCTCTCCCCTGTGCGCCTTCTCCTCCCCTCCCCTCTCTCCTCTACCTCTCCCGTAAATACGCCCCTCATCGCTCGCCTCCCCTTGCCGGCTCGCCCGCCTCTCCCGCAGATCCATGGTGTGGAGGGGAGGTGACGCCGTGAGGCCGGCGGAGGGGAGACGCGCGAAGGGGAGGCGGACGATGGGAGGAGACGATGAAGGGGGGAGGGAGGAGGCGGCAGAACAGACCTCGGTCACATTGCGGATTTCGGAGAGGCAGAGGCAGCGTGACGGATTGTGGCAAGGCGGAGGTGATGGTAGCGTGCAGTGCGACACGGCTGTGCTCCACCTCCTATGCCGTTCCAGCACTTCTGCTTATCTAGTCACTCGCTGACCCCGACTGCGCTGCCGCATCTGTCTAGAACGGCATCGCGCTAAGCCCGCCTTGGACCAACTAGGTGGCTCCCTACCTAGCCACCCGACTTAGGGGCAAGACGTGACGGTGGAGTGCTGTCCAGCGCCTACATGGGACCTAGTCGGCCTTCTTCGTCGCTGACAGGGCCGATTACTCAGACAAGCAAGGCAGGACTGTTCTCGTAGTTAGGCTCGGCAGTCCGGTACCTACCTAGCTACTCCACTTGAAAACATACATCGCACTTTGCAATCCATCTGCATATGAAATTATTGCAAAACTGATCATATATACAAGTCTGGAGCAAATTCCCCAGAATTAACATTGCTCTGCAACCTCTCTATAAGTTTGCTCTGAATATTCTGGGTTTTTGCGTGTATGTGTTGTTGTGCATGGATTCTTGGCGTGGGTACGTAACAGAGGTCGAAGTCCTCGTCAGAGCAGCTGCGATGCTTCGTGTACCATCTGGAGAACGCGATGATGAGCATGGCGGACGACGCCGGCGGGCAGGATCAGCAGGTGGTGATGCTGAGCGACTTCGATCCATGGCTGGACGCTGTTGAGCACTAAAGAATCATGTGAGAAAATTTAGAATAATGTTGTGATAAATTATTATAAGTTTTGTAAAGTAGTTGTTTGATTTTACAAAGATTGTATTTTGTCTAAATCATTTTCTGAATTTTTCTAGGAAACGGTAGTACCGCGACTTGAAGCTGATCATACCGCCATGCGGTAGTACCACAACATAGTGCCGGTCATACTGCTAGGCAGTAGTTTCAATTTTTACTTGGCAGTAGTTAATTTTTAGAGAGATCCAGTTGTAAGATACGGTCGTACCAGCCTGTGGGAGCAGTCGTACCGGCTTAGTTAAACTTTTCGGGGTTTTTGGGAAATTAAGTCATAAATTGAGTTGGATTGATCTAGGTCAGCGCATTAATGTTGTGTGAAATATGTTTTGACTAACGTGAACCAAGTTGTGAAGAACTTATGCTTGAAAATAATTTCTTTATATTTGGATGTGCAAGGTCGCTTGGAATCAACCACGTTCAACGGTGAGAATCGGGGCTATGCTCATGGAGGAGCCGAGACCCAGAACAATCGAGTATGCCAGGTGAGATGGTGAGCTCAAGCATGGCACGAGAAAGACAGAAAATGTTAAAGACGAGTTTGAATGGTGGGGTTGCACCATGTGGCTTGGTTAATCGAAGTGAGACGTTGTCCGATAGAACCAAAACGAAAGAGACTTGCCGATGCGTGGTAAGTCAGTGGTGCACCTATACGTGGTAAGCATGATGATTGTTTGCAATGAAAGAGATCACTGGGTGAAGAAAGGATATTTTCATAATTTGACCAAAATATCGAAATGGTTTTCGAAGAAAACCACGACGAGTAAGCGACGCTTAGGAGTGCGGTTTATGTCATGGAGAAACTGGTATAATCAAGATGAATCAAAGCTAAGGACTTAGTGGATTCGGATTTATACGTTTTGAAAAGCGTGCATAAGTATAATGAGTTAAAACCCGTGTGTACGTGAGGTTATCGGGTTTCCCTATTATACCAAGTGGATAGTATCTACTAAGTATTATATGTGGCTGGCTATCCCATTTATTTAAAAAGTTTGGATGGAGACTTATGATTAACCATCCAACTAAGCTCTCTTGTGTTAGGGTTAGGGTTTGACAATTGAGTACTGAGTGTGCTCTTTGTCCTCCATAGTGGAGTGTCTATAAAACTTTTTTTCCTCAAGCAGCAATAGAATCAATATTTAATCACCCTCATGGCTATCTCTTATCTTAATTGATTTGCTCTTGATTTAGCTGGTTTTTCTTCTCCTCTTATCCTTTTTTTATCTTGTTGTGCTAAGAACGTATAAGAGATAGAGATAATATCTGAAAATCAATCTCTACCCATCTAGATACTTCAGTAGCAAGTTCATCAATAAACTCGATTTTTGCACGTTTTTGATCTTTCAAGTGATTTCTTGATATGCGGGTTTTTGGAGTGATTTCTTCGGTATTCTTGTTGTTACATGTGGGAACATATCTAAAGCTATTTTGACTATCTTTTGCCCACAAGCAAGTCTTAATCATCGATTTTGATTTTTGATCGTTTTGGTGCAATCTGTCTTCAAACTAATTAAAAAAGCTCTCAATTCTGACAATGATTTTCATAATCGTTTATTGGAATGTATTCCTGATATCTTTGAGAAGATTTCTACAATTTGATGTCATTTAGATCTACGGATAAAAAGTTTCATAGATTTTTCGTTCGTGAAATCGTGCTGAAATCAATGTTCAGCCTAAAATTACTGTAGCAACAACAGTACCGGGGGTACTATAGCGGTAGTACCGAAATTACTGTTTGTATATCAGTTTTTTTATTTCTTAATTTGCTGAGATTTGTATTAGTTTTCTATCCTAATGTTTGTAATTTTGTAGCTATTAAAATAAAAGATTGTTAAATACTTAGAAAAAAAATTAAAAACAGCATTTACCCATCTATGCTTCCATCCTCGGTCCTGCTAGCACCCCACTGAGGGACTCACGCTCCTCCCTCCACATCCTCCAGAACTACTACCCCGACATGGTCGGTCTCGCCGTCGTCCACGACCCTCCCAGCTCTTCCAGGCCTTCTGGAGGCTCATGAAAGCGTTCATCGACGACGCGACGTACGAGTTGGCCAAGTTCATCTACACCGGCGACGCCGAGAGCCAGAAGGTGATGGCAGGCGCTTGAACATTCTGAAAGATGCACAACCATGCTTGATTGTGACTGATCCCTCGGATGGCTTGATCTATCACTGGACAACCTCAAAGGCAGCCAAGATTAGTCTACCATGCTCCGTAAGTAATTAAGTAGTACTACCAGAGTGCACGTTTGGTACTAGTTCGAGTGCGTCTACCATAATTATGTGTGCTTAGCAATAAACATGAACAAAAGTATATCGATGGAGATACTAACAAATACTCTTTCTGTATATCGATGGAGATGGGAATTTCAGTTGTGCCGAGTGAAAGATGGGGACATGAGTGCCTGATTAGTCTAACAAATGCTCTTTCTGTAGATCGATGGAGATGGGAATTTCAGTTGTGCCGAGTGAAAGATGGGGACATGAGTGCCCGATTAGTCAGACAGCAACGCCACGATACATCCACTTGTCATAAAACGTATGGTGTCAAAAGTATAAGATAAAAAAAATATAAAAACCCTTAAAAAACCACGAACACAAACGGCGAAACCACTATGTAGAAAAATTATAGAACGCTCTTGATGTATTACATGTATAGATAAATTAAAGCACGCTATCTATTATGACTTAAAGGGGTATAAATAGTCTTAGGAACAAGAGTTCCAGATGAGGAAGGAACAGAGTCCTAGTCGACAATGAAACAGAGGCCTAATCAAAAACTGACACAGTAACCTGGTCAGAGGAGGGAACAACATCCCGCTCGGAGGCAAAACATAATCCTAGAAGATAATGGTAAAAAGTTGTAGTCGAAAGCGCCGTAGGTAGTCACATCTGACTTTAGTCGGTGCCAAGTCTATCACAGACACGAAGATAATTCTAATCATAATCTCTGACCAATTCGCTTTATTGATTAGTTATACTGATCGAAATATATTTTTTTTGAGTGAAACTTGATGGAATTCTTTAACGTGGTTGAACTCGGCCATATTCGGATAACATAGGGGGTGTTTGGGGCTGCTCCACGAATTCTACCGTGGAGCAACTCCACAAAAAACTTAGAGTTTGTGAAGCACCCCTTTAGGTGCTCTCACAACTCCACCTTTTTTCCTCGAACAGAGTGCGTGGAGCTGAAGCGGAGCTGAAAAACGTGGAGTGGAGCAGTCCCAAACACCCCATAATACAACACTGTTCTTTTCAGCTTCTAAAAGCTGCTTTTTGGTTTTTCTACAGTAACTAACTTTTAAACGAAGTATCATTTCAAGATAGGGTTTACTAGTTAATTGTAGTACAGGCTTTAACGACTTCATTTATATCGGCAAAAACTGTACATGAGTTCTTGTTACTCTGTAATTTCTCTCACAAATAGCCCAAAAGTCACAAGCCACAGTCAAAAAACCACAAATCGCAGCTAAAAAAAACAGGCCCTACAACTGGACCTAATTAATGTCTCGATCGACGGCTTGCTCCCTCTCAATAGTCTCTCCACATCCTCCACATCCAGAAAGAGTTTGACCAGTATGACGCGCTGCATTAGTGTCGCCACCGATGCAGACACCGACAACGCCCTAACTTGTCAAATACTCGAATCCAACATTAATTATGTTCACCGATTGACCTTTCTCGTGGATCCAATATAGGATTGGGAGTAGTGGTCGACGAAAAATTTCAATAGATGGTGGTTTATTTCACAAGTTTGGATTTTAACAGTCGTTGCCGCAGAAAACTTGCAGATACAGTTCAAAAATGGCGATGACCAAGCTACGGTTCCTTTCAACAAAAAAGGAAGACAGAAAGAAAAGATTAAGCTAAGGTTGAATTGCCATGAGCAAGATACTTAATTCAAATACTGTTCATCAACATGGTGACGCCCAAGGTTTGACATGCCACTACTTCTGGTTAGCCTTTTGACAAGTTCCATTTAATTGCCTGCTAGCCCGCTGTATGGCTATTGAGAAAATTATGGCGCGCTTAGCTTGATTAGCTAGCTAGTGCGAGCAGAACAATTCAATTCATATATCACACACCTACACTACGAATGTGCTCAAGTCAGTTGCTTGCATTATAGTAATTCTTCTAGAAATGAAGATTATGTACACTTTTTGCAATCGAGTTTGAATGACTCTTTGAGATCGAGTTTGAATGGGTATAAATATATGTTAGGGATCTTGCATGCTGCTGGAGAAAAGGTCATCGATGTCATCCGATCCAGCGAATAATCAAACGATCAATCGTAAACAAATGAACAATGAGGAAACTTTTGGTTGCTCAAGAATAATACGAGTAGGAGTACTAGTAGTTCTCGTCGATCATGTATGGCGAGCTTAATTGCTCACTAAGTATCCAAGCAACTGAGACTTGCCTGCACTTACGGTCTGGAAGTTGACACGAAGTGCTTGCTGCCCTGCATTGCGCCGTACTCCCTCTATCGATATATCTTTGATTGTTATTTTTTATAATTTTACATTATAACACACTAATAAAATCATAATATTATAAAAGTATTTTTAATAATAAATCTTACGATATAATTTTCGTATAGACAATTTAGATAGTTCTAAATTTATTAGTAGTTAAATTTATGAATTCTAAGAAATCAAGTAAAGAAATCGCAACGAGTATTATCCCAAATCAACCATCAGGCTCATAGGGGCTAGCCCATATGTACACTAGCTAGCTAGCTGCGGTCAATGATGGCTGCGGGCGAATTGATGGAACGAGCTGAGCTTTCTTCACTTGGACCAAACCAGCCACTCATCGCTCATCGCGCCGCGCACCATGCATATAAAAACGCACTCCCGATCGGTCCAGGCCACATGGCCCATGCATGCATACAAATTGCAGGTCAAATCAACCGCAAGAAGAAGACATCCACAACAAGGTCGTGGTCCATCGATCGACCAATGGCGTTTCCGTCTTCGTCTTCACCGGCACCGCTGCTTCTGCTCCTGCCGCTGCTGCTCGTCGCGGCAGCACCGAAACCTTGCTCCGCCGTGGACCCGGTGACCACGTACTGCGCCAAGAACTTCAGCAGCGCCCAGACGCAGGCCAGCATCAACCAGGTCCTCTCCTCGCTCGTCCCGCGCGCCTCCGCCGCCTTCTACGCCACCGCCTACGCCGGCAGCGGCGACTCCGCCATCTGGGGCCTCGCACAGTGCCGCGGCGACATCCCCGCCTCCGACTGCCAGCTCTGCATCTCCGCCGCGGCGAGGCAGCTCGCGTCCGCGTGCCGGGGCCGGGCCGACGCGCGGGTGTGGTACGACTACTGCTTCATGCGCTACGACGACGCGGACTTCCTCGGCCTGCCGGACACGGGCTACACGCTCATCCTGATCAACACGCAGAACGCCAGCGGCGACCCGGCGGCGTTCGACCTGGCCGAGCGGAAGCTCATGGCGCAGGTCGCGAAGGAGGCCGGGGACGCGGCGAAAGGCGGGCTGGCGAGGGAGACGGCGAGTTTCGCGCAGGGCGTCACCATCTACGGGCTGGGGTGGTGCACCAGGGACATCACCGCGGCGGACTGCGGGTTGTGCGTGGCGCAGGCGGTGGCGGAGATGCCCAACTACTGCCGCTTCCGGCGGGGCTGCCGCGTGCTCTACAGCAGCTGCATGGCGCGCTACGAGACTTACCCCTTCTTCTTCCCGCTCGACGACCAGGACGCCGCGGCCGCCTCCTCCCACGCCGGCGAGTACGACAAGATCGTCTTGAACCCGTAATTGATTACGTACGTACTCGTACTCGTAGTATGTCAATCGCTGCTACGAGTAATTAATCGCTACTTCGCTAGCTAGCTAGCTACGATGGATTGAATAATACGATCGAGTGAATCCATGCATGTACCACACTAGCAATAATTCAGCAAATGCGCGCGATGTACTTAGTGCCACGTTCACGTATGATTATGGATTCATTTGCTGATCTTAATTATTTGCTGAAACTAAGTACATATGGAGTTATCTCTGCTACTTAAAAAAGAGTTGGTAAGTGGTATATTCGTCCCCCTCCCTCCTCTTTTTAAGAAAAAGGGCGCCGATATGTGGGCCACGGGCGATTCCCTCCTTTCTTACTTTGTCGCTGCCTGAAGCCATGCTCTCTCTCCTCACCCGCACCTCTGACCACATGCCCACCTCCCTCCCTCTCTCCCCTCCATAAGCGTTACCACCCACTCTACTTGACCATACATGATCAGTTTCCGTCACATGGGAGGCCAAATTTGTCAAAATTATTGGTTATATACCTTCAACGATCGCTGGGGAAATAGTTGTTGTGTTTATAATATGAATTAAGCTAGCAAAGACTCAATGCATGTGGTATATATGTAGTAATAATTAATTAATTTAATTTTTAATACTAAGTTGTTATATATATATACATAACTTAGGACCGAATCTGGATGTATGCCGCGAACCGTGTGAGTGAATAGTACATTAATGGCGTGTCTGCTTTTACAAGAGCTGACGATGAGGATATGTTGAATAAGGGGGTGTAATATATGTACTGTCCATTCACTGACTGCGAGAATTTAAAGATGTTTAAGAACCGAGAGCAAATTGAAGCGCACTTGATTCGGAGGGGTTTCAAAAAGGGTTATACGTGTTGGACCAGTCATGACGAAGTCAATGATCATATGCCGCCGGATGACATCGCCGGTGAAGTGAATGATACGCCGCCGGATGACATCGCCGGTGAAGTGAATGACATTCCGCCGGATGATGTCGATTGTTGTTCGGATTCGAATAGGTTGCACGATGACAATCTGGATCAGATGCTTCACGATGTAGAAGAGAACTATGATGAGAGAGATTATGTTAAATTCTGGGGCTTGATGGAGGACTCGAAGAAACCTCTGTTCACGTGCTGCAGGTCAAAGTACACGAGGTTGTCGGCCGTGCTTGAACTGTTGAAATTGAAGGCAAGCAACGGTTGGTCCGATAAGAGTTTCACGGCGCTGCTAGGTCTTTTAGCAGACATGCTTCCGGAGGGAAATAAGTTGCCTAAAACCACGTATAAAGCCAAGAAGATTCTTTGTCCATTGAGAATGGAAGTAGAAAGAATACATGCATGTCCGAACGACTGTATCCTCTACCGTAAAGAGTATGTAAACATGCATTTATGTCCGGTGTGCAACGCATCCCGATACAAGCGTAACAATCAATCAGATGACGGCAAGGGAACAGAGGTGAAGATAGGACCTCCTGCTAAGGTGGCATGATATTTTTCTATAATTCCCCGTTTGAAAAGGTTTTTTGCAAATCCAAAGGAGGCAAAACTACTGAGTTGGCACTTGGAGGAGCGCAAGAAGGATGGAATGCTAAGACACCTTGTTGATTCCGCCCAGTGGAGAAATATTGATAGGAGTTTTGCAGACTTCGGTGCAGAACCAAGGAATATAAGGTTTGGACTGAGTACAGATGGAATGAATCCTTTCAGTAGCATGAGCAGCCGACATAGCACATGGCCCGTGACTCTCTGCATCTATAACCTTCCTCCTTGGTTGTGTATGAAGCGAAAGTATATTTTGTTGTCGATACTTATCCAAGGGCTAAAGCAACCTGGGAATGATATCGATGTGTACCTAGCACCGTTGGTGGAAGATCTAAAAGTACTGTGGAACGAAGGGGTACAGGTATGGGATGCATACATCGATAGGAGTTTTGCAGTCTTCGGTGCAGAACCAGGCTTCGCAAAAGTTAATGTGGATGGTGTGCATGTCAATTTTGAGGTCGTCCCACTACTGAAGCCCCCCAACGATGAGATCGTGACTCTAGGGCAAGCCATTAGAACATTCATCCAGTGGCCCAAAAGCGATATCTCTCTGGAGGCTTCTTCACCGGTGGCAGGACCACAAGGGCAGTACGAACCAGAGCTACATGCACTGGTGCCATCTCCACAAGACTTATCTCCACCACCGCTACCTGCACCGGTGCTATCTCCACGAGTGCTATTCTCGCCAAAGCAACTTGCACCGGTGCTACCTTTACAGTCGACTACCATAAAGTCGACCTACAGCCGAGGCAGTGGCAGGGGCAAATCAAAGAAGGATGATGATGATATCCCGTACCAGCCATTGGCCCACAAATTCGTGTTAGGCGAGCCGATGATAATCCTGGAAGAGCACCTCCTAACCCTAGGACTTGGTTGCCAAACATTACATGCTTGGTATATGGAACAGTCCAATAAGCCACAGGCAGAACGGCGCTCAAGTATCACTGTCAAATTCAGGCGGGATCATTTCCAACACGAAATTCAGGATTGTGTCTTCGTGGTGACCTTTGAGGATATATTTGATCTTTTCACGCTCAACGCTCTCGACGCCTCACTCGTTCGATGCTAGACGCTATAAGTTTGTACAATCACAGTCTCTGTTCATGTAATACCGATATATGTCATATATAATTTGTTGGTTTTCTGTGTATATATATAGATTCATGCTGACCCAAGCTAGATCATCGAAATCACCAATTGGTTTCCTGGACCCACGTTTGGTCGCCATTGATACCATCAACGAGGATGCATCCTTTGTTGAGAGCTATATTACATCAACACTGCTAGCTCACCGCGATAAGGAATTTGTTCTTATACCATACAATGAGCACTTCCATTGGATTTTAATTGTAATTATATCAAAATGGAATAAGGCTATATACCTTGATTCTCTAAGTAAGAACAAATTCGAGTACACAGCTATCGCCCAATTACTCGATAGGTAAGTACATTTTCTTCATACATAACTACATTGTACTCTTTCTTTTCTTCTAAATGACTAATCTAACTTTTTCGAATAACGAAGGTCGTTCGCCACGTACGTTGCACAGACAAGTGGCTTGACGAAAGGGGCCAAGCCCTTGAAACATGTTCGCAATGTTCGGGTATTCGCTAGCATACAGTAATTAATCCAATACAACACTTGGTAGTAATGCCTCTTGAATTAACACATTCTATTTTTTTTGTAGTGCCACTAGCAACAGCCGGGCAACACGTGTGGATTCTACATTTGCCACCATATGAGACTACTCCTCGATTTCTCGAAGATCACCAATTCTAAGGTTTGTCAATCTTTTCATATTTATTTCATACTTGTCAGGTTATGTATGTACGCACATTGATATTCCTATCGATAGGCTGCACCCATCTCTACAACTGCATTGAAACAGCCGGACCTTGCACAAATTCGAGGAGAATGCGCTTTCTTTTTGTGGTCTAAAGTCATAAGATCAGATGGAGAGTTCCACTGTGCACAATGATTTTTATTGCTCTTATCACTCCGGAATCGAGGTCTCACGAAAGGAACAGATCCATAATCAACGAACTTGTCAGGCTGCACAAGCAATACTTGGATGACAATCATGCACCATCCAAGTATTGCTTGTGCAGCCTGACAAGTTCATTGATTATGGATCTGTTCTTTTCGCGAGACCTTGATTCCGAAGTGATAGAGCAATAAAAAAAATGCAATGTTACCATCTAAGTGCAAATGCAATGTAGATCTTTTGTAATTGTGTATTTGTTAATGGATATTTTATTTCATTTCAATTAATTGATTTGCGAAATGGATGTTTTTTGTTTGTGAAATGAAGTGCGATGTGAATTGGATGTTTTATGCTTGTGAAATGAATTGAGATGTGAATTGGATGTTTTATGTTTGTGAAATGAATTGAGATGTGAATTGGATGTATACATGTACATGTTGATCTGCTTGTTTCAGAGGGCATGGCTAGCATTTCCTGAGACTAGCCAATAAACAGAAATTGATTTAGGGGTAGAAAAGAATATCACAGACGGTTTTTAGTTACAAACCGTCTGTGATATTTACACCATAGACAGTTCGAAAACCGTCTGTGATAACCTTCGATTATCACTGACCCATAAATTCAGACGGTTTAGAAAATCGTCTGTGATGACGTTTTTGAACCGTCTGTAATACGGTTTTCTGTAGTAGTGAAAGTGAAGGCATGAGCTAGCCCATGCGCTTGCAGCACCTCATCGGAGGCAGCGGAGGAATAATTGCTCGGGAGCCCCATGTTCGTTCTCTCTCTAGGTATTGTATCGGCCATGTAAGGTTGCATGCCAAGCACATAAAAGTCCATTACCCATCTATCTCACTTAGCTTTCTCATCCCAGCAATCAATTCCCCAGTCAACCAAATCGATAGCAAACCCTAGCTAGCACAGCTGCGGCGTGCAGGCATGCGATGACACCAGGGCTACGAGGGGGCAGCGCCACTGTGGGTCCAGCCCTAACACTACTGACGTCATGCTCGTTGTCCTTCCTCAACCTCGGCTGTCGCTTCAGCACCACGATGCATGGTGATCCATTGCTATTGAATTTAGGAAACACTCTTCCTCCCAGCACCGCTATCATGCTCACTCCAATCCATAACGGACGATAAGCGACTCATTCAGAAACCATCACATGCATTCCAAGGGTCGAGCATGCTTCTATTCCCCTCCGTTGTTCTGTTGGATTCACCTTCCCATCTCTTACATACACATTAAGCAAAACACATCCGTCTATTCCCTTCCTCTCGGGTGGAGGTTACATCCGCCGCCGCCCATTAGCCACTTCCATGGTCGACGTTGAGCCCAATGGCTATAGCTCACCCCTTGCACAAGGCTAAAGCTGTGGTGATTCTGTTGGTCCTCTGCTATGCCTCAGTAGTTGTCCCCTTAGTTCCAATTTTTAGTCACAGACTCACATCAAGTACCTCTCCAACAAGATTAGCTCTATCTATCTCATTTGCATCAGTTCCTTTTCTAGTTTCATCATTTAGTTCTAAATTATTGATTGCTACAAGAGTTCATTGTTCCATTTGTGTGAACTCCCCATCAAATTACTATAGTAGTTCATTGTTCCTTTGGGTGTGAACTCCCCCATTAGGTTGCTATGATATATCATTTTATTGTTTAGAATTGATTAAGTTTGACTTGTCTTTGATTATTCATTTTCCTTTCAATTTCATTGTATTATTGGACTCCTGAAATTGTTGCCTCACATATATAGATTGCTACAATTTCTGCAATTTGTGTAATCAGGTTTGGGGATAATAAATTTGTTTGGATTCTATTTCTTTTCCTTCATTCTTCTACCTGCTTCTAGTTGTAGCAATCAATAAGATACATGAGTTCCTGGATCCTGATATATTATACTGATTAAGCTCATTGAAAGTGATGCTTAATGGATAAATACCAATGGGCTCATTATTGTAGCTTTTGATTTGGATTAAGCCTTTTATTTATTTCTTTTTTGGATTGCATGATTGATTAAGATTGTAAAACTTAGCAAATTCTGTTGACCTGTTTATTTATAGTATGTGCACATGAAGTGGTATATATTGGAGCTCAACCAAATGATTTGATACAATACTAAACACAATGTACGTATTTTATGAGATAGTCTTTTCCAATGTATTGAACGCATGCAATGAAATTTTCTCTATTCTACATCACATTGCATGTTTGTTGTAGTCATCGACGTTTCACAAGACAATTTGTTTGATACACCCATAACTAAATGATGGTTGAAGATCCAACATCTGCATTATTGGTAACTCATCTTCCCTTTTAGAATATTCAGGTGATTATGTGTAGCAACAATGTTCAACATGGTTTTGAAATTGATGTTTAGAGGAATGCAAGAAGTCCGCAGGTGGCCTTTAGATTGCATACTAAATTTTGCCATTAATTAGAGACAGTGAATACCAATATATCCATTCTTTATTGTTGCCCATGTTTCAGATTGTAGATTAATATTATCTTGATTGACAAAGTTTTCTCTGCATTGACACAATCAATAATGTTGTTTTGCCGTGGTACTTTTTGAATAAAGAAACTTTACTTCTTGCAATGACTAAGTTCTTAAAGCCAGAGATATGCAAGGAAAAGCCAAGGTATTTTCTTCAGTAGCATGCATATTTGTTACCTTACATATTAATCTATAGCATGGGGCATAGAAGATTTTCTTACCACTCTACCTTTGTTTCATCATAGTGCTCAAGGCCTGTTTTGATTATCTGGGATAATCGGGTTATATGGATCTGCAAGAAATCATGTGACCTCTTAATTTTTTACTTACAATCATTGTCTAAGTTTGCCTATAGTTCAAGGAGATAGATCTATTTTGCACCTATCAATGTATTAGCCATACCTTTAATGCTGAAAGGGAATGTGAAAGTTATAGTGAGGAATTCATTTTAATTCTTTGCAAGTTGCCATTGTATAAGAAGAATTAACATTTGAGCTCCATTAGACTGCACATAGTTGATACCACACATAGTGCACATTTTACAAAATACTTTATAATGTGTAGACCTTCGCATTCAACATTAGAGATAATTTTATGTTTGAGTTACTAAAAAATGTGGTTAATTACTTCGATGAAATGCTTCGAACATTTGATCATTGCACATTTAGAGTGAATAGTATGCTTTAGACATGGATAGTGCCTATTGCTCAAAACAATTTGATGCAAGTATGAGTTTTTGTTGTAACGCATGGACACATGATTATTAGTAACTAAAAAAAAGAAGGTAATAACAAACTAGGTAAAGGCAGGTAAGATAGTTGGGCGAAAACAATCTACATTGTAGACCATATAATTTTAGCTCTTAGTTTCCGCACCTTGCCATAGTCCGGACCAATTAATGCATTAAGCCCATTTGGCCTTCCCCCTCCTCAAAGGCTCAAACAGGCCCCCTCAAACCCTAACACACCCCGTGGTGTTCACAACTTCATGGCTAGGGATGAAAGTGAACGTGTAGGCACGGCAAGAGAAAGAGAAGGCATGGCTTGGGTGCGGAAGCGAGACATGATTCACGAGGGCCAAGAAGAAGCTAGCACCAATCCCACCTTTTCTTCATCATTTCCCCTCCCAACGCTTGGTGTATTAGCCTCCCTCTATGTGTGTCCATCCAGAGAAACAAAATGAATCAGTAAGTGATTTCTAGTAGAGATGATTGAGTGATTCAATCCCAACACCTGGTATCAGAGCCTGAGTTCTCAGTTCGGTGTATGCCCAAGTACATTCGCTTCAACATGATGTCCACCACCAAGCAAACGGTGGCACGGTCGACGAGGAAGGGAGGTGTCTCTCTCTAGTACCCGATGCTCACCTTCTCCAACTACTCCACCTGGGCCATCAAGATGTACGCTTGTATGGAGGCACATGACATTTGGGAGGCGATCGAACTTGTGGCCGGAGAGGTCGTGGAAAAGAGGAAGGACAAAATGGCACTTGCGTGCATCTTTCAGGCCTTTCCCAAGGATGTGCTCCACCAGGTTGCCAAGAAGAAGATAGCCAAGGAGGCATGGGAGAGCTTGAAGACGAGGTATCTTAGCACTGATTGAGTGAAGAAGGCGCGACTGCAGACCTTGAAAAGTGAATTTGAGGCCCTGTGCATGAAGGAAAGCGACTCCATCGACGAGTTTGCTGGTAAGATCAGTGGGCTAGCGAGCAAGTTCAGTAGCCTTGGTGCCACCCTGGAGGATACCGCACTTGTCAAGAAGTTGCTTGACTCAGTTCCTAACAAGTTTTTGTAGGTTGTTGCTGCAATTGAGCAATTCTCCGATGTGGATTCCATGCCATTCAAGGAGGCGATTGGCCGCCTCAAAGCGTATGAGGAGTGGATACGCAAGCGCGAGAAGGGGGATGAGGAGCATTTTCTTCTCACCAAGGCCGAGTGGGAGACTCGACTGTCGAAGCAAGAAGGAAAGGGCTCCTCCGGCTGTTCTAGTAGTGGCGGTGGTCGAAGAAAGTTCGACAAAACCAAGGTGATGTGCTATAAATGCTAAGAGTTTGGTGACTTCGCATATGAGTGTCCTGAGAAAAGAAAAGAGGAGAAAGCACTAGTTTGTGAATTTCAGAGTGATGATGAGCCAGCTTTTATGTGAAGACTCGTGAAGTGTGGTCAGTCAAGATAAGGGGAGAAATTGTTAGATACTAATCTTGTCAAAGTTTGTATTTGCATGTTTACTTTGATCTTTTGCATGTAGTGATCATGTTGTATAGGTCTTTGCATGGTAGCAGTGTGTGGCACTAGAAGAAGAAGCGCACGGCAATACGCATGATACATACAAGTATGGAGGCTTGAATCGAAGTGCATGTTGAGCCGTGAGAAGTGGTTGGACGGAGGCGCCAATATCTGCAACATGCAAAGGGCCACATCATAAGTGTGGTTGGAAGCTACAGTAACTGGTTAGTAGTAGGAAGCTACAATAACTGATCGGTAGTCGGAAGCTACAGTAACTAGTCGGTAGTTGGAGCGTCTACTGAAGCGGTCATAGTCGGAGTCAATAAGCTGACAAAGTCTTGTGGATCGTGGAGAAAGTTCTAGATAGTGGCATGAGAATAGGTCCTAGTTGTTAGCTAGTGAAGTTAGTAGGTGCATGGAGGTCATGTGACAGTGTGTGCGTGAGGCTTATTTAAGCTGTATATTTCCTGTTAAGCATGGAGATAAAATAGAAAAGATTGAGCCATTCAATCCAAACACTTGGTGTATTAGTCCCTCTATGTGTGTCCATCCAGAGAAACGAATGGAATCAGTGAGTGATTTTTAATAAAAAGGATTGAGCAATTCAATCCCAACATCCCCTATTCTTAGTTATTTCCTGTGAATTCTTTGTCAATTCTTGGAAGAATTGACCACAAGTGGTTTAGTTATTTTCTTTGAGCATTCCTTCTTGAGAGCTCATCTTGTTATTCTCCTGATTTTCTTTGGTCTTCAGTATGAAGTTTCCACCGTGTTTGGAGCTTCTTGCTTGGGACCAGTGTTATTAAATCGTCGACTAATTGGTGACTAATCCATGACTAGTCGTCCAGTCGGTATATGACGGACAACTAGGGATGCCGACTCGACTGGAGTGACTAGTCAAGCGGCCGGACAACTAGTCAGCGACTAATCACGACTAGTTAGCCATGTTCAGCCGAACGACTAGAAGCCGGCCCACTGGATCAGTAAGTTTGAGGCCCACTAGAGAGGCTCGGCTCGGCCGAGACTTAATACCAGTGACTTAATAACCCAAGATCCTCATTGCACATCATACGCGTTATTTTGGCTGTAGTATTAGTATAATAATTCCAGCTTGCTTCTTTATTATGATTGTAACAATTGTAGACCTGAGTCTGGGGACTAGTCCAAACTAGTCAGTGGACTAAGTCGACTAGACGCCCAAGTCGCCCCCTTGGCGACTTGATTCGACTTTACGACTTAATAACCTTGCATGGGACATGCAAATGCATTTGTGTCCGAACAATTTGTCGGCAAAATGTGGTTCTTGGTGGTCTGTGGAAGCCATGGCGTGTAGGGATTTCTCCATCGGACGAGACGAGCAACCTCCACGGTGACGTCGCCGCCGCTGTTGTGGACGAGAGCTTTTTCTGTGTTGTTGGACTTTTTTTTTGCTCTTTGTGCGTGTGGCCGGCGGCGACACACAAGCCGTCTTGTGGCTGATGCGGGCTTTTGCGGACTGGCCGCTTACATCCCTACCACGGCACGCCACCTGACCCCACCATGGGCGCACGCGGGTAGTAGCCACGCGCAAGGGAGGGACTGAGGGAGTCCGCCAGGCGACGGGGCTGAGGCGGACCGACGACCGATAGGCGCCGGCAAGGAGGCGAGCACCACGCACCGCGCGGGGCGAGGGCGGCTCACAGCGGACAGCGAAACAGGGTGCGGGCGGTGGCACGGCGAGCGGCGAGCGGCGTCATCGTCTTGTTCCCAAATCCCAGAGAGAGGTGAGTGTGCATCTCGTTTCCAAACCCCAATTTTTGTTTGAAGGTAAGGTGTTCGATGAAATGCTTCTGTCATGAAAAAACATATGCAACGGGTGCTCGTGGTATCCCCTTATTACAGATCAGACTAACTACAACTAGGAGAGTAGATCATGTTTAGCTACTCTTCTGGTAAGTGGCCACTAGAGAGCTTAGCAAGATGCAACGGGTGCTTGTGGCGCTTGCTTGTTTAATTTCACAGATGATTTGCTAGCTTTCTTGTCACTTTACATGCTTAATCAATCTAGGCTTGTATTGCGTACCAACTTCAGTGTGCTTTTTTACTGCCCTGTGTTAGGATCTAGATTGTGGGAGCAAAAATGAAGAGCTTAATAACCTTTGCTTTCATCGTGGTGCAGGTTAATTTACTGTCAAACCGCAGGTAACAAGTTGTTGTAGCAACAAGCAGGATGAAGTTCAGAGTTGTTTGCAGGAAGGTGTATGATTGCGTGAGATACGATCTCAGGGAGATCGCGTTTCCCTCTTCTCTGCCAGACCCGCTGCACATCAAGAAGCGGCCTAAGCTCACCAGGAAAGACAAGTGGTGTATTCTCAAGGAGGCAACTAGGCTCTATGGGGCTTCCTGGGTCAGAGACAACGGCTCTGAGCTCAGACCAAACGACTGCAAGAAGGCCACACAGGAATCAATCCAGCTCCAACACTGAGGAGGCGACAAGTGAGCCTACCGTGCTTGAGGACCTCGCGGCCACGGCAAGGGGTGGGGTGGAGACCCTGAAGCCCGCATTGTGGCGCATTTACGGGTGTGTTTGGTTCGTGGATGGAGGTTGCATCGTATATCCTGGATGAGTGGATGCAGGCTGAGTGGAATCGTATTTCAGAAAAAGAAGATGTTTGGTGAGGCTGTATGAGCGGATACAAAAAAACTGAGATGCTGTTTGGTTGCCTGTATGAGCGGATGCAGTCTACCAAACCTGAGAGGCTGACACGTGGGACCGCATAAGATACACTGCATCCACTCATCCAGGATGGCTAGTGAAGCTCATTTTGAGCGTATCCACCCATCCAGGATGAGGGCGTATTTTTGCATCCGCTCATACAGGCTGTATCCGCTCATACAGGCAACCAAACAGGCTCTTTCTCAGATTATACGGATCCACCCATCCAGGACGAAGGAGATTCAGGCAACCAAACACACCCTACATGACCCGTGCGCTCCTCGACTCACACAAACGCGCTGAAGAGCTATGTAGAGACCTCTCCAGAAGGGCTGAAGGGACCCTTGGAGAAGAAGGCTGTTGGCGAAGGCCCCCAAGGCAATGAGCCAACGAAATCATCACCACCACCACCACCACCATCATGATTGTGTTTTGAGTATGTCAGCAAACGATGGCATTAAGAGTTGGAGCTAATCGTTCATATGGTAATTGATCGAGTTGATGCAATTGTCTTCCTTTCTAGCTTGCCCAAGAGTGTTGTCTAGGATATAAGGCTATATAGAACAACCAGTGATGCTTGCTCATTTCAGCAAAATCCGCTTCATATATAAGCTCTGATCTTCCTTATCTGTTGCTATGGAGATCTTTCAGTTGCTGTTGTTCCTTGCTGCATGCTGACTGAAATATCTAGGTTGTGCACTTGTCATGTTGCTAGAAATACAACCTTTGAATGAGATGTGTTTTAGTGTTAAGCAGGTAGCTTGGTGATATAGATATAGTTATATTGTTAGACCATGTGGAGGTTGTGAATACAACGATAATGAATAATTGACTTTTGGGTTGCACTGAAATTTACGTATGTGAAAGTTTCGGTTGACCACGGTTGGCGATTGGCAGGCTTCGACCATGAATGGTAGTCCAATCGGCATGTCCGAACGGCAGAAATCGATCATGGCAGGTCGAGCACAGTTGAATGACCACGGCATATCGACCATGGCATGTCGAGCACAGTAGAATGATCATAGACCGTCGGTGGTCGGTAGGCTTCGACCTCGATTAGAGAACCGGTCGTGAGCAACAGTGAATCGGTCATGAGCAACAGTGAACTGGTCGTAGCTATAGTACCTAGTCGGTACTCGGTAGTCATAGACTTTGCTGGTCGGTAGTCGAGGACTTTGTGATCGGTAGTCGAAGACTTTGCTGGTCGGTAGTCGCAGACTTTGTGATCTATTGTCATAGTCGTAGGCTTCACGATCTGGTGTCATAGACCTCATGATCGGTAGTCGTAGGCTTTTGCGATCGGTTGCCACATGCTTCTCGGTCAGTACTCATAGACTTCGAGTGCTTCAATTCTAGCGATCTTCGAGTACCCTGAGTACTCGTGGTTTTCCAATACTTGTTGGGTCAGCGGTCCGACCGACTTCTGCATGCCGGTCGGGCTGGTTTCTCCGAGTGATCTTAGACAAATTTCTAGGAAGCGTTAATTATTGTGGTCGTGAATGATCTGGTTTGTGTTTACTGATGGTTGAGGTTGTGGGGTGTGTGTGTGTGGTCTGATGACGGTCAAGTTGGGAGAATTGTGCCGAGGGAAAACGTTCTTTGGTCTTTGCATGTGTAGGTTAGCGTGGAGATGATCATGGTCAGTGGTGAGATTGAAGAAGTTATGGAAGGAGTCCGTAACTTGGAAGATCACATCTATCTTGAGAAAAAATTTGTCAACTCTGGCGGCGGATTCTTCTGGGCATCGTCTTCGACTCATTCTTGTTCCGAGCAATGTGGGGCGAGATAGCGTCCCTCCATCGACTTTACTTCCCTCGGTTGCGCACTGTGTGGTCCACTCGATTGTGCCAACAGTATTGGTGTTGAAGCATTCGAGCGGAAAAAGATTTTGAGTACGTGCAAACCGAGCAATCAAGCGAGCAGTAGTCGAGCAAGCTAAAGTGAGCGATTGAGCGAGCGGTCGAGCATCATGTGGTCAAAATCCACATCTAGTAAGTTAGATTATTTTTCTTTTGGTTTGAGATTTGTTTTCAGGTAATAAAAAGCGGAGGCAATCATTCACCCTCTCTGATTGCGGTATACAATCCTACAAATGGTATCAGAGCGGGTTGCAATGGTGTCAGAGTAGTGTGTGAATCATCCCCCATGCTAGATGGTACTGATTTTGCTTTTTAGAAGTGTCGTATGCATGTTTACATTGAGGCTCAAGGTAGTTATGTTTGGAATAAAGTTTATAGATCTTATGATGTTCCTGCTATTGTTAATAGTCTAAATAAAGCCGATGTTGATTTAAATTCTCAAGCTCGTAACTTGTTGTTTTAAGGGATTTCTCATAAAGAATTTGATTGAGTATCTCATATTAAACCTGCCCACTTAGTATGAAAAACTCTTTGTAATTATCATGAAGGAACCACTAAGATCAAGAATGTGCGTAAAAATTTGTATCAAAAAGAGTATTCTGATTTTACTATAAAGCCTAATGAATCTATTGATGATCTCTCTTCTCGGTTTGAGAAAATCTTGAGTGATTTACATGGTGTTAATGTGATTCTTGCTGATGAAGATAATGCAACTAAAATTTTGAGATCTTTATATTATGAGTGGTTGATGGTTGTCACAACTATTAATCGAACTATCGATCTACATACTCTAACCATGAATGATCTTTATTCTAGATTGAAACCTATGAGACGGAAGCTTTGATATCTAAAATTGATAAATCTTTATCTTTAGCATTTATGACTAACCCCGTGTAGGCTGCTTCGAGTGCGTTGTCTTATGTTTCCTTGTCTGCTTTTACTTCTTTTCTAGAGGAATAGTTCAAGCAGCTCCCTAAAGAGAACTTGGTATTGATCTCCTTACGTGCATTCAAGGCACTCAACAACATGAGGATGAAGAGGCAAGGAGGCGCTTCAAGCTTGATCAAATGCTATGAATGTGGCGAGCCAGGCCACATTAATATGGATTACCCCAAGCTCAAAGGGCGAGTGATCAAGGAAGACACAAGTTATCATCATCGACTATCGAAGAACAACAACACCAAGGGTGGCAATTTTCATTGTAAGTTTGCTGAAAAGATCATATTGGCTCTTGAGCATCTTGATTTGAGCAATGTGGAATATGAGAATTGCGACAATGTCGACCACGACAATGATGATGCTAAAGGAAAGAGAAAGAAGAACGACGAGTTCACGTGCATGTGCTTCATGGTAAGCAACAATAACGATGATGACTATAATGATCTCAATGAGGTAAAACTGTCATATGATGAGCTTGAAGATGGTCTTTAAACTTGCTATTGAATTGAAAAATGACCAAAAAGAAATTGAAAGAAAATAATTTCATTATTGAAAGCTTGAATTATGAGATTAATAGACTTAGAGCGTCTATTCTTAATAATAAATCATGTGAGTCTTGTCAAGTTTTGCATTCTGAGTTGGAGACTACTAAAACAATTAATGCATCAAATATGGTTGAACTTAGGGATGTAACTTATTTTTGTGAATTAAAATTGGCACACGATTCTTGTGATGAAAAATTAAAACTTACCAATGATGAAATTAAAAAACTCAAGTCTAGTTCCTCTATATATTTAGAGTGAAATATTTCAAATGATCAATCTAAAGCTTACAATAATTTTGAATTGCTAGAAACTAGATTTAATGCATCTCAGGAATCAATTCAACAAATGCTCTATCATGAGACTCTTTCTTGCTCTAAGTGTCCTAAGCTCAACATTGAAATAGAAGCTTTGACTAGACAACTTAATGGTTTTACTGAAAAAGATAGATTGGCTCGGTCTAATGCTTCTAAGAATCCTGTAAATGAACCTGTGAAATGACAACATGTCCTGCTTTAGCTAAGGAAAATGAGTACCTTAAGGACACTTTAGAGATATTTTCTTTTGGCAAGAAAAATCTGAATATGATCCTAGATAAGTAAAAAATGAGTGTGAAAAATCATGGTTTAGGATTTAATTTTATTGAGCATGACAAAAATAATCATCCTAAGCTTGTTAAGCTTCTTGAACCTAGAAAATTTGAAGTAAAATCTGAACTAAAATAAATTATCTTTAAATCTATTGGTATTACAAAGGATCCCACTACCATAGTGGGTGCTGTGAAGGCGAAAGATATGACTTCTCATTAAGTCAAGTATCAGTGTACTCATTGTGGTAGAGAGGGCCGTTTGGTTCGATTTTGCTTTCAAAAAATGAAGAAAGAGAAGAGAGACAAGTTGAGGAAGTTTTCTCGATCTCGAGTGGAGTCTGTGCAAAGTCCTTATTATCGCTTGGCTCCCTCTAATCAGTCTTCTACAGGTTCAGGAGCCTTTGCAATCTCGAGTGGAGTCTGTGCAAAGTCCTTATTATCGCTTGGCTCCCTCTAACTAGTTTTCTACAGGTTCAGGAGCCTTTGCAATAGGACCAGTTAGACCAGCATTTTTCACATGATCAGACTAGTCGCTGATCAGAATAGCTTTACTGAGGTAGTCAGACCGCCCCATGGTCGAATCAGCGTTTTCCACGCGGTCGGTAATCAGACTAGCCTTGCGTCGGTGGTTATATCGTCCCATGGTCAGACTAGTGCTTCGACCAGCGTCTTCTACTCAATGAGATCGATGCAGTCAAATTGGCTTTGCTAAGGTGGTCAAAACGCATTGTGATTAGACCGGCTTTTCAATGACAGTCTGACTGAAATGAGATAGTGGCTAATTCTTCACTTAAATCTTTATTGTTGCTTACTGTTCATCGTGTATCTCAGTACTGGATTCCTAAATCTTATTTCACTAACCCCAATACTGTGAGATCGATGATTTTTGTGATGTAAGTCTAGCTAACGCTGGATGGAGAACATGTGCTTGATTGGATTATGGTCTTTTACCTCATTGACTTGACTGGAACACTTGATGGTTCTTCACCTTTTTTGATGGTGTCCAAGAGATTTCACCTTCTGATAAGACCATGTGAAAAGGTGGTGTTGTCCTACACCTGGGTGAGTTCCTTTTTCAGATTGCTTGGTTTCTCTCCAAACCGCTTGATTCTTCTCTTTGTGCTTAGTTGAAATGTGAATTGGGTGTGTTGGATCTTTTGGAATTATTCTAAGGGAAAGCTTATTGTTGAAAAAAATGTTAGAAGTTTTGTTTATTATACTTGTCAAATAATACATCAAATCCAAGTCGTTGAAATCAAATGAGTGGTAGAGCTGTCTTTATCATATTTACTCATATGTTGTGTAGGTTTGATCATGATTGGTTAAAATTATTTGCTATACTTGAACTAAAATATGACATGCCGGAATACTTTGACTAGATTGATTGGAGATAGTATTTTGTGATGTTCATATAAATGATTAGCTTGTTTGTGAGTCTTATTTTAAGTCTTGGCTATGAGGCTCATATGTTTCATATTGCAATCCTTTTATGTTCACTCATGTTGGCATGTTATATATAAAAAAATTGAGAAAGAGAAGATTGAAAAGATGTATGCTTTAAGCATGCCATGTTTAAACAAAAGTAAAAGCACAAAACGCGCACAAATGAAAAGAAGTATGCTTCAAGCATGCCACCATTTAAAAGAAGTTTGCTATAAATATGTCATCATGAAAGGAAGTATGCTATAAGCATGCCACATGCTTAAGAATTGAGTGTGGAGCAATAGCTTGCTATATGAGACTGCTAGCTCGTCTAAGCTTAAAGTTTGCTTCACTTTTAGGCTTACTCCTTTTAGTATAATATTCTGTTGTGCTCTTTATAGATCGGTTTGGTCACTGTGAGATGTCTGTCATTAATCTAATTTGCTTAATCATGTTAAAGACTAGTCTTGACAGTGCTATATGATATATGAATTTATATGATCTAGAGAGCTCTACTAAAAAGATGGCTTCCTTAAATTCTTAAATTAATACAAAGTGACTTGGATAATTTACAAAGCTTATGGATATTTACTCTTATTGCTCATTCTTAGAATTATTCTTTCTCTGAAGTTCTTGAGGGTTACATTGCCAAAGAGGGAGAGAAATTAGAGAAATTGGAGAGATGATTTTGTTTTTGGAGTAATTGAAGAAATTTGCTAAAATTGCTCTCTTGTGTTGAGGGGGAGTTTTATGAGTGTTTGTCATTGCCAAGTGCTTGCTGATGTGGTTTGTCTTTATCGAGTGCTTGCTACTGTGGTTGTCGAGTGCTTGCTGCTGTGGTTTATCAAAATTCTTTTCTCTGCAGTTTTGAAACTTTCTTTTTGTAAAGTTTGCTTTTCTTTCAAAACTCAACCTCATGTGAGAGATTTTGAGGTGTTGTCAATATATTCATTAAGGGGGAGATTGTTAGACCATATGGAGGTCATGAATATAGTAATGATGGATAATTGACTTTTGGGTTGCACTAAAATTTGTGTTTGTGAAAGTTTCGGTCGACTACGGTTGGCAATCGGCAGGCTTCGACCACGGACGGTAGTCCGGTCGGCCTTGTGATGGATGGTCCGAACGGCGGGAATCGACCACGGAAAATCAAGTACGGTTGGTCGAGTACGCCTGAACGACCATGGTATATTGACCAACTATGGCATGTCGAGCACTGCAGAATGACCATGTCAAATCGACCACAGCATGTCAAGCACTGTGAATGACCACAGACCATCGGCAGTCAGTAGGCTTTGACCTCGATCAAAGGACCGGTTGTGAGCAACAGTGAATTAGTCATGAGCAATAGTGAACCGGTCATGAGCAATAGTGAACCAGTCGTGAGTAAGAGTGAACTAGTCTATGGTCATAGCTACAGTACCTGGTCGGTACTCGGTAGTCGTAGATTTTATTGATTAGTAGTCGTAGACTTTGTTGGTCGGCAGTCAAAGACTTTGTGATCGGTAGTCAAATACTTTGCTGGTCGGTAGTCGTAGACTTCGCGATCTGTTGTCATAAGCTTTACGATCTGGTGTCAGAGACCTCATGATCGGTACTTGTAGGCTTTTGCGATCGGTTGCCGTAGGCTTCACGGTCGATACTCATAGACTTCGAGTGCTTCAATTCTGGTGATATTTGAGTACTCCGAGTACTCGTGGTTTTCAAGTACTTGTTGGGTCAACAGTTTGACCGGCCTGACTAGCTTGTGCATGGCGGTCAAACTAGTTTCTTTGAGTGGTCTTAGACTGATTTCTGGAAAGCATTAGTTATTGTGGTTGTGGATGATCTGATTTATGTTTATTGATGGTTGAGGTTGTGGTGTGTATGTGTGGTCAGATGACAACCAAGTTGGGAGAACTTGTGCTAGGGGAAAACGTTCTTTGGTCTTTGAATGTGCGGGTTAGCGTGGAGATGATCATGGTCGGTGGCGAGGAGGACCGGGACTAGGAGGGGGAAATATGAGGTCTAAGCGGTTGATGATGTCTCGAGGTGATCGGGCTCATGTTGGAGCACATGGAAGTCAAAGGTGGATGATGTGTGAAGAAGCTGTGCGGTCTTTGGCCTTTGCATGTGTAGGTAGGCGTGAAGATGATCATGGTCAGTGATGAGGAAGACCGGGACTAGGAGGGGGAACTCTGAGGTCCAGGTGATCAAGAATGTTAGCGAGGTAGTCGGGCTCATGCTTGAGCACGTGGAGATCAAATGTGGTTGATGCATGGAGAAGCTATGGGAGGTACGGTCGTGGAGGGTTCGTCACGTGGTGAGATTGGAGAAGTTATGGAAGGAGTCCATAACTTGGAAGGTTTAGAGATATTGAAAAACCCGTGTTTGGAAGGGTTTTGGGTCCCATGATTTTTGGAAGAGATAGAATTTCGTGTTCGTGTTTGATGAGGATGTGTTTGGACGTTAGCCTATAAAAGCAGGAAGAGGCTAAGGGCTAACGCAAGGTTGTTGTAGGGCCTTCGAGGAGAAAGCTTTTAGAGTTTTTGTGCTAGAGTTTGATGGTTGCCGTGAGGGCATTTTATAGCCACAAAACATGATTCAACAATAAAAGATTAGATCTATCTTGAGAAAAATTTGTCAACTCTGGCGGCGGATTTTTTGGACATCGTCTTCGACTCGTTCTTGTTCCGAGCAGTGCGTGGCAAGATAGTATCCCTCTGTAAACTTCACTTCCCTCGGTTGCGCACGATGTAGTCCACTCAATCGCGCCAATAGCATCGGTGTCGAAGCATTCGAGCGGAGGAAGATTTCGAGTATGTGCAAATCGAGCAGTCAAGCGAGCAGTCGAACGAGTAGTCAAGCAAGTGGAAGCGAGTGGTCGAGCATCTTGTGGTCGAAATCCACATATGGTAAGTTAGATTATTTTTCTTTTGATTTGGGATTTGGTTTTAGGCACCAAGAAGAAGAGGAAATCATTCATCCCTTTGATTGTGGTATATGATCCTACAAATGGTATCAAAGTGGGTTGCAATGGTGTTAGAGAGATATATGAATCGTCTCCCCATGCTAGATGATACTGATTTTGCTTTTTGGAAGTGTCGTATGCAAACTTACATTGAGGCTCAAGGTAGTAATGTTTGGAATAAGGTTTCTAGACTTTATGAGATTCTTACTGTTGTTACTAATCTAAATAAAGCAGATGTTCATTTAAATGCTCAAATTCGTAACTTGCTGTTTTAAGAGATTTATCGCAAAGAATTTGATTGAGTAGATCATATTAAATTTACCCACGTAATATGTAAAACTCTTTGTTAGATTGTTTTTATTTTAGTTTAAGATTTATTTTTAGGTATCAAAAAATAAAGACAATCATTCATCTCTCTAATTACAGTATACGATCCTTCAAACATACTCGTATGTTTGCTTGGTTGTGTTGAGTATAAAACCAACTGTTTGATGCCTGCTTTGCTGGTTTCGACCGTGACAATAGAAATGAGAACCTTCTGTCGTTGCGGTTACTACAATGATAGGTAGGTGGCACGGTGCCCCGTGCACGGTTCGTCGTTTTCCAGTGTCTGATAAGTGACAAGCCACCAGAAAGCAGCCTGACAATTAAACTGCAGTACACTGCACTGAGTCTAATAATCTGCACGAGCATGGCCGTCCATGGACAGGCATTCCAATTTGTGCTTAACATGCTATCTACAGCAGGTGATCTAGAGCTTAGTCTTTTAATCTAGACTATGACCTGTGTCCTTCCGCACATGCCAACCACGATGCCTCAAACCTAAATCGCCCGGGCTCCATGTGGGGGCGAATGTTGAATATGGCTAACCAGCGGAATGTCTGTCATTTTTCCGATGGATAGCATAGAACACGGTGAGCCGGTATGAAAATTGGGGCATAGAACAGGGTGAGATGGTTAGGGCATAAAACTCGGGCATAGAACAGAGTGAGACGATTGGTGCATGAAACTCTGTGATATTCAGCAACACACTCACGTATGGTTGGATCTCGCGAAAACTTGCACAAGCAAGATTCATGGTTGCAACATAGCTCTATCGATCGAATTGCACGTACATCTTTGGGAAGATGGTAGGTGTGGGGGTTGAAAGGTTGACTCGTGATCCTCCTGTCGGTTGGGTGCATTGCATCAACGAGTGTCGGCCTACGGCTTATACCTTTTGACTCTAGAACGAGTTTTTATGTAAATAAATTGAAAACTGATAAACCGTTTTTAATAGACTATTTCGATAAACTGTTTTAAAACAGTGATAAAAGACTATTTCGTTTATTTGTTTAAAGAGAGTAAGTCATATACCAACGACATAATTAAAGGGGCAACACAATACTTGAATGACTGGGTCCATGAGTCCATCTAGAGGTGGGAGACGGGCCGTGCTTTTTTGGGCCAGCCTGAAGCATGGCCGGCCTAACCCGACACGTGGCGGGCCGTGCTGGCCCGGCACGAATGGTGGGCTGGGCCTGGATAGCCAGCACGATGGGCGGCACGGCACGGCCCAGCGTGGTGTGCCATGCTCAGCCCGGCCCAGTGAGCACAATCAGCACGGGGGGCACGCCCGGCCCAGTGAGCACGGTCGGCACTAGGGGCACGGCTAGCACCGGTGGCGGCCACATCTTCGGCCTCTCGTCGGCCATGCGCCATGCGTACTCAGCCACGCCGTGCAAACCAAGAAATGAAGAAGAAAGCAAGAGGGGAAGACGGGGACCGAACTTACCTTGCCTAGGCTTGGCACAGACACCCATCGTGGTGGCTTCTGGTGGGGGCTCATGTAGCCGGCCCCTCTCTTGGTCACCTTGATCATCTCCCATGGTAGCGTGGTGTGCCACCCGCATTGCCTTGGTCGCCGGCCATGGACAACCGATGCCCTCCCACCATCCCACGGTCATCCTACAACACAAGCACATATCTCTCGGTCATCCCACAACACAAGCATAGAGCAGAGAGAGGGAGGGAGCAGAGGGGAAGGAGTGTACCTCAACCCCTGAACTCGGTAGCCATCGTGGGAGCGCGGGGTCCACGAGCACGAACGGCGCCAGCGCCACGCACAGCCCTGATGAAGCTGGCCCGGGGATGTGGGGGAGGAGGAGGTGATGGCGGGGGGGGGGGGGGGGGGGGGTAGGGGAGGAGGTGGCGGCGAGGGAGGTGGGGAGAGGAGGAGGCGGCGGAGGGGGAGGTAGGGAAAGAGGAGGGGCCCGGGTAGGTGGGGGAGGAGGCGGGGCCCGGGTAGGTGGGGGAGGAGGAGGGGCCCAGGTAGGTGGGGGAGGAGGCGGCGGGGGAGGTGGGGGAAGGAGGGAGGGGCCCAGGGAGGTGGGGGGAGGAGGAGACGGCGGCGAGTCAGGTGGGAAGAGGAGGAGGCGGTGGTAGGGAGGTGGGGGAAGGAGGGAGGGGCCCGGGGAGGAGGAGGAAGCGGCGGGGGAGGAGGCGGCGGTGATGGGGAGGTAGGGGAGGAGGCGGCGGCAGTGGGGGAGGTGGGGAGAGGAGGAGGCGGCAGCGGGGGAGGTGTGGGGAGGAGGGAGGGGCCCAACGGCCGGGGAGGTGGGGGGAGGAGGAGGCGGGGGGGGGGGGTGGGGGAAGGAGGGAGGGGCCCGAGGGCCGGGAAGGTGGGGGAGGAGGAGGAGGCGGGCGTGGGAGGAGGAACTGAGGAAGGGATAAGGGGAGGGGCGGGCATGGCTACGTGGGACTGGGGGAATCGGGTGTGGCCGCGCACACGCGGGTAGGGTAAGTAGGCGTAGGGGCTAGGCTAGGTATTGGGAGTTGCGAAAAGTGAGCCAGAGTGTGTTGATTTTTGTTCTGAGAGTAGATTGAGAGACAATGGTCACGCAGCAACATATAGATTTCAGAGGTAACGTTCGGAAGGGCGACGACTCTTTTCTGCTGCATATAAATTTGTATGCTGAGACTTCCTATTTCTTCATAACCTCATACTTCTTATTTCGTACTCCAACATTTCTACACTCCCCAAGTCATTTGACAAGCTCATACTTCTCATTTCACAAGCTCATTTTCTGCATTTGTACTCCTCATTTATTCACTAATCACCATCCATCCACCATGTTACCAAGGAGTCGCAGTACCAAGGAGCTCTCAAGCAGTATGCAGAAGAGTCAAAGCTCGAAAAGGGCAGCATGACGACTTAGTGTAAGCCCTCGCTGTCGCTCCCCTAGTCCTCCTCCGGCTCCGACTCCTATTGATGCTCATCAGCTCTCGCCAAGCATGGGAGACTACGGCATGGATGACCGTCATATGGATGGTACGGAGGGCTATGAGGAGTACCAGGGCGGTCCGGAGCCAACGGGGACAATAGAATTCTCTCCCCCGTCTATGGACGCTAACATTGGTGGGTCTGGATGAAGGGCGAATTGCTGGAAGCACATGACCTGGAGCCAGAAAATCTGAGATGGTGAAACGGTAGACATTGCAACTTGTAATTATTGCAATGCTAAGTTAAGTGCTCGTACAGCTGTAGAGACAGGGCACTTGAACTGGCACTACAAAGCATGCTTATGCAAGATGGCCTTCGTCGTGTATAGTTACTTTGGGCTGGGCTTGGGTTGGCACGGCACGAACGCTAGCAGGACGGGCTTTGGGCCGTGCTTGGGTCTGGATGGAGGCGAGGCGGGCCGGCACAACATGACACGGTGAGATGACTGGGCCAAGCTGGTACGGCATGAAACGGCACGAAGCATGATAGGGCTGGGCCATGCCGGCACAGCATGGCCCAACTCCCAGCTCTAAGTCCATCTAAACCCTAGACACCAACTCTGCAGCCTACACTGAAACGCCGTTAGGGCACTCCTCCCTTTCCATGCAAATCTGCGGCGGCTTGCAATGTTTCGAGCTGTTCCACGCTGCACTCGCCCCCTTTTTTTTAACCGGGTAAGGGGATTGCCATATATTAATTCAGAAGGAGAGGGCACTCGCCCGGTTATTATAAATCAGTAGTGTAGTATGATCTCACCTGTTCACTACACATAGATGCTAGGTTGTAGTATCCAATATTTGTCAATTGATACGTAAGAATTACTAATGGTTGTAGCTCAACTAGAGAGGTACACACATGGCTTTCTTGGATCAGCTAGCTTAAATTAAGGTTCAATTTTCACAGCGTAGGTACTCTTGTTGTTATCATTGTAGTCACCGTGAAGGAATATATGTCCATGACAGGAGCTCCATATGGTATGAAAATTAGAGATGAATTAAGCTTGCTTATGGGTCTGTTCTTTTGAGCTACGGTTTATGGTTGTAGCTTATAACTTTTGGCTATTAATGAGAGAGGATATTGAATAAGAGAAACTTGCATGTGGTTTTAGCCGATATAAATGAAGTCATTACAGTGTGTACTACAATTAACTTGTAAACTCTGTCTTGAGAAGACAGTCCGTTTGAAAGCTAGTTATTATAGTAAAGCAGAAAAGCAGCTTTTAGAAACTGAAAAAATAGACCCTATATCTGTATGATGTCATGCAAAAGAATGCGATCGTGTGATGAACTAGAAAGCAACATCGATCCTCCTTGTTACGTCTTTTGTTATGCCATTTCCCCCTGATGAATACATTGACAACATCTCAAAATCTCTCAAATGAGATGAGTTTTGAAAGAAAAACAAAATTTTTTGAAAAGAAAGTGTCGTCTGTATGAATCTAGACAATAAACTTAGAGGCACCCCAGGTCAGATGTGAAGACCGCTGAGGGTGCGAAGGGATCCAAGGAGAAGCACACAACCACCAAGTGTATTCAATATGAGTGTTCTAGGGTTACAAAAATAGCCTCCCCTCCTCTATTACATGGGTCCTATTTATAGAGGGAGAGGAGAAGGCAAGTAGAGTTACAAGATTGCCCTCAGGGCCTAGTTTACTCCTAGGGGTATTGCGTCATTTGCCTCGCATGGGCTCCGCCATGTCTGAGACTCCGGGGTCGACCCTGGACTCTCCTAGGGTCGGCCTCATGTAGCTCACCTGGGGTTGGCGTCGGACCCTTCCAGGGTCAGCCTCACGTACCTCGTCTAAGATTGGCCTCGAACCCTTCCAGGGTCGGCCTCGCGTACCTCGCCCATGGTCAATTTAGTGACTTGGCTCGGAGTAGACCCTCCAACAGGTGTCGCCACTCTAAGGTGGTTATGGGCCCAAGGTAGCGCGGGGACTGTCCTTCAACAGTAGTCCCTTGTTGATCCGAGTGGTTGTTAATCGCCTGCCCGGGCTAGCGCACCGACTTGAAAAAGGGGTCGGTGCACGGCCTCGTGTCGACAATCCCATCGGTACCCTGCAATACATTCTAATAATATATTAAAATACCTTAAATCCTCACGCAAACCTCGAGTGATATGTCATGCCCATGCCTCCGAGCTGGGTTCCCCTGATGTTCGCCGAGGGATTGTTGCTCCGCTCGACCAATTTTGGATCGTATCGGGGATTTCACTGTTGCACAAGAAGGAAGTGGAGCCGTGAACAGTTATGGAGTCCAGCACCAACCACCTAGATGCCAATGTTATGTGGAGGTGCGGGGTTAGGACTTAGCCCAAAGAAGTGCCTCGTGAAGTTAGTTCTTGACCCATGGCATTCGAGAGGCGAAGGTATACACAGAAGTGCCGAGCCCGACTCACGTAGACATGCCCACCAAAGGACAACAAACCCGAGGGGGAAAAAGGGTGACCCATGTGAACATATTAGAAATAAGCACTTAATTTGTCGGTTTAAGATGCACGAAGTCCTTGGGTAATAGAGGCATTGCACGACCTTGACAGGATAGACGTGGGTACTTCACTAGTTTGAGGTGTGATGGAGCTTCAAGCGCATGAAGCCAACTGTGGAGTATGTGTCCCTACGCGTGAGCTCGATTGGTGATGCCGAGCTGGATGACATCTCAAGACGTGATTGATCGATGCATGCCAACATGCCGAGGAGTTCAAGTCGGTGAGTGTACTCGAGGCTAGGCCGACGAGGTCCAACCTTCAAGTTGAGGGGATACATTCTACACCGTTGTCTGCTTGACCCGTCGAGCCATGGCGCTATGAGTTGAAAGCGCGCTACACGCTCGGCTCACAAATGCATGGCCCATGAAGCCAGGAGTGCCCGTCGTGAGTCCACGCTCTATCGAGGGATGGCCCTCGAGGCTGATCACACCAGGCTAAGGTGATGTGTTGGCGTTTGCTGATGTAAAGTGATCAACCCAATGCACTACCTGTTGGAATTAATCTTGATGCTTGTCAGTACCGCGGGCACTGCTCGAATGACAAGCCATGGTTGAAGTGACTGTGGTCGAAGTGGCCATGGTCGGAGTGATCATGGTTAGAGTGGCCGTAGTCGAAGTGGTCATGGTCGGAGTGACCGTGGTTGGAGTAACCATGGTCAGAGTGGCTGTGGTCGAAGTGATTGTGGTCGTAGTGGCTGTGGTCATGGCTCTTGTGAGTGGTCGGTTACGACCATGTTTTGTATGGTCATAACGACCAGCGTTGTGTCACTTGTGTGAGTGGTTGGTTAGGACCATGTTGTGTGTGGTCGTAACGACCAGCGCCGAAGTCGCTAGCACCTTGGTCATGGCATTTGTATGAGATCGTAGTCGTGGCAACCGTGGTCATGGTCGTAGCACCATGGTCGACAGTACAATGGTCGGTGCTCAGACGACCTGTGTGGTCGGAGACGTGGTCGAAGACAAGCTATGTGGTCGGAGACGCGGTCGAAGACATGCTGTGGTCGGAGACACGGTCGAAGACAAGCTGTGGTCAGAGATGCGGTCAAAGACAAGTTATGTGGTCGGAGACTCAGTCGAAGACAAGCTGTGGTCGGAGATGCGGTCGAAGACAAGCCGTGGTCAAAGCACCGGTCACTATAGCAGACGTATGCGGCTGAAAGCGAGAGCAACCGATCATTGTAGCAAACGTGTGTGGTCAAAGATGACTAACTTGTGTGTGGTCGGTTACGACCAACCTTTGTAATAGTCGGTGGCCACTATAGCATACGGTGGTCACTATAGCAGTCGTCAGCACTCTGCTCGATGTGGGCAGCAGTTGCAGCTGGTATGCACTGTAGTAGTTTTCAGCAGAGCATGGGCAGATGGTGGAGCATGGGCGAGCGGTGGAGCAGTTGAGTGCTCTGTAGGGAGGCCCGGTTGTATATATATACCATGTAATATGTAAGAGCTGAGTAAGTTGAATAAGCAGAGAAAGAGGAAAAGCGACGCGAGTTGAGTTCACGTCAGAAAAATTCCCTTCGTGTCTGTTCGTTCGACTTCCTTGTGTAGTGTGTGTCCATGAGTAACTCGACCAACTCTGTTCTTTGTCCGACAACAGAATAGTCATGAGCGATTTCGTCTTCCTGTCCTCTGTTTTCGTTATATAGTCGTAAGAACTGCAGAGCGGTCTTATTGAGTTTGGACATACACATCTTATGGTTCTTTCCCATCGCTACCCACGAAGTCCCAGAGCGTGGAAGCAGACCCGGACGGGTTCTGGAGGGACCATGCAGAGGTGTTCTTCAGAGCATTGGAGTAGCTCGGAGTAGAGCCAACACATGCGGCGAAATGGCGGCATTGGGCCCGGCAAGGCATGGAGGCGGTCTGCAGCTGTTTTTTCTCACGGGTCAATGAGTGAAGTTTTCACTTATGTTGCAGTGTGCAAACTTCTCGCATGTATCATATCGATCGGTGCTCTATCCACAGCCCAGCTGAGCTGTTTTGGTGCCAGGAGACACATGGTGCGAGGAGGCGAGGCGCCCGGGGTGGCCCGTGGCACAAGGAGCGATGACCCTCGGCGTAGTCTGGGACAAATCAAAGCGATGGAGTGGCCTCCCGAGGTGACGAAGATCTCTGGCGGCGAGTGGCGACGCCCTCGAGGTGAACCGAGGTGGCGAGGCGCGGTCCTGCGGGGTGGCCTGGGATGGTGAAGTGCGGGACCCTCAGGGCACTGGGGGATGTCTGATGGCAAAAGAAAAGAATCACTATCGCCCACATGAACTCACAACGTTGAGGCAAGAACAGACAAAGACACAATATTTTTTTGTTGCCTGATTGCCACACCTTTTGGCTCTTTATTTATAGCAAAACAAGGATCTAAACTGGGCAAGCAAAACTCCTAAACGAACTCTGAAACGAACTCCGAAACTGAGTCCGCTCGTGAACAAAATCGACTCCTAATCAAACTCTAAACAAACTTCCGATACGAACTCTTAAACAGAACAACAACGGATTATACTAACAGACTTTCCCAATCCTGTTGCCTTCACTTGATCCCGACTACGCCGATACTGTCGCAGAGCTCTAGGAATTGAACGCGGCCGAGTGGCTTCGTCAGGATGTCCGCGAGCTGCCGTCTGGTTTCAGTGAACTCGAGAACAATTTTTCCTCCATCGACCGCCTCACGGATGAAGTGAATTGAGTATTGATGTGTTTGCTTCTATCATGGAGTACTGGATTCTTGCTAAGAGCGATGGCAGACTTGTTGTCCACCATGAGTTCCGGCGTTGGAAGTTTGTGTTCCAAGAGTTCCTGCAACAGCTGGTGAAGCCAGACGCCCTAACATGCTACTGTCGCCGCGGCGATGTACTCTGCTTCGCACAAGGAGAGAGCCACAACCCGCTGTTTTTGCGACTACTAGTAGACTGGGATTGTGCCAAGGAAGAAAATGATGCTAGTAGTGCTCTTTCACCCATCAAGGTCGCCGGCCATGTTGCTATCGATGTGGCCCAATAAGGCCAGCCTGCCTCCTTCTCTTGGGTATTTTATGCCAAAACCTCATGTCCCAGCAATGTACCGGAGGATGTGCTTCACTGCGGCGAGGTAATCTTCCCACGGATCCTCCATGAACTGACTCACGTATCCTATGGCGAACGTGATGTCCGGGCAGGTATGAGTCAGATAGCGTAGGCTCCCTACAATGCTCCGGTAGCGGGTTACATCCACAGGTGGTGCCGTTGATGCCTTGGATAGCTTAAGTCTCTCTTCCATCGGCGTGTGACAAGGATTGCACTCTGCCATGCCATTCTGCTCCAGGAGCTTCCCACGTAGGCACTATGACAGAGCGTTATCCCCCTGACACTAGCTTATCTCAATGCCGAGGTAGTAGGTGAGCAGCCCCAAATCGCTCATGCGAAACATGGACATCATCTCGCGCTTGAATTTGTCGATGCCTGCTTGAGTTGTCCCAGTGATGATCAGGTCATCAACGTAGACGCCGATGATCAATGGTCCTCCGGGCGCCCAATCCCAGCTGGCCTTCTCGTCGAACACCACGTCACGGGAGATGTGGACGCGGTGCGCAACTGGGTCGAACAACCGATACGCTTTCGATCCAAGCTCGAACCCAAGGAGCACCATCTTCACGATGCGATCATCGAACTTCTTCAGATTTTGGGGAGTTACCTTGGCGTGAGCGATGCTTCCGAACGTGTGCAGGAAGGAGATGTCGGGTTTCCTCCTGTGCCAGGCCTCAAACGGTGTCATGCCGTCCAAGCTCTTGGTGGGCGCACGATTCAGGAGAAAAATGGCAGTGGTCACCGCCTCCCCCCAAAACTCAGACAACATCTTCTTCGCCTTGAGCAAGCAATGCACCATGCCGACGATTGTCTGGTTGCGCCGCTCAACGACTCCATTCTATTGTAGCGAGTATGGTGCCGTGAGCTGCTGTGCAACTCCCTGATCCACACAATACTGCCCAAACTCTATTGAGGTGAACTCCCCCTCGATTAGTTCGCAGAATGCGCAGACGCCGCCCGGTCTCGACCTCGACACTGGCCTTGAACTGCTTGATGACAGTAGGCGCCTGATCCTTGCTCGTCAGGAGGTGAAGCCACATGTAGCGGCTACAATCGTCGACGAGAAGGAGAAAGTAGTGCTGGCCACCATGAGTCGTCGGTGAGATGGGCCTACATAGGTCACCGTGCACAAGGTCGAGCAATCCCTTGGCACAGTATTGGGCCATTGCCGGAAATGAAGCATGCCTTTGCTTGCCAATGAGGTAGCTATCGCAAACCTCACCAGGATGATTGATCACCGGGAGGTTGTGCACCATCCCGCCTTGTGCCAGCCTCTTCAAGGCGTTGAAGTTCCACAGCAAAGCCTCATCATCTTGCCACGCCATTAAGCACACCGGCCTTGCAATGTTCAAGTTGAGCATGTACAGGCGGTTTTTGGCGCGCTTCACCTTGGCAAGCAGTTGACATTGCCGATCGCGGATCCACAACACTCCCCCATCAATCAGCACCTGGCAGCCATGCTCATCGAGCTGGCCGATGCTGATAATGTTGCACTTGAACCTAGGAATATAGTAGACGTTGCTAATCGCCCGGTGTTCACCGTTCTAGTAGGTGAACAACATTGTGCCGCGCCTGCGGATGTTGACCACTGAGCCGTCGCCGAACTTCACCGATCCGGTGACACCCGTGTCCAATTCCGCGAAGAGGCTTTCTGCCACGAAGGGCTGAGGTGTTCCAGAGGTGGTCCGGAGAATCTCGGCATGGACAGGGTTCAAGGCGAATTTCGGAGGACCTTCATATGGTAGGCGACTTCTCATCCGAGTCTCTACGGATGGTGCTAACTGTCATCGGTACGAATCTACATAGTAAACTTAGAGGCACCCCTGGTCGGATGCGAAAACCACTGAGGGTGCAAAGAGACCTAAGGAGAAGCACACATCCAACAAGTGTATTCAATATGAGTGTTCTAGGGTTACAAAAATAGCCTCTCCTCCTCTAATACATAGGGTCCTATTTATAGAGGGAGAGGGGAAGGCAAGTAAAGTTACAAGATTGCCCTTGGGGACTACTTTACTCCTAGTGGTATTTGCGTCATTTGCCTCACATGGGCTCCGCAATGTCCGGGACTCCGGGGTTGACCCCGGACCCTCCCAAGGGTCAACCTTGCGTACCATGCCTGGGGTTGGCCTCGGACCCTTCTAGGGTCGGTTTCGCGTATCTCGTCTGGGGTTGGCCCCGGACCCTTCTATGGTCGGCCTCGCGTACCTCGCCCAGGGTCAATTTGGGGACTTGGTTCGGGGTAGACCCTCCAATGGCCACCGCCGTTCTGAGATGGTTGCGGGCCTAAGGTAGCGCGGGGACCCTCCTCCAGTAGAAAGTTTCAAAGCTGCAGAGAAAATAATTTGACAAGCCATAGCAACAAATTCTCAACAAAAACTCACAAAACTCCCCTCAACAGAAGAAATGCAATTTTAGCAAATTTCTCCAATTACTCCAAAATGAAAATATCTCCAATTTCTCCTATTTTCTCCCCCTTTGGCAATGTAATCATCAAGAAACTTCAGAAAAAGAATTATTCTAAGAAGGAGCAATGAGAGTAAACATGAAGAAACTTTATAGATTATCCAAGTCACTTTGCATTGATTTAATAAATTAATCGACACAACTTTTTAAGTAGAGCTAACTAGATCATATAAAGTCATATATCATATAACACTATCAAAATAAGCCTTTAGCATGATTAAGCAATTTAGATTAATGAGAGGCATCTCAACAATGACCAAACCAATTATAAAAAGCATAATGAGGATCACAACAAAAAGAGAAAGCCTAAAAGTGAAACAAAGTTTAAGTATAGACGAGCTAACAGTTTCATATAACAACCTATTGTTCCACATTCAATTCTTAAGCATGTTGCACGCTTGTAGCATACTTCTTTTATGACGGCATGCTTGTAACATACTTCTTTTAGATGGTGGCATAATTGAAGTATACTTCTTTTCATTTATGCAGTTTTTGTGCCTTTTCTTTTTGTTTAACCATGGCATGTTTGAAGCATACATATTTTTAACTTTCTCTTTCTCATTAATTTTTTTCATAACATGCCAAATTGAGTGAACATAAAAAGATTGTAATATGAAAATGCGAGCCTCATAGCCAAGACTTAAAATAAGACTCGCAATCAAGCTAATCTTTTAGATGAACACCGCAAAGTACTATCTATAATCAATCTAGTCAAAGTATTCTGCTATGTCATGTTTTAGTTCAAATGTAGCAGATTTATTATAACAAGTCATGATCAAACCTACACAGTATATGAGTAAATATGATAAAGAAAGCTCTACTATTCATTTGATTTCAATGACTTGGACTTGATATATTATTTGATAAGTATAATAAACAAAGATTTTGAAATTTCTTTAAACAACAAGCTCTCCCTCAGAATAATCTCATAGGATGCAACACACCCAAATTACTTCGCAAAAGAGCAAAATATGAAGAATCAAGCGGTTTTGAGAGAATATGAGCAATCTAAGAATTAAACTCAACAAGGTGTAGGATAACATCACCTTTTCCACATGGTCTATCATAAAGTGAAATATCTTAGAAGCCATCAAAGGGAGTAAAGAACCATCAAGTGTTTCAACCAAGCAATGATGTAAAAGACTAGAACCCAATCAAGCTCATGTTCTCTATCCTCGTTAGCTATTCTTATAGCACAAGAAACATCGGTCTCACAGTATTAGGGTTAGTGAAATAAGATTTAGGAATCCAGTACTAAGATACACAATGAACAAGGGCAACAGCAGGCCACCATAAAGATTTAAGTGAAAAATTAGCCATTGTCAAATTCCGATCAGACCATCATTGAAGTGTCGATCTGACACCCTCAGCAAGTCCGGTCTAACCTCCGAGAGGTCTGACCGCCAAGGCAAAGTCGGTCTGGCCACTTGAGACAGATCTGATCGCGTGTAAAATGCCGGTCTGACTAGTCCTGTCGCAAAAAGTCTTGAACCAACAGAAAATGGATTAGAGGGACCAAACCGATGATAATGATCTTGTACAAACTCTACTCCAGAATGAGAAACATTTCTTAACCTGTCTTTCTTTTCTTTCTTCACTTTTCAAAAGCAAAATTAAACCAAATAACCCTCTCTACCACAATGAGTGCATTGATACTTGACTTGATGAGAAGTCGTATCAATCACCTTCATAACACCCACTATGGTAGTGGAATCGTTCACAATACCAACAGATTTAAAGATAATTTATTTTGGTTCAGATTTTACTTAAATTTTCTAGGTTCAAGAAGCTTAACAACCTTAAAAGGATTATTCTTGGCATGCTCAACTAAATTAAATCCTAGACTACGATTTTTCACATTCATTTTTGACTTGTCTAAGATCATATTCAAATTCTTCTTGCCAAAAGAAAATATCTCTAAAGTGTCCTTAAGATACTCATTTTATTTAGCTAGTGAGGAACAAAATGTGCACTTAGCAGATTCTATCACAAGATTCTTATAACCACTAGACTAAACCAATCTTTCTTTTATAGCAAAATCATTAAGTTAACAAGTCAATGCTTCTATTTCAGTGTTAAGCTTAGGACAGTTCGAGTAAGAAGATATCTTATGATAAAGCATTTGTTGAATTTTTTTCCAGAGATGAATTAAATCTAGCTTTTAACAATTCACAATTAGAGCAAGCTTTAGATTGAGCATTTGAAATACCTATCTCTAAACATGTAAGAGAACTAGACTTGAGTTTTTCAATTTCATCATTTGCACATTTTAACTTTTCATCACAAGAATCATGTGCCAATCTTAATTCATCAAGTTCAGCAGTTACACCACTAAGTTGAACCAAGTTTGATGCATTAATTATTCTAGTAGACTCCAACTTAGAATGTAAAACTTGACAGGACTCATAGGCTTCATCATCAAGAATAGAAGCTCTAAGTCTATTAATTTCAAATTTTAAGCTCTCAATAATAAGATCATGATTTTTAATTTTCTTTTTATATTTCTTGAGCTCCTCTGTCAATCTAAGCACAACACGAGATAAATTCGTATAAGAAGATTTTACCTCATCAGGATCACTATAGAGATCATCATTGTTGAGCTCCTTACTATTTGCCATAAAACACATCCCTGTGAAGTCCACCTCCTTTTTCTTCTTGCCATTACCCTCATTATCGCTTCCAGAATCATCATCACTCAAATCAATCTCATCAAGTGCTGAAATTATTTTATTGACCACCCTGCAATAATTGTGCTTCTTGTTTGGGTCAATCTTAACTTGAGAGTGATGAGTTGGTGTCTTCTCATCCTTGAACTCCTTGCCCCTCAGTTTGGGGCAATTCATCTTGGTGTGGTTTAGCTCACCACATTCATAGCATCTAATTGGATCTCCTCTCCACCTTGATATGATGTTATTAATTGCCTTGGTCACCCTGTTGGAAAGAAGTACAAGCTACTCTTCTAGAATCTATTCTAATTGTTCATCTGAAATAGAGCACAATGCAGACAAAGAAACAATAGAGGAACTAGAACAATTGTCAGCTTAGTTTATCCTAAAATTAGACTTGTTTATCTTGGTCAAAACATCAATCTCATGTGTTTTTATCTTGGAATAAAAACCATTTAAAGTGAGTGTTTCTATGTTAACAGAATGATTAATAGTACCTACTAACACATTCCAAACAAACATATCGAAATCATTTAAAATTTGACGAGCATTGTCAGAATTAGAATATATGACATCAACATATTACAAATCACTAACAATTTTATTGAAGTGATCAAAAAGTGCATCTACTAATTCTCTAGGCTTTATCTCAAATTTAGAATACTTCTTTTTGAATTGGTTCTGATGAACACCTTTAATAAATTTAGAACCTTCATGATAATTAGCTAGGGTAGTCTAAATTTTATTTGCATATTTAATAAGAGCAATTATGATGAACTCATTTCTACTTAAACCTTGTAACAAAATATTTCTAGCCTTAGCATTAGCTTCAATATCAGTAGCATTTTCAATAGTAACAACAGGAGGCACTATATAAGAATTTTCAACTTTTTGCCAAATAGCATTACCTTGTGCTTATAGAAAAACCTCTATGCGTGTCTTCAATAGAGATTATCTGATCCATAAAAAAACAGTGGCTTACCTAAAAAATGATCTCAATCTGATGTCATTGCAACCTGCTCTGATACCACTTGTAGCATTGAATACCACAATCAGAAGGGGGTGAATGATTGCCTCCGCTTTTTAGAACCTGAAAGCAAAACTCAAACCAAAAGAAAAACACCCTAACCAAAAGATTATATCTATTGGAACCGGAAAAGCAAGCCCTAAACAAAATAGCAACAGAAATTGAAAAACCAATCTTCTGACCAGTCAAACCGCAACGACGAGGGCGATCTAACCTTTAGCATTATTCACTGACTAAAAACAACAAGACCAATGAGGACGAGAATCGATCTAACTTCGACAAATCAACTCCAATTTACCTCAAATTTGACACACGTGATGCTAAAGATATCTAGAATCTATTCCAACAAGAAATTGCAAGAAACATTAACTAGATTCGAAGAATTCCATATCACAATAAGAGATAATAAAAAAACTAGGTCAAACCCGAAAATTGCAATAGCCTTCAAGCGACTTGGAGAATTCCACCGAAACATTGCAGATCTGTTCCTAGGCCTTTTTGTAATATATTCCTCAAAAAAGAATCAAATCAAAATCACATGGATCACGAAAACAAATTATTTCACAATGAAGCAAAAGACTAAGAACAGATGCAAGATTTCTCCATGGATTGAATCAGAATTTGATTTGCATTGCTACAAAGTGCCATCACGGCACCTCTCAAACCCTAGCACAAAAACTCTCCAAAAATCCATATCAAAGCCACAGGTTAACTCTTAACCTCTCCATCCTTTTATATGCTAGAGCCCTAATGTGTGTCCTCAACAATAAGAACATGAAATCATATTCGATTCTGAAAATCAAGGGACCTGAAACCCTTCCAACACAGGTTTTTCAAAATCTCCAAACCTTCTAGTTATGGACACCTTCCATAACACCTTCCAACTCATCACGTGTCGAAGCCTCTAGGACTGCACCTACTGTAGCTTCTCCACGCATCATCCATGTTTGATCTCTAGGTGCTCTAGCGTGAGCCCAACCACCTTGTGACATCCTCGACTACCTGGACCTCAGATTTTCCCCTCCTAGTCCTGGTCCTCCTCATCATGACCATGACCATCTCCACGCCCATCCTGCATATGCAAAGACCAAAGAACTTTTCCCCAGCACAAGTTCTTTCTAATTTGATCGTCATTAGTCCACACATGCAAAACACACCCTTAACCATAAACACAAACCATATCATCCATGATCTCAATTTTCACGCTTTCCAAAAATCAATCTCAAACCACTTAGAAAAACCGGTGTCGATGTTTTAATATCGATCTTATGTATGATTTGTTTAGATTTGGGAAATTCTAGAAGACTCGGTGTATGCACACGCAGATAGAGACACGTGAATTTTTATACAGGTTCGGGCCTTCTCCTGAGAGAATAATAACCCTACGTCCTATGAAGCTATTGCTTAGAGAGTATTACACCCGAGAGTAATGTGAAATGCCTAACACTATGTCCTGCTCTAGTGTCTTCTGTCCCTTCTTCTCTTCGAAGTTAACCTTTATATAATTGACGAAGCGGTGGCCGTTGTCCTGCGCCAAAAGACACCTTAATGCTTCGGGTGATAATTGTTTAACAAAAGTTACTGTCAGAGAGATGTAGTGGCCCATTTGTTGTGAGATAGTTGTTTTTAGAGAGAGATCGTGTGTGGTTATTCGGAATAAGCGCACATTCTAACTGCTTTGTTAGACGACCCCATGATGAAGTAGATCATCGTAAACAAGCTAGTCAGGAATATGTTGGTTGCATAAAAACCCATGACCACAAGGTGTTCGTAGGATATTTTACGACTATGTGGTCGTAGAAAGACTTATGACCAAGGAGTAGTCGCAGCAAGACTTACGACTATATGGTCATAGAAAGACTTACGACCAAGGGGTAGTCGCAGTAAGTCTTACAACTATCTTGTGGAATTTCTCCCTTATTGATAAGGGGTATACTCTGATGATATAGTGATGTAATAATTAGAGGATTATTATATCCTCATCAACCGGTATAACCGCTATGCACAAGCCAGACATACTGCTGGCCCAACAGACATGAGTACTCAAGGTACTCGAAGATTACAGGAATTGAAGCACTCGAAGCCTACGAGTATCGACTGTGAAGCCTACGACAACCGATCACAAAGCCTACGAGAAGATTCCTCCTCAGAAATTCATTAGATGGATTGAAGCTGCGGACAAAACTAGCCATAAGAGGAGATTAGGCAAATCCCGGTGTTGCTATCCCCCTTTCTATTATTCCTCCTGCTACTCAAAGCACCCCCATTAAGCAATTCTTTGCAGACATAAGTATGGCAGGTGAGATAGGAGCTGCTATATTCGAGTGATCAACTCCTAAGATCAAGTTACCCTTCTATTACGATACTGAAACTAGCTTAGTAGGTGCTTCTCAAGACTTTATCAAGAGACTCAAAAAGGAGAACTGGAAAAGTTTCATATCTTTTATGAAGGAGACTACTACAATAACAGAACCTATGGTCAAAAAGGAGACTGTTCTCCAGGTGGTCGAAACTGGGTTCGACTACCAGAAGAAACAAGAGGAACAAGGAGTAGCAACTCTTGCTCAAGGCCTTCGACCAGACATGGTCGAGGATGTTCTTATATGACCAGATATGATCAAAGAGAAGAAATCAAAGAAAATAATATGTGGAGATGGTGGTCGATGCTAAGACCATCGCAGCAATAGAACCTATTGCCGAATCTGCAAAGACTTGACTTCCCCCACCTTATCGAATGTGGGAAGTGGTCCCTTGCCAAAAAAGTAATCCTTGAGTTTTCATCAGAAAACTCAGCAATTGCGTAGGTCATGCCCTTCCTTCTTGTGAAACGGACACCACCTAGGCTTATTGTCCTTCCGAGCGGGTACTTTGCCTTTGCCTTGATCAGAGTATTGCTTGGGGTTCTGTGGCTCCTTATCGCCTATGGCCAAGACTTCCTTTGAGGTCTCAGCCTGAGGCCTTTGACCTTTAGCCTTGTTCTTGGACTTCTTGGCCTTCTCCTTCCTCTTACTGCCTTCACCTTCCCCTTTAGAACTTCGATTGACCTGGTTGATGGTTTTTGTCCATTCGACCGCCTCAGCAGCAGTCGCGTAACGGTCAACCATCTCAAAAAGCTTGGCGACGGTGGTCAGAGGATGCAAGGCGATGTCTTCCGTGAACCTCTCCTATTGCAAACACCCTGCTTGAATGCCCTGATGATAGAAGCATCAGGACCTCCAAAATTGAATTACAACCTAGCTAAACCACCTGATGAACTATCGCATGGTCTCATTGTTGCTCTGCCGCATATGATGCATGTCGTCTTCTTTTCCAGGGTGATTGTATGTATCCTAGAAGTTGGCCAATAGAAAATTGCAGAGGTGTTGCCATGAGTAGATCAACTCAAATCATTAGTTGAGCAACCAAGACTGAGTAGATCTTTTGAGCACCATTGGAAGATAGTTTGCCATAACGTGCTTGTCTCCTCCTGTCACCCAAACTACGGTCATGTAAATTTGAAGGAACTCGATAGGATTTTGAGACCCATCAAATTTCTCCATGTTTACTGGCCAAAACCGCGGTGGCCAGCATACTGCTCAAAGTTTGGTGATGAATGCTTGACATCCCGTAACTAGTTTCTGACATCTCCTTTGCGGGAAAGGGTAATTGGCATCACCAGGCGACAGTACTCGATGATGCCCAATAGTGGACAGACTGGACCTATAGTAGGCCTTGTCCATACAAGGGTAGTACTTTTCGTACTCCATTTGCTGTTGTAGATTCCTTGCCCAAAGTGGTGATCCATCTCCTCCTCGGTTAACTCACCGATCTGGAGTCGTTCAAGGAACTCACCTTTGGCTAGAGTTGTGGTTTGGAGACCGTCGCGACCTGTCATCATGTCAAACCCCATGAGATGAGTTCTATGAATGACTAGACAGGGTCATACCTGTTCAACTTCCAGAGTTATGTCAGCGAGGCTGCTCGAATCTGTTCATCATGTTGTGAAGTCTTCGTGCGATCCCCTCGGCGAAGTGATCATAACTTGGCACTTGAGCGAGCTCTGGAATCGGGTCCTCGAGGAGGTCATTGACGCATTGGAGCTCTCGAGCCTCTTCGGACTAATATTGGGCATGCCTAGGCAATGACCTCTGGCAGCCAATCGCTTCCTTCGAGTGGTCTCAGGATCCTCAATCTCTAAGGCTGGTTGTGGCTGCCTTATGAAGAGCAATTTGTTCTAGGATTTCTTCCATGCTCATTCGAGAACTGACTTGATTCATAATTAGAGGTCTCCTCGCCATCCTGACGAGGAGTGGCAGGGTGTGACTGTCAAGGAGGATCCTTAGGTCTTCCTCCGAGAGAGTAATCAGGATCTACAGGGAGGGTAAAGACCTCTTGTCTAGAATCTACACTTTCTACAGAGGTCCCCTCACTTGAAGAATGCTTCAGCGAGAGTGCATCATGGCCTGGAGTAAACCCCTCTGGGTAGGGGAATTCTAGATTATAACTGTCTCCCGTTGGAGCTGAACCATATGAGAGTGTGGATGGACTCACAGGGAGTCGACCCATCCTCTATGCATGGACAACAAAAGAGTTATGACCACCAGTTGGTTATGACTTCCTGGAACGACTGACTCCGCTGCTCACTAAACTGCTGGAGTGGTTGATGGGGGACTCGAGCACTTGGAGGTGGGCCTCTCATCATGTTGCGAGCCCTGCTCATGGTTGGATTGACCCTTGCCATCTGGGGGAACTGGTTCCTCCGTCTAGCCTATTATTGCGGGGATATGGATCCCTCCTCAGCCTTTCCCGTGATGCAGTCTCTGTGAACTCGAGATGGATCTCTAGGGACAACCTCACTGTCAGAAGCAAGCATGACCTGCTTGTAGTCGTAGCAGGTCACCATGTCAATATCCACGTAGTCGGCAAAGTTGAACTAGTTCTCCTCATTCCACTCCCCTATCATGAGGACATAGAAGAAAGAGAACTTGCCAACAAGAAAATTTCCAGAGTCTTGGAAGAATGTCTTCCCACGGATGGCGCCAACTATCGATGTTCTAATATTGATCTTACGTATGATTTATTTGGATTCAAGGAAACTCTAGAAGATTCGGTGTATGCACATGCAAAATAGAGACACGGGAATTTTTATACAAGTTCGGGCCTTCTCTTGGGAAAATAATAACCCTACGTCCTGTGTAGCTATTGTTCAAAGAGAATTACAACCGAGAGTAATGTGAAATACCTAGCACTATCTCCTGCTCTAATGTCTTCTATCCCTTCTCCTCTCCAAAGTCAACCTTTATATAATTGACGAAGTGGTGGCCATTGTCCCATGCCAAAAGATGCCTCAATGTTTTGGATGATAACCGTCTAACGGAAGTTACTGTCAGAGAGACGTAGTGGCTCATTTGTCGTCCGATGGTTGTTGTCAGAGAGAAATCATGTGTGGTTATTAGGAATAAGCACATGTTCTAACTGTCTTATCAGACGACCCCCACGATGAAGTAGGTTGTCGTAAACAAGCTAGTCAGGAATATGTTAGTTGTAGAATGACCCACGACCACGAGGTGTTTGTAGAATATCTTGTGACTACATGGTCGTAGAAAGACTTATGACCAAGGAGTAGTCGTAGGAAGACTTACGACTTTGTGGTAGTAGAAAGACTGACGACCAAAGAGTAGTCGCAGTAAGACTTACAACTATGTGGTCGTGGAAAGACTTACGACCAAAGAGTAGTCGTAGTAAGACTTACGACTTTGTGGTTGTAGAAACTTACGATCAAGGAGTAGTCGCAGTAAGACTTACGACTATGTGGTCATAGAAAGACTTACGACTAAGGAGTAGTTGCAGTAAGACTTGCGACTATCTTGTGAATTGTTTCCTTTATTGATAAGGGGTATACTCGGATAACATAATGACATAATAATTAGAATTATATCCTCGTCAACTGGTATAACCACTATGCATAGGCTGGTCATACCGCTGGCCCAACAGACATGAGTATTTGAGGTACTCGAAGATTAAAAAGAATTGAAACAATCAAAGCCCACGAATACCGACCATGAAGCCTACGACAACCGATGTAAAGACTACGACTATCGATCATGAAGTCTACGATAACCGATCGCAAAGTCTAAGACTACCAATCATAAAATCTATGATAACAGATCACGAAGCCTACGACTACGACAATAGATTGCAAAGTCTACGACTACCGATCACAAAGTCTACAGCTACCAATCGCCAACTATGCACTATAGCTTTCGAGTATCGATCGGTTACTGTAGCTATCAACTATCGACCTAGTAATGTAACAACGACCACTGACCAGGTACTGTAACTACAACCAATGACCAATTCATTGTAACTCCGATCATCCGTGGTCGTTCAACTGTGGTCATTATGCCATACTTGACCTGTCATGGTCGTTCTGTCGTGCTCGACATTCCATGGTCAACCTACTGTGATTGATCTGTCGTGGTCAACGCCCACCGATCGAACCATACATCACAAGGCCAATCGGACTACCGACTACTGATCGTGGTCCATGCCTCCGACTACTATCTGTGATCGAAGCCTGCCAGTCATACCGCCCAATACAAGACGGTTAGACTGCTTATCCTGAATATTCTTGTAATTCTAGTTTCACAAAAGAGCATCGATCGAAACTTTTACAAACGCAAATTTCAACGCAACTCAAATATGAATTATTAATCATCACTAAATTCACGACCTATCCACATGGTCTAAGAGTAATCAATTAGTCTTTATGTAATAATGCTACTGCCCACTAGGCTAATTTCAGATCAGCTTCCTTTTGCTTTACATTACATGCATGCATATGTATGCATGTATATGGCAAGTAGGCTTAATTGGTCAGGATCGTAGTTAGGTACAGGATGACAAGAAACGACAGATCGATGAGCTACACAGTATACGCACATAATAGAGGCAAAGCCAGCAGAAACAGCAGTGTGTGTAGCTTTTTCCCTTTTGGGGACCAGACCAGAAGCAAGCAGGGCAATCTTATTGAGCTAAGCATGGCTGCTATGCTAGCTTCAATTCACTGATCTATCGCACCTTTATTTATTTTTAAAGCGATCATCGCCATCTTTTCATGATACATATATAGATGCGCAATCAAGAACAGCTACCTGCATGCTGATACATATATAGATGCGCAATCAAGAACAGCTACCCGCATGCTATCCAGTGAATTAAACAAGGAATCAACATGAATTAGTATGTATACATTTCCACAATTCGATCAATATATATATATATATACACACACATATATACATACATACATATGTATACGTATGCATATACATATACATATATATATACGTGTGTGTATATGTATATGTATATGTATATTTATATTTATATGAATGCAGAACAACATTTTTTACCGCTCAAAATGACATTAATTAATGGTTTTTCATATTTAGATTCTAATTGAATACTCATACAACATAAATATCTCACTATGTAGAGAATATGCTTGTAAAGGGGCCTCGACGAGTTCCAGGTGAGAAGCTCAAAACAAAGAAAGCCATACTCAACTACTCACAATTAATCCCAATTGGATCATGAAATAATTACAGAAACTCAAAGTAAAAGATCCAAATTAACCGTACGTGAGTTAACGCAATGATTGGCATCTCTTACCAGTAACACAAAGGAGGACAAGAAAATTGTCAAAATCTGGTCCATTTTGTACACTGATTTCACTGGTGAGGACTGAGGACTGAAGTTGCCTTTCTATCTTTAAATTTCCCCCCTGTTCTTAGTACATCGATCTCCCACGTGGTAAGTACAAATAACACCCTCCTATGTACTAACTCGCTTCAGAAAAGATTGATCTACATGCTGAAACAGATGAAATCGAATGACACATCGCATCCACTAGCCTTGCAGATGGAGCCTCCAAGCATCAATTTACTGACCATGTAACCTAGCTTTGTCATGAACAGCAACCTAGCTAGAACAAAGTTGGAACTAATCTTGTTTACGAATCCATGTATGAGTCTGAGTTATATATGTATACGTGTACGAGTTCATGACAAGTCCATTTCCATTTCTTAGTCTAAGTATTTGAGTATAAAAGTAGGGGGGTAGGCTTGTAATCATAACAAGGAGATGCGATCGGATGTGACCGGAAGAAGCTAGGAAGTGCAGAGTATTGTAGCAATCGGATGTGATCTAGAGGGGGAAAAGGAAATACAAAAAGCGAAGTGCTTTGGTGCCCTGGAATGTCGACTTGTGTTCCTGGTTTGTTTTTGTGTTGTCGCCGCCATACTTGAAGACAAGAGGAGTAGATGAGCTGCGGATCGGAAGTACTAGTACTCGAAGTATCGAGAACTGAGTACTCGCTAACAAGTTGAAGTTTCGAGCTTGAAGTCGAAGGTCCGAGCAGAGCGATCGGAAGCTTCGTGTGGAAGCAGTCGAAGTTCCCGAGTACGCAGTAGTCGAAGATTCGAGTTCGTGCACAAAGTGGTCAAAGTCTTCAAGCATGAGCGCATGTGGTTGTAAGCATTAATCAAAGTGGTCGTAACTACATATGAGTGATTGAAAGTAACATGGTCGAAAAAAAGCAGCGAGTGGTCGTTGCTTACGTGGTTGTAATCAACACTCTCGTGGTCATATCCAACAAACAAGGCCCATGACTATATATCTAGATCTTTCTCTGCAATCGCTCGGAATGCATATGCATAATTGTCACAAAAATGTTGGATGTCTGGATGTAGCTAGCCCAACTTCAGATTGAGCCAATGCAGTTTGTTTGTTGCTCTTGGACATCCTGTAGAACTGCAAGAGAACTGTGTCAATTTCCTTATTTTTTAGAGAGAGAGAGGCTATATGTGTTCTGTTATATATGTCCCTTTCCATTACATCTTTTAAGTTGATTATTGAGCAGTCTTAATATTATCATTTCATCCTTTTCTCCAATCCAATTGAGCATTGCATGCTGCTTGATGAATGTATTAACAATTATTTTAAAGTCTACACTATAGTAAAATCTTCATGTATCCCGAAAAGAAAAAAGCACTGGTTGGTTTGACCATTTGTTGCAAGCTGCTGTCACAGGGTAGTATAACATTGGTTGGTTTCTCAAAATGTTTTAATGAGCGATCTTGTAACAGCTGGGAAGACAAACTTAAGATTTCTAGAGTGATTGAAATTTCTTTGTGGAGCTACCTAGTTGTGAGTCATGATTTCAGCTTGTAAGCTCCACAGAAAGCTTTCTCCTGTTGGTTCCAATCTATTTGAAATTCACCCTGAAAACACCTCATGAGAGAGGATTTAAAGCTGAGTTTGCAATAAACTCTGCCAAAAAGCCAATAGCATTCCAAACATAGTATAAATCTTGAAGCAATCAACCAACAAATTATATGTGTTGATTCTGTCATTTGTGCCAGGTGATATTTGGGAACTTGATGGTTTGTGGGCTGGTTGCCTCAAGATTTGTGTTGCCAGATAGCACGATAGGGAAAGGATCGAAACTTGTTTTTATATAAGGAGGAGTGTGCCCTTCATCCTATTATTTTTTAATATCTTTGTGTTCCTGAATACAACTCTTTGCCGACACTTTATATAGCCTCAAGATACAACTTTCATCACTATAAAAGTATAATGTTTGTTTGAACTGTATAAAAGTACACTGTTAAAACGAAAACACTAACTGCTTGCTAATACTATAAAGGAATACTGTTAAAATGAAAACACTAACGGTGTAATGTTTATACTCTAATAGTTACATTGAAAACGTTTGTCTATACTTACCAAAATAACATGCATATACTATATATTTAGCAAGGCGGTGAGCATATTTTACTTTTGATTCAGCAAGGAGCATGGAGAACCATCACCAAGCTAGCTAGCTGTCAGCACCAAATTAAAATCCCTCTGGCCTCATCAGCAACACAAAGAAGAAAAGCCACAAAATCACAAAATAAGGCTACATAGAAGGTACATGCTTGATTTTTCTTCTTTTTCTTGCTCATCCCACCACACTCACTGATCCTGTCTCATCGCCCCCCCCCCCCCCCCCTCCTCTCTCTTTCTTCTTTCTTCTCTCTGATTCCCATGAGGAGGACCCTTGGCTAGCTCTCTCCACTACCTCCAAGCCCCTATCAAACACAACCTTTAACCACACCAGAAGAAAAATACAAGGGAAAGGGAAAAAAGCAAGAGCCAAACCCTAGCACAAGACTCACTTTCTCCATAGAACTAGCCAGATAACATCAGTACATCACCGGCCACCCACCATGATCTTCCCCCCTGCCTTCCTGGATTCCTCAAGCTGGAATGACAACCAGGTAATTTTCAGTCATCCTCCCGTTCTTTTCCCGAGATTTTAGTCACTCTCTTTTGCACTAGCACAAATAAAAGGAGAAAGTTGTACAAATATTAAAACTGAAAAGGAAGAGAATACTAGGGCTAGCTAAATATTCTGATCCAAAACACTATCTTGGGATATACTTGGCCAAATTTCTGGCCTAAATTCTGGCTCGTGTTTGCTTCCGAGCTTCTTATCTTTAATTCTTGATGCATATCTAGCTAATTCGATTGTCAGCAACATGCTTACCACCAGGTTGCGGCCAGTGGCGGCGGCGGCGAAGGCAATCATGAGCTTCTGCAGCCATCAATCATGCCGGGAGCGCTCCCCGAAGGCGGCGGCGGCGGCGGGCCGGTGGGGCCTGCGAAGCAGATGTCGATGGCTGAGAGGGCGCGGCTGGCGAGGATCCCGCTGCCGGAGCCGGGGCTCAAGTGCCCCCGCTGCGAGTCCACCAACACCAAGTTCTGCTACTTCAACAACTACTCTCTCTCCCAGCCGCGCCACTTCTGCCGCGCGTGCCGCCGCTACTGGACGCGTGGCGGCGCGCTCCGCAACGTGCCGGTGGGCGGCGGCTACCGCCGCCACGCCAAGCGCGCGAAGCCCAAGCAGGCGGCGGCGGCCTCGGGGGCACCAGCGGCCACTGCAGCCGCATCGGCACCAGCTGGATCCACGACGTCGTCCACTTGCACCACGGCCAACGCGCCGGCTCTCCCGGCGATGCTAAGCAGCAACCTGTCCATCCTGCCGCCGCTGCTCCGCCTCGCCGACTTCGACGCCATGAGCCTCGGCTCTACCTTCTCTGGGATGGGGAAGCCATCCGTCGACGCGGCGGGTTGCTACTCTATCGGTGGCGGGAGTGGTGCCACCGAGCTGGAGCAATGGAGAGTGCAACAGATGCAAAGCTTCCCGTTCTTTCATGCAATGGACCAGGCGGCGATGGCGCCAGCGCCGGCAATGGCAATGCCGGGGATGTTCCATTTAGGTTTAGATGGAGATGGCAGTGGTGGCGGTGGTGTCAACGGCGAAGACGGAGGAGAGCTTCATGTGATGCCATCAAAGAGGGAAGGCTACCCAAGAGGAGGCATGTATGGTGATCACCTCACTGGCTATACCTCCTATTCCAATACTACTACAGGTAACCATCTCTTGTAATGAGATTAATTGCGAGATGCAATCCTATAATTAGCTAGATATGTGATGCTATTATGATATAGAAAAGGCTAGCCTTTGCATTTGCAATGTCTCAAGAACCGGAGGAGAGGCAGGATGGAGCCGTGTGTTAATTGATCATGCACAATTATTATTACTTGCTAGTTTAGCTCGCATGATCACTTGCTATGTTTCTTGTTCTTTTTTTAGGTTTTCTCGTGCATTTGGGTGAGGTTATGTGTACCACTGTTCTTCATTTTGTTCATGGAAAACTCCTATTGTATGTCAGTTCTCCTATATATATAGTGTTCTCTCTCTCTCTCTCTCCATGCATGCAAGATGAATGTGGTTCTGTTTGTGGCTTTCTGTGATCCAAAATTGCGACTATTGTTGGTGCATTGGAGCAATTGGTGCAACTGAGTTAGTATTTAACGGATGCAATTCAGTTTATTTGATCACTGGACTATAAGCTTAGGAGCTAGATATATATGTATAGGTAGATGAAATGAAATTGAAGATGCCATGCATATATATGCATGCATAAATCATATATATGCGTGCCTGGTGCATATATGTGTATAAATTTGAGGTAGATAGCATGCAATGCCAGTGATGGATATATCGATTTGTAGGCTATATATTTTCCATTAGTCTTGCATATGTTAATCTCTATGGTTGTCGGTAGCATTGCAATGTTAATTACGGCTGCAGAAGGGCGTAGTCAAAGAGCCGAGAGGCCCATTCAAAAGTAGGGCTCTTTAGTTTTTACCTTTCCCTTTTTCTCCTTTTGCAGTGGTAGAACGTACTAAAGCATGAATATATCTCACAGATCGATCTTTTGTGTCTCATGAGGACCATTTTGATTAGCTAGCTATCTCGATTGTTATACCTAGCTAGTAGCTACTTTCAATTGCATGCTTCTTCTTTCTAAGTCTAGTTTCTTTTAAAGCGATCTACTGGTACTTACCTGATATATGTAACTAAGCATTCGCATAAGCCTGCCAGCAATAATATAGCGAAGTATTTCTATACACATCATATGCTACGAGTACACATATAGGAGAAGACAAGACCTAGCTAAAGAAAACAAATTAACGGCAAAAGGAAAGGCACTGCATGCATACGCATGTATGATATGTACACGTAAGCTAAGCTAGAGCCAGCCAATCTTACAATGATTCTCGAGTCTATATATGGAAGTGAGCATTAGATTGGACGAGGAGAGATGCATGCATGAGAATGGCTAGGTAGGTAGCTAGCTCCATGGAACCATGCAGCGCATGCACACATTATCAGTTACATAGAAGTTTGAGAACACTGAGAAAGAGAAGGAAGAAGTGCCTGTGTGGTTGTGTTTTACAGGGGTCTAGCTAGGGACGATGGATGAAACGGTGTGCCCAAAAGCACAAGCTGGCAACAATGCTCGTACAGGAAAGTGAAAGAAGCGTACGAAAGAATGTAGAGAGAGAGAGAGAGCTAAGGGAGATGAAAGAGAGGAGAGAGAGAGAGCTAAGGGAGATGAAAGAGAGGAGAGAGAGAGAGAGCTAAGGGAGATGAAAGAGAGGAGAGAGAGAGAAGGATGCAGCTATAGGTAGGGTTAATACGTATGGTAATGCGTACGGGAATGGTCCAAGACGTGGCATTGTTGCATTGATATGCGCATGTTACTCGGAGGGAATCAGATTCTCCCTGCTAGCTTTGCGTTGCGTTGCTTTGCTTTCTCGAAGGCCTAGGCCTTAGCCCCTCCCAGTTCTGTTCTCCCCTTTGGGAGAATAAAGCTACCATGCACATGCACTGACCGAGATGCACACTACAGCACATACTCTATATCCTCTTGTATCATCTCCTCCCTCTCCTCTCCTCTCCTCTCCTCTCCTCTCCTCTCCTACTATGACTCTGTGAGAGAGAGGGTTGTGTAAAATTCTTTGTTCAGTGAGTTCTTTTTAGATTCTTGAGGAATGATTTAACCCATGCATGCTGCATCCGAGATAGATCGATGTAACATATATATTCTTTAAGGTATCTCATAGCAGATTGTGCAGCTACATACATAGGAGCATCGCGTACATGCATGCCAATCATATCGGTGATGGCGTCAGTTTGCACGGAATATATATTCGACTGCACAAACAAACTGGTTTATTAATTAGTATCTATGGAAAAGACATTTCCAACAAGCAATCGATCGGCCCGACTGAACAAATGGAAGAAAAGGTGGGGAAAAAACGGCCGGTAAAGCATACAGGATTGCGACGGAGAAACGGTGTCGTTTCCTTGTTAAATTCATACGAAATATTCTTTACGTTCTAAGCATGTGCCCTAGCTAATTCGTTCAAGAGGTAGCTAGATAGATATAGGCCGGATTAACAGTGAAATAAGTACTCGTCTAGCTAGCTCTACAACTAGAAGGATTGATTATATTATACATGACAAGTGCGTCAGTGCTCTCTAAGAGAAAGAAGAAGACAATTTATACACTGTCCGTAAATATAGCATAGCAATAGGGAGCATTGGTCTCGATCTCAACATGTATAACACGAAGAAAGATCATAATCAAATAGACCCAGCTAATAGCTCAGTCTCTCACTGGCATTATAGCAGCAGAGACAGGCATGGTCTATACTCTGTAGTGCATGTACACGATCAACCCATCTATCCATCGATTGATCCTATCATAGTAAGCAGCTACTGACTCTGGAGTGAGAGGTGTACCAGGCCGAAAGCACCGTGGGCACAACATGACCATGCCGAATGGCCTACGGCCCACATCTAGCGCGAAGAACTGGGCTGCACGGCCGCAAATCACTCTGGTTGGGCTAGACGATCGAGCCATCCTTAGTTCCTGGGCTGCTGTAGGATCCAAACACCAACACGCACCACAACCCTCACGATCACCTCAGCCACCGTAGCTCATAAATGTTTCGTGGGGAGGGGGAGAAAATTGTGAAAGACCAAACTTCCCGGGGGTTGAGTGCAAATTACAACGGATATGCCCATCATCACGTGCACCCCATGCCACGCTGGCACAACTCAACGTGCCATGTCATCAGTTGCATGTGTGTGGGCTAGTGTGCTAATGACCTAGAGTTACCAACTTACACAATTTTAGTGACATAAATATGCAGTTTGGAAGTTCGGTGACCTACTTGAATATGTTGGACAAGTTCAGAGACCCACAATGCAATTTACCTTCTCTCTCTAACGTGAGCATTTTTTTGCTTGTTTGCCGATCTATGGACTATGGTCTACTGTGTTGTATATCGGGGTCACATTGCCGACAATCAAGCATTGAACTCACAAGAATATAAAAATAGAATATGAAACACACAATGTTGTCTCAAGCTTTCTTTCAACTTTATTTCTCTTTTACCCATAGGTTTATGTGTACAATGTGCAGCCCCTACCCCTCGTTATATAGGGGGAGATGGGGTGCCTTCATGATAGACTAAACCATATGGAACTAAACTACGCTAATGGACCTCATGAGCTGGCTGCCCCTAATGGGCTTTCATTTAGGTAAAGTATCCAAACTATCAGGCCTTAGTAAACAGTTGATATACAACACTTCCCTTTGACACTTTGCCAATGCCATGCTTATGTCTTATTAAAAACTCCTTCCGAAAGCCCAGTGAAAAAACAATTTACTGCAAATATAATACCAGACCTAGTATAATTGGCAATGTGTAACAAGACTTCAATAGCAATTGAGTATGGAGTTTTGGGCCCTAATATATCCTCATTTTCTTGTCTAAGTCCATATGGATCCTTCTCCACTTCCAGCGACCTGACAATCATAAGTGTACCCAGTGGATGAGATTTATCGAGATGGAATCTCTCAAACATTTTCTAGGTGTAGGTGGTTTGATGCATAAATATGCCATTAGGCAAATTGTCCACCTACAAACCGAGATAATATTTGGTTCCACCCAAATCTTTTATCTCGAATTTCATCTTTAAGTATAAGCTTGCTTCAAGAATATTTTGTGTGTTTCTAATTATGTTCAAGTCATAAACATATACCGATATGATGCATAATCCACTCATGGACTTCTTTATAAACACACACGGATAAACCCCATTGTTTACATATCCCTTTTACAAAAGGAATTCACTCAATCGGGTGTACCACATACGACCTAACTGTTTCAATCCATATAACCTTTGCAACTGGTTCCCTAGTGTTATAAGGTCGAGGAGACCGACTAAAGTGGGTGAATAGGTGCTTTTAAAAATTCTTTAGCTAAAACTGAAGTTTATATACAGAAGTGTAAATCAAATCAGTTTTGCACAACTAAGACCTAAATCATCTAGTTTCACCTTAAGTGCATCAACACCTTAAGTCTATCAAGGTTTGCAATCCTAGGGTGACAAGCAATCCATACAATTTTAGGAATGAGTACAAGGAAGCAAACTATAATTGACATAGTCTCTTTTTACCATAGTGTTTGAAGACTTATTGGTCTCCTCTAGTCCATGTTGAGGTAAGCCCAAACGAATTAGACTAGCTCTATAAATTAAGTCAAATACCTCAATTCCGCTAGTGGTAGCTCTTTCCCCTCTATGTAGGTAAGCTCTAACCTTCACAACACGCTGAACCTTCTCACAAGCTTCTTAAGAAGATCACCAGACCACAAAGCCTCCAACACTATCTAGAAGTTGGCAACCTCCAAAAGTAACAAGTCAAACCTCTGACTTGACTTTCACCAAGTGCAACACATATATAACGTGAATACTCAATCTATCTCCAGAAGCAGCATATGCAACTAGAGATTTCTTTCCTTACTCACAAAATGCAACACATGCACAATTGATAGGAGAAGCTCACACTAGCTCAAGAGATTAGAATAGGATGCAGCAGCCTTGTTTCCAATTGTCCAAGGTGGATATTTATAGCCCCCATACACAAACTAGCCATTGGAACAAGATTTTAGCAAAAATCAAGAGGAGCGGTAGTACCATAGGCATAAGGCTGGTCGGACCGACCTCCTCGCAACAGCTACAAAACTAGCCATTATAGCCACGGTTGGTCAGACCGCCCTCACAGGGTCCGGTCAGACCGCCATATAGGCCGATCGTACCGCACGACCAAGAACTAGAAAAATGTCTCTATGGAGAAAAAAAGCTAGTCTGACCACTCACACAGAGTTAGTCGTATCGCTTAGTCATACCGCCACACAAAGGGCAATCATACCACACGGCTAGTCTAACCGCCTACACAAAGCCAGTCATACCACCCTAATTTTTTAGGAAAGACGGAGATGAATGAACTTCAACATATTTGCAAATCATAGTACCATACAATCAAAGGTCAAAGCATGATTCCCAGTAAGTTACAAAACACATTTACATACTTTAGAATCATGACATAAGGTTTAGGGATGTGGACTCAAACCACTTGCAAAACACATTCGCAAACCTAAGGTCCTATTCTTTTTGGCTTTTCATTTCTGCTTTTGACTTTTGGCTTCTTTGGAAGTTAAAAAGTCAAATATCAAAATAGGGTGACCATTTGAAGCAAATTCTCTAAACGGCTTCCTAAACCCAAAACTATGTGTGTCATTCATGTCGGCATCTCCACCGTCCACTACCGTGTCGAAAAGCGCTGACAAAAGCCATCAACCACAACCCAAAAGAACACCACCTAAGTCATATGCTACAAGGATTATGCATAAATTTTAACTATTTGCAAAACACATTTATAAATTCTATTCATATGCAAGAAAGATTAGATACATGAGCTCAACTATTTTCAAAACATATTCGCAAATACTAGCATCATGCCATGGAAGGCTAGAGCAAGTAAGATTGAGCTATCAACATGCAATGAGACTCAAACTACTAAACAAGACCCCTCTTAATAGTACGACAACCTATACTAGTAATCCAACCTCCCAAATAAATACCGAGACTGATAAAAAACTAGAAACACATCTTTAACTTATGCTAGTTGTACCTTTGACTTGCGCATCCTCTTAAAGCTTAATGAATAACATCTTCACCTCAAGTCCGGGTATATATCTTGATGTGCACTAATACATGATGCAAACCACCACTTGCCCTTCATTAACATATGATGGTTTTCACTTGACTTAATGATCAACTCATGATCATCTCTTCTATGGAATCTTGACTTGATGCTCATCAAAATATGATGCTATCCTTCATCCAGAACTTTGACTTGATGACGATCAACTCGTGACACATTCCCAAGTCATCCTCATCATGAGACCTAACCTATTTCACCAACTCATGGAAAATATTAGTCTCACAAATGGTTGTCATCAATTTCCAAAACTCATCATTAACACATAATGGCAGTGCAAGATTTTTTAATCTTCACTTTTTTTGGTAATTGATGGAAACACAAAAATCTGTTTGTTACTAATTACCAAAACTTGTCATTAACACATAATGGAGGGTCTAGATTCTTCACCTAGCCTCGCTCATTTAGTGTCACGGAGGTGGTAGTGACGGCGCAGAGGCGGCCTTGGACATGTGATGCCGCGGAGGTAGCGGTGTGGGTGTGAGGCAATGGTGGCGGCGGCCATGGTGAGGTGGCGCCATGGTCATCTCCTTTAGTTCTAGCGACCCGACATAGAGGCGTCAGTGATGGCGGAGAAGGGAGGTGGCAACCAACACAGTGTGGAGGCGCTTGTGCAGTTGGCAACAATGATGCGAAGGCATCGGTAGCGCTCCTCACGAAGGCAAGGGCAAGTGCTCAACATGCTTTGGTGACGATGACAGACCCTAGCTCGATGATGGACAATGCGGAGGTGACAACTAGCGATGGGGACAATACCATGATGACAACGGCACACACAGAGGCATGCCCTTGCCAGCGGGTTGGGGTGGCTATGGCATGCACGTGGAGGCATGCGTGTTGTCATCTTCAATGGTAGCGGTCGGTGGTGCATGCGCGGAGGCACACATCTATTTGACCCGTCGATGATGGATGGCATATGCACGGAGGTGCATGACCATAGGTCTAGAGCGATCGATGGTGCTCACAGAAACATGCCCATTTTGATCTCAGCAATGACTGGCAGCATGTATGAATAGGCGTACAGTCATTCAACTCGATTGGCCGGCAGCCGCAGAGGCAGCACCTGGTCCGACGGGGCAATTGTCGGAGCATTGTAGAGGCGTTGTCCGGTCGACCTCGACAACAACACACTGGTGCATACACAAGGCGTACGACCAGTCGTTTGGTAGCAGAGGGAGTAGCGACGGTTGTGTAGGTCGAAACCAATCTACAAAAAAACATCACCACAAAACTTGAATTGACGAACTAGATTAAAGACAACATACCTAGTAACCTTAGTGAGAGCGTTATCGTGTTGATAATGTGTTGTATATTCGTGGTCACATTGCCAATGGTCAAGTAGTCAATTCACAAGAATATAAAAGTAGAACAGGAGGCACAAGATGAATCCCAAACTTTCTCTTAACTTTATTGCTCTTTTGCTCGTAGGCTTGTGTGTATAATGTGTAGCTCGTACCCCTCTTTATATAGGGGGAGGTTAGATGACTTCACGATAGAATAAAACATATGAAACTAAACTATGCTAATGAGTCTCGTGGGACGACTGCCCCCAATGGTCCTCTTTTAGATAAATATCCACACTATACTATGGAGCATTGTACAATGTTTTAATTTTTTGGACCCATTAACTCTTTTACGGTACCTACCGATTAACACCATAGATTTTCATGTGCACCACCATGAGAATGTGTCAGGTGCTCCCAACAATTTGGTGTACCTGTGCTCCCATTACTGGAAAAAACGGTTTAGGTAATTATTAAAATTCCAAAAAAAAGGTAGAGTATGATATGATCTACCATCCACAAAATTTTAAATCCAAATCCATTATACACATTGAGAAACAAGAAAGACGAAAAATAAAATCCGAAATAAAAAAGGAAAAAGATAAAGCTACTATTCACTAAAAATTCTCTTTTTTGTTTCTCAATATGTAGAGTGAATTTGGATTTAAAATTTTTTAGTAGGGTAGGTCACATCATACCCTAACTATGTAATTTGTTTTGGAAATTTTCATAACTGTTTGAACTAATTTTCGAATAATAAGAGTACGATAGCGTTAAATATGTGACGTCCTCCCACCACCATAACCATCCTAAGATGCGATGGAACCGTATCACCCGGTTGATGATATGCTTTCTTCCGATTCCCCATGTCGACATTTTCCTTTCTGTATTCTTAACGACTTTAACTTCTGATATTTTGTCTTCGACTTATTTAAATCAGAAATTATTTGAAATACGTCAACTTTTAATTTTAGTTTATATTAGATTTTTTGTCTTCTCTTTTTTTCTTCTTATTTCTTTATATTATTCGTGATAATATAATGTTTTTTAATTGAATAAGTAAAAATATTAGTATCCGTTATAATATAAATTCAGTTAAAAATCGATAGTTGAAGTTATAAATAAGAAGCTTAGGAGTGCTCAAAAGGGTTTTTTAGTGGCTTATGGCTGAAAAACACTGTAGCTGGCTGAAATTGCACTGTAGCTGATGATAGCTTATTTGGCATAATTAAATTTTAAAAAAAATTAAAAATAGAAAAAATAGGTTAACCTATCACAAAACGGTACAAACGAATACGAAAAAAAAAGAACCAACAAAAAAGCTTAAAAAGTCAAAAAAAATTAGGAAAAGACGAAATTGTTGAATGGTAAAAAATAAGCCAGAAGCTAAAAGCTTAAACCGTTTTGAGCGGGGCCCGCCTTGAAGCATGCCTTAGTCGGCACGATTGATTCTAGATATTTCTTCTCCTTGACGCTACCGAATTGAATTGAATTAGTCTCTCGTCCACCCCAAGAACATGAGCATAAGAACCAGCACCAATCCATGCAATTCCCTCGAAAAGTCCGCAGGCGGGGGGGGACCCAACGTCAGCGGCAGCCGGCAACGTTTGACTTGCCTCTCCCAGTCCTACGTGCGTGCGACCCACTGACAAACCCATCCTGCCCCTCCATCTCACCAATCCCCCGATCCCACCCGTCCGCTGGCTCATCGACCATTCCTTCCTCTTCGTCTTCCTAAAACCGCGTCTCCTCCTAGTCTTCCTTCCATCTCTTCCTCCTCCTCTTCCAAGACCAAGAACCCCTCATCTCCTCGCAAAATCTCATCAAAGCTTGCATTTTCACTCCTTGTTGGTACGTATTGGTTGCGATATATCCACCATGTCCATCCGCAAGGCGCTGGGCGCGGTCAAGGACCAGACCAGCATCGGCATCGCCAAGGTCTCCAGCACCGTCGCGCCGGACCTCGACGTCGCCATCGTCAGGGCCACCGCCCACGACGACGGCCCCGCCGACGAACGCCACGTCAGCGAGGTCCTCCACCTCACCTCCCACTCCCGCGCCTACGTCGCCGCCTGCGTCGCCTCGCTGTCCCGCCGCCTCGCCAAGACCCGCGACTACGTCGTCGCCGCCAAGTGCCTCGCCCTGCTCCACCGCCTCGTCGCCGATGGAGACCCGCACTTCAGACACGAGATCCTCCGCCCCGCCGGCCGCCGCGGCGCGCCGGTCCTCGCGCTTCTCTCCGACTTCCGCGACGAGGCCCACTCCGCGTCGTGGGACCACTCGGCGTTCGTCCGCGCCTACGCGCTCTACCTCGACGAACGCGTCCGTTACCTCCTCTCCCTCCTCCCCGCACCGCGCACCGTGCGCTTCGCCGACGACCATGCTATTGCTACCGTCGGAGGCGTGTCACCGGCGCCCGCGATGACGACGTCGGTGCACGACATGGATCCCGAGGGGCTCCTGGGCCGCGCGCGCCAGCTGCGCCAGCTGCTCGATCGCGTCCTCGCCTGTCGCCCGTCGGGCGCGGCCAGGCAAAGCCGCGTCGTGCTCGCCACGCTCTACCCCGTGGTCAAGGAGAGCGCCCAGCTCTACGCCGACGTATCCGTCGTGCTCGCTGTCCTGCTTGACCGCTTCTTCGACATGGAGTACCCCGACTGTGTCAAGGCCTTTGAGGCGTACGTTAGCACCGCCAGGCAGATCGACGACCTCCTCGCCTTCTATAGCTGGTGCAACGACGTCGGCATCGCGTGGCAGTCCGACTTCCCAGAGGTGAAGCGCATCGACGAGAAGCTCCTCGAGACGCTGGAGCAGTTCATGCGGGAGCGCGGCAGGGCAGGCCAGACCCCGCCGCCGCCGCCACGACAGCAGGCGCAGCAGCCTGTCCGAGAACCTGCCCTGAGCGACGAACCCGACGAGTACGACATTAACGGCATCAAGGCTCTTCCGGCGCCAGAGCATTACAACGTTGCGCCTGCGCGGTCGGTGCCGCAGAAAGCTGTGCCGGTGGCGAAGAAGACACCTGATCCGGCGGCTCAGAGTGACCTGGTCGACCTCAGGGAACTTGCGGCTACCGCGGACGAGCAGGGCAACAAGCTCGCGCTCGCGCTCTTCTCCGGGACACCGTTGGCAAACGGCACGGACGGCAGCTGGGTTGCCTTCCCTTCGGACGACGCCCCCGAGGTGACCTCCGCGTGGCAGACGCCGGCGGCGGAGCCGGGGAAAGCTGACTGGGAGCTGGCGCTGGTGGAGACGGTGAGCAACCTGTCGCGGCAGAAGGCGGCGATGGGCGGCGGGTTGGACCCGCTGCTCCTGAACGGGATGTACGACCAAGGCTCCGTCCGGCAGCAGGTGCGCGCGCAGGCGGCGTCCGGGAGCGCGAGCAGCGTGGCGCTGCCCGGTCAGGGCGCGGCCACCCCCGTCCTGGCCCTTCCCGCCCCCGACGGCACCGTGCAGACGATCGGGGGCGACCCGTTCGCGGCGTCGCTGGCCGTGCCGCCGCCGTCGTACGTGCAGATGGCGGAGATGGAGAGGAAGCAGGAGCTGCTGGTCCAGGAGCAGCAGATGTGGATGCAGTACCGGCAAGGAGGCATGCAGGGGCAGGCCGACCTCAACAGGCTCGCCGGCGGTGGCAATGGCAGCGTGTTTGCGTCGAACACCTCCATGCCGATGCCGATGCCTTACGGGATGCCCATGGCGTACAACGGAGTCAGTGGCTACTACTAAGTACTAGCTGTAGCATCTGCTCATTGCCTTCCAGTGCTGTGAATAATACACCGCTCTTGAGAGATTTGTTTGGTGTTATAATTGCGTATACAATGCAGTAAAGTACTGATAAGAAATCAGTTTACATGAGCTCGATCGTGTTTGCGATTGGAAGTTGCAGTGCCGTGTTGATGTTAATTTAAGGGTGAGGCCAGTTGTTGTGATAGTTGTTGAAATATATTGTCCATATTTTCTCATCCGAAGCTTTTAGATGAACCGGTTGATGTATACAATATAATATGGTATCAAAACCAAAAAGTCTAAGTTCAAGACTTGGCTAACGCAATATTAAAAATATTATTATGGCTCACCTTGAGTCAACGTCTTAGACCTAGCGAAGCCTAGATATAAAAGGGGGTGTTGAAATATATTGCCTATATTTCCTCGTCTTTTGGGTGAACTGGTTAGTGTATGCAATGAAATGTGATATCAGAGCCAAGATGTCATAAATTCAAGACTTGGCTAACGCAGTATTAAAAAAATATTGCAGCCCACTAAGTCCACGTCTTAGGCCTAGCAAAACCTAGACGTGGGGAGAATATTGAAATATACTGTCTATCTTTTCTTATCAGTTTAAGATTTTAGATGAACTAATTGGTACATGCAACTTATTAATAGTCATACAGTGTCATGATGTTGATTTGCTTTTGTGCAAGGGCGCCCCAATGATTCATTCTTCTTGGCATTGTATGCCTAAACTATATTGGAAACTGCAAGTATCAGGAGATTCATTCAGGGTCCAGAAAATGTCCTTTTGAGGCAGCTAAAATAATTGGAGATTATTGTTTCTGTCTGAATGGATTCTCCATTCTGGAAGCACAGCTGGCAGGCTACATTGCAATGTTAGTGTTATCATTGTATATCTAAGCTGAATGTTTCTTTCAAAAGAAAATGTATATATGAAATGATCATGGGATGCGCCGATGATAATATATTAGTATCTTTGTTGTCTTTGGAATTGCTTCAGCGCTCGCAGTTTGCAATGCTAATTTGCCATGAAAATGAAGCCTGCAACTGTTTGTCATCAGCATAAAGCTAGCTCTCTGCAACTGTTTGTCATCAGCATAAAGCTAGCTCTCTTTCATTAATCATTCCATTTCCATCTTTCAGATGTGATTCCAAAAGGACAGACAGGGTTGAAATACATACACGAGCAACAGCTGGTGAGATCTGAAAGAGGGTTGAAGCAATTTCAATGCATGGTCTCCAGAATGCCACATGGCTGAAGTACACATGGATGGAAAAGTGTACTCATTTGTTTGTAAGGTTGTAAACGAGTCGAGCTCGAGTGAACTTGACCTGACAAGCTCGAGTTCGGTAGAAATTCGAGCAAAGCTCGAGCGAGCTTAAGATTGACGTCGACCTTTAAGCTGGCCTCGTGTAGGCTCGGTAGCATATGAATCAGAAAAAAGGCTCAAGCTCAGCTCGTGTAGGCTCGGTAGCATATGAATCAGCAAAGAAATAGCATTCTAACCAGGGCAATCAGCTAATTAGAGAGCAATGTGGAAGTAGTTTGTAATAGTACACAATAGCATAAAATAGATCAGTTCATTATAACAGTACATGTTAACAACCATCACATATAAAAGTTTTGAATAGGAGGCCAGCAGCATGATAACAAATTAAACAACCATCACTACATCACAACCATCACATAATGCCAATTTCCAAAATCCACCACCATTTCCAATCCCCGACGCAGAGGTGCATTAAGTCAGAACCAAGGAAACCTCAGTGCAGACAATAACCAGAAGTAACAAGAGTACAAGACGATGAAGAGGAATCCAAAAACATAGTACAAGAAAATGTGCAGTAACAGCAGCAGCAGGCCAGGGCCAGAAGCTTCGTGGAATATATTGGGAATGGCCAACAAAACATAGAAATGAACCCTTGCCCACTTCATCTATAACAAAACAAATATATTGAGTTCATTTTTCACATTCCTAATCAAACATGCAAACAACTTTCCAAGAGGTAATATTACTAATTTCATTAGTCAATTGTTGATCCAATCTGGTTAATTGAACAACCCAATCATAGCTATGCCAAATTGTACCGCTACAGGATAAATCCTGTCCTCTTGCAACATGCAAATTTACTTGATTATCTTCCTCCCACAACATGTGAATTTTAAATGGATTAGTTCATCTGTACACTGGTTGTATCTTTACAGAATATGTCAAAAAAAAGACAAGGTAGTTGACAATATGTGATGATCTATAAAACAAATTACGAGTTTATTTTTTTTATGAGTAGATAACTCGAACACAATCCTTAAAATGTCCTCATAGATAGGATGTATGCAAATGCAGATGAGATTCTTTTTTTCCATGGCAAGCATGTAACACAAGATATGTTATTCATCCGAAGATGTACAACTATGATCTGTGGATCAATGGATCATGCCCTGCAGATGTTGCTAGTAAAGTTACAACAAGCAACATACATAGGAGTTGAGCTGATAGGAGGCTGAATTTTGCAAAAAAAACACCCCTTTAGCTGATAGTAGGTTGAATTTTGTGCTATTATTAAAAAGACTGCAGGTTGGAGACATTTGTGAGGGTAATGTCTTAAAATCTTCCTTATAGCAGCTTATTCATCCATTCAATTAGAAAGTAATAAGTAAGACATAATAACTAATAATGAAGACATAATACCTGATAAGGAAGACATAATAACTAATTGCCATAAGACATAATATGGATTAGAGGAAGACATAATAACATATTGATCCATTCAACCTGTGAGCCAACATACTTGATAAGGAAGACACAATAACTAATTGCTACCCATAATCGAAATTGTTGTTGTAGTGTCGGTTGATTACAAAGGAATGGAATTAGCATCCTCCTCCTATGCAAGAACAGAAAGTAAACCAAAGTGCACCTCGGTATGTAAACTTAGCAAGCAGCAATTTAACAGCAAGATCATTAATTGAGGCATTATCAAATGTCATGCTAGCTATCTTCTCCTCAATTTTCCATGCAGCCAAACAATCAGAAATGGCATTACATATGATTACACTAGGGTTGGGAGGTTCCAACTCTAAGAAGTTAATGATACGACAATGCATTGACCAATCTACATCTATGTAGTGAGCAACTAAACTCATATAACATAGTGTTTGGTTAGACATCCAAAGATCACATGTGAGGCTAATCTTCTTAATATCCTTAAAACCCTTCTTCAGTAGTTCCTTTTCAGATTCATAGATCTTCATGCAATCATCTCTAATAGTGACTCTAGACACCTTTTTTGTACGCAGGATTTAGTGACTTCATCAAAATATTAAACAATGTGTACTCCACAATACTGAATGGTAACTCATGAACAATGATCATCTTTCAAAGAAGTTCACACATTCTTGTAGGATCATAATAACCAAGAGCAGTAACATAAGGAGTTTCAGTATCAACATCACCTTCCTTGATGCTACGAAAATTGATGATCTGTTGTTGCTTCGATTTCTGTTGAAGCTTGTAATAATCACATTGGTCAAGATGCCTCCTAAAATGGGATGTAGTACCATTACCGTTCTTAGTTGGCAAACTTCCGCATGTCTTACACTTCACCTTGCTTTCCATCTCTCCTCTTTTTTCTTCGATGGAACTTCACATTCCTCAAAGAAATCCCATATTGGGGACTTCCTCTTCCTAGTAGGTTTCGTTGGTCCATCCTCCACAACCTCCACTTGCTGCTCTTCCAGTGGTGTAGTTCTTGCCATGCCATCCTTCTCTTTCGCCAGTGAATCAATAGATGGTTGTGTTGATTATTGATTTTCAGACATCTACAACAATTCATATAGTGCCATAAGATAATTGTACAAGTGCAAGAATAAAATATAAACTTTGGTAATATCTAAATCAAGAGAAGCAACCTTGGTAGTTGGCACTGGAGATTGGAGAAGGCTCAGGGTTAGGGCTCGAGGGGGATGACAGATTGAGAGTGGAGTGGAAGCCGAATCCAAGTTGATATCTACAAAAATAATTAAAGCGATGAATTTACAAAGAGCTGCCGCTTACGATAAAAATTTAGGTTCCTATGAACTTCAGTGCATTGCAATTACAAAATCAAAAGCTAAAGGAAACAAAATAGTTTCAGAGAATCAGTTCAACTCAATGCATTGCAAGATTCATATGACAATCATTTAAATCAGAAGTGTTTCTAGAACATTGGAGACTTGGAGCAATTGGCAAGCTACTACTACTACCATCTTACACATCCTCCATGAGTACTACCATCTTACAAATCCACTGTGAGTCTCCCAATCACAACAGCTTCGAAGAATCACGAGCTAGCTATCACTTTCAAACATCGGTGTTTTGGGAGTGTAGGAAGACTCAAAATTTCTATAGGAGTTGCATTTCTTTTTACTAGTAGCTAGACCATGCATTAAACCCAAGTTGCAATATAGTACAGCTAGATCTGCGAAAAAAATTTACGCCAAATTGACAAAACACCTGGCCAGAAAACACACTACACTAAGCAACACAAATGGCACGTGACACATAAATCTGTGTTCATCTAGCTTATAAATCATGGAAGGGGATGAGTACTGCTGACCTGAGTCACTGAAGTGAGCCGCCAATTTATCGTCTCTTGGTTTGGCGGCTTCGGGTCTCTCTCTTCTCATGACTTCGTGAGGGCAGGAGAAAGTGTAGGCTACGGGATGCCAGGATCTACGGATAGTGAGCCACCGCTTGGAGGCAGAGTAGTAGAAGACTCAGGTGTAACGACCCACGTCGTTAATTAACCCTAATTAGCAAATTAGGACATTAAGTAGGATTAATTACTTAAATGATAATATAAAAATACGAGGGAATTTAAAATTTTCTACGTAATCGTATAAATTGGAATCAATGAGCGATAACGTAATGCGTTGTTTTTTTTACCATTTCATTAACGAGGATGAATATCAAACTGTATGGACTGAAATAAGGAACAAAAATTCAATTACTCGACAAATAGAAACTTTCAAGTCAATTAAAATATATATAACAGTCCGTAGTACACCAGTAGTTAATTACAATGGTGTAGGGTAAAATCAATAACATACATTGATCGATAATGAGAACTCATATCAAGTCCAATAAAAATATTACAATTTGCATTACATAATAGCGACAATCCGTATTACAACAAATATACAATTCCATATCTCAACCAAATAACCATCTCAACAATTAAGAGTTTGCAATACAATGGTATTCCGTCAGAAAGTATATTTATGCAAACCAGTTCTGAACATAGGAATCCAACCAAGGCAAAGACCAGGTGAGCACAAATCATTCCAGCCAAACCCACAACAGAGAAACCACCTGTCAAAGCCCTCACCATGCAAATATCCACCGCAGTGAACCAGATAGCACCGGGCCAGAGCAGCCACGCCCAGAGGGCATCAACAGCCAACAAAGCCTCACAGGCAAGCCATCCAAACAAATATCCCACATAGCATACCAGTAGTCAAACCGAGAGAATAGAGCACAGAGGGACAAAGCTAGGTAAGGTAACATTCCCCAACTCTTCCAGCCAATCCCCAGACCGCGAAGGAGTCCCAGCCGAGTGGAGCCGAAGGTCCAGGGAGTGAAGCAGCGACAAGCCGAAGGAAGATGGGGACATGACGGCCACGGGAGAACCGCAAGCCAGCAACCATCATCCACCACGCCAGCCAGCATCAAGCATCAATCACAGCCAACCGGCCACCACCCCAACCCCAGACCCTAGCATCCCGCACAAGCACCAGTGCAGGTAAACCCCAAAAGCCCAACATCTATGCAATGCCATTATCCCATTCCATCCAACATAGGTTAGCGAGTAGCAACCATAAGCATTCATCCACAATAGAACACATGAACCATAAGCATATCACCGGAAGTAGCAGAGGAGAGAAGGGGGTTACCGCGAGGGCGGCGGCTGCGGGAGTCACGGCCGAGCCACCGGTTCACCGCCGCCAGTACTCCCCCGGCGCATGGCGACGGCTCACCGGCGAGGACGGCCATGGTCACCCGCCTCCCAAAACTAAACCCTAGGCAAACCTCAAAATGTTAGTAAATTACAAAAGTAAATCAAGCTAGAAATGGGGAAAAAGGGGGGGAAAGCATCTGTTTTGGCCAGATCTGGCCGGAGATCCCCAAGCGGCGCCGGCCATCCCGGCGGGAACGGCCGGCCAGAGGAGGCGTCGGTGGGGAGCCGGCGTGAGGGGGAGCAGCACCGAGGCAGAGGCGCCGAGGCGCGGGCGCGAGAGAGAGGCGGCGCATGAGGGGAGCCGAACCGAGCGGCGGCGCTAGGACTCGAAGGCAGGGGAGAGGCGGCGTGAGGTGAGAGCAGGGAGGCCGAGAGAGAGAGAGGGGGGAGATAGAGAGAGGGAGTCGGCGGAGTGGGTGAGAAAGGAGGAGAGGAGAGGAGATGGAGAGGCGTCGGCAGGGGAGTGAAGAGGAGGCGTCGGTGGGAGTAAAAGAGAGGGAGAGGAGGCGTCGGCAGCCGAGGGGAGGCCAAAAGCCCAGGAAAACCCAAGAAGAGGAGGCAGTTAACCATAGATACAATTAGGGCACGAATAAGATGATACTAGTAGCAATCTTAATAAGAAATTATGTAGATTATAAATACATTTCATGACCAATTGCCATGAGATAGAATCATTATAAGCATGCCCATGCATATTATTAAGCTAATATTGCCAATTTCGCCATTAATCAAAATGATTAGTTAGAATGCAATAATTGGTAATTTCTTAATCTTGCATTTAATTTGTGGATACTATTAAAATGAACTGGGAACTATCGCATTCTGTATAAAGGAACGAAATGAAAATTAGCGAATCCTGATTATAATTAATAGAAATCTTATAATGACCAGAATCTTATAAATAATTGAACCGTAGATTAATTTAAGTCTAAATAGCAGGAAAAAGGCTGAATCTTCAAAGGGAACCATATCAGGGTAACGAGGAGACTCAGCAGTTTAATATAAACTCAGGCAAGCATTCCTTTGATCAAATCTTTAGCGTATATTGCTCAAAGCAAGTATCTTTGTATTAATCTAGTATCACTCTGCATGAAAGAAATAAAATATATTTAAATCGAGCAATGGATAGAAGAGATATGAGAAAAGAAATAGATGGCAACTGATGGAGCAGTTGGCCATCTAGGATAATTAAGAGGGTGGGCAGAGGTTGCCAGGGTAGGTGATAAAGGGGCAGGTGTGGGACCTCTGCATAAGAATAGAATATAATAAATTACCAACTTCATCCGTGTGAACAGACCGTACCAAACCGTATCAACCAACATCCCGTTTTTACGGACAGATTAGTAGCTCTATCAAAGTGTTATATTCTCCACATGGGTAAGTATTTATTAAGCCGTTGGGAGAACCCACACGATCCGGGCCAGCACTTGGGTGCCGGGTGGGGGACCCCGTGGAGGAACCCACAAGATCCGGGCCAGCAACTGGGTGCCGGGTGGGGACCTCCACCACCGCAGGAACCCACACGATCCGGGCCAGAACTGGGGTGCCGGGTGGGGGATGCAAGGCGCATATATTAGCGCGGGTGGAGGTTGGGGTAGGACGAGGTCCGTGGGCGCCGAGCGAGGGTGAGAAACCATCTCGGGCCGCCCCAACCAACAACTATATCGAGGTCGGTGGGCGCCAGGCGAGGGTGAGAAACCACCCTGGGCTGCCGGCTAAGAATAGTTGGGTGGAGATATAATTACTGAGATAGATGCAAACGTACTGTACTCTGGTCTGGGCGCCGCATCTAAGGAATTGCGGAAATCCCTAAGCCACCAGGATCAAGAGTGGTGTTGGGTAAAGTGATACAAGCTTGCGCAATGCTATCCAAATCATGAATTCATGCCTGTCTCCGGGAAAGGAGAATTACGGAAACTTATGGGGGTTTTTGCTGTTCATGCGTATGTTCAGTAGTTTTCTAATTAATAAATCGGACTGCTTTTAAAACCAACAAACCTTATTTTCTATAAGTCATGGAAATGACAGGGATGATGAAAAAAAAAGAGTTTTAAGAATGAACACGAGACTAAAAAGAGGAATTGAGATTCCTACACGTGTAAATGATGGGCATTTTATGCATTTTGTATTATAACGCTTGCTGAGTACGTCTGTACTCACCGTTGCTATAATCCCCCCTTTGCTTAGGAGCATGTCAGATCAGAGGATGGCTAAGATCAGGAGAAAGCTACCTGGATGGAATACTGGGGACTCGGAGTACAATGGGTATAAGGTGGACATTCCGTGTGATCGTTATTGAATAGGAAGTAGTTAGAATATTTTGTCTAAAGCTTGTAATATTTAAGCCCTTGAGGCTTTGTAATAACTTTAGCCCTGCGTGGTGATATTCTTGTAATATCATATTGTGTCTCTAATTATTGTTCTGCTGCAATACTCTGATAGGCTTATTATTCGTTAGAGCGATGTTTTATCGGCTAAAACGAATAATAATCCGTTGACTAGCGTTTTTACCCCATGGTAGAAATGCGGGTCGTCACATCAGGGGTAGGGCACGAGGTGAATTTTCATACTGCCTAATAAGTAATAACTAGTACTCCATGATTACACGCAAGTACAGGCGCAAATAATCACATTTTAATGGATTCGATAGATGTTGGGCTAGCTAGCGTTCGTGTGAAGAATAATAACACTAGTAACGAGTTAACGACCAATGAAACGTCCGGTACCAAACATGTCAGCTGCTGGTCGAGAGATCGATGAGATGAAACTGAGAGCAAAAGGGTAGCTAATTAATTAAACCAAAGCACTGAATAGTTAATTGTCAGGACCCAGATTTTACAATCCGGATTCCTCTGTGATTCCACCGCACTATTCCCTGGATCAGTAAATAGTGCTCGCAGATTACAGTTCTGAATATCAAAATATATATCATGCGGAAGCGTAAATACAATAGTAGACTTACTCATGGGCCGATTAGGCCGAAATCATTAAATTACAGCAACGGAAGAACGAAGCACACAGGTGGGACCTTCAGGACATGCCCACAGGCAGCCAACTGGAGGTTCGCGACCTAGCCCTTGACGACTTCATCTTCTTCTCCATCATAACCAAAAGTATTGCTGAAGCGTAGTGATCTGATTCCTGCTTCTGGATTTGTTATGAGAGCGAGTGTGAGCATACTAACCACCGTGCTCTGCGAGCCAATACACAGAATGTAAATAAATAGTATGCATGGCTTATCAAAGGAGAGGCTCGGGTTATTTTATTTGCCAAAAATTGCTTTTAGAAGCATTATTATTTAATCATGGCGTTATTGTTGCTACCTAAACTTCACACAATGATTGCCATAATTGACTTAATCCACCGAAAATACACTTTCTTTATTGACTGCTGTCTAAGACTCCCAACAGCGAGTGACATCATTTGATTAGCCCACCGATCTTACTCTTTCTATATTGATTGCTATCTAAGACTCTAAACAGTGAGTGATATCATTTAATTGATCCACCAAACACACACTTTCTATATTCAGTGCTGTCAAAAACTCCAAACAGTGAATATCACCAATTATACAATCCACCAATCGATTTCTGCCTAAATCCCCAAACAGCGAGTATCATGATTTATATAATCCACCGATCAATTGCTGCCTAGAACTCCAAACAGCTAGTAACATCATTTATCTAATATCATTTAATTAATCCACCAATATCTTTTGTATTCTAAATTCCTAACCATCCAACCCTTTTGCTATTGATCCACAACCATAATTCGCTCTTCCATTAATCAACCTTATTTTCTATTATCTATCTCTAACTTATTCACTAGTATACCTCCACCCAAAATATCATTGATCAAGTCTACGATTCACTAGTATTCATCCACTAAGAATTACATTGATCAAGGTTATACTCCAATAATTGCTATCATTCCTCCAAATTCCCAAGATTCAATTCATCCATCTGGTATTTGATCAAATCCTATTTATCCCATTATCGCCAATATCTCCCAATAATTTATATTAGTTATCAGTATTATAATCCACCAGTTACTTTTGCACTCCCTAATTCTCCAAAAATCATTTAAATCAGCTATCTAGTAGATATATTCATTTAGTCTCCACCAATTTATTTCCCCCAGAATCCACTCTATCATTTCCTATTTATGATCGACATGAATCCACCAATACTCTTATGTGTATACTACAAACATCCATCTCCTTTACTCACGACCCTGTTTATTCCTTCCATATTTTATTTTGTAAAATTAAAATGTCATTATTTGAAATACAATACATAGAAATTTCCTGAGACCTAGCAGTTTTGACCAAAGATATAATGTGTAAGAGAATGCAATAATAATAGTGATCCAGATTCCATCCACCGTTACATGGTCTCTGCACCATATGCTAGACCTTCAGCGTTATAGCCGCTTACATTACCACTGGGACGACACCCAGGACAACTCAAATCAGGGCTTTCCACTGCCCTCCACTTTTCCATACCCATCTATAAAGCATTTTGAAATAGAACTATATCTAGTTAAGTTCCCATGTCCGTCCTTGACCGTGGGCACGGCTATTCGAATAGTTTTGACTCTGCAGAGTTTGTACACTTTCACCACAAGAGACAATCAACTCGTTGCCCCCACACGATTCCTTAGTCATGTGGTTGAGCAGACCATCACAGTAACTTTTCAAAGTACCTCGCCCTTTCCATCATTTCACCTATGGGTCGTTCCCACTTGCGGTGGGTCGCATACGTTGTGCGGGATGTCCTCCTTCTGAACGTCTAGCAGCTGGCTACCCCCTGCTAACCCGTCACAGTAGAACTTCACCCTCTACGAGTGTCCCATTCAAGCCGTCACCTAGACAGCCGCTTGCACGACCTCACCACCTCCACCTGTGAGGATGACTTTCAGGGTCCGGTAAATCTACTAAGCCAAGTTGTACTTTACAGACTTGTGGTTGTACTGTTTTACACAGGAGGTCATGACAAGATTTAGTCCTTAGTGGTATCTGGGTGGTCTACCACTACCCACTTTGTGCTTCCACTGCACCACACTCACACCCTCGAACCATCCACCCAGATATTTAAGCAAGTTTGGGGTTTTTGAGAACATACAATAATCGTACCAATATATACCAGTCATTCCCACCATGACTGTCCAAACCGGTTTCTCATGATTAAAAATGATAATGAGGCTTGGGACATTTCAGTACCCCTGAATATCTATGCAGTACTAAGCATGGCGTATAATTAGGGACTTATTTTCGAAAGGTTACTATTATAGTTTTGCTAGGGCGACAAGGTTCACGCATTCAATTATTCCAAAGGAGGTATAATAATATTCAAGGTAAACAATGGACATATAACTAGAATATTAAATTAAACATGTATTTGCATATAATATATCAGCATGAACTTTGATAATTAAAACCAAAGTAATTTGCAGAAAATGTAGGTTCAACATGATCAAAGTATTGACTCGCCTGGCGCGGTTTACCGCGACCTTGAGCTCACACAAAATTATCTCATGCGATGATCCTTAATTCCTGGTCTTCATCGATTTCTTTCTCGCTTGATCCATAGAATCTTCACGACTTCCAATTTCTAATTACGCGGCAAACCACTAAATAAAAACAAATAACTCAAAAAGATCCAAATAAACCCGAATAAACTCAATTTAGTTTTATTACAAGTTAATGGGTGATTCGGGTTACTTGAGGTAAGGTCGATGGTAGAACACGATGACTTGATATTTTTATTGACAATTTCTTTTATTATTTTGGTATTTATCAAAGAAGTTCTATGAGTTAGGTTAAACCTATGAGTTGGTGTATTTTGTTGAGTGCTAATGTTCAGGGCATATGATATATGTATATAGATAAGTAATGTTTGCAAATTTTAGCTATCTGAGCAAAACTGGATATGTATCATTTTATGTGACCTTAGTTACTCGCGATAATGGTTACATGTTTACTTTAGAGTATTTATATGTCCGTGAGATTATTTGGATACTTGATGACCTAGAGCTATTGTATCTTAACACCTACATATTATTATGACCTCTTAATTTGAGTGCTCTATGAAAACTACTGATACCGATATTTTATCCTTTTACAAGTCAAGCCTGCTATACATGAGTACATGTTGTTATCATTATTAACTAAAGTTACTATTTGAGATTTCATGACTGGCGGTATATTAACGATACCATTTACATATGTATATATTTTAGTGAGATCTATGGTGACCGCAAAATTGCATTGTTATTTTTAATAATGAGTTGCACACATGCCATCCACATTTCTCTAATCACCTATATATATATATATATATATATATATATATATATATATATATATATATATATATATTCCTTAGAAAGTCTCTACATTTTAGTTGTTATTAGCTTTAATTAAAATTTATTTATCTAGCAAAGTTATATTCCAATATTTGATAATTAGCAAATCCTACCACTAGAGTTCATTTAATGGCGACATCCAAATTATTAGGCACAAATCTTAATTTTAATTAATGGAAATATTTATTTGGTCATTTACCACAAGTTGTTTTTATTTATTGAAACCTTTAACTAATATTTAGTCCTTTAGATAATTATTCAAATAGGATTAGTTATTCAAACATAATAACTTAATCCGCATTCATATACTAATCAATTTGGTTTTATGACCCAATTAAATATTTAATCTACATTAGTTGCTCATGCAATAAACAACCGGATATTAAATGTTAAGAAACCTTATTTTACATCCTAACTAAATCTATTATATTCTCTAGATTACTCCCCAATTTTCCCTTGATTTTTATTGATTAACGTGAGCTACAAAAATGAAAATAAGGTGTGGGTGAAAAATTGCGGTCGACCGGAATCGAACCCAAAACTTCAGACCAGAACATGTTAACGCTCAGCCCAGTTAACCAACTAACCAAACGGTGTTTCTTGTCTTACTGTAGGAGGAGTAGACTAATAAAGCAATGGGGCTAAGAACTCACAGAGGCAATCACCGGCCGAAACAGAGGAGTTGGGGGCGCATGGCCGGCGGCGGAAGCTCCGGCGAGGAGTGGCCGGTGAGGGTCGGGTGGGGCTAAAACGCGTCGTGCACGCCGAGGTGAGGCCGGTGGAGGCGTTGGTGGGGACCAGGGACCTCCGGAGCGGGCCGGTGGCGGCGACTTGGGGAAGACTTCGATGCCGGTGAAGTAAGGCCCACGGGAGACTTGGGGAAAGCCGGGAGCAAGTTCGCAGCGCTCTGGAGATGGTTCGGGAGGCGGGAATTAGGTTCTCTCGGCGGAAATTGGAAGAAAAGCCCAGTGGCCGGCCGTGGGGAAGAAGGCACGCCGACGAGGTTGGAGAGGGCGGGAGCTCAATCGGGCAGCAGGAGGGAATGAGGAGAGTGTGGGGAGGGTGCTGGTGGGCTCGAAGTGCTTATAGCAGAGCGGGTAAGGCTGGCATCGGGACTTCACCCGTGAGGTCGTGTCGGCGAGCGGCGGGAGCAGGCGGCGGGGTGACCGGTGACTGTGGTGGCAGGGCAAGGTGATGATGGCGCCGCGCGGGGAAGGAATAGGGGAGCCGGCGGCTCTTATTGCTGCAGAGGGGTGGGGGAGGCGCGGCGTAGGCTCACGGGCGGGACCGGGCGGTGGGAATGTCCGGGCAGCGGGGAAAGGACCACCGGTTTTTCTTTGGGCGCGGGGCTCGGTGCACGCGGCGCGTGGCAGGGGCGAGGCGACGGGTTGGCGCTGCGCAGCGCAGAGAGCAGAGGAGGGCAGCGAGAGAGAGAGCAGCGAAAAGACGGCACGGGAGCAGGGTGTTGCAGGCATGCGCGAGAAGAAAAGAAAGAGCGAGGAAGGAGCTGGTGCGGGTGGGGAGAGAGAGGAAGGGTGCGGCGGGGGCACGGGCCCACTGGCCAGAGAGGAAGTGCGGAGTGGGGAGGGCCCGCGCGCAGGGAAAGGGAGCGGGGAGGAGAAGAAATGGGCCGGGCCGTTCGGCCGGCCGAATGCATCCCCCCTTTTTTAATTTATTGTGTATATATTTGCATATGTATATTCTGATATATATATATACATATATATATATATATATGTTTTAATTTAGTTCTAATTTTTGTATATGTATATATTTATTTATTTTATTTATATATATATACATATTTTTTTTGCACATTCACTTTGTATACATGTTTGCATATAATTTATATATTTATTTTTGTTTCCCTTTGATACTATTATTTTCAAAATGAAACTTTTATATTTTATTTACTCAGGTTCCTCTGGATCATCTCCTTGGATTCATATTTAAAATTTTCGAGTTTCCATTATTTGCGTATTTTTGTTTTTTCAATCTTTCTTCAATCTTTGGAAATCTCAATCAAATTTTCAGAAAAATTACATAAATTCCAAATTCAAATGAAATACATTGCATAAATACTTTAAAAGCTTTCCATTTTTCAATTTTGAATTTTTGGGATGTTACATTAATGCAGACGATTATTCTAACCCCGGCCCGGCCTTGCTAAGTTTGTTAAACCAAAATTTGTTCTCTTGCGAATGCTATCGAGTGAGTGCTAAACACGGGCATGTTATGTACAACATAACTCGTCAGCATTGCATGCATAACATGTCTACACAAAGATCTTTTCCTCTGACCTTAATTAGTTTCTTTCTGTTAATTTAAAAAATCGAAACCAAACTCCATTTTCTTATTGTTATTGCGCCAATAAGTGGTATCCATAAGTCTGGGATGACGAGATCTTTTACGAGGTATATATTTTCAGTTAAGAAAAGTTAAAAATATAATTTTGGTTATAGTCCTCTTAGTCAAGGCCCACCTAGTACCTTAAAACAAGACTCATTAAACTTGGTTACTCTTCTAACTAGAAAGAGAGAGATATGCTTCATTTAACATAGCTGGATATCAACCAGTTACACCATGGACGACTAGTAAGGAGTAATAATCAACTTTTTTGACCAATGACTATACGTATAACTGGTCGAAGTCATAACGGTTTACCACATAAAAGTTTATTTGTACACATAAGAGGAGTTAATGGCTATTATGACAAGATACGATGTTGATAAAGAACGCAACGATTCAAGATGCAAGAAAGACACGTGTGTAATAAAGCCATCTCCAAGGAGATAACATTATTTTCCGCGCTTATTATAACTAGGGGTAGAAGTTGCTTTTCTAATCTCTGTATGGCCAGATACGCACTTGAGCTCTCGCTGCATGCCTCCTGAGTATAATGTAAACAAATAAACGTGTCATTTGAGATGACCGATCGAATCAACGCAGGAATGGCCACCCCCACAATGGCTAGTCCTACTCCTAGTTGAAACGGATGGGATGTGACAACACTACACATGCATATATTCCTAGATTAATTAGGGCCACTCTAGCGGCATAGTTGGAAGAGAAGTGTTCCTACTGATTGGCATTGTGCCTACAAGTGGTTTGATACCTTTTTACACCTTTCGTCAAAGTTTATAAGATATATTTTTAAATAATTTTATCTATAAATATAAAACGTATTTCATATTCTAATACAAATTTAGCATGAAGTTTCCTTTATACCCCTAATAAATATCCTGTTTTATTTTATATTCTCTACATGTATTAAATATAGTATTTAGAGATAATAATTAAGAGTGCTTTAGTTATTTTTAATATATCTTTGATCTATGTACCACAAGAACATACGTTTTATAAACTTAAACAGAAGGAGTAATTTATAGTTAGATGGTAACTTTATTTCTCATATATATAGTCACGGGGCATGATCAAGCTAGTCAGCAGTAGCTAAGTAAACATCATATGTTCTGAACAAAAAGCCTTAAAAAAACACGTATGGGATTTTCTCCCTTTAATTTGTGCTGACCGAATTCTTGACAAAAACTAGTGCATGCTACCCACTTTAATCATTGTTAAGATACTGGCTTGAGCAAATCATAGTCTATTTGGTTTAAAGTGAACTCTGTCATACCTAAAGTTTTGCAAAGTGTGAGACCATATGAAGGTCAACCCAGGATTATAACGAGTAATTGACTTTTAGATTAGAGAATGTGTGGAGGTTAAGTTTGATTTTTGAGGAGTTTGCAAAAAATTGCTTCTTAATCTGTCGACTTCGTAGGCTTCAAGTTCAGCCATCTGCACGAGTACTGGAGTATTTGCTATTTACGACTTGGTGGTCAGTAGGTTTGATTAGCAGAATGACCACGTGGTGGTTGAAAGCTTCAGTGCTGAACGATCATGTGTGATAGATAGTCATACCCTGGTAATCGATGGTCGTATCGTACTGCCTAGTTGTGATCGGTAATCGTAAGCTGTAACGATCAATAGTCGTAGCCTATGTGAGCGGTGGTCACAGCAATCGGTTATCGAAGTCGTAGCTTGTGTCCTCGATGGTCGTAGCGGTTTGTTCGATGGTCGTAGGTTTCTGGTAGGATCTCATGAGATATGAGTACCTCTGTTCTTGAGCTTCCGAGTACTCATAAGTTGTATCAGACCAGTCAGTGAACTGAGGTTGTTCTCTGGAAATATTGGTGTTCTGATCAGGGTTGACCAGGGTGTTTGTTGCTAATGTGCACATGTGGTTATTGCTTGGTTTTAGAATTAGAATCAGTAATTTGGGTGCATACATTTTGATTGTGCAAATTGATGATCTTTATGTATCGTACGGTGCTACGTGATGGTTTGCTTATTGGTGTTGGTTGTAGGACTTTGGAGCTAGGGCATGGTGAGGCGTGGAAGGACCAGGACTAGGTACAAGAGCTATTGAGGTCCAGAACAATCAGGGAGACACCGAAGATGTCTGAGGCTTGCGGAGTGGTTGCAAGCTGGGACGACGAGGAACCCAAGTGAAAGCTACTAGTAGTGGACATGACAGGCAACAGCGAGGTGGACAAGCACTAGGCCCAAGGAGGAGTCGAGGTCTTGTGCGGTCGAGGATGCTGGGTGCCGTCATGTGCAAGGAGAAGCATGTGGTGCGCCAAGTGATTTAGGTCATTTTCAAGTGAGGATGGTTCGGTGGGATCCAAACACGTGAGAGGCTTGACAACAAGTCATTGGGGCCATATGGAAGATGATGAAGTATGGGCGAGGCTTCGTGGCAAAGGAAGCGGGAAGCTTCGAGGAATGCGGTAGAGGGGCATTTTTGGTAAATTGCCCAATATCGGGAAAAGTGGCAGTGTGTGAAATCGTGGTGTTGGCTTAAGTGGTTTAGGTCTTGTATGTGTTGAAAATGTGAAGTGGATCAAGTGTTGGTTCATGAATGGGTTAATGGTTGTAAGCCGCTTTGAGAAGCGTGTGTGAATAAAACTCGGTGTTATGTGGGGTTAACGGGTTATATATAGTTTGGTCTAATGGGAGGATCCATTAGGACTTGGGTTCATTGGTGAGCGTATAAAAGGGGAAAGGAGGCAAGAGCTAGGGTTTGAGAAGATTGGCTAAGCCTTTTGGTGGCTAGCTCCTCCTCCTTCCCATGAGAGTTAGGTTAGAGAGTAGGTGTGGGCTCTAGGCTTAGAGTTTTGTCCTCCCGAGGGGAGTGGCTGAAAAACCAATCATCTCAAGTGAGCAATACATCAATATTTGATCTACCTTTTGTGTATCTTTTATCTGATTGACTTGATTGGCTCTTCCTCTGTTTTCCTTTTTTGCTTCTCAGCTCTGTCCTATCTCTTCTTGATCTGAGAGGTTGTTCTTGCTTGATTTGTGATGATCTGACGTGCTATATTGTGTGGAATCATACTCAAAGCCATTTTGTCTATTCTCTTCCCATGAGGACGGTCTATTCATTTCTTCGATCTCGAAGTCTCAGTTTTGTGCGTGCTTGGTTAAATCACAAAAAGGTCTCAACTTGATTACTAAGTTTTCAATCCAAGATTGGATTAGATTTCTAAGCCCTTAAGAAAATTGTGTACAAAGTTTCAAGGCCATTTGACCTTTTAATCAAAAGATATGTGGATTTTAGATCTTGTGGTTGTGCGTTGCTCTGTTCTTCCGAACCATTTTCAACCATGGTCAAGTTTCAGATCACATCGCATCTGATTTCGACTGTTTGATGATTTCAAATCTGGTGGTCATGCGCCTTCTCTACTACTTTTAGTCGTTCACGACCACGTCTGATCTCCATCGCTCAATGGTCTTAAGTCGTGTGGTCATGCACCTTTTCTGCTACTTCTAGTCATTTCTGACCGCACCTGTTTTCGATTGCATAATGGTCGTAGAATCGTGTGGTCATGCACCTTCACTACTTTTTGAGTTGCTTTTGACCACAGTCGGTTGCGAGAGCCCAATGTTCTTCGACCATGCTAGCCATACGACTACTCTGTTTTGAGTTGTTCTTTTCTTTCTCAATCTTTTCTTTATCCAAGAGTTTTGATTTGATTTCTTCGATGTTCCTACTAGCTGTGATATGTGGGATCATGCTCAAAGCCATTTTCGCTATTCTCTTCCCACTAGCAAAGATCTGCTCATCATTCTTGCTTTTATATCTCGATTGGTGTGCACTGCTTTAATTTGCAAAAATTATCATGGATTTTTGATCCAGGAATGGAATAACTTCCTAAGACATTAAGCAACACGTGTACACTGGTTCCACAACTTTCAGATCTTTTAATCAAAAGTTGCATGATTCTTATTGCACTTTGGTTATCGACTACGGTAGTGTCGACCATTCATTGGTCTTCAACCATATAGTTTACGATCACATCAGTCTTTGATTGCGCTGGTTTCCGACCACTAATTGGTCCTGAACTACACTAGCCTTTTGACCACACACTGGACATCGACAACGTTGGGTTCAACCATGGTGGTTTTGACCACATTGGTTACGATCACGTTGGTTTCAACCACGTTGGTTTTGACCACATTGGCTTCAATCACGTTGTCTGCCTTTTGACCATGTTGATTTCTGTCTAGTGGTCATAATCTGACCAAAAGCTACTCTAATCTGGTCATAGTCAACTCTGTGTTTCTCTAGTGTTTCAAGTAGACTTCACTTCCTAATCTTCATAGCTTGTAGCTATCGGAGAAAAGGATTAGTGAATATTTGAAAAAAAATTAAAGGCATCATTCACCCCCCTCTCTGTTGCTTGTCTGGTCCTACAAGTGGTATCAAAGCCATGTTGGCTCTTTGTTTGATCTTAATCGATCTTGAGCATGGTAACTTATAGGGAAACTTGTGGGCTTTTCTTTGTATCTTATTGGGGTGTTTTTTGCCAATGATGTCCTTTGTGACAAGAGGCTTGAAATTAACTAGAGAGTGATTTTATTTGCAAGAAACCATAAGTATGAGCTTTGTGGTACATTCTTTACCTTTGGTTGTTCAAGTGCCAGCAAAAAGAAGCTTTTGGAGTCCACGAATGATGATAATATTGACAAGGAGGACAAACTTCGACTCATCATGAGCAAGGTAAAGCCTCAATGTGACCTTGACTTTGTCCAAGATGAATATGCTTGCTCTTAGGGATAATGTGAGATGCCTAGATGACATAATTGCTAGATTGTTTGATATTGGTTATGCTAGGTCGGAATCTCACTTATCATGTGTAGGTTGTGAGTCTTTACATGTGCATGTTGAAAATTTAAATACTTCTCTTGCATGCTTAAAATCTAAAAAATGAGATATTAAAATTGACTCACCGCACATGTGTAGAGGAGCTTGAGTTTGCTAGGGCTGGGATTAGTAAGCCAAGTGTTTATGTTCATGATTCTCATATTGATAGCCTAGTTTCTCTTGTTTTACGTTTTTACTAGCTATATTACTCATGTTGGTCCAATTCATTGGTTGCTTGCATTTTTCATCTCTAGCATATATTGTCATTCTTTGAGAGATGATGTGGATGCTTTGAAGAGAGAGCGTGATGATATGAGCACTGAATCTTGTGACTTAGTCACCTCCTTTCATTTGGATTTAGATCTTTCTTGTAGTGAGCATAGTTCTATCGTTGTTGGCACTTGTGCCATATCTTTAGATGCTCCTATTTTGGCTAGTGCAATTCTTGTTGACTCTTCTAGTGTAAAACAAGGGTACTTCTTTTTCTAATGATACTACATCTTTCAAAAAGAATTATCATTACACTTTTGTAAGAAGGATGGACACATTGTTGAGTTTTTGACTCCGCCATGTCAATCTCGAGCGTCGAGTTCATCGTTGAGCTTTTAGGAACACACATCGCCCATCTCATGGTATGTGTGGACCCAGTGCCAACATGAGGTCTTCATGTTTATTCCAAAGGGACTTTTCTTTTGATCAAGGATGGCGCTTTGTTCTCCTAAACCATGTCTCTTAGTAGATGTTTGTACCATTGCTCATTTCGTGAGAAGGATGGACATCATATAGACTCTTCCCTTCGGCATGCCAAACGCATGCGTTGAGTTCATGCTTCTGAGTCTTCAAGTGATGGCATGAACACTCGAGAATCTAGCATGAAGACTCACTTTGATGGTAGCTTCCTTGACACATTTTTTAGTGGTACTTTACAGCTGTCGGACCTCGGGTTAGCAAACCCTGATCCTTTGTGATTCCACCGCACTATTCCTTGGATCAGTAGATAGTGCTCACAGATACATTACTGTATATCGAAAACATATTATGCGGAAGCGTATATAATACAGTAATACTTACTCATGCGCCGATTGGGCCGAAAACAATAAAATGCAGCAGCGGAAACTTCACACAGGTGGGGCCCGCAGGACTTGCCCACAGGCAGCCAACTGGGGTTCGCGACCTAGTCCATGACCTCATCGTCTTCCAGCTCTGTCGACCCTTTTTAGGCATCGCAGGGCTTGACTTTATTTCCTTTCTGACTGAATGATAGCAGTTAAGCAAGAATGAGTACGATGATACTCAGCAAGCCACCACACAGGATGCAATAATAATAGATGCAAGACTGTCAAAGGAGGCGCGAGGCTCTTTTATTTGCTTAATGCGACATTTGCAATAATCATAATTAAAATTCCTATGACTTGGCATTTTATAAACATGCTTTAAAGAGTTTGAAATGTGCAATAAATATAGCAGTGTCGGTCCCATCCACCGATTACATGGTTCCATCCACCTATGCTAGCTTTTGATCATTATGCCACTTTCATATTATCAATCACGCTGGAGTACGTCCCTCCAGGAAAAATCCCAAAATCAGAGTACCTCCCTCTGATAGGTTTTTGTCCCACCCACAAAGGTTTTTGGAAATAGAACTAACTCGAGGAGAATCCCATGTCCGCCCTTGACCGTGGGCACGGCTATTCGAATAGTTTTGACTCTGCAGAATTTGTACACTTTCACCACAAGAGACGATCTGCTCGTTGCGCCACACGATTCCTTAGTCATGCGGTTGAGTAGATCATCACAATAACTGTTCAAAATATCGAGCCCCTTTTGTCATCTCACTTTATGGGCTTCTCCCACTTGCGGTGGGTCCCATACTTTGCACGGGATGTAACCACGGAAACTAGCGCATTCGGACTGCAACTCTCCACAACGCTAGCACGGCTGGAAACTTCACCCTGCATTCGGTGTCCCTTTAGGCCTTCTCTTGCCCTTGTAGTATCCTCCTTTCCCCTACCAGTGAGATGAGTTCCGGGGGTTCGATAGATTTACTTAGCCAAGTTGCAATTTGTAGACTTGTGGTTGTACTGTTTTACACGAAGAAGTCATCACAGGATTAAGTCCTTAATGCGTCCGGGCGGTTCAGTCCACAAACCACATATTCTTGTGCTACTTCCGCACCAACCACTCTTACCACCCGCCCAAACAGATATAGCAGGTTTTGAGGGTTTTGAGAAGCATAAAATAAATAGTCACAAAGTATTCAGTCACGTACATCCCGTGACTGCCCCAAAACAAGTTCTTATGTTTTTAGAGAATGATGATCAGGGCAACTAGCGCCCTGGACTTTGACAAGACTAGCATGGCATTTAATAAGACTTATAGCTAGTAAAGTTATCAATAATATCTATGGTGACAAGGATCAGGTGATTCAAGTTCCAAAGGATGGCATAATAAATTTAATACAACAACAAGTGGGCATGTAGCTACCTTAAGCTTTGACATATATTTGCATAACAAGTTAGGCATGCAAGTTGATAGGTGAAAAGAACATAGTTTTGCATAAAATGTAGGATCAATATGATCAAAGTGATGACTTGCCTTGCTTGGGGTACCATGGCCTTGATTGATCTAATTCAAAGCCTTCTCAGTCAGTGATCTCAACTGCCTAGTCGTCGCTTTTACCCGAGTCTTGATCTTGTTCGAATCTGTCGCCTCGTTGACTCTTCATATTCTAATACACGGCAAGGAAAAGAAAGGCCAAATAAATCCAAACACTTTAAATGCCCAATTTAATTTAAATTATACATTTGTTATGATTTGAGAATAGAAGGATGATTCGGATTAATGTGCTACGAACACAGCGGTGGCTGGATTTAAGTAGGATAGTGAGTTGTCTGAATAGCTTTACCGTGAGGGAAAATTTTAGGAGAACGAGGGATCGGAAGGTGAAGATGTACCTACAGGGATTATCTGCTTTTGGGAAAAGAAGGTGGCCAGACATGGCCGATGGGGGAAAAGCGAGGCTTGACCTTTTGCTTGATGACTTTCTTTTAATGGATTTATATTTATCAAGGAAGTTCCATGAGGCAAGCAGGACTTATGGACAGATAAAGGAGTTTAGCGAAGCTAGTAAAGAGGGACAGGGCTTGTAATGCTAGAAGGCGGGGGCTTTGCATGAGAAGAGTATAATTTTAAATACTCAGTGTTACTTTGATATTTCATGTGATAATACTTATCCGAAAATTTGCAACTGAATATCTATATGGGGTAATTCATTTAACCAACTGTTATCCACAGCCTGCCTGTTAGTGAGTGAATGAGTCATGAATTAATATGGATTACCTCGATGAAGCTATTTCTTTTGGTATTAGTTATTTTCAACGATGACATTTGAATTTATGAGATAATGAGTGGAGGTTCGGATGTGAGGCAAGGACTATTTTAAGTACTAATGAGTGAGATGACATGATTCTTGAGATAAGCGATTTATGGTTAATATTTTATGTGGCAAAATCATGTTAAATTGATTTACTTAATTTGTTTAAATATATTTAGATCGACGGATGAAGGATAGTATCTAAACCACTTGAGATAGTATTCAAGTTACTATTCGGGTTTCTAGAGTAAAGTTTGAACGCATTGATATTATTCCTATAGAGCTTCAATCATGCGACTTTAGTTATTTAGGATCAACTTCTATTACATTCGATGGGTAAAAGGGAATCTTTTAATTAGTTTTATATCTTAATTTTTAATATTAACATTTAGTCCAAGATAATTACTTGTCCTAAGGGACATAGTTCATGGCATAATCTTACCTTATTAATCCTATATGAGGATTAGTTCATTACTCACTATTTGCATGAAATTAACTAGAGTTAAATTGTTAATTTACTTTCATAATATTTTTAACTTAATCTCACCATTAGATTCATAAGGTTGCTTCTTTGAGTAATTATACAATATTAAGTTATAAGCTAGCCATATGCCAGGGAATTTTGGGGCCTGCATACCAGAAACTAAAGACACTGTCTAGCTGGTCCCACAAGTCAGAAGGGAGGCAGACAGAGGGAGCAGTGAACAGAGCGGCTGTAGTTCCACCCAACGGGAAAACAGGGGAGGCGCAGGGGAGGCACGCGGCCAGGGGGGAGGGGCGGTGGCGCCGGCGAAGGGCGGTCGGGGAGGCGACGGCGGCCACCAAAATGAGATGCCCAGGCGTTGAGGAGGCTCCCGGTGGCGGTAGCTCCGGCCGGGATGGCGCCAAGCGGGCAGGCGGCGGTGATGAGCGGACGGCGGGGAGAGCTGATTGGGCGCCGGTGGCCGGAGAGCAAGAGGAAAGGAGGCGAGGTGAGCATGGGCATGGTTAGGGTGCGAGAGACTCACCGGAGTGCTTGATTCGACCGGAGCGCAACCGAGGCGAGCTAGCGACGAGCACCGGCGGCGGCGCGGAGAGGCTACCGTGGAGGGGCCGCGCCGGTGGGGAAGAGTGCCAGCCGTCCATTTGGGGGGCCTAGGGGTGCCGAGGTGCCACTCCCACCGCGTGGAATCGGCCCGAGACCGACCGAGGTGGAGGCGGCGACGGGAATGGCGTCGGCCGGCCGGAGACGAAGAAGACGCGCGCGCGGCGTGCTCGGGCGAAGGCACTCCAATTAACGGCGAGGGGAGGCAGTAGGCGTCAGGGGGCGCGCCGTGACGCGGGCGATTCGTGGGATACTTGCCGGAGGCGACCGAGGCGAAGTGGTGGCCGGCGGCGCGCATGGGGTCAGCTCGAGCTGAGCTCGGCGTGAAGATGGAAGAAGGGAGCAGAAGGAAGGGAGGCGGGCTCGGGTTCTTATAACCGCGGAAAAGGGGTCCCTGTGGCGGAGCTGTTGCCGGAGACCCGGGAGCAGTGCACGGCATGGCGAGCGTCCGGCGGAGCAGTGCGGGGCATGGGCGGCGCGTCCGGCGGAGCAGTGCGGGGCATGGGCGGCGCGTCCGGCGGAGCAGTGCGGGGTATGGGCGGCGCGTCGCACAGGGCCGGGCCGGCGACACCAGGAACCGGGAGGGGAGGAAGGAAGAAGAAACAGGGAGGAAGGAGGAAGAGGCGCGGGCGGCCTTGGCCAAAGGCCAGGAAAGGAAAGAAGCGGCCCAAAAAAAAGGAGTGGGCCGAGCCCAAGAGAAGATTTTGGGGGTCTTAAGAAATAATTCTTTGTTTTAAATTTCTGATTTGGGTTTTGAATCTGAAAGCTTGGTTTAAATTTTGAGTCCAACTATTACACTTTTAGGATTGCCTACTTTTGAGGGATAATTCTTGAATTTTCAGAATTTAAACATTTGCATACTAACATTAGATGAAAATGGAGTGATTTTAATTTCTGCTCCTGGTTTTGAATCTCCCGATTTTTAATTTAATATTGAGATTAGGTTTTCCAAGTAAATTTAGATTTTCTCAGTTTGATTTTTTCAACCTTGATTCTGGATTCCAATGCTTGGATTTTTATTAATTGGGCTTTTTGGCAAGACATCAAGCTTGAGAAATTCGAATAATGTCAAAGATTTTTTTTTTGAAATACACAAGAAAACGATTAAAAGATTTTGCACTTTTCGCAATTACAGTAATTCCCTATTTGGGATGTTACGACAGCGTTGTGGACTTGATTCTCATGATTTTAGTTTTTGTCCATATGCTGTCCCGAGGAAGGATTTCCGCCATTTCTCAAGTGGTGGACCTTGGCATTCGTCATTTTTTTAGAGATGTCACTCGTTTTACTTGTCGAGTTGTCCACTTGCGGTGTGCCTGCAAGATTGGATTTCTTTGCATGAACCATCTATTGCATCATGCTAACTTACATACCTGTAGTATTGTTTTGTTCAAGTTTTGGGTTTCGAAGTACTTGCTTACTAACCATTCAGGATCCAAGACTCGGGCACCTCGTTCTTTTCATGTGTAGGTGTCAAGACGCGGGATGGAGAACATGTGATTGATTTGATTCTAGTCTTTTACTTAATCACGTGATTGGAACATTTGCTGGTTTTCCACTCCCTTTGATGGCCTTCAAGAAGCATATGCTTTCACGTTTGGCGTTTCCACCTATTGGTGAGCTATTCTATATCCTCATGGTCTTATATTTATGGTTGATCATAATTGGCATGTTGTGCTTGTCCATATGCTCACTTGTACCATATTGGCATGTTTTACTCTTGTTACCTTCTTGTCATGCCTTTATGTGTATTTTGCTTAGGTATCCATGTGTCCTGTTATATGCATTAGTTTATGGGATGTTTAATCTTTGACTTGACTTCATGAGCATAAATTACTTATTGAATGTGTATATTAAAAGTCAAGTATCATCATGACTTTATGCCTTATTGTATCTATCATATTTTATTACTTACATCTTACTCCTTATATTCATTTACCATTATTTATAAATGTTAGCATACTTTTTTATGATTTTTGTTTGTCATGATGTATGTCTACATGATGCATATTTGATTCTGGACATTTTAAACTTGATTATATCATGATTAGTTTTCTATGTCATTATGCTATATTTATTCATGCCTTTTTTATCTTTTTGGTTCATGTGTACATGCTTATACTAATACTAGTATATTGCTCGTGCGTTGCAACGGAATCCAAAAAAAGATAATACATAAATATAAGGATCCTGAACCATATAATAAATATCAATATCAGCAAAACAATCATGTGTATTTTCACTCACTGTATTTTCTCAGTGCTACCTCTAAAAAAATTCAGAATTTTCCCTACAACGCAAATGAACAGTGCTTAACTCCCAAAAAGGTTTGGTATTAATACAATGCAAGGATTCTAAGCATGGTGATAAATAGAACATGAAGCACCTGTAGCATGACAAGCCAAGGGAGAATACGGACTGATAGCTTTTATCTTCGATATGCAACTCTCTACATCCCTCCACTGTGATATACTTAGGTATACTAGTAAAGTGCCCGTGCGTTGCAACGGAGTATCAAATAAAAGTGATACATACTATTAAACATGATCCCAAACTAAATAATAAACATCAATTTTATCTTACGTCATCATGTATCAAGCAAAACATACATATTCATACTCGTAAATAAATCAAGCATCATATTAGTGAAGCATGATAGAACAAGCATCACATACAACAATATGTACAAAAATAATAGTAACAATATTTTTCTGTAGCATACTTAATACATAAATGACTGTCAGACCGTCTTGGAGGCAATGAAGGTTCCCACGATTGCAAAAGTAATAATAGCACCAAAAATTTGAAAAGAATGGTTTCTGCAAGTAGAGGTAACACATTTAGCTGCAGCTAGACAGAATCTCAGAAACATAGGGGCCATGGAAATTCAAAACTTACTGGTGCTAAGCTGAAGCCAGACTGGGTAGGGTGTAGTCAAGCAAAACATTCAGCACAAGCTTTACAAAAGAACTGGTGAGAAGTAAAATGAAGCATAGGCTAAGGATATAATATAATCGGAGGCAGCAAGAATAGGAAGAAGAGTTCCTCCCGAAAATTGAACCATCTCCTGAAATTACAAAGAAAAGGATACCATATCAGCATGTTTGAAAAGAAACAGTTTCCAATGCTTACGTTTTCTGGGAGAACATATTGCAGTAAAGACCTAGTACTTTTCTGAGTTCTTGATATGTTAGCAAGCCCTCCAACGATCAAACCTGCCATAAGTGGACGGTAGATGATCACAATAGAAGTGGTCTATTAAATTATCCAATTCCCGAAGCAAGTAGAATCACCAAAGATAAACTAAAACCCAACCAATATGTGCCTCATTTATCTTCAGTTATTGCAAAGCAGCTAACATGAAGAATGGAAAGGCAAGCTGAAAACAGAAATTTGCAGTGACTGAAGGAAACAGGAGTATCGTCACATCAGATTCTTGCTGGTTCCTACTCCTATCCATGATCATATTCCAGATCTAACTAAAGATTTGCCCTTTAGGGAATAGGGATTGTAATTATATCAATAAAGCATTTGTCCATATTAACATGGCCCTTCTAAGAATAGGAAAAATGTATAGTGATCAATTTTTTCCAAACCATGAAAATGATACTCATCATACTAAGTACTATGCAGCAACCAAACAGCAGCTTCTATTTGGGCTAAAAAGGCATGCAATTCCCCCACAGCCATAAACAAACATCCCCCCATTTACATATACAAATATCAAAACTAAACCAAGTAAAATAGCAAATGTAAACCACCAAAAGAAAAATAGCATTATTTCCCATGGGAAGCACAAAGAGCATAAGAAACAACACCGTTTTTTTTCAGTATCAACACTTACATGACCATAAGATTACTACAAAAGAGATCGAACATCCCATTAATCCCTTTTCTATACAACAAAAAAGTCAAACTTCTTTCCAAATCATTGCTTCATATCGTGCACATTACAAATTGCTTACAATGACAAGTTTAGGCAACATATTGGGATCAGTGTTTAGCATCTTAATCTTGAAGTGAAATTATGAGTCTATTCACAAGAGAAAAGAAGGATTCTGCCACTTAATATAGCACACTAACAGGGTACTATACTCATTGCAAAGTTATCTAACCTTTAGATGACAACATCAATACCATCATATATTAGATTAAGCTTACCACAGTGTAACTGCCAGACAAACACGTATCTGTTTGCAACTGCTGAGATTGCAGCCACGTTGTTCAAGCTCGACGGTTGGCAAGCTACAACTGCAATTTTTGATGACTGAGTACCTGATCCTGACATTCCTCCTCTTTGTAAACCTCCTGGTAGCTCTGGTTAGGAAACCAGCTCAGTTTCTCGGAAACACCATGAAGACTGTACGGCTGTTCATAAGACGTATCATATGAAACATCAACACTCATGAGTACCACAAGTCAAAATTAAAGAATGAGAATTCAAAATTGCGCGGTGTAGATAATTTCCTCACATTGCTATGATCCCCGCTCCTCGCCGGCGTCGTGCCACTCCACATTCCCAACGGCCGGCGGCACCACCTCGACGACCACGGCGTCCTCCACGCCCCCCTTCCTGTTGGCGTACACAGGAACCCCCGTGGCAGTCCGCCCCAATCTGCCGCTCCCCATACCCATCGGCGGTGTGGATCAGGACAGTGGGAGGGGGAGACAACTCGGTGAGGAGACATGGGCGCAGATTGGGTCGGGGGGAGGGGAGAGTGGCGGCGCGGAGAACCCGGGGGGGAGGGCTCGGTGGGGAGGAGAAGGGGAGGGCTCGGTGGGGAGGAGAATCCGCGCTGCCACCGTCGGTGAGGAGAGATGGGCGCGGATCGGGACGGTGGGAGGGGGAGAGATGGGGGGAGGGGAGAGTGGCGGCGCGGAGAACGGGTGGAGAGGACTCGGCGGCGGCCTGGAGGAGCGGGCGAGGAGGCAACGGAGCGGAGGAGTGGGGGAGGAGGCTGCGGCGCGGTGTGGGGAGGAGGAGGAGGCGCGGCGGCGACGCGGAGTGGGGAGGAGGAGGCGAGGGTGGAGCGGAGGAGCCGGGGAGGAGGCGGCGGCGGAGCGGAGGAGGCGACGGCGGAGCGGCGGAGGAGTAAGGGGAGGAGGCGAGGGCGGCGCGGCGGCGGAGGAGGTAGGGTACGAGCGACGCGAGGGCGGAAGAAATGAGGTGGGGGGAGGCAGCCGCACGGATTCGGTTAGGGTGGGGTGGTGGGGGGAGGGAGCGCACGGATTCGGTTGAGGGGCAGCGCACGATTTCGATGGGGGTCCACACGTCAGCATAGCATTTTTTTGTGAGAAGGAGTTGAAGAGGCCGGACCAACCACCAACTCTTTCTTTTATAATAGTAAAGAAAAGGGCTAGATCATACCATGTCTCTATTTCCATACTTATATCATCCTTAGTGTCCTGAAAAAAGTGGCACAAGAGTATCAGAGGGTTCTTGTTTTTTTTCAAATGGAACAAAAACTACACGTAACTAACAGAACTATATCTCCCTTTCTTTTTAAAAACTATATTCTCAACAAGAATACCGAAATTTATTATGTAAAATGAAGCTCCATGCCTTAAAATCCTTATAGAATGCATGTCATTCTAGCTACCATGAGTCAAGAGATGATGAAAGATGTTTTGTCTAACAGATATGGATTTAAAAAAATTAGAACATATTTGTATACACGTTCCAACAAATTTTACCACCCGTTAATTTTAGAACATGTAGTATAAAAAAAGGAGGGATAGGCTGTAATCTTGAGCTCAAGCAATAAAGAAAGCTTTAGTATTACTTGAGACGTCATGCTTCAGCCCTGGCCAATGGAAATCCCGGATCGATGGCTGAAGGTGAGCAATTTCCTTCTTGGTACCCTTTGCGTTCGCATCCAGAGTCTCAACAGCAGCTGGTTCCGCCCCTCTCTTTTCCAGTGCAAGCTTCCTCCGGAATCAGCTCCCAACAAAATCACCTCTTCTGCAACAAATTGCTCAACTGATTGTAGATGCCCCCTCTCATGGTATCCCTATTACCAGCATTTAATGTGAAAACAACTGCTCCATGATGATTCAACATTGCAACTGCATTTTGTGGTGGAGATGTATTTAGTCAGGATTCAAGGCGAAAGCTTGGTCAAAATAGTAAAAATAAGTCTTGTTTCAATTTTGGGACTATCCATTAATTTCTTAGATTTATAACATAACATCGTTGGATAGAATGTATCAAGCTAAATGTACTGGAATGCAACTTCCTCAAATACCAATGACTGAATTTGTTGTTAAGGGCAAGGAAAGAAACAGTACTTTATACAATACATGTACAATTTAATAATCAGTAGCCACTGTCAAGCTGCAAATTAGGAAAAGATGGTACCTCAGGAATGTCTCAGCCATATCTTGGTACTGGTACGGTTGCTAGCACTGGGATGTTGGATTCAATAACTCTCATCACAGCAGGGAAAACGCTGAACTGAATAGCTCCATTTTACCTACTTCACCAATGATGAAGAGATCCATCTGTTCTTTGAACTGATATGTTAAAAGAAATGTGAAGTCATTGCCTACGATTCACATGGTAAATGGTAATCTGACAAACTATTCTGATCATCTTGCAACTAACATTCATAACCCTCATTTGGAGCTTACTACATGAAATATGATCCTTGAGATTTGAGAGCTCAGAACTGCTTACCTGCAACTCAGGCAGTGCTAAAGACTCCAAAGATGTACATCTACTTCCGAACAGTAGGCCATCTAACAGACTCAGGGCCGCAATATACCACAAATTTAGATGAATGCCCATGCGTTATTAAGTTTAGACTCAGGGCCGCAAGCTTTAAGTTTTGTTATAACTTAATGACTAAATGTTTACCATAGCATTACGCAAGCTTTAATTTTTCTTTAAGAGAATGATGCATTTTCTGTGCCCAAATGTACAACCACAGCATACAAGAAGTAAAGAGGAGGGTTATCACCAGCCCCAGTCACAAAAGGATCCATGTCCAACATATCAGGACAAGTGACGCATTTGTTAACCTTGCCGTACTTCCCTAACTGAAGCAAGAAAAAGTTCACTTAGTTCCTTCATATAGAAAAGGTCAGGTACCTATGTGATTGCAGTGTAGCTGGAGCAGTAAACAACTAAACACAAGTCATATAATAAGTGATCCAACCAATGAATCACATGCTTGCGAAAATTGCCCAAAATGTGCTTCATTACATTTTATTAGAGGGGTTTGGTTGCAATTTGAAATAAGGTGCAGAACATAACCTCATGAAATTCTATTACAAATTAGTCAATTCAAGTGACAATTCTCAAATATTGATAAATGCATATCTCACGACAACACAAGTGTGAACATATGCTTCCAAACATGTAGCTGAATATTAGTCATAATACAAACATTTACTGGGAACAGATCAATATTGCATGAAATACAACAATACCTGGAATCTTTTCAGAACTACCGGTAATATGTTCGGCACCTCATTCACACTAAGTTGTTTTCTAGCTTTGACATAAGCAGAACACCTGCAGTAAAGATTTAAGAGGCTTTGATATCAACTACACAACAAAGCAAAAAAAATCAAGCAGACAACAGATAATCTAATGTCATGAAATTCACCAACTGAAGAAAAATGGAGGGGAACACATTAAGGATCAAATCACACACAAGATAAAATTGGCTTGTGGTAACAGACTGATTGAACGGCATTTCATCAAACACGTTGGGGGCAAAAGGAATCGCCGTCGCCTCGGTTCTGGTCGCTGCCGGTCTCGATGCGCCCAGATCTGGTCGCTGACGACACCTTTCCGCCACCCATGGCGCCGCTGCCTCGTCGGATACGAGCAGCCTGCGCCGGATCCCGCCATCACCGCGCCGCCCCAGCCCAGATCCGGCGTGGGGTGGGGGAATGAGGAGGCGGCGGTGGAGTGGAGGAGTGGGGGAGGAGGCGGCGGAGCGAAGGAGTAGGGGGAGGAGGAGACAGTGGCGGCGCGGGGTGGGAGTGGGGGAGGAGGCGGCGGAGCGAAGGAGCGGGGGGAGGAGGAGGCAGTGGCGGCGTGGGGTGGGAGGGAGGGGAGGAGGCGTCGGCGCGGGGTGGGGAGGAGGCGGCGGTGGCGCGAAGGAGCGGGGGAGGAGGCGTCGGTGCGGGGTGGGAGGGAGGGGAGGAGGCGTCGGCGCAGGGTGGGGAGGAGGCGGAGGAGGCGTCGGCGCGGGGTGGGGAGGAGGCGGAGGAGGTATCGGTGCAGGGTGGGAGGGAGGGGAGGAGGCGTCGGCGCGGGAGCGGTGGAGGAGGCGAGGGCGGAAGTGGGGGGAGGCAGCGCACGGGAGGCAGGCGAGGCGAGGGCGAAGTGGGGAGGGTGGGGGCCACGTCAGCCAGCTTTTTTCTGAGAGCTTTTTTCTTAGAAGGGGTGGGAGAGGCCAGACCAACCGCCAACTCCTTCTTTTATAATAGTAAAGATCTATGCTAGCATATGCTTTTATGGCTTTTTCTTGTCACCTGCTATGTATGTATGTTGTGATTCATTGAGATACATGTATATCTTGAATTTATTCATTTCTGTCTTGGCATGAAAATAGTCTGTATGACATCTTGGTAGCTTTAGATTGTGTTTATGCCTAGAAATCATGAGAACTTTGATTAGTCCACAAACTTCTTCTAGATTTGGTTTGCACTAGGCTTTGTTGTTCTAAATGCTTTGATGAGAGCTAGATTGAGCTTGTGTAGAGGGGAGTTCTCATGCATTCTTTGTCATCAATACTTGTGATACTACTTTTGTTGTTATGAGTCTCAGTACTAGATCCATACTTGTATATCATTTACCTCAGTATTAGGACACCAGTTGTTCCTATTTTTGAGTTATAGGTTGTGGATGCGACGGAGAGACCATATGGCTTATGTTGATGTTTTGGGTCGCTCGTCTCCTTTGAGTTTTTGGTGGAGGTTTCTATTGATCTTACGATGCAACTTCAATCAAACTTTACCATATCAACTACACCACATCACCAAGTGATGTGACAGAGGTTTGCTCCCTTGTGATCTTCAGTTTCTTGTTTCCCACCACTTAGCTTTCCATAGCATTCTTGTTGTAGTGGTAGGAAGGGTCTGATTAGATAGATAAGAGCCAACTCTAAGTGATTTTGTCTCAGTCATACCTCTCATCTAAATAGTTCTTTAGGATTATTTACTGTCTAGTTTGAGCTTCAAAATGGTTCTATATGATTATTTACTGCCTAGTTTGAACATTCTTCTTGGTCACTAGTGTCTTGTGTTATGACAGCTAGTGTTGCCTTCTTGCCCCATGATATGAGGTTCTAGGCTAGAGACCATGAGGGAAGGGTGCATTTGGGAATCATCTTGTTGAGTTTGAACCCTCATTTTCTAGATTTTATGCCTAATTTCTTGGTTCTTCTCAATTTACCTTTTTTAGGGGGAGTTGGAGTTTCTTTCTTTTCGGGCTACTTTTCAGGGGAGCTTACTTCTTGTGCATTCATATATATCATATTGTATTTTAATTTCAGTATACACATGAATGCTTGTACAAATGATGGAGCTTTGATTATTATCCTTATGTGATATGATACCTTCCTTTACATCTTGCTATGTCTTGTGCTAGCTTGCTAGATTTATCATGTATTTCTGTGTGTATCTTAGCTTTTGCCATGCTAGCTTTATTAAATATGAACAACTTGAATTAAATCATGTCTTGTTGGATCATGTGATTAGTCTTGTTCTAGTGATCCTCTTATAATTTATGTTATGTCAAATTTGCTAAGTTGAGTCTTGAATCTACATTAAGTTTTAGATTGAGCTATGTTAGATCATTAGTGAATCATGAGTTAGTATTAATTCTCTCTTCTTGAACTAAGTCAAGAAAATGCAAAAAGATCTATTTTGTGCGAAAAAACTGATCTCACCAATCCTTTCTCATAAGATGGCTTGTCATTGCACTAGGCATGAACTCAAAGGGAGTTTTAGATGACCAAGATCACTTCCTTAAGCTTCTTGCTTGGAGTGGTCGTATAAGGCTTGAGATCTAGCACATGGCTAAGAAAACAAAATCTTATGAAAAATTGGTTGAAGCCAACCATAAATTTCTAAAAATGTCAAATGTACTACATTTGCTCAATTACAAGTCATATCAAGAACTTGAACACAATGTCTCAATTTTGAATTTGTAACACTCCAAATTGACTCAATTATAGCTTCTTGGTTCTACTTAGAATATTGATATGGCTTGACTCATTTTTGGATACCTTTAATTAGACTATGATCTTGAGTAACTTGACATATTAAACAATCTATTTAATTTCATATTATAGCTTATTTGGCTTTAGCTTCGAAATACATGGTTTGTCATGATCTAGATAGCGTTTTCACCTTTTATGGCATGGTGCAATATTTGGAAAGTCACTTTGGATAATCTTCATGGCTCTTAATACTTAGACATGTATACCATTCATTGGTCTTCAACCATAAAGTTTACGATCACATTGGTCTTTGATTGCGTTGGTTTTTGACCACTCATTGGTCTTGAACTACACTGGTCTTTTGACCATACATTGGACATCGACAACGCTGGGTTCGACCACGGTGGTTTTGACCATGTTGGTTTCAACTACGATGGTTTCGACCATGTTGGTTATGACCACATTGGTTTCGATCACTGTGGTTTCAACCATGTTGGTTTCGACCATAGTGGCTTCGACCACATTGTCTGCCTTTCGACCACGTTGATTTCTATCTAGTTGTCGTAATCTGACCACGAGGTGCTCTAATCTAGTCGTGGTCAACTTTGTGTCTCTCTGGTTTTTCAAGTAAACTTTACTTCCTAACGTTCATAGCTTTGTAACTATCGAAGTAAATGATTTGTGAATATTTGAGAAAATCTTAAAGACACCATTCACCCCTCTCTGTTGCCTATCCGATCCTACACAAAGTAGTCAGTGGCCAAATCGACCATCCCTTCATTGATAGAATTGCTTTTACTATATGCATATACTCACAACTGCGTAGTGAGTCATTAATTTGGACCTTGCATAAACTCAAAACTAAAACTGAGTGATTACCTGTTAATCTCCATGTAGGACTGTAGGAGTGACAAGAAAGTGCATTAGGATATGTATAATAGTCTGTTTCTTAAGTTTTTCTGTAAGACTTTTACCTCACCTAAAGACAATATTAGAGACAACATCTCTAATATTAAATCATTTTTTAATTATTTTATACTATTTTCATCATAACTTTCTTTTTCACACCATCTCACTATTTGTGTTAGTTTGCGGGCTCAAGTCGTCTCTTGTATAAGAGACAACACATTATCTTTTCTCACCTCCTCTTTCCTCTACATAGGATTTTACTCATTTAATATAGCTGAGATGATACTATTAGAGATACCCTTAAGCAATTACTGGAAGGACCCTGCTTGCATCCAATGGTTCAGTTGTCCAAGTACTATATTCTGACCCTATTCTTTTAGGCTGCAACTAATGGCTTTTGGTTACGACTGATAGATTTTATTTGTACTTTTGAGACAACAGTGGACGACGAAGATACTGACGTAAATGACATACACAATTTTAGATTTAAGAATTCGTTTAAAAAATTAGCTTCAAAAAACCCTATCTCATTTAATTTAACTTTCAGAGAAATCAAAAATCAAAACTAAAAGTCAAAAAACCATAAAGCACAACCCTCTATCCTCCGTGGTATGTGCATGCCATCAAGTTTAGTATAATTAATCTTTAATTATTTTGCTGACCACACGCATTCTTCAAGTGCTATGCTCGCACCGATCGATCTACGGGAGATCTTCCATGCCTGTTAACTTCACGTACGACTTGCTATACATGTCTAATTGGTTACTGATCGATGACTCGCTTCTGTACTGTACATTTTTTTTGTTCCTTTTAATTGTTGGTTTATATGGAGTAGATACAAAGATGAGTGTGATGTTACGATCAAAACAATTGGTTCTAGAGAAGAAATTTGAAGCTCATTTGTTCGCACAGGAGACAAACACTACCTAGGGGAAATCTTAGCGATGGAATAATGCACGGCCCAGAAGATTACGTGCCTAAAAATATATTGCCATCGTGTTCTCTCTTATCTTCAACTAGTTTGATCTGCCTGTTAACCTAGGTGTTCATATTGGCTTTTGATTCTAGCTGATGAATAGTAGTAGTTAATAGAAATGGCTGATAAATAGTAGTGACTGATAGAAATGACTGATAAATAGTAACGCATTATGTAAAAAAGACGGTGTAATAAAAGGCACTACAATATTTGAACTGCTATGTGACTTACGAAATTATGATATAACAAAATACAAAGTACATTACAATATGTAAAAGCGAAAAGTAGTGACTGATGAATAGTAGTGATTTCTAGAAGCAATTTATAAAAGCTAATGCATTTGTATTGTATTCTGTTTCTAGAAACAAAAGACAGAAACAGAAATCAGTTACTGAAGAAACCTATAATCTTTTTTCTTCTTTTTTAAGGAAGCCCACAGCTTTCACTAAGAATAAATGTGGCGAGGAATTGTGGGCTCATAGGAAACCACTCCCGAAATGATTGGTTCCTGGTGTGTTGCCTCGCTTGTTTTAGCTTTAGTTTCTACCTTCTAATTTACTATTTCTTTATTTTTATTATTTTTATTTTTTTGTGGCTTTTTTCCTGTATTCCTTCGCATTGTCTATGATAGGTTAACTTATTTTTTGTTTTTAAATTTTTAAATTTAATTACATCAAATAAGCCACCATCAGATACAGTGAAAAATAAACTAACAACAGTGAAAAAAGTCATTAGTCATCGCCAAATTGAGCGCCACTAGGATTTTGGTTTTTGATTTCTTTGAAAGTTAAAAAATAAGATAATTTTTAAGTGGATTTTCTAAACATCTCTCTGAGTTTAAAACATGTGCGCCGTCCGTGTTGACGTCTTTACCATTCGCTATCATCTCGAAAAATATAATAAAAAATCATTAGCCACAGCACAAAAGAACATATCATGTATTCTCTGCTACTAATTGAAACCATGCATGACCTAGATTCAGTTGGGATTGATTGGCACTACTAATGAAGTTTAATTTACTCACTCCATTCCGTTTGTGGGGGGATCCATCTGCACACTTCCGTTCTAAGTTTCATTTGAATGGCAAATGAGACTTCCATGCTGCATCGAAGACGGTGTTAGAAAAAAAAACAAAACGAGACAGAAAGAAAAGAAGCATCACATCGAAGTCACGATCTAGCAAGCGAGCACTGCGTTTACAGCTATAAGGTATTCAAACTCTTTGAATCTTCCAGTATTGTCCGTGCTCAACTCAACGAACGGATCGAGTAGCCTCATCAACATTAATTTCCCTAAAAATCAAACTTGTTTTAATATGGACAAATTGAAATAAGACACACCCGAACCCCCAAAAAAATACGACGTGGCCCCGCTCATTTCAGCTTCAGCTTCTGACTTCTGGCTTATTTTTCACTATTCATAAATTTCGTGGCTTTTTTTGAGCTTTTTTGCTGGTTCTTTTTTTTCCCGTATTCATTTGCGTTGTCCGTGATGAGGTAGCATATTTTTTATTTTTAAATTTTTTAAATTTAATTACGTCAAATAAGTTATCTTCAACTATAATAAAATTTCGTCCGCTACAGTACACTTTCAGCCATAAATCATAGCTTTTTAACCCCAACCGAGTGGGGCCTTAGAGAGATCCTCGACTTTTAGCCATGCGCAATTGCAAATTGCCCGTAAGATACTGCCCTATAAACGGAGGGAATTCATCGATCGATGATGAGCTTCAAACTTGCACCCACCAATCCGGGGAAAAAAATAAGCGAAAGCGAAAAGCCAGCAATGAAAAGGGACCTAGTCCAATATTACACTAGCACGCATGCATGGGTCCTACATACATTTGCATTGCTCTTGCTTTCTCGCGCACGTCTACTTACAAAATTTCCCCTTTCCCTCGCAATAATTTGCATCCACTATATGCGTAGCGCACCCCACGAATACGTCCAATAAAATCATTTCCACCACACCGGAAAAGAGTACGATTGCCTTCATCAATTATTATAGGTGGCTAGTCATCCTGCTGCAGCGGTTGCGGTTTATGGTTTTTAGATTTATTTTATTAGTCTACTAAACAGTAATTGCTAAGAAAACCTAAAAATTGCTAAAAACGAAAAAGAATAGGGCTTAATCACCATTGCAAAATGACCAACAACTTAATCACCATTGTAAGTGTAGTGTGCTTTATGGTGGTGATCGGTTCGGCTGAAAGCCTCATGGCTTTTAGCTGAAAACACTGTAGCTGGCTGAAAAAAACACTGTAGCTGACAGAGGCTTATTTACCATAATTAAATTTAAAAAAATTAAAAATAGAAAAAACATATTAGCCCATCACGTATAATGTAAACAAATACGAGGAAAAAAAGAACCGGTAAAAAAACTCAAAAAAAGCTAAAAGTTCAGAAAAAAACGAAATTTATGAATAATGCAAAAATAAGCTGAAGCTAGAAGCTGAAGCCATATTGATCAGGGCACCTATCCGGCGGCAAAACAAAACAGGCTAGGACTAGGAGTATGCAGACTTGCCTTTGAAGAGGGAAAAGAAGGGTCCACAATAACTAGAGCATTGCTAGCGGTTAGCATCGAATCTCACCTGCGGTTTGGGCGATCAGAGTACCACCGAAAGAGTAGAGAAGACTTTGTTAATTTTCTGAGAGACTTATGAAAGGGAATCAAAGAAAGTTTCACCCCTGTTTCTTTCTCTCTCTCTCTCTCTCTTTGGAGAGGAACCCACCCCTGTTTCGAATGTAGAGTATATTGAAAATCCTTCATTTTTGAGTCGACTAGTGAGGCAATGTACTGAAGATGCCGTAAGATGCAAAATTACCTTATGGAATCAGACGTCTATAGTTGAATGCAGACATCGACTCTGTTTTTTAGGTTATGGTTGATGACTTTTGGTTATATCTAATAGTTTTTGTTTGTATGAATATATAGACATGAATTAAAATTTAAAAGTCATATGAAAAATCTGTTTTAAGAAAAATTAGTCCGTTTGTTTCGACTGCAGAAGCTAGGAAAAAAGGAACCGGCCATAAATTAGCGGTTATACTTACGAGGAATGTAAGCCTGAAACCCGGTTGAATCAGACGACCAGCATGAAAGAAATCAGAGATATTTCGATCTCTTTTTTTTTAAAAAAAAAGGAAAAAAAGAGAGAGGAGAGAGAGAGAGAGGTTCAATAAAAAGGCGTAATGACTTCACCTCTCTTTCCCCATTCCCACTCTTCAGCGCCCGGCACCCACATACCTCCCCCCACGTCGCCGGCGGCGGGTGGAGCTGGAGGCGCGGCCATGGGGCACGGCGTGAGCTGCGCCCGCACCGGCGACGGGCACGACATTTTCCGCGCGGCGCAGCTCGGGGACCTCGACGCCCTGGGCGCTGTCCTCGCCGCCGACCCCTCCGTCGCCCGCCGCGCCACCCTCTACGACCGCCTCTCCGCGCTCCACATCGCCGCCGCCTATGGCCGCCTCGAGGTGAGCCCCCATCACCGCTTCTCACGCGCCACACACACGCCATGAATCCCCTCCACTTCTTGGTCTCTGAGCCTTCTCTTGCTGCTTTCTCACAGGTGCTGTCCATGTTCTTGGATCGCGGGGTGCAGCCGGACGCGGTGAATCGGCACAAGCAGGTGCGGGATCCCATGAAAATTTCTTCTTCCTGCAACTTACAAGTGTTTCTTCCTACTAGCCGCTTAAAAATTTCATCTTTTTTTCTTTGGCTGCCTTCTTCTGCTCCAGACTCCGCTGATGCTTGCGGCCATGCACGGCAAGATCGACTGCTTGCTCAAGCTCCTCCATGCCGGCGCAAATGTGAGCTAAGCTTCAAACTTGTTGTGCAATTCCGCTTGCAAGAGTCACTAACCATGGATTCGTACGATTTGTGCATCAGATCTTGATGTTTGATTCAGTGCACGCGAGGACCTGCCTCCACCACGCGGCGTACTACGGCCACGTCGACTGCCTACAGGCCATCCTCTCCGCCGCGCAAACCACGCCGGTGGCTGACTCATGGTGAGATCTTGCCCCATGCTTGTGTAGTACTGGATGATTCCGTCGTCTGCAAGACTGCTCACTTGCTGATGTCGAAGTTCGGCAGGGGGTTCGCCCGGTTTGTCAACGTCAGGGACGACCACGGCGCAACGCCGCTGCATCTCGCGGCCAGGCAGGGGCGGCCGGGGTGTGTGCAGGTGTTGCTGGAGAACGGCGCCATTGTGTCGGCTTTGACCGGCTCATACGGGTAATGTTGCCGATCTTGCCGTCCCATCAGTTTGGGGATCGGCTCAATTGGTTCCTCACTGGTGCAAATGCTGATTCATGTGTTGCTGCTGCAGCTTCCCTGGCAGTACGCCGTTGCATTTGGCCGCTCGTAGCGGGAGTTTGGATTGCATCCGGAAGCTGCTCGCCTGGGGAGCTGATCGGCTCCAAAGGGACTCGGCCGGGTGAGAACTAGATCTCCATTATGCAGTTCATGTCTCAGTGTATATAGCTGAAGGCCTTAGACGTTGGTGGTGTATGCACCAGCAAAATTTCAGGTGCAGTTTTACCTGTTTAGTATTCAGTATTCACTAATGGTCCCTGCTGTCCATAAACAGTAGAATTCAACTAGTCTAGTGACAAGTGAGCTGACTAACCACTTGCTGCGTTACATTTGCAAAATCCATCAAGGCTTGCTGTTATTCTCAAATTTAGATCTGTTCTTTTGCTGTACTGCTCGTACTCTGCTGCTGAAATCTTGCTGTAAACGATTACGTTCCCCCAGGAGAATACCCTATGCTGTTGCGCTGAAGCGCAACCATGGAGCATGTGCAGCTTTGCTGAACCCTTCATCAGCAGAGCCCATGGTTTGGCCTTCCCCGCTTAAGTTCATCAGTGAGCTTGATCCGGAAGCAAAGGCTCTCCTGGAAGCAGCCCTGACGGAAGCCAACAGGGAGAGGGAGAAAAAGATCTTGGAAGGCACAAAGTTCTCCCTGCCATCCCCTTCACATTATGATGACATTGTTGACGACACATGCTCTGAGGTACATCTGATGGTTAATTTCTGCGTCATTCGTCGGATTAGGATTCCATAAACACATTTTATAATTTGTTTGGCTAGTGAATGAATGACTGATGGATCATTTGGCACAGGTGAGCGACACAGAGCTCTGCTGCATCTGCTTCGACCAGGCTTGCACCATCGAGGTGCAAGACTGTGGGCATCAAATGTGCGCACCGTGCACACTGGCTCTGTGCTGCCACAACAAGCCCAACCCGACGACCCTGACCCTGCCCTCACCGGCATGCCCATTCTGCCGTGGCAGCATCTCACGGCTGGTGGTGGCCGAAACCAGGACTGCTAGTGACCCCGACAAGCCAACTTCTCCGCAGCTCACCCGGAGGCGTTCTCGGCGGTCTCACAACCTCAGTGAGGGGAGCAGCAGCTTCAAAGGGCTATCTTCGGCCATGGGCTCCTTCTCAAACATTGGCCGTGGCCCGAGCCGGATGGCCGACAGCGACACTGGTACCCTGGACAAGCCTGAGCACGATCTGTGAAGCAGAATGCATGGACATGGGCAGTAAGCTCAAACAACCGTCGGTTCTTCAGACCCAGATGAAATCCAAAGCCTCTTTGGGAACAACTTTTCTGGGTGATCCATGATTTATAGATAGGAACCAAATAAGTAGCCTGCCTTCCACTCCCCCTTTGTCTGTGTGTCTGCGCTATTTTTTTCGGATTGCCAGGTTAAGCTTAGCACGCATAGAGAGCTCTGAAACACCAGAGAGAGGTAGGTATTCACCACACAGTGTTGGTGTGGTGAACAGGTGAAGGATGCAGAGAGAGATGTGAAGCAGTTCAGTTCACCTCTAAAGTTAGCCTGCCATGGCATGTGAGCTCTGCCGGTCTGCCCCCGTGTAATGAATCGTGCGCATTTTTGGCCCTTGTCTCGTGTTAATGGCCTGGTCCGGGACCAGGATTCATGTACTGGTTGGTGCAGCAGGGTGGTCCTTGGATCGTGCAGCTGCGCCATGAATTGGCTATACGCTGCTGCTGCTCCTGCCGCCTAGATGACATTGTACCTGCTCTTTAACTGTGGGGGTCACTGTCTCTGTGACGATCCGCCCCCGTCCGGCCGTCACAGTCCGGCTACTGCTTGTAATGGTTCCCTTGGTGATAGAGCATCAGATGATCCAGACTGATGTGTCATGTGTGTTTAGCGCCTGTTGCTTGTAGCTGTACGTGGGTTCGTCCTTGCAACGAGTGGCGTGCGTGCTTTGTGTTGTACCTGCAGTGACCTTGTGAGATCTACTACGTATACTTATCGGAATTTTTTTTGCAAGATTCAAGGTAAATCTATGAACATGTCATACGATTACTTTGAAAAATAGACTTGGCGTGGGCAATGGCAAGGACCAAGGAGTGCTGCCGTTGTTGGAATAGCAGTTAAGACCACGTTGTGTATACTGAAGATATGTTGTTTAGATTATGTTTGTTTTCCGTATTAGCAGATAAGTGTTATCTTGTATTCAACTGAATCTATAGTCGTGAAGTGCACGGTTGTGTTATTCATCGTCTGGCAATACAAAAGGGAAAACTGAGGCTACCCGGTTTGGTGCCCAGAAACCCTAAATTACAATCTTGCTTCGAATTCCGTTATGGTATCAGAGCTCTCAAGCGTCTCCGATGAGATGCCCATGACTGCGATCTCTGGGAGCACCAGGGGCGCCGCGCCGTCCTTTGGCAACATGGTGACCGTTCGGTTGTCAGACGGCAACTACCTCTTGTGGAAGGTGCAAGCCGCAATGTATCTCAGGGGCCAAGATCTGCTTGGCTATGTTGACGACACGACGGCATGCCCTAGCCCGACGATCGCCCAAATCATTGGGGCCGAGACGTCGCAGATGGTGAATCCTGCATATCGGTTTTGGGTGCAACAGGACCAACTAGTTCTTAGTGCCCTCCTGGCGTCTCTAACGAAAGATGTGCTCACTCAGGTACATCTCCTTACCAAAGCAAAAGACGTGTGGAATGCTCTAGCAAGCATGTTTTCTTTCCAATCTCGTGCGAAGGCTATGCAGATTTGTTTTTAGTTGGCCAACAACAAAGAAAGGGGATTCTGCAGTGACTTACTTCAACAAAATGATGCAACTCGTTGATACGCTGGCCACAGTTGGCTAGCCCCTCTGAGATGATGAAGTAATTAGATATATTCTAGCAGGGCTTCCATCAGATTACAACCCACTTGTTACTTCGATCACAATTAGAACAGATCCAATGTCATAGAATGACTTGTATTCCCATCTCTTGAGTTATGAGATGCGTTTGGCAACTCAGCATGGCTCAACCTTTGTGAGCGATTCCTTTGTCAATGTTGCCTCACGAGACTCTTCTGTCAGAGATCCCACTATCAATGACGTGGCCATTCTCTGTGCCACACCTTTCCTCCATGCATCCCAGTCTTGAGCCCAGCTTTGCATCACAATCGCTAAGTTGGTCTTCAAGAGTTTTGACCAGCTAGCAAGTTCTGCTACGAGTGCTCAGACATGTTGGATTCGACCACAACAGCCTCCGACCGCTACATGTCACAGGATCTCCGACTGCTCTTCTTTGACTGTGTCGTACTTAGGGATGGCAATGGGGAATTCCTCGTCAAGGAGTGGTGGAACGTTCCCGTCACTGATTCTTCCCCTGTTCCCCACCCCTGCCCCCGATTACATGCCCAAGGAAGAATTCCTCCCGTTCCCCATCCCCGGTAGGGAACAGGGCCCTGATGGGGACCCATTCCCCGATAATAAGTGACCATAAACCCTATACAAATAATTACAATCAACAATAATATGGCAATTAGATCAATAAAAATTGTATGAATTCACCACAATAAATGTACAATAGGTGCATCACATAATTCAAACAAATGTTTATTTCTCAATTTAAGATTTTACAAGGTATTAATATGGTATCATATGAGATACATGATATGGTATACAATTATTCGGATCCCCAACGGGGAACGGGTATGGGGGGTTTGGGCCATCAACCGTTGAGGTGTTTCTATCTCTACGAGTGTTGGTCCAAGCTAGCATCTGTCCGAGGGTCCATGCTTGCAATTTTGGCCTTCACGGTGGTGATTCGTGAGTGATTATGCTGATATGAGCTAGTGGCTTCTTTTTTAAGATAGATGCAGAAGCCACCTATGCAGTGTTGCGTATGTGTGTTTGCCATCATGCGTGGTCATTTTGGGCGCCTAGGGGCACCATAGATGCTCAGCGCCAGTCGAACTAGCACGAACAGGCTAGCACAACAATGTCACGCAGGGTAGGGACTCGTCGATGGTGTTTTTTTTGTGTCATCAGCCGTCGTGGCTTCTATCTCCACGGGAGCGTCGGTCCAAGCTGATGTTGGTCTGAGGGGCTGCGCACGTAATTTCTGCCTTCATGAAGGTGATTTGTGTAGTGATTCTGCTGATGCAGGCCGCTGGCTTATTTTTTAAACCAGGCTTAAATCCACCTCTGTGTTGGCACTCAATATTTCACATTTTTGACTCTCAATTCTCCATTATTGTACGATATAGCAATGCTAAAATTATAATTTATCACCGCTAATCACCATGAACGTGAATTTTTTATTTGGCACCCTCTTTTGGAGTAAGTGTCATAAATCGAGCCCTTTGAATGTTTGATTGTGGGAAAAAATTGCACGCCACTAAAAAATCGTATCTACCAGTGTTAAAGAACGTCAAGTCCAAAGTGTTGAGCAGATGGTCATGTCTGGACCAGACATCGGAGGGAAAAGTCCGCTGTTCTGGGTGCACCTCACGCGATAGCAATGCCTACTTCCACAGTCCATCGTCCACCGATGATCTTTCATTAATTTCGCAGCTTCGCTCTCTTTTCTCAGGGTGCGCGTCCCTGTAATGAAAATGATGAGTTCCACTGTTTCTGAGAGAACACCGGGTCACTGTTAAATATCAGTCAAGTTGCAGAAGGAACATTTATATGGCACAGCATGCTTCTCGTTGTAAGTATTTCTTGGATTATTCTCATTAGCTTACAATTCTACATATATATTTAAAACAAATATGATTTACAGGTCCTCGCAAAAAAAAAGGATTTACAGGGCGTCACACACCCGAATAAGTTTTGCAAATGAAATGATGGTAGATAATTGTATACAGAATTTGCTAATTTTACAACAAGACAAAAAAAAAGATCAGATCAGAACTTCATGCCTTGGAAAGCTTAGCAAAAACCAAGTTGTAGCATGTCGGGTTGCAGGGATATTCACAATCTATCTCTTTCACTTATCTCCTGTCAAAGAACCAGTCTCCAACTGCTTCCGCGATGGTCTATTCACAAGAATTAATAACGTTAGAACGGCAAGCATAATGTTGCGAAAATGAACCAAAACGTTTGAGAAAACTCATATCTTCACGTTCATAATCAGTTTGGCAAGTATTCTATGTGAGGTAATGGAGACATGCTATCCAACATATGAAGCATGAACATACAAGGGGAATGTCTCGTGAGACTGCACTGAATATTCTTTTGGGGGGCTGGCTGATGTACAGATGAAGAGGATAATTTTTTATATACAGATTATAAGTCCTCATCAAACTGTTTATAGATTATCTCTTATCTTGTCACTAACAGGAAACCTTTTAATAGTTCCTCCAATAATTTAAACCCAGATAACCAATCTCTAAACGGCTTTACTGTAAAAATATCAAGAGAGCTGATGGTCACCATTCAACACAGGTTAACCTATAGTTTGTCAACTTGACATGAAATGTAATGTTTCTTGTAGTGTAGTCGTTTCTTGTAGTGTAGTATTTTTCTTTCTTTTTGTTTTTTTCTTTGAAGGACAAAACTGTTACTTTATTGTTAACTCTAGGAAAAGATGGAGTGCCAAGTCAAGGAGTTCATCGACTGGCAGTGTACAAAGCACAAGTCAATAAAAATACCCCAGTCCCTTTTCTGCTTAAGTTCACTCATAGCGTCATGCAATTCTTTCCTAAAACCTGCAAAAGTTTGTTTTGACATAGCAAGCATGACTACAAATCCTGATAGCCAGATAGGTTAGTTAAATAATAAGATGCAAGGTGAGTCAACCTTGGAGAATTTCAAGTTGGTTAGAATTGCACTTGCTAATATCCAGCCTGCAGTTTAGTCATGAATGTTGAGGGTCAGATGCTTCTGGAGCCTACACATGTTGTACCTGAAACCAAAATTTTAATTACTATGTTGATATTGATATTTTAACACAACAATAGAATACCCCTGATGGATACAGATAAGGATACCTGCCAAGCATCATACGCTGGATTAAGAACAAATACCGGGGTATTGATGTCTTTTACAAATTCACGTGGAAAGAAGCACTGGAACACAGTTAAGGAGCAGTGCTTAGCATACCATAACTTCCGTGGTAGCAAGATTAGTGATATAATTAAATGTGGCGGATGATTTTGTTGTCATTTGTCGGGAATTCAGAGACTAACCTGGCCAGGCTCCATGTTTGAACTGCAGTGCAAAAACCTTCGCAGATCCTGAAAAAAAGCTTTCAGAAAAGAAAACTTGGATATACGAAATGGAGAATTTTCTTGGAGGGAGGGAGGGAACTGGGAAGGGACCTGAAGACGGACAACATCACCGTAGAAAGCCCGCATAGTCCTTTGCCTGGAAATGTCTTCTTAAGAATATGATGAGTTAGATAGAAGCTGACAACAACAGCAAACCAGTACAACTTCCGTTCTCTAATGTTTTTGTTTATGACATTAAAGTATCAAGGTCTCAAGGAACATAAGATATTGAAGATACTTTCTCATTTCTGACCTACAATACATGCAATGTTTCTTCTTGCTGATGGGCAATGCCTTGAAATGAATTAGTAATCTAGGTGATGCCAGAGAGGAATTGTGAACTGCGAGGAAAACCCATCCGAAAAGTCAGAGCTGGACACACATGCACCACCTCTGGTTGATCAAGGGATAATTCATCTCAGAACTCAAGAGTTAGGAAAAGAAAATATCCTCTCTTTGAAGTTTGAACAGTTTTAGTTTCTGAGTACTCTAGCTTAAGATTTCAAGGTTCAGATGCTTAAAATATTTTTTAGAATGTTTAAACTTTAAAGTGTTCTAGTTGACATTTGAATACTGACAGATGAAAGTCCTTCAGAAGATAAGCAGGATATCGAGCAATTATTCCATGCATGCATTTGAAAAATGAATGCACAAAGCACATGCACAAAAATCAACCACAGCAGTCAAAGGTGATTTGAAAACATACACATCAAGGAAAAACCACCATCTGCAAGACACTTAACCCTAGAATCCTTTGGTAGCAATGCACGAAAATCATCACAGTGAATGTAAGTGGCTAACCCACCAGCAGAGCATCCTGTTAGAAAAGCCTGAAAGCTGGAAAAATAATATCAGCATCACACCATCAGTACAATGGTCGAATTGCTTATATGGGCAAAGACAAAGTAATGAATCTATCAGATCCATAAATATAGCTATCAATCATATCCAATCATTTTGTAAACATGCGAATACATACTGTGTAGTAAGAAAAACATCAGTGGAATCCGTCAAATAGTCCTATAGTAGTTCATAGACAAATATAAAAAAGATCTTATAGGTAAACACAAAAGTAAAATGAGATCTTATAGACAATGATAAAAAAAAATCTTATATTGGTGGTTCCACAATATTTATTGATCATTGATTAGTGCCGCAAATCAGTGCATATTGTGTTTCTGTGGAAGCAATTTATACTTCAATAAAACAATATTTAACTGATATCCAAATTAACCAACCAAATAGATCCCTTGTGTGCTTATGATGCAAACTTCCATATTTTTATTCAGTTAACTTAAAATAAAAACACATATATCCAAGCAGGAAAAGAAATGAATTGCCAACATCTTTAAGATGGTTGATTGATTCATACATTTGAATCATGTCTGTGCTTGAAAATCAAAATAAGCACAGTGTTGTGCTTGCAAGGAATGACCTGTTTAGCATGCCTGAGCCCCTTCAGTAGAAGTTCATCCATAACTGCTTCCTAGATATGACGGCCTCTGAAAAAGAATTTTGTGCCATTCTGCAAAGACACACAGAATACTCAGAATACCTGCTGGGTGATTAAACATCTGTTGGAAAATAGGCAAATCAGACCTGCAACTCATCTTCGACATTCCCAAAAAATGAGGCCCCATTGCAATACCTTATCCTCACCTTATTCCAATCATAAAAATCTGTACATTGAAACACATGCTCAAGGAGAATCCAAGAATTATAGGAATTTGAAGCGTAGGGATTGTATCAATAAATGAGATGGGCAACTGATATAAAGAGGAAATTTAGTTACCTCGATTTTGAGATTTATCATTACTCAAGATCCCAGCAAACTCAATCTGGCGTTCCATGTACCGGGATGGACCCAACATCAATTTCTGACGTGAAGCACATGGCTTCAAATTCTGGCACCAGCCTCCACCCTAAAGCTCATAGAAAACAAAAGCATTGGGACAACCAATGGCAACAACAGACAATTACTTCAACCAGAAAGGCAGAAACTATGTGCAGACTAGGAACTGCCAGTTGTAGGCATCAACTGGGAAAACATGATAACAAGAAGTAGCCCTCTAGGTACCACAGCATTATGTTTCACTGCTGATGAAAAATCTTGTGGTGCCATTAACTTTAGCCAGTCACATCCCTATATACTAATAGGGAAATTTTGTTCTGTAGCACTGAAAGATCACCTCTTTCGGAAAATACCACTAAAAAAACAGGGTTCCGAAAATTACCACCGAAAGTTTCATTTTTCTTCGGAATTTAGTATTTTGGACAAAAATACCCTCCTCCCTCACCTTCTCTCCTCCTCCTGCGCCTTCCCGCCCCGTCCGCCTCCCTCTCGCCGCCGGCCTCCCCGCCTCCTCCTCGCCCCCGCCTCTCCCTCTTCTCCCCGCTCCCCTTCCTCTCCCTCCGCCTCCCCCGCCTCTCCCCCCGCCGGCTCCCCCTCCCCCGCCGCTCCTCCCTCCGCGCCCTCCCCGCCGCCCCCTCCCTCGCCGCCTCCCCCTCCGCTCCCTCCCCGGCTCCCCCTCCCCCGCCGCTCCCTCTCCCTGCATGCGGCCACCGCCGCCGGCATCGGCATCTCCGGCCTCCACACGCCCACATGCACGCCACCCCGGCCGCCTAGGATTTGTCGCCTGTATGCGGCAGCCACCGGTCGCCGGTCCTCCCCGTAGCCACCTCGGCCGCCATGAGCACCGCCTCGGCCCGCAGCCGCCTTGCCTCGAGCCGGCCGCGCGCCACCGGCGCCCGCTTGGCCTCCGTGCCTCCGTGCCTCCGCGCCCGCACGCGCGTATGCGCCGCCGCCCGAGAGGAGAGGGAGCGGGGGAGGGGGAGCCGGGGAGGGAGCGGAGGGGGAGGCGGCGAGGTAGGGGGCGGCGGGGAGGGAGCGGAGGGAGGAGCGGCGGGGGGAGAGGCGGGGGAGGCGGAGGGCGAGGAGGAGGGAGAGGAAGGGGAGCGGGGAGAAGAGGGAGAGGCGGGGGCGAGGAGGAGGCGGGGAGGCCGGCGGCGAGAGGGAGGCGGACGGGGCGGGAAGGCGCAGGAGGAGGAGAGAAGGTGAGGGAGGGGTATTTTTGTCCAAAATGCTAAATCCCGAAGAAAAATGAAATTTTCGGTGGTAATTTTCGGAACTCCGTTTTTTTAGTGGTATTTTCCGAAAGAGGTGATCTTTCAGTGCTACAGAACAAATTTTCCCATACTAATATGCTCCCTCCGGTACCTAAATTTCAAACTCACAAAGCATACATCGTCCAAACTAAACTAAGCTAAGCTTTCATGAAAATCAAGTTTCGGACGAAATATGCATGGCTCTGTATCCACATATCAACATATGTACTAGTAGAACTAAAAAGGTGCATACCTCCAAGTGGATGAACTAGCTCTGAGATTCACTCCCAGACCCTCTCTGCAGATGGCGCGCTCCCATCCAAGCACACTGCAAATCACATTCACAGCAGAAACACACTCAAACTCTGAGAATTCGAATTACGCACGAACTGTACTCCTGTACTAATTGATTCGGATAGAAGTAGTGACCGAATCCCACAGTATTAGGAACGGAAGGGGATGAAGTGAGAACTCAGGCGCTCCCTTCTCCTCGGCACGCTGGACGAGGGTGAGGGCGGGGCAGCGGCCGGAGGGGAGGATGTTAGGGGCACGGAGGCGTAGTAGGAGAGCGTGAGGAGGAGCGCGGCAGTGCCAACAGAGGTGCAGGTGGTGGCTCGCCGGGGCGGACGTCGGCGACGGCATGGAGCGCGCGGCGGCGCGGTGCGGGGCTGGATCTGATCGCATCGATCGATTCGAATTGGAGAATCACTGGGAGTGGCCTCTAGACGGCAGCACAAGAGGGCAGTGCCCTGTTTTCTTTCTAGTTGCTGCATTGTGTAGTGAGTTTTATGTTGTTAAAGGCATTATACAATTATAAGGTCTGTGGATAGACTCATGCCGATTGTTGCCTTCCAGAGTTAGGGCATCTCCAATGGTTATAGCTAGCAACTAACTATAAGACTTCCACATCATCTATATAGTACACACTAAAGTTAGCATTCTAAAGAACTATCTATAAGGATAGCTATTTGATGCTTACATGCACACACAGAATTTATGGAGGCTGCCTCGTTTGGCGCTATAGACTATCTCTAGAGTTGTAGAGAGCTGTGTTCTCTTTCTTCATTTAATATCTTCCACGTAGGACAGTTGATGACATGGACTCTCTTGTAGATAGCTGCTATAGACCCATTGGAGATGCTCTTATAAGCACTAAACACTACAAGAAGTAGAATTGGAACTTACGTCGTTTGCAAATTGGAATAACCACGTGTCTACTTACTAAGCATGGTTTCTCACTCACGGCATGTTGGTGTAGTTTTCCACTAAACTTTTGAACTCTGCTTCTAGTTTTATACTACTATAGTTACATTCCCTTCTATTTTAACCTGGAAATGGATTGTTTCAAGCACTCCATCTAGTTGGATAACTGATTTCCCTTTTTTTCTCTCTCTTCTATACTACTCCAAGGAATTATACACCTCCTGTTCTCTTACCATTGAATCTACACTGACCTTTAGTCAGTGTAGAGTCTAAACTTTAGTCACTTGTCTTACAAGTTCTTAATTACCCAAAAACTTGCTCAAAATCCCCTTGCTATCAGTGGCGGACGCAGTAATTTTGGAATGGGTGTTCAAAGTTGTAAAAATATTTTGCAGTACAAAACATAAAGATCTACAGTAGTAATAGTTAACATACAATTGTTCTCAACCGATTCAGTCAATCAGTCATCATCATGCTCATTGCTCAACATTTCAATTTTCAACAATTCAACTCAACAATCAACATCAATACTGCAATACATCATGCTCATTTGCTCAAGCTCAAGTACTCACTGCTCACTGGCCGACTGGGCACTGGCGGAGGCGGCGAGGCGCGGTCGCGCGGAGATGAGGCCGGTCGGCTGGAGCGGCGGAGCGGAGACGCCGGAGAGCCGGGTGATGGCGCGGTGCGGTGTCGCGGTCGGGCCCGCCGTCGAGGAGGTGCCGACGGAGCGGAGGGCCGGACGGCCAGATCCGGCGCCCGGCGGAGCGGCGGAGCGCCGGAGCGGAGGGGCGCAGCGCCGGAGCCCGGAGCGGACCGGCGAAGACTGGAGGGGCGGAGCGGGCGAGCGGCGACGCGGAGGGCCGGACGGCCAGATCTGGAATCCAGCCCCGGCGGAGTGGAGAGCTGGAGCGGCGGAGCGCCGGAGCGGAGGGGCGGAGCGCCGGAGACTGGAGGGGCGGAGCGGGCGAGCGGCGGCGCGGAGGGTTGGAGCCGATTAGGGTTCGGGGGCCGGGGGATTGGGGGAAATGCCGAATGGGGGTCGGGGGAGCAAGCCGCAGACCGCAGGCGCGCGGATTCGCTCGGGCTGGGAGCCTAGGCTGGCTTTCCCTCGGATGCGCACGCGCGGAACAGATCCCTCGGGCGGTCGCCGGGCGGGCTGGGCAGCAAATAGATAAACATGCCCAGACGCCCAGTTATATATATATACATGTAATATACCCTACATATACTAGATTTTTTGTTAAAAATTTTGGGTGTTCAGCTGAACACCCTTGACCCACTGTAGATCCGCCCCTGCTTGCTATACATGTCTTGTTTTATCCCTTCTGTGAGAAAAATTTACAACGATCTAGCATTCATAAAAATCGAAAGAGAAATCTCAGAGTTAAGCATCCATATGAAACACAATTCAAACGAGAGAAAATGCCGCTAAACCTTGCTCACAGCTTCGAGATCAATTCGTCACTCACAAGCAGAAATTTCGTGTTTTTGTGTGGACTACTCTGCTTATAGGAACTAACCCTTTCCTGTGCAACGTAGATGCCATAATGTATGCTACCAGTAAGTAATCAATCAGGATTAATTCAAGCTGAAGATCTCCATATCTTCCCCTCCAACGAGATGATAACGATGGAGACGCCGTCGTGATGACTGACACCGCCGTCGATCCCCTTGCTGAACCTCGAGCAACTCATGGAAACCCATCCATACATCATCACAAAAATCGATCATAAGCAAAAACTAGTTTTCCGATTCAAAACAATTAGGCCTTGATCCGGCCGGGCCATCCAAACGAGGCCATACACCAAGATGTAACATGTAACTATCGAGAGGCTATGTAAATGTAACAAGGTAATTGAGATGCCACATACTCACCGGCTTGATTGGCGGCACGGAGGAGGATCTCGTGGCTGAGGTGCTTTGCGGGGTCTTCGTCGGGGTACCGAGCGGTGAACGCCTCCACCTCCTCACTGCCGAAGTGCTCGTAGAGGCCGTCGGAGGAGAGGATCAGGAACTTGTCCTGCGGCCCAAGGCAGCGGTGCCGGAGGTAGCCAGGACAGCCTTGCTCCACCTGGGCTGCAACAGCAAACTTCGTCAAATCAACGACGATTTGTGCGGTTTATAGAAGCTTGTCGGTTGTTTGGATTGGCTGGAGTACGAAACTCAACAATTTGACAAAAAGCTTACGGTCAGGTCCTTTTTAGCTTTTCAGCAATTTTTAGTTTCTCTTAGTAATCATTATTCATTAGACCAATTAATAGATTTGTACGTGTAATTACGCAGCTAGATATTATGATGCAGTTGTCTTTGGTATACAACTATGCCGTCTATGATTGAAATATAATTGTATTTGCTATATAAACTCTAATATACATATATGATTAATCTGTACCGTTATAATCTGGTCCCACCAAAATAAGTGGTGGAATTGTTTCTCTTTTTCTCAATTAATGTGGAAATGTTAGTGATATGCCCTAGAGGCAACATGGAGATGTTGTATATATCATATACTATGTTTATGATACATTACTTTGTTCCTTGGAATAGACATTATCATTATTGATCAATGAGTATGTGACTTATTCATGAGACTCTTAATGCCAAAATGTTGCTATTTCTAAATGATCCCTGATCATATATCATATGAGGAACAAATATGATTCAAAGATCAGCATATGTATTGATTGATGATCATGTCTCATGGATCATGGTATGGTGATACCAAATCAATAATATGGACATGTGTTAGTGAACATATGTTGGATAGATCCGCCATGAGACACTGCAGAGATTCCATGTGTCATCAGTTGGTCTCAAGTAGTGTTTATGTAGAATCCTTAGACTTGAGATCATCATGGTTCCCAACATGTGTAGTAGCTTATTTTGGGACTACTAAACACTGCTCCGTAACTGGGTAGTTATAAAAGTAGTTTTCGGGTTTTCCATGAAACATGTAGTGGGATGTGAATGATCAAGATAGAATTTGCCCCTCCTTATGGGAGAGATATCTCTGGGCCCCTCGATGTAATGGATTATGAAAGTGCATGGTCATGCCAAGGTGATTGAGGAGTCAATCACAAGTTTATAATCCATCACGGTATCGAGAGAGTGGTTGAGCTATTAAGAGGATGACACAGGTCTCGCCTTGAGCTCAATCTATATCGTGAGGCAAAGGGATTCGTACATGAGAACATTACAGGTTCAGCCGATATGATCTTTACGTATACTTTGGGGTTAATATGTCTTACTAGAGGCCGCTATTAACAGGGTGACCGGAAAGGTGTTTCTGGGTCGCGACCAAGTATACGTGAACCTACAGGGTCGCACGCTTAACGGGTAGAAACACTAATTCGAATATGATTCGGATATGGGCTCAATTCGGATAGAGATCCGGATAGACTCCTATTGGGCCTCGGTCCACAAGGTCCAAGTGAGGAGGTCTATATATATGGAGGCGAGGGGCTGAGGGGTACACACTACTGCTAACCTCTAGCATAACCCTAGCCGCCACCTCCCGAGCCAAACCCTAGTCGCTCACGAGTGCTAGTACACTCGCGATCGGCGTTCTAGCCCCGGACGTGTGGATACCAGTGGAGGCGCTGCTTGTTGCGGTGTTGATCGGCATCAACAACCTACAGATTGGATCTGCTCGTGGTGTGGTTGATCGCGTGGAGGAGACGATCTGTTCGGGACGATCGGCTAATTCCACTACTACCTCGACGCGCGTGGTTGGATCGGTTTCTCCAACTCTTCTTCTGTTACGCTGCGCGTCTAGTGGTAACGATCCATGATCCCTCCTTAGCATGATGTCCTTGTGTGCACGGTAGAAAAGTTTTGTTTTCTGCTTTCGTAGCCTATGCGCAATCCTTCAGGAAATTCGTAGGATTTTTTCTTTTTAAGGATTATTATGTGATTTTCTTACCGTCAAAATGAAGAAGGTGCCTTGAAACTCGCCAATTGTTCTTATTTATATGGATAAGTCATGGCCAAAAGACATAAAACCGCAACCCCAAAAAACATTCTACTTGTGCATACTTCAACAAAGCTTAATTAGGCCATCGATATATGTGCATAAATTTATCACAGGTTTGAAGAGTTAGGTTAAGTACTGGACATCAGGGTTAACAATTTCATCGAAATTTTGGTATTTTCATCCCTTTCATTGCCTACTGAAAGAACTATGATTCAGTTAAAAAATTTGTGTACATTTGAATTTGGGCGCTAGACATATACAATCCAGGAGACCCCCACAGCGCAGCCGACCTACACGACCACTCCAACAGGCCACAACCTAGGCCCAGCTTCACAGCGCTCCACGCATTTGCCGCTCGGTGGCTCAAGCTCAACCCTAATCCCCATTCCTCCCCATCCTCCAGACCTCCACCGAGCTGCGGGCGGCAACCAAGGCAGGGAAGAGCGGTGGCTAAGGCACCATCTCACCGAGGGCAACGGTGCACAGATCGACTGCAACTCCTGTGGTTCTGCCTCCTGGCCACCGCCACCACCTCCAGTAGTCTGATATGGTACTCCAGTGTCGGCTCCCTAATCCCCATTTTTCCCTTCGGCCGAAAAGGCGGCAGCAAGTGTCTCTCTCTCTCTCTTCAGTCTTCACTCCTTATGTGCAATGTGAAGCTCTTCCGGTTTCGACATGTGATCTAGAATTGAAAATCTCTCTATAGCTCCCAACCACCGCCACCACCTCCGGTGACGGCTGCCCATTTCCCCTTCGGTAGTTCAAAGCAAAGGGAGGAGCAGCAACAAGTGTGTCACTTCACCCCTTATGTGCTTCACATTGCTCAACTGACATGTAATCGTCGTTAGTCTCACACAGCTCACAGGTCAATCGTTCTTAAAGAAAATTTCATAAATTTTTTTACGCACCTATAACATACAACGATCATAAACTTTTATTACAAATCCAACAGATTATCTTCCAGTTATAATTTACAAAATTCACGGGGGCAGTTTGCAGTCGCCCTCTGGGTGGGCAACTCCACATGCAGTCTCCTCTTGGCTGGGCGGTTGGTTTCAGTCGCTCAATGGTCGGGCGACTGGTTCTAGTTGCCTAATGGTCAGGCGACTGGAACTCTGTCGTTTGGGCATTGGACGATTGACTCCAGTCGCCTAACGAGGAGCGACTAGAGCCTACTTGTGTAAAAAATGTTACCGCGGATATATTTCTGTAATTTCGAATAAAAAATATATTATTTGTACAAAAAAATCATGAAATATATATACTTGGAGATGAGTCATCATGAGTAAGAAGATGACGAATATCCGATTATGGATCTTAGCTTGCAACATGCATGATCTAGTTGGTTTCCTGTGACGTCTTTGGACAGAAACTACTTGTACTATGATAGGAACAAAATTTTATGATTTTGTACATCATGTGGAGCGCGCTACTGGTGATACTGGTGAGGTCTCTCGTAAGTCATGCCTGATTTGGCATTGATGAATCTTAATAGTTAACGTCATTCAAACTCTATCCATGAGCCAAACATTTAGTTTTCTAATTGTTCTTCCCTTTCCTTACTGAATGAGCAAGCCGGGCAATAAACGACCTGCGAAAAGCCTTATCTGTTTGGAAAGGAGGATTTTTGGGCCATTTTGAAACATAGAAATTTCACAGGATTTTCATAGGAAATAGTTCAGTCCCTATCGGATTCGGGAAATTGAATTGTTTCCGATGAAATTCTTCTTGATTACTATGGAGATTGAATTGTTTCTTGCGAAATTTCTACAAAATTTATGTGAAATTCCTGCGTTCCGAGTAGACCCTTACTAGGAAATTCGGAGGACTTGTTTTGTTTCCGGTAAAATTCATGTTAAATCGCACAGCGTAGGATTACTATTACTGCTGCTCTACAACAAGGGGAGAGAATATTTCCCGTTTTTATATTATGTTCAAGTGTCCAGTTGTTCTGTCTATCTATGGAGGTGCTAGAAAGAACTTGGTGCTTGTATATGTGTGCCCTGGAGCAGGATTCTTGGACATGATTAAAGTGGATGCTAAGAGATGCTATAGCTTTTGTTTTCCCCCATCAGTTTCTGCTTTTCTGCTTTTCTTTTTGTCTGTTCTTCCAGGTTCATTCAATTGAAAGATCATACTGTCTCAAGGTTATGATAGGAAGAATCAAGCAGAGACGTCAAATTAATTGTTTTGATGGAATTCGGTGAAGGGACAAGATGCGCAGATTGAATAATAATCATTCAATCATGGATGAATTAATCATCCAAACCAAAAGAGGTGTAGTACTTCTTTCTATGCTTGCCGGATTTCCAATAGAGTTGAGCAGCAATTGTAACGCAAGATGATGCCCGGCAAAAATGTAATGCAAGTCGATCAAAGGTTGAGGGGTTTGTTTGGACTAATGGAGCAGCTGTCCTTCGGGAAAATGTTACTACGTTCCCAGCACATTATACTGCTTAGGAACAACGGGTTCTTTCAGAAACTCTTCACACTCTTTTCAGTTTCGGAATGAACTGCAACACAGCATGTGATCGGCTGTGTGAGAGACGTCGCTCGCGCTCACTGCCGTCTGTGTCCATGTCCTTATCTGAGTGGTAACCTAGGCCAGTGACTCAGTGCTGTACTACCACTGCCTACTGATCATCATCACTCATCAGACGATGGCACATGACATGAGAACCTGTTTGGCTACAACGCTTTCCTTTTCTCTGTTTTTTCAGGGTTCCTGAATCCTGGTACTGAAAAGATTTTTAGCCAAGAAGGATTTGCACATGTTCCAAGCATTGGCGGAGCCCAGGGGTGTCCCGTATGCACGGACACACCTAATTTTTTTCAAAATTATGTTTATACCTTTGTTTGCTGTATGTTTTAATTAATGTTGGGCTTCATTATAATTTGATAATACTCAAGAGAATTAGATGCAAATTGTATTACATACCCTCTTTCAGGTTTTGTAGACAACCTGACGCTTATTTTTCTGTCTGATGCATGATCTTTTGTGGCACATTATCAGAGTTTATGTCTGTTTGCTCAGGTTTTTCAGATGATGCCACATGATTAGTTGATCACAACACCTGTTACTCTGTCCACAGTTTTCTTTCCAGTGTTTTGAGCTGGTATGGTACTTTCCACAAAGGCATTCACAAATAATAAAGCTGATCAAGAAGCAAGAGGACTTCATCAAAGTTGAGACACATATATTAAACCTGGCATGAGGAGGACATATCATCAGATGATCCCAGGGAACAAGGCGACGGCCATGACACACACACGACAGAACGATATTTTATTTAGATGCCAAGGCCTGCGATGCAAAAGGCCTAAACACCTGCAGGAATTAACGTGCCATACGGACAGGCAAGAGCAGACGCGCGTAATACCTAGCAGCTAATACGCTGGGTGGTGGTGGGGTTCTCCTAGCTCCTCATGCTCAGCGCCGGCCGGTGGCCTCAGTTGCAGTTGCAGCAGGAGCAGCCGCAGCTGGTGCCGCACTTGCAGGTGGTGCAGTCGCAGCCGCCGTTCTCCGTCGCCATCTCGAACTGTCCAGAAGTTCTGCACATATATACATGCATGCAACAAGCAGATCAGGGAACAAGCAACAAAGTCATCATCACCTTCTTCCTCTGCTTTGGCAGTCGATCTTAATTAGTATAGTGGCATGTATTTCCACATATATATTTTCAGTTAAAAGTGTATTGTACATGAACAGCGATGATCAATTAATTCAACTCATACCCTTTGTGGGTGGCAGCAGCGATGATCATGGTCTTGGTGGTGGCAGTGGCCTCCACATCAGGGAACATCTTGCATCTACACATCACCACAAGTTAATTGACAAGCATGCATGAACACAGCTAATTAGTTTCAGGCGTGTATATATGTTCTCTGTACCCGCCGCATCCGCTGCCGCACTTGCAGCCGGAGCCGCACCCGCAGTTGCCGCCGCAGCAAGACATTCTCCTCACCTGGCTAGCCCCAAACACAAGCAAGAAAGTAAGTAGTAATGCTACTGAAGTGAGGATTGCTGGTTGTGCTTGTGATGAAGGTGAGGAGGCAGGCGAGGGGATATAAATAGGCGGGAAGGCGTAATGGCGGGGACTGTGGCGAGATGCAAAGACGAGGCCGAGACAAGTCTCTCTGCCCAAAAAGATTGGACGCGATCAAACGAGGGACCACCACACCACTTTGGGAGGAGGAATAAGGAAAATGCAGAGCTCCAGTTCCTCTCTTTCTACCTGTATTCCTCTGATTTTGCACTCACTCTATCAAGAATATCATAAATCTAATCTATGCAATGATCACATGAATCTCGAGTGAAGTTCAAACCTTTCGTTTCTGGAGCCATTACTGCTACCGACGCTTTGGAGGTGAAATTTGTTGTATGTGCTGCGATTCTCAGATTTCACGAGCAATTGGATGGTACTGGTGATTCATTGTTCTTGGCGTAAAGAACATTTTAATATCTTGTGCGATCGAGGCGACATGACCAGAAATCTTCGATGAATGCAAATCATGCACAGAGAACGAAAACGACCGCTCACGAACAAACACTCGTATTACTTGCACGCAGGAAACTGTGGAAAAAAATCATTGGTACTACCACTCCAATTATTGCTGCTGGAGCATCACGTAAAAAGGTATTGACACAGTGAATTACCAGCGGTTGTTTCTCGGTTTATGACAAGAGGACAAAAGCAACGTAGGCGGCAGTGAACTGACTGACGAACTTCACAGAATGAATAGTATCTTTCGTTCGCTCAGTTTCTGATCTTACTGCGAATTGTGCTGTACCTATCTGAAGATTAATCCAAAAGCTTGCTACTTTTCCCATGTCCTGTGATTTGTCATAGTTTGTTGTTTCCCATTCTTAGTGATAGGACGTCTTCTTTTTTATGTTTTAAAAGCTACTTTTTAAATTTTCTACAGTAACTAATTTTTAAACAGGGTGTTTTTTAAAGCGAGGTGTACAATTTTATTGTAGTACATACTGTAGCAACTTCATTTATATGGACAAAAACCGCATGCAAATTTCTCTTACTCCGTATTCTTTCACGAATAAACCAAAAACCATAAACTACAGTCAAAAGTCTAATCCACAGCAAAAAAAAAAAAAGCAGACCCATAATAGCTTTGAGAACGAATCAATGGTCCAATGTCAGTCTAGTAGCAGAAGATGACTCAGCTGATGCAATTCTGAATGTTTGCAGACTCTATTTGCATAACTACCAAAAATAGGTGAAGCATCATGTACGAGAGTCTATGGATTATTAGTGATAAAAAAAATTGGCAAATTTGGGGAGTTGTATTTTGATTTTGCAAAATTCAGTTTTTGCTTTGTCATTGGTGGTCTAACTGGCATGTAGCTATGGTCAAATCGGTGTGCGTCAGACGATCTGATCAGCTAATGGTTGGCGGTCTGACCGGCGGTGTGGTGTGACTGGACTATGGTTGGCGGTCAGATCGGTGCGTTCTGACCGCCATAGAGAGAGCGGTTAGACCGGTGGCTCAAAGGCAAACATATATGATGTGTCCAGAGAGGTTCTAAAGAGGCCAGATATGTCTGAGATACCCAAGACATATCTGGGGTGTTGATGAAAATGAATATTAAGTTGGTTTGAGTGTATGCATGGTATGAGCGCCGTTGGTTGGTTATGTTTTGTTGCACGAAGTATTATTTTTGACTAACGTGAGTCAAGTACATGGAATTTGTGCTCAAGTTAGTTGCTTAGTCTTTGGATGTGTATGTGGTTTGTAGACATTAGCGGTCAACGACAAAGGACCAGAACTAGGCAGGAGAGCTAAGGTATGTGCGGTCGGGTAAGTTCAGGTGAGGCTACGTGGCTCCAGTGGGAGGAACAGAGAAGATAAAGACCGTGAAGAGGCAAGTTGGTGCATGTGGTGCGCTGAATGATAAGGCTAATGCACGTAGAGATGGTTTAAGGGAGACCGAATGCGTGAAGACGTGACGGCTAGTCATTGGACACTATGGGTTATGAGTCAAAGCATACAGAGATGCTTTGATGGGAAGGTGAAGATGAAGTCAATGGTAGGTGCCCAGAAGGTTCGCCGGGGGTATTTTGATAGTTTACCAAAATACCGGGTTTGAGCCTTAGACAAAACCGCAGCACGGAAAGGCATAAAGGAGAAGCAGTTAGATCAAGATGAGCTGGTTTGGTTAAATGGATCGATCGCTAAGGTGTTAACGGGTTAAATTTTATAAACGCTTTGAGAAGCGTGCGTGAGTGTGTAAAACCCATATTAGTAGGGTTGGTGGGTTTCTCTATGTGCTTAGCGGGTTGAGACCCACTAGGTCGTACTGGTTATATGAGGAGGAGAGGGGAGAGCTAGGGTTGAGCATGTGAGGGAGACATAGAGAGATTGTCTAAGTCATGAGTAGTTTCTGCTCTCCCTCTTTATGCGAGAAATCTTGTGTAAGTATGGTGCTTTGAGAGCACCTTGGAACCATACATGTACTTGTGAATTACCTACTCTACTGGTCGTAGATCAAATCTTTGATCCATTCTTAGTGCTTCAATTATTATTTATTTGATTTTCATGTTCTTGAGTAAGAAATTTAAAATCATGATCTAGGTGATTTTTGCCCAGATCTTTGCTTTGTTTTCCTTGATAGGATATGTGGGAGTAGTTCTCGAAGACTTCATGTCTTAGATCCCCACAAGCAAGAACTAACTTGGGTTTTAGGGTGCTCTTGAGTCCTTAGATCGATTTTCTTTAAATTAGTGAAACCAGTTCCAAGAGCCTCGTGTTTCTTGACTTGATCTGGTTTCTAAGTCCCTACAGAAGGTGTGTTCAAAATTTCAACTCATTTGGAGCCTTCATCTAAAAGTTTCATGGACTAAGGTTTGGATTTGGGTTTGTTTTATGTTCTAGACACAGGGTAGCGATCATGCTGCCATTACCCCTATGGTCAGACTGGCAAGCGGTTAGACCATCATACTCGTATGGTCAGACTAGTTCCATGTGACGATCAGACCAGTCTTCCAGTTGGTTGTACATAGCTATTGGAGTGAAAGTTTTGGAGTACCTGAGAGGAAAATTTGATACAATCATTCACCCCCTCTAATTGCCAGCATCTGTCCTATAAAAGGAGTAGGATTCTGGTTTGACAGTGAAAACAAGAGACACCGGTGGTCCTGATGATAATTATTCTTTCACCAATGTGTCAAATACTCAAATTACCTGATGCCAATTGAAGACCTAGAAATTGCAGGTTATTATCATTATCATCTCCTTTCTAGCAAGGTACAAACTAGGGAAATTAATACACTTCCCTATCATGAGGATCCAATATCATAAGCAATCATGGCATACACAACTTCTTTCGGTTGCTAATTTCCCTCAAACAAATCATCATAGGATCATACTAACGAATGCAAATGTAGGATCGAATACTGCAATCAAAAGGGGGTGAATGATTGCCTCCGCTTTCTGGAATCTCCTAGCGGTTGGTAAAGGTTTTGACCACTTGGTGCTCGACTGCTCGATCAATCGCTCGGTGTTCGACGGCTCGCTCAGCTTTGATATTTGACCGGTTTATACGTACTCGAAATCTTTAACACTAGAAGCCGAACCTCTCGAATACCTTTGCACGTCGTTGTAAGCTTCAATCCACCTGCAATCATCAGCACTCTTCAAGTAAATCACGAACAAGATTGATTCAAGATGATATTTATTACTGGATTTTTGTGGATTTACAAAGTGCCCTAACAAGCACCCCTAAAAGCCCTAGCTAGAAACTAAAGCCTCTTCTCAAGTCTCACCACCGAAAACCTTCCACATGCCCTAGCGTTAACTTTTAGCTCTCCTTACTTTATAGGCTAACACCCCAAACATGTCCTTATCAAACATGTACACGAAATCCTATCTCTTTCGAAAATTAAGGGGGCCTAAAATCCTTCCAAACACGGGTTTTCCACAATCTCTAAACCTTCCAAGTTATGGACTCTATCTATTTTGAAAATCAAGGAACCCGAAACACTTCCAAACACGGGTTTTTCATAATCTCTAAGCCTTCCTAGTTATAGACTCCTTCCATAACTCTTTCAACTCATCACGTGTTAAAGCCTCTAAGATTGCACTTCCCGTAGCTTCTCTACTCATCAACCACCTTTGATTTCCACGTGCTCCAGCATGAGCTCGACCACCTCATGACATCCTCAACCGCCTGGACTTTAGATTTCACCATCCTAGTCTTGGTTCTCTTCGTCACCGACCATGTCCGTCTCCACGCCCAACCTGCACATACAAGGACCAAAGAACATTTTCCCCCGCATAAGTTCTTCCCAACTTGACTAACATCAGTCCATGCACGCAAATCACACTCTTAACCATCAATAAACACAAACCAGATCATCCACGATCTCAATATCCAACCTTTCCAGAAATCAGTCTAAGACCACTCAGAAAGACCAGTTTAACAGTCATGCACAAACCGGTCAGGCCGATCAGACCGCTGGCCAATAAGCACTCAAAAATCATGAGTACTCGAAGTACTTGAAGATTACTAGAATTGAAGCACTCGAAGTCTACGAGTACCAACCGTGAAGCCTACAGTAACCAATCGTAAAAGCCTACAACTACCGATCACAAAATCTTCGACTACCGATCACAAAGACCTCGACTACCGACCAACAAAATCTACGACTACTGATCACAAAGTCTTCGACTACCGAGTAGCAAAGTCTACGACTACCAAATACCGACCAGGTATTGTACCTACGACCATACACTAGTTCACTCTCGCTCACGACCGATTCACTGTTGCTCACGATCGGTTCACTGTTGCTCACGATCAGTTCACAGTTGGAGGTCGAAGCCTACCGACTACCGACTGTGGTCCTTCTGCTATGGTCGAAATACCGTATTCATCTACCGTGGTCGACACCTGCCAACCAGGCCTGCTATTTTGAATAATCCAGCAACAATAGTGCATTGACCGAAACATTCACAAATACGAATTTCAATGTAACCTAATTGTCAATTATTCATCGTCACGGCCTAACCACAAAGTCTAACAGCAAACCACAAAGATAAGGAAAATGATTGCTCAGAACATGGACACAAAGCACAAGTGCCGAGAAGGAAGCAAGAATGGAGAAAACAGGTTTATAAAAGCGAACATGGCTTCAATGAAGAAGTCCTTATTCTTATTGTCCGATAACAACACTGCAATTGAAGTTACATAACTAAGTGACGTAATTGATGAACTCAACAGCTGTTGCAATGGCGCCTCCGGTGATGGCATCCTTGACGATCTTGTCTCTGTGGTTGTTGCTGGCAGCAGAGATCAGAGCACCACTTAAGGCACCTCCAATCATCGCGTTCTTCTATAGGAGTACCCAAGAAAAAGGAGAGAGATTAATTAGCACCAGCCATAAGCAGCATAAAAAACTTAACTGCGTTAAGTATTCTTAATATTGACTCAAAACATGCAAGGAATTAACTGACAACTGCTTGTATCTGAATGTTCGTTGTTCTTCTTCCTTAATGCGAAGACATGCATTTCAGTTGCATGTTCTATATATAAAAAAAGATTTAACTGACTATGGAATCAACAACTTTTCGATGGATGGACATGAGTAAGATTTCTAACGAACTAGCACAATATAAGACTTACAATCTCAGGACAGAAGTGGAAAACAGAAGTATCTTGATGTATGAGATGCCAATGCAATATAGTTTCTTAATCTCCTCTTATACTCCCTCTGTTTCACTATATTTGTCTATAGCCTACTATACCACAGACCAAGAAAACACAAAATCTAGCAAATATTTAATGAGACATGACTATACATACCGCTATTAAATGAAATACCACAAGTACTAAACCTTTTTCAAAGTATTTAAGTAGGAGTAGAGAGAGGAAAAATTGCAATAACTACATTCTAGATTCTCACATTGGACAAATATATTGAAACGGATACTCCCGAGACCATAGACAAATATATCGGAGGGAGTACTAACTATCCAAAAATCTTAGCCAAATAATAATAAGATTTCATTTCAGGTGGGCAGATAATATTTTTTACGGCAGGAAGGAAATCAGGCAGATAAATTTGTATTCCCATAATGTTCAACTAACTGCAAGAAACATGAAAGATCCATTCTCAGAAAAGTATTACCCAGTCACAGTGACCACGGATCCTTTCCACTCCATACTCCATGCCCACATACACTCCAGCAACAGTACCTGCATATTAATCCAAAAAACATCTGAATCTGTTAGAGAAAATAAGAAGAACGGATTGAGGATTAATGAAAATGCATTTGTTTGAGTTAAAAACAGCATAAACTTGAACTTAGTTACCCCAATATGCACCCTCCTTGCACATTTTCTTCAGCTGCATAAACATTCAGCAAAGCATTTTAGTGCACAATAGAGAAACCTTAACACGTGAAGAAATAAGCCCACTGCATTTTCACTAATCCACAAATACAGTGCAATTATGCAATAGAGGTGTAGGGTTTTAGACTTTTAGTTCAACGTCTACTGCACCTTGGGTTGCATATCAAATTACTGACATGGCAACATACTGGATTGAGACTGAACAAGTGGCTTTTCTCCATTTTAGCATAATCCAACGGGGTCAGTTTAAGGGCGTCCCTATTAATTTACTCTAAAGTCTACACGTCCAGTGCAGTAGAATGAATCGTCTGCCTTTCAGTGCACTACTTGTGAAATATTGACTGGATTCACGCTCAGATAGTGGCAAAGCTCAGGGCAAATTGGACTAGAAAATGTTCACTAATTGAACAATGGCGTCAAGTTATAAAATGTATCTGATTGAACAATGGCGTCAAGCTATAAAATGTTATCTGATTGAACTATGGCGTCAAGCTATAAAATGTTATCTGATTTAACAAGGACGTGAAGCTATAAAATGTTATCTAATTGAACAAGGGCATGAAGCTATAAAATGTTCTCTAATTGAACAATGCCTTCAAGCTATAAAGGTTTAACAATCAAGTGAAACAAACATTGTGGAAATACTTACTGTATGCTCAAGCTTGTGCTTTGAAACATCCCCTGTAAAGCAAATAAAAGAAAGAAATTATGTTACATTGTGTGCGCAGAAATAAAAGGGTGCACTACCAACACTCAATTCTCCTGTGTGCTAGTGAAATCTTGCAGTACATAGTGCTAGCTGGTGGTACACAGCAGCAGCCTTGGCCCAATTTTTAACTGAAATCTATGTCCAATTTTTAACAGAAATCTATGTTGTGAACCAAAGCTAATTTGTCTATATCATTAACAAAAATTGGAATGGACCTGCCATCGATCTCACAGTCAGTGAATGAAGAATGTCCACTATGCAGGCTACACAGTGTGCACAATCCACGCATATCCCATCACTAATTGGTTATAATAATTACCTGCACTGTTTCATTGAATTTCACGCATCCTTATTAATTTCTTGGAGAGATTAGAATCCCTTTTTCTGTTTCCCATGACAGCATTTGTGCAGTCACAAACAAGAGTAATTTTTTGAATCGGCGCAAGCTAGACCAGTATTTTGGGGGGCATGCCTATGTTTCTTCCCTGAGTTGTGCCCCCAAAAGAACAACTTTGAATTGAACACATACCCTTAATGGAAACATCATGTACGCATTTCCCCTCGTACGTCTCATACACAGCCAGGCCAGCCAATAAAAAAGAATCAAATGCAGCTAGCAGCCTAGCATTAATTAGTGAGTTCGACAAGAGCTAGCAATCCGGCAAGAAAGAAAGAAAGAAGCAGAGATACGTGTAGAGGGGTGCCGAGTGCGTTGTCTACCTCTGTGGAGGCAGTCGAATGCCTCCTCGGCGGCCACCTTGCAAGCACCAACCTATATATAACCAAGCATCATCCATCGCATCGCATTTGGTTAATTAATTTGCATATATGATATACAAACCGAGAAATTAAGAAGCAGCAGCAGGAAGGGAGGAGGTAACGGGCGTACGTACGGCGCCGATCTTGAGGAAGCCGTCGACGGTGCGGTTGAGGAAGGGGTTGCCCATGTCGATGAAGACATCGATCTTGGGCGAGCTCAGAGACCCGGAGAAGCCACCGCGAGGCATCTTCTTCTTCTTCCTCCTTGGGAAGTGAGACAGCTAGTGTGAGATGGAGGAGGAAGCTGCAGTGCAAGATAAAATAGAAAGAGACAAGTCAAGAGGGAGCGATGGCTGTGAAGGCACGAAATCCGGCCGCGCGGCCATCCCACCCTTGCGTCGGTGTCTCTGCTGGACTCGCCGACAAAGCAGAAGCAAACAAAACGTCCCTTCTTCGCGTGCGGGCCGTTGCAGGATGGACGGTGCAGAATGACCGACTGAATGAGCCCTAGCTGTCAGTGTCATTCAGTATCGGTTGCGTGTGCTTTGCGCAACACGGAATGCTTACCACGCGAGGCTAATTACAGGACAGCTCATAGTCTTACCTTTTCTTTTTCTTGTCCCTTTTGAAACTCCCTCGATGCATACAGCGGTGATCAGGATTTTGTCACATCTTAGCTAAACTTTAAAAGACTAATAATCTAGAAGTAACGTTATATAACAACGTAATAAAAGCATATCGTAAATACATCATTAACAGAAAGTTTTTGTTTAATACTTTAATATACAACATAATAAAAAAAAACATGCCAAAAACAAAGTGATTGGCTGAGGAGACAAGGATTGGAGTGAAAGGGAAAACAAGGTTTTAGGCTTGATTAGAGAAGGCATGAAAAGAGTGATCGGGTCGAACTGAAGAAATGGGCGGTGAATGCATGAATGTCTAACGATAAGATTTTTACATGCATGCAAAAAAAAGAAACCAAAACAATTAAATTTTAATGCAACCTTTTAAACAATTCAAATTACTGATTTAAATTTTAATTTAGTGCAATATTTTCAATTAAATGTTGAAAACCAGACTTTGAAAGATCAGGATGTTACAATAGGGAAGTCGATGTCGATGTCTACAGTGTCCTGGGTGTCGGGCTATCTCCGTGACGAGAACAGAAGTAGAGTGCTCCGTCGTCCCCGTCCGCTCGGCGAGGATGGTCTAGGTTCGGGTTGCCTCTGCGACGAAGACAGGAGTAGAGTAGTGTCAGTGCAAACTTCCTGCATGAAGACGACATGTATGAAAAGCAATGAAAATAAGGCATCTTGCTGATTGCAGCAGATTATGAAATCGTCAAACCTAAGTAGTGTGCTATATGGACTGGGAACGGCCGTGGCTAGAGGGGTGAGCCAATGAGCTAGGATGTGTGGACAGAGCTACTAATGGACGATGTAGGGGCTCGTCACCCCTGGGAGAAACGCGTCGCTAACACGGCTTTAGCTGATGGCCCCAGTGTGTTTTTCGTGTTTGCGTATATGTTGTGGAAGGACCCGAGGAGTTGCTTGATCATGCTCGACCATCTGCGGCGCAGTGCAACTGCACTTTTGGACACAATGCAGCGTAGCCATCGACCCGCAACAACAGATGAAACATGTTAGGTGTGTATGTTGGAACGGTAGGATACAAATATGAACTTTAAGTCTTATACCGTTTCATCCTGTCGTGCTGCATGGTGTCAGTCCGAGTCGAGTGCCAGCTTCTCAGCATGCGTGGCCTGTGAGGGGGCTACACAAGGAGATGTGTAAGTTTGCAATGGGTTCGTGGCACGTATCACTCTAAGTACAAGCGGTATGTGCCTAGGTTGTACGACAGTCGCTTTTGCTCGACCTCCGTCCTCACTGACTACTCCAGGCATTCGTCCACTGCGCCTATGTCAGCCTCCACTCGTCGCTCTTTCGTCCCTTCCTCGATTGCCTGCAAAAAATAGGGGAATGCAACTGTTACTTCATTGTGGAAATAAAGTGGACACGAATGGTACACAAAAAGGTAACAAATAAATTTACTTACAAGTGCACATGGCCAGGTAGTGGTCGACATGGTGCTGATGGCACTTGTTGGTGAAACTCCACCAAATAGGTGAAGGCGATGTGGCAGGTCGTGAGCCAGTACTCCCTGTCCTACTCACACTGCTCTGACAGTCCAAAAGGAACTACCTCGGAGATGAACTGTGCAGTCCACACTATCCACGTGACGCTACCCTCATCCAAGGTCTCAAACACATTGTGGCCTCTCCCTGGACCATCCTAGCTCACTGGTGGTCTAGCGAGTACCCATAGTGGGTCCGTCCACTAGGTCACCGTCCCCGTCATCGTAGAAGCATGTCTTCAATTGGTACGGGTGCACTTGCACCTAAAAGGATAGCCAACTAACAGGGAAGTGCTCCCACAACCACAACTGCAACAAGATATAGCAGCCGACGAGATTTGGCACACTAGTGACATGCTGCGAGCCGTTGCACAAAACCCTATAGGTCGCGCATAGGACAGTTGAGTATGAGCTATACATTGGGACCTCCTGAGGCTCTACGTCAACTAGGGACTCGACGATGTGGATGTAGTTAGGGTACATCGAGTCTCCCTGAGTCGTAAGAAACATGATCCACCCAAATATGAAGAGTAAGTAAACCACTAGGTAGCACCTCACAACATGTGCAGGCGCATCTACTCGGCATTGCTTGTATAGTCACAACCACCTATGTGGCACTCCAGAGGACATATATGGAATGGGATGACCAAACTGATACAGCATATGTTCCTTCCAATTGGGTGATCTAGTTGGTGGAACCACGGGACAACCCCGTATTGGCAGACCGGTGAGGTACACAACATCTTGTAGGGTAATGGTCATCTCCCCTTACCGGAAGTGAAATGTTTGGGTCTTTGGCCTCACTGGTCAACAGTGCTGATAGAAACGGCGAGTCCAGCATGAAGGACCATCTAATGTCCCACATCCTCTCCATGGGTAGTAACCCAGCCTGGGGGGGGTCCGGAGCGTAGATAAGAGAACTCCCCGAGGAGGCCAGGATATCCATGGAGAGCCCCAGGGGTGCTGGGGTGCCTACAACAAGAATGCCCCGGGGAGGCAAACCCGAAGGGTCACACAGCCTAGGATGACCGGACCCACGAAAATCCGATGGAGGGGGAGCCTAGGCGTGGTTTGAACCTCAGCAATGGGACATCCTTGATGTGGTCTGGAAGCCATTTTATAACCCTAGAACACTTATATTGAATACACTTGGTTGTGTGCTTCTTCTTGAGTCTCTTCGTATCCTTGGTGGTCTTCGTATTTGAGTAGAGGTGCCTCTAAGTTTAATATTCGGATTCGTACCAATGACAGATCCCTTCATCTTCATCGTTCTGCCCCGCCGCTGCTTCTTCTCCCTCTTCGACGTTGCTCCGCATACCTCCACAACCATCCACCATGCTGCCTACCACCACCGTGCGACCTCCACCTCTTTTTCCTCTTCTTTGTGTGAACCCCTTCCTCTCTAGTGAGCTCTGTGCACCTTCACCATGGTCCTGTCCCCACTAGTCACCACCCGTGGCCAGCGGTGCCTTTGCCACCTCACCACGCCGCCCCTCCCCCCGTCGTTATCCTAGTCTCGCCCAACCTAACATTCAATTGCCTCTAGTGTTGTGCCGCCCGCCACCCTACTACCATCATCGTCCACTGTCGGGTCACCGCCTGCCCCCTATCTCTAAATCCCAGTGTCCTGGTGAACCCCTTTGTAATGCTGGTCAACCGCTGCCGAAGATCCTGCCGCTGTCGTCACTCACCGTCGCCAGAGAAGGTTAGTGAACCCTAACCCTAAATGAATTTATCTTTTGTTGTCTTAATTATCAATTTGTCTTTTATTGTCTGAATTTTTGAGCTTTCTCAAATTGGAACTCTTCAATCTATAACTATTTATCTCATATTCTATAGATAGCAAAAGCAGTTGTGGAATTAGAATTAGATTCCAATCACAGGGGTGTTTAGCTACCACTTGGAATTGGAATCAATGATTCCACTCAAATCCAAAGAGACAAGATATAACTAAACCCAGTTGACAGCTCCCACCGTGTCAATTGTGTGTAGTTAAACTCGTTGGCCACTTCCTCGCTGTACTCCTCCTTCTCGTAGAGCCTGGTGGAATATACTCAGGCCTGTCCAATCCCCTTTTTTTAGTAGTTTTTAGCTTTCGGTTGATGGTTTTTTATTAAAATTATATTGTATCGGTTATTAGTTTATTCTAAGTCATTCATTTAAAGAAAAAAATAGGGAAAATAACGTTATATCTACACAAATAATACAAACAAAAATAGAAAAAAAACAAAAATAACCAAAAATAAGATGTCATCGCGTTTGTTCCGACCAAAAGCGGAAGACAGATTGAACGGGGCGGGCACGTAGAAGAAGAAGAAGTAGAAGAAAGTACATATGGGCTGGGAGGTGGACCTTTTCTTTCTTTTGCCCGTGCAAGATGGGCTGGCCCGTTCTTATCATCACAGCATACCGTACATGGGCTGCCTAGGCTCCATTGCACAGCGCTTCTCTTGGGTTGGGACTGAGTGACTCGGGGTTGCGGTTTAGGGCCTAGCGGAGGCACCTGTTCTTCTGCACTTCTCCAAGAAAAGCTGAGAAAAGCATGGACACCACTGGCGCCATGGCCGGCGGCGGCGGGGAAGAAGACCAGGCCCGCATGGCTGCCATCGCCGACGGACTCCAGACCCGAGACGCGTGAGACCCCTCCTTCCATCTCGCTCTTTCTTTCTTTCTTGCAGCTGCTTCCTAATCCTATGGATTGCCAGTGGTTAACTAATGCTTGCGCGGTGGTGTGTGTTGGTCGGAGGAACAGGATGCGGCTGTACAACTGGGTGTCGCAGAGGTGCTTCTCCGACTGCGTCACCTCCTTCTACCGCAAGGCTCTCGGCAAGCGCGAGGAGGACTGCGTCCGCGCCTGCGTCCGCAAGTTCCTCCTCCTCTCCTCCGCCTCCTCCGCCCGCTTCGCTGACCTCGCCGACCCCGGAGCCTCCGCCGCATTTGACGACTGATTCCGTAAGCCAGCCAGTCCACTCCACTGTAGGAGGAGTTTTGTTTGCTCTTGTTTGTCAGCAGTTTAGTTTGCTACGATTCAGCCTGCGATCTGAATTGAAAGAGAGGAGGAGAGGGATGGATCATGGATGGGAATCGGGAAATAGATTATACGGACGGCCAAGTAACTAATTTGCGATTCAATGCAAATGTTGTTTCACTTGTTCTAGCGGCTGTATCCAACGACGAATCTGAAATTTGGATGGATACAGAAACGAATGAATTCTTCATGGCATGTTCTTTATCTTGTCTAGATCAAACTTCTTTCTTCCAATTTTGAACACCATTTCATCTTGTGCCCCGTGATATGCAAACTTGAATTCTTCATATTGCGTGATGATTGATGTTCACCACTGTTTTTTGGCCTGCTCAACATGACTGCAATCAAGTTCACGTTTTTTGTTTTCACACTAAACCTGGTATAAGATCACTCTGCAATTTGCGGATATCTCTTAAGCCTCAAAAGTCATAGCAACTTCAGGAGAATAGACATGAATGGTTCATACAGAAAATGTGCCCGGTCAGGATAATGCACAAAGCAGAAAATGAGCCTGAGACAACCACAACCAAGATACTGCATGCACAAAGCCACAAACACACCAGCGCGCCCAAAAAGAGGGGAGGAAAGTCTCGTGTATTGATTGATTTCACGTATTCAAGCTGTCAAGCTAACAGTTTCTGTAACAACTAAAAATGGATTTGAGCCAAAAAGCCTACGAGGTAAACTAGACCTTAGACTATTCTGTTACAATGAAATGAAGACTGATTCTTGGGTGCCATTCTGATTTCTAAATGGCACGAACGCATAAAGCTTCACCAAAATCTAAGATGAATCATCCTATTTCCCATGAGGTTCTCTTCTCAAGATTTGACCTCAAACTCATCAAATATCTGTTCTAGTCTCCAAGACAAGACCATCACAAATTCGCATTAGTCTGCTAAGAGATTTGATGAGAAACTTGATGTTCTTCCTCGTTGCCTCGTCACTAGTGAAGCCAGAGACGTCTGAGCTGATACTCTGAATGTATGCACACAAAGAATAAATCTTACGAGGTCGTTGTACAAGAGTATAATATTATCAAAGATCAAACCTCAATATTCTTCAGAGTATATATAAGGGTGAAAATGGACTGCTTAATGAGATCAGTGTTCTCAGCAGTAAGCATGGAAGAGTTCAGCCGTATGCAAGTAGCACCAGAAAATTTAGCAAACTGTTGTATCACAATGCTACCTGAACTAGATGGACTGATGGAATGCGACAATATATATAATAAGCCATACACAAAGAATGAGCATCAATCAGGGCCACCAGTTGCATCATGCAAATATTTAGCTTCTTTCCAACTAAAATAGACTTGCGTTAATGAGCCTGACAAGGCCTCAACTCTAAATTTCAGAGTAAGAAGCAAGTATTAAATAGCATGACGACTTTTCAATGTCTTCAAGTCTTAATATAGATATGAGTAGTATTGAGTTCCCTTCATGTATTCTAGAATAATAAGAAGCAATAGATACATGAATTTAAGTCCTGCAGATGACATATGCCAATTTTCAAGAGTACCTTAAATCACCGGATGAATCAGCAAGACCCTTAACTATAGTTTCCACATCCTTCAGTAGATTACTATCACAGGCCTCAGAGAGCAAAGGTTGAATTTCTTCAGATAATGCTTCAATCTGTTCCATCATGACCATTTAACTCTGTGAATATGATACTTAACTGTAGAAGTAGGGCTCAACAGAAATCTTCTATGTTTTCTATATAAATAAAGATAAAAATCATGCTTGCAGCAATGTTCACCGTCTTTCTCTTTCCCAGATGTAACAGTAAGGAAGGGGGAATCAGCTAAACTACTAACGAACAAAGTTTAATGGTGTTTGTTGTGGTTACAAACCAAACAGTATAGAGTGGTAGTAGAGATGTTAGGTAAACAATGCTTGGGTCTTTCTTATGCCCAGGACAGCTTTATATATATTCACATGGGGAGTATTTTATAATTATGTTTTTACACCTAAGTATCCCTCTCAAGGGCATTTATGTCATTATACATGTTCTATTCTGGGCTTTACAACCTTCTAACAGGCCGGCTGGGCTTAGGCGGGGGCCACCCCTACAACAGTGTTGAAGTTCAAAAGGCTGATCTAACTCATTTTGTAGGCAATGTGTTACAAATACTAAATTAGACATAGGAATGCTTTAGAATCTTAGGCCCTGTTTGGAATGCGGGAATTTTTCCCGATTCCTGCGGGAATTGAACTGTTTCCTGTAAAATTCCTGCAAAATTCCTGTGAAATTCCTCTGTTCCAAACAGGCCCTTAACGGGTGGCCATGCCCTTTCTTCCTTCACAACATCCTATCATGTGTTAGGGCTCAGGACAATTAACAGGTAATGCAGAATCTGTTCGCAGATCACAATCACACATACTAAGTATATAAAAAATGTTTGCTCTTTCAAGATTTAGAAAGGGTGCCAGGGAAAACAGTACTACATTCAGGTATTGAATGTGTTCAGTCAGGACACCCAATTGAGTAAAATACAATGGCTGAATGACATCTCGTGAGAGTTAAAGCTGACAAAAAAATGTAGATGAAATGCTGCAAAAAGAAGGAAGACTATGTACCTTCGAAAGAAGAGGTTGTGCTTCTTCCATTATATTTGCAACTTTTTCAGCCAATATATAGCCTTTATTAACACCTATTTCCTCCATGTCTCTTCCCAGACGGGTAAGTATTATCCTTTCATCTTCTCTCTGTCACAGAGAATTAGGCCTTCTTTGCCACAATCTGCGTCAAGTGGGCCAACTAAGGGTGTGGTAAGTGGATCTTTTGGTGTAATATCAATGAGGGTTTCCATTAGGAGACCAGACTGATTCACCTCAACCACAGAACTTCGAGGAATGATAATCTTACCATCGTCAACCTGACAAGATTGTAATGAGAAGAGTTACTAGTGTAGCAGACTGGTCAGCATGTACATGCAAGACTCTGGATTCAATTGAATGGAAGTATCGTCATGTCCTGTGCTAATTTATCAAGAACTATTGATCATATTCATAGCTTCAGAATTCAGACCAAATAGCTATTAACAAGAATTATCTATAGTTTATATCTTTTGTGCCTACCATTCTCACACATTAAACAGCAAGCTTACATGCCGAATTTGACTTGGCTCTAGAAATAATGAAGGGAATTGCCACCAAAGAAAATAAACGCGCGTACCTCAACAACAACATTGATGCTACTCACAGAAGAGTCGACACGGACATCATCCCCCGCGGATCCTCACAGGCGTGCCGACGCAGATTCCGCACGGCTGGCTGAGCTCGAACACGGCCTGGTACTTCCTGAAGCGCGACCGCAGCTGGAACCCACGGAACCACGCCAGCATGAGCGCCAGAATCGCGGCGCCGGACACCATGAACAGCCCAACGCCGCCCTCCCACACGCTGCGTTTGCCGAACCCATAGTTCCCCAGTGGGCGCAGCGTCTGCCGCCGAAGCGCCCTGAGCACCTCAACGAGTGCAACAAACGTGTTCTTGCCAGTGCTATCAGATGACGAAGGCTGCCTCGCCGAGCACGCCGCCGACATGAGCGCAAGCTTCTCGCGTGGCATTACATCAAGACTAGATGCAAAGCTCCGACGAGTTTGTGCGGGGGAAGTTTTAGATACCAAGGGGGGAGCAGGTAAGAAGGATTTGATTGCCATAGCCGCGTCCTTGGTCGATCAGTGCAGAGCCTGGGTAGGTTCTTGGAGGCAATTCGACAAGCAACTGGCATGCAAAGAATTCGCGCGGGGCGGATCCACAGAGCCTACAAAGCGATAAATAATCCATGAATTAACCAACAGAAACGCCCGAAGCTCCTATAAAATCGGGGTTTTACGTTTTGTAAGGTGGCCTCGGCGCCGCCGCCCATGTGGGATGATCGATGACGATGAGGGGCTTGGGGAGAAGGGAGGGAGTGGTGGGCGGTGACCAGTGAGAGCTTCCCAGCAGCAACTCTCCAGTCCACTGCGAGCGATGTAGCCAACCACGACAATGCTTGCTTAATTCGCCTGAGTCACTTTGGCCAAACAAACCACAAGTACAATGCAATTTGGCTGCAATGAACAAACTAGAGAACCACAGTATAGCTTATGACTACAGCTTATGGTTATCAACCTATATGTCCTAACACAGAATGCTAATAAACCGTTTTAAAATTACTACCATAATAAACCGTTCCAAAACTACAACAAAGAAATCATTCTGTTTAATTGTTTAAAGAAAGCCATAAACAAAAGGAGGCTATCATCTTTCCTATTGTTGACTACATCTCATAGATCGATGTAATCTTTTGACAGCATCTGCTGCACAAACCTCTACTGCACAGCATGAGGGTTTATGAAGCCCTCCACACTGAAATCATAAAGCCATTGGCAAGTGACAAGTAATGCAAATATCTCCAGATTATATTTGAGTGAAAAATTGCATCCCCGAGCCATACAGTCCTTAGCAATATAAGATCATACTACAAGTGCTCTCAAAAGAATACAATAGAAAATAGATGCATAAAACAAGCAGATCAAACGCCACTCTACTCCTGATTCTTTTGATTCAGAGAAAAAGAAAAAAGTCTCCCCTTCTTATAGTTCCAAGCCTAATAACAAACGGCGGGCTAAACAGGCATAACGAGACATTGGCACTACAAAATCTCAGAACAGAGAAAATATACTTTGACACTGATTGAAGACTTTAAGTTCTAATACAAGGTCCAGACACAGGTACCCCGTGAACACTGGAAGCCACACACAACAGGCAGATTTCACAACTGTACAGAATGCGAGCGATGCCATACAGCTAAACAAAATTAAAGATGCTACTTCGTCGGCAAAATACTTTAGTAGCCCCCGTTCCCCCCAACAAAGGATTGCCTACTGTATCCTCCTGATGCAACACCATTCCCATATGTCCGCTGCTGGGGGCCAGCAGCCTGCCCTGGACAGTCCCTAGCCCAGTGCCCAGGCTGATTACATTTGAAACACAAACCTGAGCTGGTGTTGCCAGCTGAAGAGCCGTAGTTACCACCCATGAAGCCCCCGCCTGCTGGTTGTTGCTGCATATCCAAGCCTGCAGGGCAGTTCTGCGCATTGTGCCCACCGGACCCACAAACGCTGCAAGTCTGTACATTCCGCGTTGCTGATAGCGAAGTAGACATCCCGTTGCAAATGCTTGCTTGCTGCCCAAACTGATTTGCACCACCCATGTTCATAGCATACGCATAGTTGGAGGTAAGCACACTTTGTCCAACTTCTGAATTGGTAAAACCAGCGTTAAGGCCAACAGTGCCATTCACACCTGGGGCTGAGCCTAAACCATCCAGCAAAAGGCTGTCAATCGCTCCGAGAAGACAACAACTCTCTTTTAACGGATCCAGTTTTTCGGCTTTAACAATGCTGCATTTCACACGCTGCTCATCATTAAAGGTTTCCTCCTTGATTCTCAACTTGAGTAGATAAAGATGCCAACGGACCCCCTGCATGATCTCTGTGAATTGTGCATCATCTTGGTCATCATTTTTTATTGAGAAAAGTTTCCCCGCTGTGTGGCCAACTATCTGCTCACCGGCCTCCTGGAACGCAGTAGCATAGGTAGTACCAGTATGATCCTGGATTTGACATGTAAGCAAGTACCTATACTCACAAGTTTGAGAGCTCTTATCACATCTGTCACAATGCCATGTCCCATCGCCATTATTTGTGACCTTTTTATTGCATTGCTTGTCATTATATATCAAGGAGCAAGCTGGATAGCAAAAACTATCAGTCTGCACATGTGAAATTGCAGCCTTAATAGTGATCCAGTCTGGCTTATCTGATCGCCCCATGTTTTCATCTTTGATCTGTTCAATTGTTTTCCGGACATCAGCCCTGCCCATATTTGACATTTCCCGAGATAAAGAAAGGCAGGCAGAAGTCTTTCCTTCAGTAATGTACCACTGCCTCAGCCTTTCTGCCTCAGGAAAGTCTGGGTTTATTTTTAACTGGCTTGAGCTGATTGTGCTCACAGATCTACCTCTGAAGTCACCGACGCGGCCATTTTTCAAGGCAAGTATAGGATTCAAACCAGAATCGCAATGCGACTGCAGCTGCTGACCTTCAACATCACAGAAGTTTCCCCACAAGGTTATTTCCACGCTCCGGCCAGACATGTCCTTAAGTTGAAGGGTTCTTTTCTGGGCTTCCATGCCATTCTTCCGCATTATTGTGCCAGCAGGGCTAACTGATGTAACAACCCCAACCAAATCTACCATGGCCTCATTTTCCATGTTCTCTATTTCGCTGATCTGTTGGAAATTGTACTGCTGCCTAGGGATGCTGCTATCATCACCAGAACAAATTTCGATAGACGTTGAGTTATCTAGAGTTAGTTCATAGTCATTGTTTAAAGGGTTAAACTTCTTCTGAGCAGGTTTCACTGATCCTCTAGATATCAAATACACCTTATCAACCTCAATTAGGTCATAAAACTGATCAAGCACCGCATTGAAGCATGTTGCACGAATTTCTCCACCGTGTGAATCAAGGAGATCAAAGGAGAAGACTTTTCCTGCACCTTTGGCGTTGTTGTAGTGCCTGAGATCAGTCTTTGCAGTCACCCTAGCCTTGATTGTCCATCTACCTTGGTATGGGTTCAATGCAGAAATCGGGATGACACGAGGAGGAGCTTCATTCTTAGCAACAGGGCCTCTATTCATATACACTGGAGGTGGCTGCTGATACGAAGGCTGCGCAGGGCGCCCATAAGTATTGCCCGGAGGGCCAAAGCCCCCACCTGTGGCAGGAACTGCAAACCTTTGGTTTTGATGAGAGTTCAGTAAAGGTTGCTGAGATTTTGGCTGCATCATGTTGGCATCTATTGTGTTCTGTGCTGACATTGCACCATAAGATCCACCAGACAACACCTTGTTAGGACCAGGTTCTACTGTCCGACCAACAGAAGAGCTCACTGTGCCTTGAACACCATTATGGGGTCCACCATATGATAAATTGTTAGCAACATTCTCTGCTCTTGGAGCAATGGAGGACCCCAGCATGCCTGGGCTGCTGGCAATGGGATAGGTTCCACTATTAGTTTGAGCAGCATTGGCCAGCAAGTTAGGGCCCTGTTCCTTACTAAGGCTTTTTGCCACATAGATTTTGGGGCTCCCAATTATGGCACACTCACTTTGCAGAATATCAAGTTTGACGACGATAATGATCCTGAAAGCAACAGGAGATAGTGATCAACTCAATCGGTAAGTAGTACACCATAAAAAAAAACATCAGCAATCTTTTCGAAGGGCCGGCTGAAGGATTCCTGGGCTGAAAAAAACATCAACAACCAATCTGGCTACTTCTACCAGAAGACATTTTTTCTAGAAAATTAACTCAACTCATAAAACTGAAGTAGTTAGGCAAACAATAAAAATTCCCAGAAGATTTAGGAAAATACAATATTGACACCCCTTCAGAATCTATAGTCCAGCCTATCCATGCTATTGGTATGATAATTCCAGTAGAATACTAGAATTATGCATGTTAAGTTACGGCCACAAGAACAAACAAGGTTCCAGACTAATTTACGGAAGTCCTACAACTCAGTTCGTGACAACATATGATGTGACTTGTTTTATTAGTTTGACATGGCAATCAAAATGAAAGATTGTAGGTTGTAAGCATTGGCACACAATGCAACACCTTAACTGCAGCAAGCATCATCAATGATGGTATGGACTGATAAAATCGCACACAACACAAGGTAGTACTCAGCAAATTAATTTTTACGAATTGGAAGGCTGTAGCTTTCTTGTCATTGGACCTTGCTATCAAGGAAAACAAGGATAGATGCATCTCATTGGATCAGAACACACTCGCAATGATACAAGGGCACATCAAATCAACATGAAATTGGAAAATCAAAACTTTCTTAGAATTCACAGAAAGAATGAGATTCCATGAAGGCATGTGTATATACTTGGCAAAATGGCAACATGAAAAGCTCAAAACATTCATTGACATAACACTGAATCAACACCAAACTCCCCCAGTTTATCAACAGTATTCACAGTAAGGGCAACATATTCAGCTGGAACTTAATGAAAACTCCTGAGTGAAGAAATAACAGCATATGTTCTGCTAATCAAATACTAGTCGAAAAATATCAAAGATTTCCCAGTGAAGCTTGGGGGCAAGATCGAGGGCGAAAGCCAAACATTGTTGTTAAGTGAACCTTGACACAGTTCATCTTACCGCATGAACACTAGGCATCCTATACACAAATACCCGCATGAACGCATCAACTACATAACCCAGCATTTCCTGCACTACCCTCAATCTGGATTAAAAAAGTGCAAGCCAAAGAACACTGAATCCCACCGCGTGCAAACACCCCTACCTGCAAATCAACAAGACCACACGAAACTACCACAAGATTCTGCCTTTGCTGAACTGCTAGTCCCACAGACACAGAAACGAACAATTAGTCCGTCACTAAGCGAAGCGAGGCGTGCAGGGAGGAGCAAGCACATCAAGATCCAATCTTTCTCGCGAAAAGCCAACCAAATTAGGGGGTGGGTGGGAGTGGGGAGGCGAATGTCACCTGCGTCCCTGGATGGTGTTGCACATGAACTCCTGGAGGTGGACAATGGTACCGGGGCGGATGGTGCCGTCCCTGACGTGGAAGTTCAAGGCGGTGGCGAGCATGGACTGCTGCGTGTAGGCGCCGTCGGAGAGCATCATGCGGAAGCGCTCGGCGAGGTTGTTATTTCTTTGAGATGCGGAGGGGTTGTTGTTCTTGGCGGTGGCGACGGGGCGCACGTCCACCACCTGCAGCACCGGCTGGATCGTCCCCGTCCCGTCGGGGTGCTCCGCTATCGCCTGCACCGCGGCCGGAGTCAGCCGAGCCTCCATCGATCCCCGCCACGAACCTTCCAGAAGCTTCCGCGGCCGGATCGCGCGAGGGAGGAGAGGAGGCGATTTGGTTTCGAATTGGGGGAGGTTTCTGGAGTTGGAACCCTAGGAAGGAGAAGACGGAGTGGTTGCTACTTGAGGGAGCGGCGGCGTACGAGAGGGGGCGGTTTCGCGGATCTCGAGGCGGTTTGTACGGTCGCGATGCGGGGTCGGTGCATGGACCGGGTGCAGGGTCGTGTTTTTGGGAAGCGCGCTAGTGCGGGAAACTGATGCGGGAAGGCGGGAGAGAGAAAATCTCCATGGGAAATGACGGAAATGACCGTGCAGGTGGGCTTTTCGGCCCAAGAGCAAACGATCACAAGCCCATTTGAGCCCACATGCCCAAGGGGATTACTTTTTCACAACCTTTTTTTTATGCGCGAGAGAGCAATATATTCGGTGGTAATGATAGTGAAAATGAATCTAGGTTTGTCATCCAACAAGGGTATGGTTGGCTTTCCTACAAAGAAACTGGTGTTAGAAGATATAGGGTTCGTTCTTTTAGGCTATGGTTTAGAATTGAAATTTTGAGTTATGGCTGTTCACGAGAGAGATACACTCGTGTGCGATTTTGGTTGATATAGCTGAAGTCAACATAGTATTTATTATAATCAACTTGTAGATCTCGTCTTAAAAAGACACTCCATTTAAAGGCTAGTTACTGTAGCATAAGCCATAAGGCTAAAGTCTAAAAAAACCGACCATAGATAGTTACCTCAAAAGAAGAACAAGAAGAAGATAGTGGTGAGAATTTGCATCAAATGTTTGTTACAACAAGCATCACCAATGTTTCGATGTTGTACAGCGAAAAAGTATGTCAAAACACAAGTACACTAACACATTGATACTTTGAATGCCAGTAGTGCAAATGTAGCAAGGAAAATTAGGGGCCGTTTGGTTGGTGGAATCAAGTGGAATGGGATGGGATCATCCTTTTTTTTGGGATAGGATAGAATTTGATGGTCCGAGCAGAGTGTTTGGTTAGGAGGATGGAATGGTCCGAAATTTTGTTTGGTTGAGAGGATGAGATGGAATGGAATAGTCCTAGTCTATGTTTGGTCGAAGGAATTGGACGGAATGAGATTGGTTTGGTAACTTTCCCTCCATATGTCGTATGCTATCCCCGTTTGGTGCTTAGTCTGGGACTAGCTTGGTCCATGCTGCAAACCAAATGGGGATAGCACCAAATGTAGAGCCATCCCATTCATGTATGCCCTGGTTCTGCCAACCAAATAGCCCCTTAATGTTAAAGCATGATTCATGATAATGTACTATCAGGAAATCTAGAATGACAAACCATGTAAATCTTTTAATTATCATCGCCTTCCATGCCTGGCAAGGAGGTTACGATAATTGAAGGACCATATGAGAATGTCTATGGTATTGCTGTGATAATATCATTGCAAATTTTGTGGAGTGATTAAGTGATTTTGCAAAGATCGCACATTGTCTGGATTGGTTTTAAGCATAAATTGAGAATTTTGGGATTTAAGTCATGGATTGAATTGGGTCACCTAAGTCATTGCATTAAGGTTGTATGACACATGTTTTGATTAACATGTGTCAAGTTTTGAAGAACTTGTGCCTGAAAACGATTTCTTCATCTTTGAATGTGCAGGGTTGCTAGGAGTTGAGGCCTAGAATGATCGAGAATGCAAAGTGAGATGGTGAGCCCAAGCATTTCACAAGAAAGGTGGAAAATACTGAAGGCGAGTTCAAATGGCGGGACTATTGTAAGATCGGGGAGGCCTCACATGAGCATCTATTTTTGAGCAACAAGGCATATCAATTAAATCCTTATATGAGGTGGATACATTAACTTTAGATGAAATGCAAGAGATAGGAACTACATATGGCATATCATCTAGTAAATCACATATAATGCCTATATCCATCTTAGGCTTAGAATATTCCTGGAGAAGAATAATTTTATGTTTTTCTTTTAGTTTGTTATAATCATTTTGAAGCGAGACATGCTCGTTCTTCAAAATCTTATAGTTAGCCTTTCCCTTTTCAAGGAATTCATTAAGCTCTTCTAGTATATCCATCAACTCATCATAAGAAGGTTTATCATTGTCATTATTATTACTTACCTTCTTATTACCTTTTGGCATGAAGTATTGAGTTGATGTGGAGGGAGTGGTGGATTCTTCATCGTCGAAGTTAGAGATTGAGCATTCTTCTCCTGACATCCACACTTGTATGCAATCTTCATCGGTTGATGTCGACATTTCATAATTGTCTTGAATTTTTATCCACATGTTATGAGCGCTCTCAAGATTGCATATTGTGTTGAACACTTACACTCAAAGCACTACATAAAGCGTTAGTTGCTTGAGCGTCGAGATGTGAGCATTTCTCATCCTGCCACCTTAGCCCTAGTTGCCCAATCACCCATCACGTCATCTAAGCCATGCACAGTGCACTGTTTCATGAGCCAAGTTCACCGTAGATTAGCTTTTTTATGCATTGAGTCCACAGCATAGTAGAATTTTCTATTTTCCAGTATTTTTTTTAGATTAGATTTTTCAAGAGATCGTTCTCTTCCGTCATAGCTCCAGTTGACCTGATTTTTTTTTCTAAATTCATCTAAAATTGAGCTATATCTTTTGGTTCTAGTTTTGAAATTTTTGGAGTTCATTTGAATTTTATTTTGTACTTCGTTTCATTTTCTCTCTCGTTAGATCACGCATTCGAAGGAGTCGAAGCAAGATTTGAAGATCCAGAGCAATTAACCGAGCAAGGTCAAGGTAAGTCGTGTCCTTTGGTCATGTTGAACCTAGTTTTCGAATATATCATGTATTGTTTTATTTTAAATTATCATGCATCGCTATTTTATTATAAAACATTTGTATTGGTAGTTAATGACCTATTTGATTAATTTCTCATTGATGATTTGAATGTCATGATTCCATTGTCACTATAGGATAGGTACTTATCTAGTGATACAATATTAGTTGTCACATGGGTTATACGTTTAGTATGCTTATAGTACATTGGATTATCATAACATGTGATCAATTAATTAATTTTGACTTAGGAGATATTAAATTGTGGTGGTTAGCCATAGTTATAAAATTTATGCACCTTGGTAGGGTGGAGTCATTGGTGGTGGTTATACAAAATAGTTTTCACTTAGGCAAATGATCATATAGTAAAGAGGGGAAGTGTGGTTAGCACTTCAGGAATGTGGATGTTTTACCTGGGTAATGTCCAAGGGCTTAACTTTGTGCGCCATTGATCTGAGACTTATCATACAACTACATATCTAGTATAGGATAGACCTGGCATAATAATTTGTGAAGTTTCAATTTTGATTTCACCACTAATGTTTTATTGGCGCAAGAGGGAGCAATTATTAACTAGGTGGTTAGCCTACTCAACGCAAAATCTTAGTGGGTAAGACCAGGTTGAGATTAAACATTATAAAAGCCTTGTTGTGATTTTCTTTTACGTAGAGATGATCACATCATGTGGGTAAAGTTGTGCAACCTTTGCAGAGTGTAAAGCTATTCGAATAGGCGTATCCCTGGTTATGGGCAATGCTTGGTGATTTCACACGAGGAGTAGGGTTTTCATAAAAATTTAGTTGGATTAAGTTGGAAAGTGAATGGTTAGTTCATTGGTGATTCATTACGTGAACAGTTAGTTCACGGGTGGTTCATTGGAGTGAATGGTCAGTTCACTTGTGGTAACTCTCAATTCTTTTATTTATTTACTTATTAATCATTTTGAAAGTTCGTTTTCAATATATTTATTGTATTTACTTCAAATTAATGTTTTCTACAAAATAACCACTCAACTATCATTTGGTGGGTCTTGCATACTATATTGTATTCTTTGTTACAAACGACTTGCTGAGGACCAATGTACTCACGGCTTTATGCCTATTGTTGCTCAGTTGAAGAAGAGGAACCATATCAGCAAAAGGTACCTGAAGGATGATACTTCAATGACTTTGTGGATTAGGACTTTACTCCTCAGTCAATTGCCTGTGTGCATGTCGAATGGCTACTATGCTTTTCTTTTGTTTACCGCTGCAAGTTTCTTAAGCCCTTCAGGCTATTACTTGTAAGTTTGGCCATAAGGTCGTAACTCTGATAATTAATAATATTTTTGTCTTTTCCTTTATTAATCGAGTGTATGATCGATATTTCATCTATATTTACACTGTGTGCACTAACGTGATTCTGGACTAATGCGGTATATGCAGAGAGGTCCGGATTTGTATATTCGAGTTTTGACATAAGCTGATCGCCATTGAATGATTTCCTTTTTGATCTTCAGCTTGAATAGATATTGATGAGACAAAACACCCTCTACGATATCATCAAATTGTGCGTGATCTTGCTCTTCGTATTTCATTAAGTAGAGCTCCTTTGTTGTGCGGCCAAATATCTCCTCGCCAGCCACTTGGAACACAAAAGCGTAGGTCATGCTTGAGGGATCCTGGATCTGAATGACAATCACATACCTATAATCACATCTTTTTTATTCAAAGCTTTGTTTGCATCTCTCACAGTGCCACCTCCCATCACCATTTCTAGTGACCTTCAGATTGCATTTCCTACCATTTACCACCAGCAGGCAAGCTGTATAACAGAAATTCTCACTGTTTACAAACGAGAGAGTAGCTTTAACAATGATCAACTCAGCATTATTTGAGCATCCCAAGTTTTCATACTTGATTTGCGCAACCGTTTTCTAGACAGCAAGTCCTGCCATTGAAGCAGTATTTAGAGGTGGCAACGTGGCAAGGGTCCCGAGGGAGGCCCCATGGCCCCGCCCTGACCCCTGCAAACATGCCTCCTGCCCCGCCCCGCTAAGCCTACCGGGGGAGATGTCCCCCCATCCCCAGTCCCCGCGGGGATCCGATGCCCACGGGGATCTCCACGGGGATAAAAATAGGTTAAATATTTTAAGAAAATAATAATATTACTTTATTTATTAATTTATAATTATTTAGGCATACTTTTTTATAAAATATAGTTTCAAAATATATATTTTAACATATAGATTTAAGTTTTAGTCAAATATATAAAAAAATACAATATCTCATATTAAAAAACTATACTGTATTATTTTAAAATCATTTTTTATATTTTACCGAGTCCTCGTGGGCCCCGTGAGGGAAAGGCGACCCCATCCCTACCCGCTAGCATGGCGGGGCCCTGCCCCATTCCGCTTGTGGGGGAGATCACCCCCTACCCCCACCCCCATAGAGATATTCCTTGCAGGCCCCACCGCCATGGGGAATTGCCACCCCTAGCAATATTAGATGAACTCATAGCAATATAAGATGAACCCACCATCGATTGCTTGGCAGAATGGGTTCTGCCACAAGGCCCATCATATGGGAACTTGTTAGCATCTTCCTCTATCCCTGAGGCAATGCAAGACCTCTTATTACCTTGGCCATCAGCAGCGGCGAATTCAAGATTTCGTCACACCCTAGGTTGCGAAGGGTTAAAGACCACTACTATCTAAGCTAGAAGAAAGTCGTGTTCCGAGCTTATCTAAACTTTGTACTGGTAAAAATCTCATACCCTATGCTAAAGCCTAGGCTGTCATAGGGCTAGATCCGCCCTTGCCACAGTAATAGGATTCGCAATTAGGTCGATTGGCATTGGTTGCTGATCTAGCAGTGCACCTCTCATATTTCCTTTTCAACTCGTGATAGAGTTTGGGGCTTCCAATCAGTGTGCACTGCATTTTTAGTATTTCAAGTTGGACAACAGCGATGAACCTGCATAAAGAATGCAAGGTACAATAGAAAGAAAAAAAATAATGATGCTGAATTCAATTGCCAAGCATTAATCCATGGAAAAAGCAGTAGCAAATGTAAACAGGACAAACAACACAATTAGCTAGCACATGGCATGTTTCAAGGAAGGAACTCGTTTCGCAGAACCAAGGAATCAGTGAAATGCTAGTAGGAACCAAAAAAGTTAGGAAAACAGTGCCACTCCATCAGATGTTATTGAGCTGCACATCTCGAGTCACCTTTTTTCGGTTTGAGTAAAAATGTAAAATGCATCGTAGGTCCTTGAGCTTGCACATGTGCGTCACTTGGTAGTTGGGTCCTTGTGAGAATTAAATATTTAGGTTTAAGCTAGCAAATCAAGGTCCAAACCCTTTTGAATTGGTAATTAGAGATGAGATGACACCTTAGCTAAGTCAAAAATATGTTTGACTCCATGACCACCACGTATAATCAATGGAGAATTGACGTTACTGTTTTCGTACAAAATTTATCAACTTCTCCCTATCTTGCTTAGGCCATTCTCAGTGGAGAGTTTCATGGCGTTGTTTCCAAGATTGCCACATCATGTAAAATGAAATGAAACATGGATGAAATATCTATCCTCAATGCATAGTTTCATTCTATTGTTTCATAGACATTTAATTTCATGACTCATATAGAGTTGGTAATCGTGCCAAGAGAGTTTCATCTAGATGAAACTCACTTCTTCTCTCTCTTCTTAAAAATGTTGCCATATCATCAAAAATGCCTATGTGGCAGCCTATTAAATGCAGATGAAACTCCCACTGAGACTGGCCTTAGCAAATGCAAGGTCAAACTTTAGTTTAACAAGGGGTGAAGTGTCATGCCATCAATAATTGCTAATTAAATCGGATTTTGGGCATGCCTTGGGCCACTTATGTAACTTTAAGAACCTAAATGTGCATTTCTCGAGTAATTAAATCGGATTTGGGCATGCCTTAGCCTACTTATGCAAATTTAAGAACCTAAATGTGCATTTCTCGAGTTTACGGACCTAAGCAGTATAACCATGCAAGCTTAGGGACCCCCCCTAAGAACTTTACTATTTTATTTGGGCATTTTCAATGGATCCTAGTCAATAATGTCTATAGTATTAATTAACGTGCCAACTAGAATTCGTGACAAGATGGAAGGATAATGAAAGAAGAGAGATAGAAGATAATTAAAGAAGAGAGATAGAAACAGTGTCTTATACAAAACAACATTGTTTGGGCATAAGACCTAACAACAAAACATTGAATAAAGTGAGGTGAGGGAGACAGGTAAATTTATTGCTTGGACCTAGAAATAAACACTACCTATTAAAAATATTATATCTATAATTATTTTTTGATGATGTGAAAAGACATAAATATTACTTTACAATGTCCTGTTAGGAATGCCCTTTAAGACAACAAGTTGAGTTCGAAACATCAGCTCAAAACTGAGCACTGTAATAAAAATAGTAACAGTTTATCTAGGGGGCCCGATTTAACACGACCAAAATGCTGCTCACAAATAACACGTGTGTCATAAATTGTCTCATTGGTTTGGCATGCCACTCAAAACTAAAGATTGTAAGCACAGCGTAGAGTATGGCACTTGCTGCTCAACAGCAAACATTATATATCAATCATGACATGAAGTGACAAAATCATCTAAAGCAAGCATATTAGCAATAACATTCTTTTTTTTAGAAAAAAGGCAACCACGATTGGCATGTCGGAGCTTGTGTCCTTTCCATGCCAAGAACAAGAACAATGGGCCTATTCTTTTCAGTTTTTAAAAGCTACTTTTTGACTTTTCTACATTAACTAGCTTTTAAATAGAGTATCTTTTAAAAATAGGGTTTACTAGTTAATTAAAGTATATACTGTACCGACTTCATTTATATCAGCAAAAATCGCACGTGAGTTTCTATTACTCTGTAATCTCTCACACAAACAGCCAAAAAGCCACAAGCCGCAGCCAAAAGCTATAAGCTTCAGCCAAAAAGAACATGCACATTGGGTTAGATGTCAAACGTTTTACATATAACTTACATCCACATATTTTGAGAAAAGACAACCCGGGACACTTCCCAGTTCATATCTCATATGGTGTCTTCTCTACGGCTTTTGATGGAACCCTATTTAACATTAATGCAGTTGTTTCTAGAGCATACCCTCAAAAAGATAATGGCAACTCAGATTGGCTCATTATAGACTGAGCCCTGTCTAACAAAGTACGGTTCTGTTACTCAGGCAACCCAATCCATTAAGACGTTCTTGGCGGAGTTAGTTGTGAAACAATTCTACATTGTTTTAGATGATACCAAAACTCATGACTCAAATATTCACCTCTGCGATTGGATCGTAGGGTTTTAATTATCTTACCAAGTTGATTCTGTACTTCATTATGAAATTCCTTGAACTTTTCAAAGGATTCAGACTCATGACTCATTAAGTAGATGTAACTATATCTACTAAAGTCATCGATAAAAGTTATAAAGTACTAAAAATCACCTCTAGCCGTTGAGCTCATTGGTTCACATACATCTGAATGTACAAGAGCCAACAAGTCATTTACTCTCTCACCTAGACCAGTGAAAGGTGCATTCGTCATGTTGCAAGGTAAACAAGACTCGTATATTTCAAATGATTCAAAATCAAATGAGTTTAGAAGACCATATTTATGGAGCTTCATCATGCACTTCTCATTTATATGGCCCAAATGACAATACCAAATATAAGTGGGATTCAAATCATTAGGCCAAAACCTCCAAGCATTGATGTTATAAACATGCACATCCTCAAGATTTATAATATATAATCCATTCACCAATGGAACATGACCATAAAATATGTCATTCAAATAAATTGAACAACAATTGTTCTTTATTCTGAATTCATAACCTTCTGCTCCAAAACATGAAGCAGAAATAATATTTTTCTTATGGCAGGAATATAATAACAATTATTTAATTTCATAACTAATCCTAAGGGTAAAGATAATAGTAAAGTGCCAATAGCCAATGCAGCAACTCTTGCCCCATTGCCCACACAAAGATCAACCTCGCATCTTGTTAAACTTCTACTCCTTATCAGCCCCATACATCAAATTACACATATGAGCAATTGATCTAGTATCAAATACCCAAGAACCAATATAAGAAGTAGTAAGATTTTTTATAACATTTATACATAGAGCGGTAAGATTTATTTTTATAACATTTATACCTAGAGTAGAAGTTTTACTTCTCTTCTTCTTTTCCAATTTTGCCAAATACTTCATACAGTTCCTCTTCCAATGTTCAATTCCGTGGCAATAGTAACAAATAGTATCAAGTGCAGTGTCAATCTTTAGCTTCTGAGCTTAGATCTAATATTCAAGATCTCATCTTGAGTTTTGCCCTTACACTTTCCTTTTCCAAACCCTTGGACTTCTTTTTGAAGTTGGTAGTCTTCTAAACTATCATCACATGACTAGAACTTTTCTTAATGCTCTCCTTTGCTAACAAGCATCCCATGCAACTCGGTCATTGAATTCTCCATGCCATTGATGTGAAAGTTCAAAATAACTGGCTCAAAACTCGGAGGGAGTGATTGGAGAATACATCAGTAGCCAACTCTTGGCTAAGAGGGAAACCAAGCTTTTCTAAACTCTCAATGTAACCAATCATCTTAATTACATGAGGCCTGACTGAACTTCCTTCAGCTAACTGCACGCAAACAATGACTTAGAAGTGTCATACCTTTCGACCCCTGCTTGCTTCTCAAATATGCTTTTAAGACACATAGTCATATTGTACGCATCCGTGTTCTCATATTACTTCTGAAGCTCAGAGTTCATGGCGGCAAGCATGAGACAACTAACATCAAGTGAGTCACTGCAATGTTTCTCATACTCATTCTTCTCAGCACGAGTAGTAGCATCAACTAGTTCATCAGGATATGGAACCTCTAGAACATATTCCTTCTTTTCTTTCTTGAGAACAATTCTTAAGTTATGATACCAGTCAAACTTTGTTCTAATTAGTTTTTCTTCCTCAAGAATATATCATAAATTAAATTTGAGTGTGGAGGAACTAGATAGTGGCATGGTCTACAACATAAAAATATATTAAAAAATTAGCACTATGTTTATATAAAATCTTCTATTAAACAATTTAACAAAAAATACTCCCACTATATGTTTGAAAACTATGTTCCCTCTAACTACATATAGTGAGTCAAGATCTATATTTCACTAAATCTAAGTGAGCTTTGGCATCACTGCTAGAAACCTAGCGACGTAGGTAAGCAACCATTTGCTAATTATATCATATGCATCTGTTATTTGTTGAGTGACATCTACATGTCCCGACATTAACACCATACCCCTAGGCCTAAAACCATTTTGATAGCCTAGTCAAGTTAAACCAATATTATGCATGAACATATCCAACACTACCCTATTTTATTAAGATAATTAATGGCACCCTATTTTGGTAGACCGACCAATTAACGATCAAAATATTGATAGGTGCAATAATTGGAAGGGCATCAAGTTTTACTTATTTTTCGAGAGGGATATTATTCTATCATGTCAAGAACACCCAAAATAATATCATGAACAATAGTATAACAAGAACATAAAAACATTCACAGATGTCTATCGCCACGCTTCTTGTTCACCAAGCCGTCACACTTAAAGCCACCATATGCATCTATTGAGCTATTACTCCTAACAGCTAGTACTGAATTACATATGAGAATATCAAGCATCACAAGTTGACACGTGGGCCGTTATACAATAATATATAGCCCATGGCCATAAATAAGCATGACACGCAGGTCATGAAAACTCAACACATGCATCACATACACAATGGGCCATACTATTCACAGAAACCCTGCAAAAATGAGTTATGCGTATAATCCAATTCTATCACGTAGCATGAACACATAATACCTATAACGTGTGGTATGATTACCTAGCACGGTGAGAGACCATGTGGAGGTATCCCCATGTTTGTGATGAGTAATTGACGGTTGTGTTAGAGAATTTGAGTTTATTTTTGGTATTCTAGGGTTGAGTACCTTTCATTATTGCTAATGTTGATTATGCTATTTCGTGCGGTGCTATGTGATGGTTTGCTTGTCTGTGTGACTGCAGGACTTTGGAGCTAGGTCATGGTGAGACGAGGAGGACTGGGACTAGGCACAAGAGGTGTTGAGGTCCAGACGGTCGGTGATGCTGAAGATGATCGAGGCTGCCGAGGTGGTTGCGAGTCGGGAGACGAGGAACCAGAGCTGGAGCTACTGGTGATGGACACGATGGGCAACGATGAGAGAACAGGGACTAGGCTCAGGGAGGAGTCGGAGGTCCAGACGGTTCGATGTCGGTTGCGGTCGTGTGCGACGGAACAGACCAGGACGAGACTCAGGTGGAGTCGGAGGTCTCGGTCGGAATCAGGTGGACACAACGGGCAGCGGCGAGGTGGATCGGGACTAGGCTCAGGGAGGAGCTGAGGTCCAGACGGTCAGGATGCCGGGTGCGGTTGTGTGCAGCGGAGCGGACCGGGACTAGACTCAGGGAGGAGTCGAGGTCCAGACGGTCAGGATGCCGGTTGCGGGAAGCCTTCGAGAAGGTGCTTGAGGGGCAATTTGGAGAATTGACTCAAGCAAAGAGTGGAGGGGCAGATTTCCCTCCATTTCCTGATGCTTTGACTTCTTGCCTCTTTGGTGTGTGGAGAAATGAAGTGGATGTAGGCTGCCTCTTCTTGATTTTCTCCTTGTGGCATGTGTGCTCATGTGAGCTCCCTCTATATGAGGAGGGGAGTTGGCTGGAGAAGGCAAGTAAGCAAAGGAACTGAGCTGAGCAGTGGGTGTGTGTACTGCGTGTGTTGTCTTCTCTGAGAGAGAAGCATGTAGTGTGTTCTCCTTGTTATCAATAGCGTATGGGGACATAGTGAGTTGATTGTATCTCCTGTGTAATCATTCATTGCAATGAATCCATTTGAGATGCTCTTTATCTGAGATGATTTGGTCTCCTGCTTCACTTTCTGTGTTTTGCTCTGTCTGCATTTTGCTTCTTTGAAGTGATTCTTTGGTTGAGAAGTGCAAAATGAGTGTGCTTTTAACAGGAGATAATCCCAAAGCTATTTGGCTATCATATTCCTGAAAGCAATCATCTTCTCATCCAAATCCTTCCCAAGAAATGAAGGAATGCTTTTGTTCTGTTTTATATTTTCTAGGGTTTGGAGGCAGGGCATATTTGATTTTCTTGATTCCCCTCAAAAAGATGGCTTCAAACTTGTGTCTCTCTGCTCTGAGGCTATTTCCCTGCTAGATTCCAAGTTTCATGGTAAAAGGACTCAAGAATCTCAAGGAATTTGGATTTTGTTTCATACCCTATTGTCTTCCTGACAAAATGAGTTTTCTTCTGTTTACTTGATCTTTGTCTGGCTTTTCCTTCCCTTGAGGTTGTGGTGTTATTTGGATTAAAGTCTTGTGCTTTTGGGCTGAAAAGATCACCAGCATTTTCACTCTTTTGCTCTGCAGTCTTCAGTAAAACTTTGTGCAGAAGTTCTTGGGCGCCTGTTTTGCTCTGTTCCCAGGGGGCCGGTCAGACCTCTAGGGTTTGGCCCGGTCTGACCGGTCGGAGCATTGCGGTCAGACCGGCCACCCCATGGCGGTCCGACCGGTGGCCCTCGAGCGATCTGACTGGCTTGCTCAAGGCGGTCTGACCGGCCGAGAGAGAGCGGTCTGACCGGCCTTCAAGCTTCGGTCTGACCGGCGACTTTCATGCGGTCTGACCGGCCCATGTACTGCGGTCAGACCGGCCTCTTGTCTATTGCCTGCTGATTTTCTTGTTCTCCTGTTTCCTCCTTTGCGTCTTTCGTGTTTGTTCAGTATGAACATCCAGAGAGCATGAATCATCATCTTCATAGCTTTCATAGCTATTGGAGAGGAGATTCGTTTGTGGATACTTGGGGGCGTTTTTTAACCGGTCTATAAGCCATGGCAATTGGTATCAGAGCCGGTTAGCTCTTCTCGATAGATCTTAACCGGTCTGTGAGCCATGGCAACGGACAAGTATTCCACCAAGCCCCCGATCTTCGATGGGATCAACTATCCCTTCTTTAAGAGTTGGATGGAGACCTATATTCAGGCTCAGGGCTATGCGATCTGGCACAAGGTTAAAATGCGCTTTGTTGTTCCTGCCGATGAGAACATCAAAGATGGAGACGAGGTGCCCGATCTTTTGATGAGATTGATAACTATCGATTTCGGTGGAGATGACCCTCACGATCCGACTACAACTGTACGACGACGCTTGCGCCTTAGCAATCGCTGAACCAACTCTGAGTTGTCATTGATCTAGCTGGAAGCGCGATCAACCTGAACACGAAGTTCAATCCCTGCGAGCAATAGAAGAACTAGCAAGAATAAGATATAGGTAATCTGGTATTGCGAATAATATTGAAGCATAGATGAAAACAAAGTTGGGATCCCGAAAAGCTGTCTTGACAGGTGGTCGTCTGACACAATAGAAGAACAGAAGTTTGCACAATGGCTAAACCTAAACTCAACGAAATCCAAGTCCTAGTAAGGGAGGCGGCGGCTCCTATATATGGAGAACGACCAGGGGGTGGCGTCCAAGTGCGCGCCCTACGGTTACAAGGCCCATGGGCCCAAGTGGTGGTGGCGCAGCACCCTTTTTGACTCGGACTCAGATACCAACGTGGACTCTTTTGATGATTTCGGTCGGCTCAGATGGAATTTGAAGATGAGGTTGGATCCGTTGGAAAGTAGACTTCATAAGCTTTCATGAAGTACAAGAACGTCCCGAACGGAGTCCGTATGAGGAAGTTATGCCCGTTTGAACTTGGTACCATCGCAGCAGTCCGAATCTGATTCCAGAACATGTCCAACTCGAATTCGTGCTTGACTTGGTCCCAAAGTGACGTGGTGACCTCCATTATTCCTTCCATGCATGTCCATGACTCCATGTCTCTTTCCTTCATCCTTTCCCAAGTTTCTAAGCACAATTAAATCACTTGCATTAGGTAGCGGTATATTCTTGGTAACATATGAACCTAGGAATGAGTTCACCTGGTACTTAAGTTGACGAGCACGAGCTTGAGTAAGTGGTCCTTGCAACACGTGTTGTGGATGAGTTGTATCCATGGAAGGGATGTCCTCGTCAATCAATGTAGCAAACATGCCCGATGTTGAGGCAAATGCTAAGGCAAGGAACATCATCATCCAAGGTTTGAGCCGAAACGAGTTTGATCGCATTTCTCATCTTACGTCGGCCTTCGATATTTGGGTGACCCTCGATGCTTACCATGAGGGCACCACCCAAATTAAGATGGTTTAATCATCTAGCAAGAATAGCAACCCGATTTGCTAGCTTGACATGGTTGTGCATCGTGATCTACCCCGATGCAGTGACCCGACTGGTAGGGGTAATATGCAATGCTACCATGAACAAGCGCAACTAATCATGCAGTGCTATCAATTTATAACTCTATGAACCCATCTACTATCACGAAAACCAATTGATCTTATCAACCAGTGCCTAAACAAATCCATTAGTATGAACCGATCTAAGCCAACATATCAGACCATTAATAGATCCAATATACTACCATCACATATCAACTATATGCGACCTCTCTAGATCAAATACTACACAGGAAGGATCCGATATCACTGTTGGGATACAGGTAGGGTACACTAGCTTAGATTAAAATTTTCTACTTTGTAAACCAGAAAGTCATGCGAGTAAGAGTTCATAGATCATTACCACTAGACGCATAGTGCAACGGAAATAGAATTGAAGTGCGTCAATATAGTGGAAGTAGTCGATCATCCTCTGGCCAACCATCTTCTCCTTGCAATCGACCTGATTATTGCCGCAGTTGCAGTAGCACCTCTACCGAAGTCCACACGTCCATAGATGGAATACTGTGCATTAGTGTGCTAGCACCAGCACACACGGCAGGGGCTTAGAGAGGTGGCGGCCAAGGTTTCAACGGGTGTATCTCAGGTACCTCCCTTAGCCCCGCGCCCCTATATATAGCCTCTAATTGGATCCTTATCTGATACAATTAGATATTGTATCCAACTTGGAAGCCCTCTGATTGGATTTTATCTAATACAAGTTGAGATCGTATCCCACTCGAAGAGGCTATCATCCAGACCCTCATCATTCTAACCATTAAGTGTGTGACCTGTAGGTTTATGTATATTTGGCCATAGGCCCAAAACTCATTTTTGGTCCATAAGTTGGTAGCGGTTCCTATCAGACATAACAACTCCCAATATACACAAAGATCATATCGGACGAACCTATATAGTACTTATGTACCGATCCGTTTGCCTCACGATACCAAATTGAACCTAAGACAAGAGGCGTGCCATCCTATGATAGCTCGATCCTCCACTCGAACCTGTAGTGGATTACTCACTTGTGATTGACTCCTCAACTATATTCGGCATGGCCATGCACTTCATTAATCCAACCACATAGAGGAGCCTAGAGATATCTCTCCTATTATATAGGAGGGACAAATTCCATCTTAATCGCTCACATTTCTCCGCATGTTTTGTAGTAAACCTGAAAGCTACATTTATAATTACCCAGTTACTGAGTAGTGTTTAGCAACCCCTAAGTAAACTATTACACATGTGGAAAATTATGACTATCTCAGGTCTAAGAATATGCATACACTATGTATAAGACCAACTGATGACACTTGAGAATATAACATTCACATAGTGTCTCATGGTAGGTCAATCCAACACCATGTTCTCTAACATATGTTCACATTATTGATTTGATAACCTTATATCCATGATCCGTGGAACATGATCATCAATCAATGCATGTGCTATCTATAAATCATAATTGTCCCACATAATAATATAAGATCAGGGATAACTTAGAATAACATAAAAAAATGATTAAAGAATTCAACGAACAAGTCACATACTTATTGATAAATATGAAAAACATTTATTCAAGTTATAAAACAATATATTGTTCAAAAGATTATAAACATAGAAGCGATACAATTATCTCCATGATCATCTCTAGGGCATATCACTTACACATCCTTCCTCCCATGCAGTAAATATTGCCCCGAAAAGTTCTAGAAGCTTCCGAGAAGGAGGTGGGTTTGGGCGTGAGCGAAGCCAAGTACTCCTAATCTGTGAAGTTGATCGAAGTGGAGATGAGAAGGAGGAGCGGTGGCGTGCGAGAGAAGAGAAGGGGTCTCCCGTTCGGGATCTCGAGGCGGTTCGTGCAGCGGGGATGGGAGTAGTATGGGGTAGTAGGGAGGTGCCTCGAATTTGGGAAATGTGGGTGTGTTTGATTAGGAGGACAGGAAGGGGAGGACGCGTTTGCGCACGTATCGGCGGGCATGGTCATAGGTTCATGGGCCTATACATGGACCAGCCCAGAAAAGTAATCATAAGTTTATGGGCTCATGGGCCTATACATGAGTAACTATTGAGTTATACACGCTAATCAATTTACGCAAAGTTTAAGCTATTGAAGAAATATAGATAACATACTTCAACTCTCCCCTTTAACAACAAAGGCACAAACGATTATGAGCTCGGAGGAGGGTGGTGACTAGTGAGTAGCAAATAGGGGCGGCATGGGGAGGAGGCGAGGTGTCATAAACAGTGTCAACGAATGACTGGTAGTGTCATTTCCATCGATTACATTGGCATGATAGATTTTTTTTCATATTACCAAGTTCACCCTAACAGCTAGATTTTCTTTTCATTTCAGACAGTTCATATGCAAACCGAGCAAAATTAAATAATAAGCACTGAAGCAAACAACTGACTTAACAGCAACCGACAAATTAATTAATTCACCATGAAAGCTAGTGTAGTAGTCCGATCATTTGGCGACGCCGCACTTGACGCCGCCGGTCACCGCCGGCGTCCCGTTGTTGCCCGGCGGCGGGAACTGCAGCCAGCAGTCGTACTCGTAGTAGTAGACGGCCCGGTGCGGCCAGAACTTGTAGGTCAATGTCGTCTTGAACCTGACGTCGACGTTCAACCGCCCCTGCGCGCGCTCCCTGGCGAACTCCTCCGCCACCGCGGCGCTCACGTTGCTCGCCCGTCCGCGCAGCGATGGGTACACGGTCCGGTGGCGGCGCGGCTTCTGGTTGAAGCTCGGGAGCGTGTCGTCGGAGGGGCCGAGCTTGGTGCCGTTGTAGTAGAGGCCGGCGGTGAGGTGGTCGAAGTGGATGCCGTAGATGCGGTGGTCGTTGAAGAAGGTGACGTTGAGGGCGAGGTCGTAGCGGAGTGCGTCGGCGTCGGCCGTGGTTATGAGGTCGAAGGCGGCGAGTGCGGCGGCGTCGACGTGGGGACGGACCTTGTAGGGGCGGAAGAAGATGAGCCAGAGGAGGAAGACAGCGAGGACGGAGCCGATGAAATTGCCGATGGTCTTGCAGACGCAGCCGGCCACCTTGGCTGCGCATGGCACGTCAGGCTCGTGGCCGTCGCGGTCGTCGTAGCTGTACGCGACGTCTGCGGTGTCGACCCAGCCGCTGACGGGGCGGCTGCCTCGCGTCCATTGCCAGACCCAGGTCCTCGTGCCGAGATTGCAGTTGCACGTGGCGTAGCACGGCATCGACGATCTTTCAATTGATGGATCGACGAGCTGGGTGAAGAAGAAGAAGATGATGGATGATGGATGATGATGCGATGCGATGCGACATGCACGCACGTCTATGCGTGCTTGCTAACTAGTATATATCCACTACTAATCGTTTTGTTTAGATGATTCATTTTGCTCTTATTTGTTGGATAGCTGAAGTCAACTGCTGGAGGTTGGCGTGTTGCTCTTATATATGCAGGGTACATTGACTACACACTATATATGCCTAACTATTGAAATGACATAAATTTCGACCGTGTTGACAAATGGACGCATCCGCCAGTGTGCCGGCGTGCAGGTTCGTGCGCCCGGGCTTCAGACTCCGGCGGTCAAGGTCAACGTTCGAGAGAGAGAGAGAGAGAGAGATGAGACATGCATGCATGATCTCTGCCTTGGCCGGTTCCCAGTTCAAGCTCAGCAACCATAAGCTAAACTGCTAGTCAAAAACGATCCACGCACACGCTCTCTCTCTCTCTCTCCAACGAGTCAATGAGCAATTAACATTTCGCAACTCACTAAACGACAAGAAATCAATCGAACTCAAAAAACAACCCATCGAGGAACAAGTAATCAACACATTATTAGCCAGCTCCACACCAATCCTTCCATAACTGTCTCCTCCAAGAAATTCAAGCCTCCTCTGCAATCAAGCTAGCTAGCTTGATACAATTTATCTATTTCCACTCCATCTCAAGAACGCACCTCGGCGACATGCCGGCCAGGGAGGACAACGGCGGTGGCGGCTGCCTGAGGGCGGCGTTCGGCCTCGGCAAGGGCGTCTTGGGCTGCTTCTGGGACCTATTCCAGTGCGCGTGGCAGTGCGTGCAGTTCTGGACGCCGCTCACCGCCACCGTCATCCTCCTCTGGCTCCTCTACCGCCCCGACCGCTTCCATCCCCGCGTCGACTCCGCCGTCCTCGCAGCCCTCGACCTCACCACGCCGTCCAACTCTACTTCATCTGCCAACACCAGCGCGAGCCTCCGGTACGACCTTGCCGTGGCCCTCAGCTTCCGGAACTCGCATGGCCGCCTCGTCATCCGCTACCTCGACGTCGGCGCCACCGCGTTCTACAACGGCACCAAGCTCGGCCCCGCCGACGACTCGCTCCCGAGCTTCCACCAGGGACCCAAGAACACCACCGTACGTACAGGCAGTCTTTATTTGCTTGCTGCTAGTTGTAGCTGCTTCATTGTTGAAGCTGATGGAATGAATGCGCGCATGCAGGTGGTGCACCCGGCGTTCCGGGGCGCGGTGACCGTGGACTCCAGTGTGGCGGCGGGGCTGGCGAGGGAGCGGGCGGCGGGGACGGTCCACGTGAGAGTGAGCGTGGCGCTCACGCTCATGTACAAGGTGTGGTTCGCCAAGGAGGTCTTCTTCTACAAGTACGACTGCTGGCTCTGGTTCCCACCGCCGCGCAACGCCACCACACCCGCCGTCTTCGACGCCGGCACACAGTGCTGGAGTGTTTAGTGCTGCTGGTGCACGCGTATATATGTGGATCTGCATCTCCAATTAGTGTAACAGTGTTGCTGTAAGCCTGTAATTCCGGAAGGGCTCATGACTTGTAGCTTCTAAGGCCACGAAACAGTCCAATTCCTAAGTTCAAAAGATGTGCTAAAGTTGTTTTATGCGAGTTGGATATTGTTACTAGTATTTTCCAACATCTTCAGAAAAATCAATACCGCATGCACTATCATGGTCGTTCATTGAGCTCCGAGATTCATGCGCTTCCCTCTCACCATGATTTTTGCAAAACAACCCTCTACATTTTTGTATTCAAGAAACACCTCTCTTCCTCATCCTCTCTCCTCTCCTCCCCTCTCTCCTCCCTCTCCCCCACAGATCTCTCTCCCTCACCTCCTCCCCCAACCGCACCACTGCCTCCGTGCACTAGCAGATCCCATCACCACTCCCCCCCCCACCTCCCCCAGCATGCGCCGCCACCTCCGCGCACCGCCCGCCACCGTGCTGCACCGCGTTGTCCTTCACCACGATGCAAGCTCTTCGCTGTCGGAGATAACGAAGATGCCTAGATCCGACATCTTTGACATCGACGACGATGGATCTGACCTCGCTGGTGGACGACAAAGACGAGGATGACAGCGAGTGTAAGATGGATGAGGCCGACTAGAGGAGGTGAATAGGTGGTTTTAAAACCACTCTGGATGAAACTGAAGTTTATATGTGGAAGTGCAAATCAAAATGGTTTTTGCACAATTAAGGTCTAAATCAACTAGTCTACAACAATAGCCTAAGTCTAGATCAAAGTTTGCAATCCTAATATGACAAGCAAACAATTTAATTCTCAGAATGTAAATTGCACAGGGTAAAGTACAAGAGAGCAAACTAACACAAGGTGACACGGTCTTTTTTTACTGTGGTATTTGGAGACTTGTCAGTCTCCTCTAATCCACATTGAGGTAAGCTCTGATGCAGCCAAGAGTGTAAATACTACTTTGATTTATGCTCCACCATTGCAACATGAAACTACAAGGTTTAGTAGTGCTGATTTGAGTCAAGAACATGAGTTAGGCCAAGGGGAGAGTAGTGCAGCGCATGATCCAAGAAACCGAGTAAGAGCCAATGCACATGGAGGAGCTTGGTGCATGGATCCTAGGCGATGGGTGTGTGATCCTAGGCATGGACAAGATAGGCTGTATGGGGCTTGTGGACGAGATTGCACACAGCATGCATGGAAATCGTATGGAAGAAATCAGCCGAGTAGAGAGCAAAGTAGAAGCAAACAAGGAAAGAAGGGTCGGCCAAGAAATAAAGAATCTTGAGTTTAAGGAAAGAAGGGCAGACGTGAGGGTGCATGCTACCTGGGTCGAGAGCAAGAAGGAAAAAAATTAAAGTTCCGTTTGGCAAGCAAGAGGGAAATCTGGATTCGGTGGGAGTTTACATGGAAAGAAAGAAAGAGCAGTCAATTCGAAATTGCCAGTTAAGCAATCGATATGGCACTCCTATTCCGAATCAGCCAGGTAGCCGAGTCATGCATGAGAGGAACCTGAGCCAGGAGAAGGGATTTTATGTGGGAAAGATGTGGTCCGTATCAGTTGGTATCAAAGCATGGTTGATCGCGGTACGAAAAAATTTTCTTTACTAATTTTAGGATGTCGGGAGCGAGTAGAAGAGGATCAAGTGGCTACCGTAGTGATGAATTAGGAGAACCAATTGATGATGACATGTCGCTCGCCGTACATGCACGCTTCTAGGCAATTCTCGGCCACATCCAATGTCGAGAGAATGTCATACGAGCTGATTTCGACCAAAGCATCAACGACATGAATGCAAGGATCATAGAGGTACAAAATACATTGAATGCTTGCCTCATGGAGGGCTTCAACAATCTGAACCTCACTCTTCATCGCTTGGAGGAGAGGCTACCGCGACCAGGAGGGGCTGGCGCATGACCTCATGCACCTAACTTGGTGCGACGTGTGCATTCGCATGATGGCGATCGCAACTATGGCGTAGATGATGATGGCATGTCTGATGGCTATGGGGGCTATCCACGACCACCACGGCATGATTTTTTGGACCGTCGGGCTGCTGCACATGGAGGACAATGCAGAGGTGGTGTAGAATGCGAGGAGAGTGGTATTGGTCACATCAAAATCTCCATACTAGAGTTCAAGGGAAGAGCTAACCCGAAGGCTTATTTGGAGTGGAAGATGCATGTCAATCAAAATTTTGACAACCACCACTACTCCGAAGAAAAGAAGGCGCATGTTGCTCCAATTGAGTTAGCCGAATACGCTATTATTTGGTGAGATCAATTAAACTATGCAGGAGAATGTCCACACTCTTGAGAGGAGATGAAGCAAGTCATGAGAGCTAGGTTTGTACCAGCGTACTAGTCACGCACATTGCATACAAAGCTACGCCAGTTGTGTCAAGGCTCCAAATCTATGAATGAGTTCTATCAAGAAATGCAAATGATCATGATCTGTACTAGTGTTCGTGAGTCCACAGAAGCTACCATGACAAGATTCTTTGAAGGGCTAAACGATAACGTGCGGAACCGTGTTGATTTAATGCTATACAACACCGTACAAGAGCTACTTCACCAAGCGAAGCGCTGAACAATGGGTGAAAGACAACAATCCCAAAGTTTTCTGCACCCATACACCCACTTGGAGGCGCCCAAAATAGCAAGAGGGCGAAGGAGGATCAAGTTCTAAGCCGGTTGCATCCACTAAACCAGTTGAAACTCAATTTAAAGAGGCATCAAAGGCGATGAGTTCAGCGAGCAAGGAAGCCTCCAAATCTGATTCTAACCCCTTCTCTACCGCTAGAACAAGTTAAATTGAGTGCTTCAAGTACAAGCGTAGATGACACATTGTAAGTTCAAGCTTCATTAAGCTGGTTTTGGTGATAACGACAAATCTAATTCTAAGACTAACTTGTTTATTGATTATGATATTACTTAGTCTCATTTGGATGAAAAGGTAAAAATCATAAAAGGTATACATTCTACATTACATTCTTATATCTTAATGCACTCCTCAGATCTAAAATATAGATTGAACTTTATCAAATAGTCTAACGTGAATATGTGCATAAGTTCTCATAATACAATCTTGTATACACACATTTAGGGGAGTTCACTCTATTTTTTGAGGTTTCATTAGTATTGATTCATGTTCATCTTTACACATATTAAGTATCTTTACTTGAAACATATCTCTTGAGTATATATAGCTTGTATAGTTTATATATACTCATAATCGGGTTGTCATCTAGTTTCTCCATTATGTATTAATGGTTGAATGATCAATGACAGTCAGATATGTAAGCTTTGCTTTAAAAGCTTACTCTAGAGTATACAATTGTTGTGTACATGTTGTATACTCGCAATTCAATTTCTATTTCATCATTTGTTGAGATCGTCATGAATTACCAAAAAAGAAATATTGTATAATATAGTCCCTCCATTATGAGTTAATGGTGAAGTTTTGGCAATCGAAGACAATTGATTTGTAGACTAACATTTTTATGAGTTAGATGAATAGGTTAGGTTCTATAAATGAGGATGACTTGGGATGGCTTCATGTGTTGAAGATCATCAAGTCAAGTGAAAGATGCATCATGAGTTGATGCATGTCTAAGAGAAGATGATCATGAGTTGATCATCAAATTAAGTAAAGGGTGCATCATGAGTTGATACATATCAAGACAATAACTCAAGATAAAGGTATGACTAGTTAGGCCTAAGGATGTGTTCTTAGTCTTTTACCAGTCTTGGAGTTTGGTTGGAAGACCAGATTGCTAGTATAGGTTGCCGTGCTATTAAGAGGGGTCATATCTAGTAGCTTGAGTCTAATCATGTGTTGATAGCTCAACCCATAGTTATTGAACTCGGACTGGTGATCGAACCGGTGGAATCACTGGTTCACCAGTCCGACCGGCAGTTCAACCGGTGAACCACCGATTCGTTCAGCTCTACCAGCTGTCTTATCCTCTCAGCCTTAGGCTCTCATTAGAGTGCAGAGCAGAGTTGTAGACTATCACCATGTAACAAAATATAAACCAGTAATGGGAAAACAGTAGTCAAACAAGGATAATATGCTTACCTCAGGCTCTCTCTATAGAAAAATTGAGAATGTTATCTCCAACCTCTGACATATCTTCAACTGTTATCACCAAGTGAATCCTTCCTTTCTTGACATCCTTCAGTGATATATCCATTTGTCATGTCTTTGCCCACCTCTTAGCTCATATACGTCTATTGTGCATGCTCTGTAAACAAAAATGGAATGCAACATATTTTTGTTTTCTTTCCGTAAAAGACCAAATAGATCAGTTCAGTACAAAATAGCAGGAAGGGCTAATTATCGAGCTGAGATTAAACAAATGCCAGACTATCATCTTTTACAAACCACAATGGAATCACAACATTGGAATGATACAAAATATAGTTCCAGTGCAAGATAGTACAAATGTTATCCTATAGATTTCGTGATCAAAACATCATTTAACAACATGAGTTCAGATAATGGAACATACCCAAGTGAGTCATCAAATATGGGGTCCTTATCACGAATTTCAATAACAAGTTCATCTGACGCCTCCCACGACATGGGTATTTTCTATTTTAAATGTCGTGTGGTGGAGCCTGATCCAAAGAAACGAAATGTTAGTATGTAAAGAAGCAAACAAATGCACAGAACTATTGGTATACAAGCAGCAATCAAGAATTATCAAAAATTTCCACAACATTGCAACTGCAGGCCCACAGCAATCAAAATCAAAATATGAAACTAGAAAATGTCATGCAGTCCAGAATGCAAATGTCACGGACACAGCTAACAACCGAATAGGTACTAGTCCACAATCCAAATGTTGACAAGAAGTACTGAATACATGTTCATAAAAGCAACTGAATAGGTACTACACAACCAACAAGGCTACAAAAGTACAGGACAAACATATTAATATACTAAGGATAATCAAAGGGCCCCTAAGATGACTGTTGTTCTTCTTCAAGATTGAGATTGAGACTAGGCATAGCAATATATCACATGCATTTGCAGGCTGTCTGTCTCCCTCTTCGTTTTCATCAATAGCATCAACATATGCATAATCCAAATGGAAGTCTCCATATGCAAAACAAATATTTTAGTTATATAACTTAGATGTTAACATTACGAAAAGACATATGATCAAATGACCATGATTTCACAAGACATCAACATTAGCATTTGTTATGTGGACTGATGGTAATTTCTCTCGAAAAATCTCTAGTTCTTCAACAATAAGATGACATGGATTCTCTTCCAAAATTCAGTCTTCATTACCCTTTCCAATGTCCTCCACATTTATTGGGTCATAATTTCGAGTAGACATTTTGAACCTATTGAAGAGGCATTTGATTTGACAAACATGTATGTTTGAAAAAAAAGTGCTATCAAAATGTGCATAGAAATAGTACCTTTGGTGCAGCCTCAGGTTGTAATGGACATAAACAAGATCATTCAACCTTTGATGCTCAAGTCTGTTTTTTTTCAAGTGTATGTGCTCAAACAAGCTCCAATTCCTCTCATATTCAGATGCACTACATGTTTGGCTTACGACATGAATAGCAAATTTTTGTAAATTTGGAGCGGTGCAACCATAAGTTATCCACCACTCATCTGTATGCAATGGAAGAAATAGAAGAAATAGATTGGATCTTATTTCTGCAATCTGTAGTCTAAACATTCAATTTGCAAGTTAATCAATACTACAATATATATCCTATGGATGCAATGTTGTATGTTCAAGGATCCAATCTGCAAGTGAAGAAAAGAGTAATATGTTTACCAGAAAGCATATGTTGTCGATCATTTTTGGCTATCAATCGCCTAAAGTCCCCTTCTGCATTTCTGAATGTCCTCATCTCCCTGGTCAAAAAACTTTGCAATGCTACATCATTCACTGCATATTTTTCAATAACATCAATGACTCCAGATGTAGTGACATGGTACTTTGCCATTAGTTCATGATCGTATTGGTTGTTAGGATTAAACCAAAAGCCAGCTGCACAGAGATTCTTCTCAAGGTGCTTATCCCATCTCTTTTCTATAATGTTCAAGAAAGGCTCAGCTACCATCTTCCTTCTCTGAAACCGCTTTTGAATATCCTCTTTTGAGGCATGCAAGGCTCCAAATAGATATCTGGTCGGTCGCTCATCACTATCCACAATTCTCAAGACATGAACTATTGGTTCGAATAATTGACAAACGGTAGCACAATCTGTCCAAAAGGCTTGGTTCAAGATAGAGTTAGTAAACTTTTTTGCTTTCACTTCCTTAGCATATGCACAGGTTGTCCATTCCCTCGATATAACCATGGCACAGAGAGCATCCTTCTGCTAGTAAATACTTTACAAAGCAACAAAGTTAGTAGCAAAGCGAGTTGGTGCTGGACGAAGAATGTCATGTCCCTTAGTGAACTTCCTCGTTAGATATAGTGGATAGCAATGGTTATACACATAGTTGGTAATAGATGATGCATGAGCAATAGTCCTCTCTATTAGTTCCTCGTTGCCCATGTCACTCAACATCAAATTCAAACAATAAGCAGCACAAGGGGACTAATAGATAGAAGGAAACTCCTCTTCTAATTTTTTTCCCAGCAGAAACCATATTAGAGGCATTGTCAGTTATGAAGTGAACAACATTTTTTGATCCAACAAAGTTTACAACATCTCAAAATAATCTGAATAGAAAAGCACCAGTTTTGGAACTATCAGTGGCAACAACAGACTTTATAAAGATTGTACCTTTAGGACAGTAGGCTAAGAAATTGATAAGGGTTCTCCTCTTCCTGTCAGTCCATCCATCAACCTTAAGAGTGCAACCAGTTTCCTTCCATGATTTACAAAATCCTTCAATAAACTTCTTATTTTCTTCAACATTCCTTGCTAGCAAAGGACCACACAAATCATAAAAACTTGGCCCTTTGTAACCAGCACCATAAGCGCACACTACATCAAACATAGGCTGGTAATAATTGGAATTACTTGCATTAAAAGGAATAGATGCATCAATAAACCATTTGGACACACACAAATCAACTTTGTCTTTGACGGCCTGTACTTGAAGAACACTTCTTATTGTAGGTTGATCCCCTAGATTAGTCCTAGGGATGAAGAAATTTCCAATTCTAGGAGTACTACCTCTTCCTCTACTTGAGCCAACTCCAACAACTCGACTATGCCCACCAGTAGCATCTATTCCTCTAGTATTGGAAGTACGAACAGTAGGTGGATTCTATGGATTTGCACCATACTCACTCTCTTCTTGTGGCTCTGGCCCATATGGATTATCTTCCTCATATGCTTCTTATGTCTTACTTTTCTTTGTAGCCCAAGCCTCCAAACTTTGCTTCATTTCATAACAAGTCTCAGCATCAACCTTCTTACATGATTTCACATCTCCTTTCACACCAGCTAAATGTAGCTTAAATCGATGAATTCCTCCTCCTTGGAATAGCTCATGACAATGCATGCATCTAATCTTCTTTCTTCCATTCTGATCAATAATCTGCGTACAATGTTCCCATGCTTTGTCACTCTTCCCTCTACACCTTGCTTGTGATGATTGTTCACTAGGAGCATGTGGTGCTAAAGACTAGGCCGACTGACCAGTTGGTGGAGTATTGAAGACTCCATTGCTACGTGCCTATGTGTAAAAAGAAGACATCAATAAATTATTCACTATGCATTTATGTTATTACGCAGTATTCACATACATTACATATTGTTGGAACATGTTTTTATTAAACACATATCACATGGAGTGAATGGAGCAAATGTTATTGTTGCTGAACTATCTAAGGAACACTAAAGCTTACCTATTGCATATTTGCATGTGATCCCTAGTCCCTTAATAATTACTAGATCACCTGCTTTTCTTTCTTCCTTTAACAGAGAATAAACTAGATCAACTGATGGCCTTTGTCCAATGTCAACATTGCCTTCAAAAATTAACTATGCTTTGTGTACCAAAACTAAAATTTTCCTACTTGTCATCCATAATTTTATCTATGAACATCAATTTTAGGGATTTGTAGAGCTGGAGTATGGGATGCTTCAATATATGGGTTTTTCAACATATATAGTTCACTAATATGTCTTTCTGATGTATTAGCCTGTGGCTAACTGGACTTTACATTTCTGAATCCAGCAATGGTTGAAATATAATGTGCTCTTATACCAATGATTAGTGATGGATTTTACAAATAGATGGAGGATTACACAAGTACTGCAATGTATGGATTTTGGAACACATGAGGCAACAAATCAATGTGGAGCAACCGAGCAAAGTCAGCAAAGTATCTAATACACAAATTTGGAAAACACAAGCTCAGATCTAATCATCTAAATGTGGAAGAAAGCAGTTACCACTACTACAAAAGGGGCTATATTGGACGGCTACATCACAGACGGTTCATACGGAACTATCTGTGCTTAAACTATCACAGACGGTTTATACTAGCAACCGTCTGTGATATTTTCACAGACGGTTATTAATACAAACCGTTTGTGATAATTGAGACATCACAGATGGTTTGTGTCCTATGAACTTTCACAGACGGTTCTTAACATGAACCGTCTGTGATAATCGAGACATCACAGACAGTTCTATTTACAAACCGTCTGTGAAAGTTGCGGACATCACATATGGTTCATATGGAGCCGTCTGTGTTTTATCCTTTGTTGTATGAACTACAGAAGCTGCTGATACAAGACTCAATTCAAGGCAAATTTATTACAAAAGTTCGAGAAAAAGATATTCTCATATGATAGTTTTCTGGGCTTCATATGCTTCTTCTTTGACTTTTGAAGTTGGAGGATCAGCCGCTGAGTTCTCGAATGCCGTGAAGATTGTCCTTGCCCTCTCTACTTCCTCCTCTAGCCTGGGCAAATCATTAGCATGGCCCATAATCTCGAAGAGGATGCCATGATAAGCTTACTCAGAATCGGCCGATTCTGCTTGATCGGCAAGGTTATCCATAAGTCTATCCACTGCCGCAAGAGTTTCCTCAGCTTTGTACACATTGTAGAGAAGAATGAGGCTGAGGGCGGTTTCCCTTTATTGAGCGGCAACAAGACACCTCCGTCGACGGCGGATGATGAGATCCAGCTGATCCAGCTGATGGATGGAAGCGAGTCGAGGAAGGAGAGCAGGGCATGAGCGAAGGAGCTGCTCTAGACTTAAATTGTTGGCCGCCTGTGTAAGGTTTTGGCCGAACAACTCATGATGGATAGATGAGAGGAAGGAGATCAAAAGAATATTAGATGTCATTATTGAGAAATCTGGCGAAGAAGATGATCAGAGAGAGGACAGTTTAGAAGAGCTGGATTAGGGTGTGCATATTTAAGCATTATCACAGACGGTTCGTATACCAAACCATCTCTGATATGTGCATTATCACAGACAGTTCGTGTAACAAACCGTCTCTAATATTTATTATCACAGACGGTTCGTATAATAAACCGTCTCTGATAATGACATGTCACCGATCCGTGGCGTATACCCTAGGATTTTGATTTCACCCGTCCATTCTCTTCACATCGAATGACAAGCACTGGTTCCTCCCACTGCTCAGCCCTTATTAATTACTCCCCATCTACCTTTCCACCAGCAGTCACACGTGAGTTCATCCACTAGCTAGCTTCCTCCGTTGTGACACCACGGTCGACTGCAGAAAACACTCTTGTCGTAAGTGTCGTGTGTCTTCTGCAGTCTCACCGTCATGCCATCCGATGCATCCAGCCTGTTCCTCGACGACGCCGATTACCTCTATGAGCTAGCACCTCCGTTGTGGCACAACGGTAGACTGCACAACACACCCTTGTCGTAAGTGTCATAAGAGTGTTTTGTGTAGTCTCACTATCATGCCACAAAGGTGGCGCTACCGCAGCATCTCCATTGCTGATGATATCCGGTCGCCATCCCATGCATCCAGCTTCTACTGTCTGCTAGGATGTCTGCTTCTTATATATTCTTGCCGTGTTAAAGAGTTGAGTTCTTTATCTTGTTATGCTGTAATGGTGGATTCTAATCTTAAAAGAAATGGAATGTGCTGGTGTATTTGTCACTATATTTGCTTGTTTTCAAAGGGCATGTGTAACATTATTTCTTGAGGCTAGCCAAAAAATAGAAAACATTTTAGGTATAGAATGAACTATCACAGACGGTTTGTGCTATAAATCGTCTATGAAGGACAATCACAGACGGTTCTATATACCAAGCGTATGTGATACTTGCCAATCACAGACGGTTGGTAACTAGAACCGTCTGTGATGCATGAGTATCACAAACGGTTTTTTGTTTGAGCCGTCTGTAATAGTTTTTTCATAGACGGTTCTAGTTACAAACCATCTGTGTTGTCTTTATCACAGACGGCTCACAAATCGTCAGTGATAATCTCCGATTGTCACTGACACATAAATACAGGCAGTTCAGAAAAAATCGTCTGTGATGATAGTTTCGAACCGTCTGTGATGACCCTTTTTTAGTAGTATACCTTAATAATTACTGGAGCCTGAACTCTAAAGGTCTATACTCTGGAGTTGACAAGGGGGCGACCGGCGGCGGCGACTAGGGCGACCGACTTGGCGATTTGCTACCTCAATCGCTTAGCCCGACGGCGACGAGTAGGGCGACTGCGTGGCCACTTAGGCCCAGTGGCAGCGAGGCGGAGACTAGGGCACAATCGAGGCGGCTCAATCGGTGTGAGTGTGTGAAGGTGATGTGTGAATGCCTCAATGCCCGCTGCCAAGCAGAGCTAGATGAGTATTTCTACCCGTACCCGTCTTACCCGTTTACCTGCCAACTAACAAACCCTAACCCTAACTCTCCGACTCCACTCAATCCCTAGTCGTCGCCCCGCCCATTCAACTCATTCGGTCATTCGACTCATTCGGCCTCTCATTCGGCCGCCCCACCACCCATTTGACTCCACTCAACCCCCAGCCGCCGCCCCGCCCGCCGAGACGCCGGATCCAGCCGCTGCCCTCCAAATCGAGCCGCCGCCCCCACCCGCCGAGACGCCGGATCCAGCCGCCGCCGTCCTCCAGATCGAGCCGCCGCCCCCACCCACCGAGACACCGGACCCAGCCGCCGTCCTCCAGATCGAGCCGCCGCCCCCACCCGCCGAGACGCCGGATCTAGCCGCCGTCCTCCAGATCGAGCCGCCGCCCCGCCGCCCCCTCCCACCCGTCGAGACACCGGATCCAGCCGCCGACGGCCTCCAGATCCAGCCAATGTGAGATTTACCTTCATCCCAAATGTTGTTTGCATCCTTTAGTTTACTAGTAGGATCCCAAATATGCTTGCAGTACATGGCACGGCTTAATGCTAAAAACATCAAGAACTTCCTCTATGCCCTAAACAAGAAGCAGATACTGTAAAATAGTTTTATCAGTAAGATTGTTTATGATGTATTGAAAATTCTTTAATCTATAATTATTCATTTGTACCATGTCGCTTCTTGAAGGATGTATGCTGGTGAAGATAGTATCATAAGGGTTAAATTGAATTTCAAATATCTGTACTTTGCATATTCATATCTAACATTATGTACTTAACCTACCATCTTCCTTAGCTTTTCCTGACCTTCCCACATTTTGTAAGAGTAAATTGATGGTGTTACACTATTAGTAATAGATATATGGTCAACTTTCAACTCTTGGACTGAAACACCTTTCTGAGTTGTTATTGTGAAGAAATACAATGTAGGTTTGCTCAAAATATATGTGTTCTGAATGGATGATTTTTGACATCTGTGTGTATTGTATCATTGGTTGTATTTCTTGTTTCTATGAAAAGACAAGATCATATAAATGTGAAATTTGCAAGGTATCTGATGCATTGGTGATGTTTGAATGTGAATATGTGATGTACTCAGTTCGCGGGTAAACGGGTGTGCCCGCGGGCGACGGGTATGGGCAAGGTTTTTTACCCGTCGTCCTTCGTGGTATGCCTGTGGGTGTAAATCGGGGTCGCGGGTATGGGTGTGGGCGAGCACTACCCGTACCCGCCGCGCCCAATTGCCATCCCTAAAGGACAACGTGGTCGGGGACCTATGTGATCGAACAGGACAACGTGGTCGGAGACCTAAGTGGTCGAACTATCCAACGTGGTCGAGAACCAGTGTAGTCGATGATTGAAAGTTCCATCTCTGTATGAGCGTCTGACCAGCGAGCAGTACTACCGGCTCTATGTGAGCGGCACTTCTAAGTTGCGGAATGACCGGCTTGTGTAGCGGTACATTTTTTTTCCAGAAAGACACCTTCGTGGAGTCTTCTTGTCCCCCGAGGAAATCGGTAGTTCCACTTGAGTGGCACGGTACTTCCGATGATCGGTGGTACCAATCTTTTCATGTTGGAATTAACGGATTTGTCTGCAACGGCTAGTTTTCTGACCGTTTGTGAGGGGAGCGGAACCATCAATCGTATAACAATGATACTTTTGATAACCCTATTTTCTGTCCCCCAATGGCAAGTTTCGAGGTGTGGGGTTTAAATACTCCCTTGTGGCTAGTTGGGGGAAGAACTTTAGCACTCTATTTCATTTCTTTGAGCTAGTGTGAGGTCCTCCTCTCAATTGTGCATGTGTTGCACCTTGTGAGCAAGGAGGAAGGCTCTAGATTGCATGTGTTGCATCTGGAGATGGATTGAGTATCCACTCGAGCTTGTGCATTCATTGCATGGGGTGAGAGTCAAGCGAGGGAATTGACTTATTACTCTTAGAGGTTGTCAACTCCTAGATGGCGTTGGAGGCATCGTGCGCAGTGATATTCTCAAATAAGATTGTGAGAAGACCCAACGAAGTGTGAAGGTTGGAGCTCACCTACACGAAGCAGGAAAGGGCTACCTCTAGTGGATTAAGGCGTTTTGGCTTAATTCATGGAGATAGTTCAATTTATTTGGGCTAATCTCAACGTGGATTAGGGGAGACCGATAAGTCTCCGAACACCACGGTAAAAAAAGAACCGTGTCTTTATGGTTTGTTTTCTTGTGCTCAATTTATATTCAAGCAATTTACATTCATAGAATTAAATTAATTGCTTGTCATCCTAGAATTGCAAACATTGACATAGCCTTAGGGTGTTGGTGCACGTAGGGGAACCTAGTTGATTTAGGTCTTATTTGTACTAAACCAAATTGATTTAAGCTTCCGTGTTATATACTTGGTTTAGACAAATAGAAATTGATAATAATTACAAGAGAATTTTTAGACCGCCTATTCACCCCCCTAGTTGGCGTCCTTGATCTTACACACATGATGAAGGATTGTCCAAATATAATAAAAGGTGTTGCTCACACATGAGGGATATGTAACAGAGGGTGATAGCGACGAATCTGATGATGATGAAGAACCATTCAATGAATCACCCCTAGTAGTGTATTGTGCTCCTAAAGATAGTACAGTTTTGATGACTCACAAGGTGAATGGTGACAACATGCTAATTGTGGATAAAGGACAGCGACGAGGCGTATTTCAAACACAATGCATAAACAAGGGCAAATGGTGCAAGCTAATGATCGATGGAGGAAGCTACAACAACATGATCAGCAAGGATGTGGTTGATGCACTCTCATTGACCACATGGCATCATTCTAAACCATACTATATACAATGGCTTCACAATATTAGCAAGCTAAAAGTTACACACAATGTTCTTATACCATTTTCAATTGATGGCTATGAAGACAAAGCGGAGTGCGACGTCGAGATTATGTACATGTGTCACATCATGTTGGGGTGTCCATGGCAGTTTAATCGCAATGTATCCACATGGGTTCAATTTGGATCCAAACCAGCATTGAAACAGATTCTTTAGGCCGAATTGATTCGGTTTTAGATGAGTTCGAGTCATTTTCTTTTGTTGAGTCCGAGTTCTTATCCAAGGTTTTCTTGCCTTTATTTTTGGTTGAACTCCATATGTCACATGTCAGTTTGTATCTTTCCATGTCATGATATTTGAGTCAGTTTTGAGTCGTGGTAGGAGTTGGCTTCGGCCAAGTGTATGGCTGTGCCTTTGAGGCACCAATATGAAGCCAGGGGGTGTACCCTATGTAAAGATTAGATCAGATTGCTTGAGTGAGAAATACAGAAAAGTCATGATGGTTTTGTGGCGCGGCGGAGAAGGGTTGTGTGAAGCCGGCAACATGCAGCTTGGACGTGGACGAGGAGGAACAGATCATCGAGGCCGCACCCAAAGGGGTGTACCTTAATTTTCTGATGATTGGCAGTACGATTGACTGTAATTCTTCACAGCCTTTCCTAAGAATTGTTTTTAACTGATGAAGTACCTGATCCCCATTCTCTTTCGTTTGATGTTCGATTCAGTCGTCAGGCTGTTCAATATCGTAGGCACCCTATATTAAAACCTTGATAACATTTTAGTTTGATGACTTGATGTGTTTAGCAGTACCATTGAAAGCGATGAGTCCTGAAATGGGGTTACTCTTTTTCCCAGGTTAGCAAGGCACAGAATCCTTCTAGGACCAAAGATGCCAAAGGTGCGTTGTACATTGTCTTCTCATCCTGCCTTCATTTTGTACCTCTTACGGTACTTTAAGGACTCTGCAATTCAATATTGGCCGCCAAAATTGGGTGTCAAAATTGATTTACAGACTTTCGGTATACGCAAACTCCTACAGTTGTGCTAGTTTTCTGAACAGGCTTTATATTGTTACACTTTTGGGGGGGGGGGGGGGGGAGAAAGCATAACTTCCTCACCGAAGTACCGAAATTGTCAAAAAAAGGTCGAAAGAGTCAGGCGTCATCCAACTCCAACAAGGTCGGGCGTATGCACCGGGGGAGTTTAGTGGGGCTTGAGCTTTGGCTCCCTCGGTGAGAGAGATTAATAAATCCAAAAAGAAAGTAGCTCTCCTTGATGAAAAGGTTAACAACAAGTATGAAATTAAAGAAGACGACGACGAAGAGAAGGAGAATAAGTGAAAATCATAAAATTAAAGAAGAGCTAATCAATCAATCAAAGAAAGAAAGAAAGTGAAATAATATACGTAAATCATAAAATTAAAGAGGAGGAGGAGTAGTGAAAATCATAAAATTTAAGAAGAGATAATCAATCAAAGAAAAAAAGAAAGAAAGAAAGTGAAATATATATGAATCTTCTTGAGTCCGAGGATGACGGTGGAGAGCTCGATAAACCTCTGGTTAATCTTCTCCCTCCGCCACCGCTCCGCGATGATGTGGTCCTGCACGTGCCCCGAAGGCACCACCGCCGTTGAGCCCCCGCCGTGAAAATGATAAGAACATTGGATAGAGTGTGGAAAAAAATACCGCATTTTGTTTCTATTGTCTCGTGATTCAAATTAGCTTAATTCTGGTATGTTTTATATGATATAAATTTTCATTGTCATTCATAATTTTCTATTATATCATTAATTTTGATATATTTTATACATAGGTGACTTATGATTACTCCGCACTCATGATGCTTTCTATTATCGAGGTAGTTACTTTCTATTTCTCTATTTTTCATTGTTTATCTCCATTCAATTTATAATTTCTATATGAATTTGAAATTTTATAAGAGTAAAAGACTAATTTTATGTCAATTTAGTTTAGACCTGCAAATAATTTAGCCTACGCTTAATTTCATTCCTAGTATCGTACCTTTTCCACGGAAACAAGTATTCTTAGTTGTGGTCCTGTGGAGGTCATTTCCCTTTTTAATTATTTTGAAGTACCTTCTCTGATCATTGTCCAATCTGTCCTAGCTAGTAGTAACGTAACTACATTTGTACTCTTTTGAAACACCTTGCCAGGTGGTTGACTAATAGCAAGCTTTCTCCGAAATCTTTTGAAGAACTACTCATCAGTGCAGTTCATTTGCCCCATGATATCTCACTGATATATGGGTCCTAGACTCACGTATCAGTGAGATATCATAGGGCAAATGAGCAAACGCCATTAAACTTTAGGGTAGGGGAGCAATTTTTCCGTTGTTATATACTAGGACCTGTTGCAATAACACTTCACACTTGCTTTTTCACACAAGCTACATCGATCACCTCCTCGAGTACACAATCTGCCCATCGGTGGTGCCGATTATACTGCTTTCTGGAACAAAATTATACGCATGCGTCATGGTTGGTGAATAGGGAATGTTTCCAGTTTTGACGTGCAATTCGTAGACTAGATTGTTTAAATCACCATATCACTGAGTAGCGCATGGTTTAGAGCATCTTCACATACATACATGGTGTTCACAGTTCAGAGCCCACCCACCCACTACACTTGCTGCAGTCCATGGCTACTTCTGAAGCTCCGAAAGCCCCAGCGCGTCCATGGTTCCATCTCGTTGCAATCCTGTTTCTTCTTCCTTCCATGCTTGGCGAGGCGGAGGCAGCGACGGTGCAGCGAGGCACTTCGCTCCGAGCTCAGGCGGCAGCGCTGCTCCGATGGAAATCCACCCTGATAAGCAGCAGCGCGTCAGCATTGAGCACCTGGAGTCCCGGCGTCCACCCCTGCAACTGGACGGGCAAATTCCAAGGCGATGGCCTTGCCGGACGGCTGAACGCACTGAACTTCCAGGCCCTGCCTTTCCTCACCATCCTTGACATCAGCAACAACGTCCTTCTCTCAGGACAGATACTGCCCACCATCGGCATGCTTCCGGTGCTTTCCACGCTGAACTTCTCCGCTAACCAGCTCAACGGAAGCATAGCTCCGACGGTCAGTGAACTAGGGAGCCTCACTGTGCTGAACCTCTCCTTCAATGGCCTCACAGGTACCATCCCTCCAACCGTTGGTAGGCTTCAGTCCTTGCAAAAACTCCACTTATACAGAAACAACCCGACTGGAATGACCACTCCTTCCCTCACCAACCTTACCATGCTCAGAGATGTAAGGCTGTTCACAAACCAGCTCTCTGGTACAATCCCCACAGAGCTGGGAAAGCTCGTGAATTTGGCAGAGCTGGATTTAGGTGATAACCACCTGACTGGTTCTATTCCTAGCAGCATTGAGAACCTAACTAAGCTAGGTTCTTAGAACTGTACTATAACTTGCTTACTGGTTGCATTCCTGACGAGATCGCGAACCTTGGAAATCTTACCGTCCTCACGATCTCAAACAATCACTTCACGGGCATAGTTCCCTCAGCTATTGCAAATTGACCAAATTGCAAGTACTAGCAGCCAGCAGGAGCAACTTGAGCGGCCACCTTCCTGAGCAAATAGGACGTCTCACTGATCTTCGTGAGCTCTACCTTTTCGGCAATCAGCTCACTGGGAGCATTCCTCCAAGCCTCAGAAATTTGACGAGGCTCTCATATTTGTACCTTTATGACAACTACTTCTTTGGGTCCATTCCTTATGAGCCAGGGAGCCTTGCCAATCTTCAGGAACTTAGCCTCTCCTCCAATGCTTTGGACGGTCAGTTGCCATCTAGTATAGGAAACATGACCTCCCTCACCTCCCTTCGCCTTCAAAACAATAATCTTTCCGGCACAATCCCAGCTGAGCTAGGAAATCTAGGGAGTTTAGTGGATCTTTACCTCTACTTCAACAAGTTATCCGATTCAGTCCCTCAAAGCTTTGGAAATTTCAAGAACATGACAGATTTGATGTTGTTCGGCAATAGACTCTCTAGACCTTTGCCTCAGACACTTTCAAATCTTACCAATTTAGTGGACATTCAGTTGAGCTACAACAATTTCACCGGACACTTGCCAGACTTGTGCCAAGGTAAAAAGCTGCAGTGGTTTTCTGCAACTAACAACCACTTCAGCTGTTCCTTTCCAAGGAGTTTCAAGGACTGAAGTTCCTTAATCATCCTTTCCAAGGAGTTTCAAGGACTGAAGTTCCTTAATCATCCTCGATATCATGTTTAATCAGATGGATGAAATATAACACAAGAACTTGGGGTGTACCCACATCTGGAATTTGTTGAATTAACCTCAAACAAACTGCACGGTCAGCTTTCACCAAACTGATGTTCGTGTCATAACTTGATAGAACTGCATTTAGCAAAAAACATGATTACTGGTCATATACCTCATGAGCTCACAAAGCTAACAAATCTAAGAAAGCTCGATCTCCATTCAAAAAGGCTGACAGGGGAGATACCTTCTGAAATTGGCAAGCTTGTCAACCTGTACTTGCTGGATTTAAGCCAAAATAATAAATCTGGAAACATTCCTCAACACATTGTTCAAATGGATGTTCTTGAGGTCCTCGATCTGTCAAGCAATCGACTAAATGGAACAATACCGGAAGAACTTGGGCAAGGTGCGAGGCTACAATCAGTGAAATTGAACAACAGCTTAACCGGAAGTCTTCCTGGTTCCATAAGCAACCTGATTCACCTACAGACAACACTAGATGTTAGCCATAACAATCTAAGTGGTGCCATACCGCCAGAAATAGGGAAACTAGATATGTTGGTAACCATAAACCTCTCCCACAATCAATTCAGTGGAAGCATTCCATACTCGACTAAAGGTCTGCGAAGCTTGTCCATATTTGATGTGTCGTACAACAATTTACAAGGCATGGTTCCAAGAGGGATCCACAATGCCTCAGCAGAATGGTTTCATCACAACGAAGGTCTTTGTGGAGAGCTGGCTGGCCTTCCATCTTGTCATTCTGTTGCTGTACGTCATAAGCACAAAGGTCAAACCTTGATGTTAAAAGTTGGTATCCCTATTTTGGCAGCTATTACTTGTGTAACTGTATGTATCAGTATCATTACTACTTTGATTTGGAGGAAGAAATCTTCTCGAGAAAGTGACACTGTAAAAAGAACGGATATCTTCTCCATATGGAACTTCAATGGAAAATAGCATTTGAGGATATTATCAATGCAACGGGTAATTTTGATGAGAAACATTGCATTGGAGAGGGAGGTATGGTCATGTCTACGAGGCAAATCTCCCAGATGTGCAAGTGGTTGCAGTCAACCTCGGTAGGACCGAAAGACAACAGAGAGGGTGAATGGTGATATCCAAAATTTTCCCTCAAGTATTCTAGATCTTCTTTTCAAATAACTACAGAATTACTGAGAATAGGATCATTTGCCAAAATCCCAAATCAAATCAACCAAAAAAATCAAAACTGGAAGAAATCAAACCCTGGAGGTCTGACCTCCAATACAGGGCTGGTCTGATCTCTATTCTAGCGGTCTGACCGCTATGAACAGTAATTTCAGGCGAAGGAACTGTAAAAACAACACTATTGCGAATACAAAAAAACCACGTAACTTCTTATCCGATGATCCAAATACCATGAGACTTTGCACACACCTTGCTCAAGATCTCAGAAACCTATTATTTGTATGGATCACAGAAATCCATATCAAAGTTCAGACCTTTTTCATATTGAAGCAAGATTGCATCAAAACGGGCAAAATACGAAAATGGTGAATATGACTTGCTCATGGCTAGAGGATGATTAAGATGGCTTTAGATGTATTTCTACATGTCATAGCAAGCAAGAATATCGAAGAAATCAAGCCAAAAAAAATGTCGGATCACAAAATCACTTGTTGAGGCCAAAATCAAGCAAAACCGAGAAACTTCGTGAACTTGCAATTAAAAGTGCCTAGATAGGTAGAGATTGATTTCCAGAGACTATCTTCATCTCTTAAACATTCTAAATCCAGCAAGATCAATAAAAGGGAAGAGAAGAGGGAAAACCAACCAAATCAAGTGCAAATCAATCAACACAAGAAATATTCATGGAGATGAACAAACATTGATGTATTGCTACTTGAGGAGAAAAGTTTTATAATCACTCTACCTTAGAAGACAGAGAGCACACCACAGCACTCTTCTCTCAAACCTTAGCCCTAACACTTGTAAATACTTAGAGAGAATGGTTCGATGATTAGCTACAAGTCTCCATCCCAACCTGTTAAATAGACGGGCTAGCCAACCACATCTAACCTTTAGTGGATGCAATCTACTTAGCACAATGGGGAAACCCGATAACCCCCCGCACATGGGTTTTAACTCACACTCGAACACTAATGCATACTTTTCAAAGCGCATAAACCCAAATCGGCTAAATCCTTAAACTTGATCCAACTTTATCTTCTTGGCTTTTCCTTGACCTAAACCACTCTCCAAGCGCCGTGGTTTTGCTTCAAGGTAGTTTCTAGTATTTCAACGAAACTACCATAATACCCTTTCTTGACTTGGTCATCTCCTTTTATCGCAAGCAATCACCATACTTGCCACATATAGATACACTATTGGCTTTCTACGCGTCGGCAAGTCTCTCTCATTCCAGTTTCACTGAACCACGCCTTACTTGGACCGACCAAGTTACATGATACAATCTGCCATTCAAACTTCCCTTCAATATTTCCCACATTTCTCGTGCCATGCTTGAGCTCAGCCATCTCACATGGACTCCTTGATCATTCTGGATCTCGGCTCCTCCATGAACGTAGGCCTGATCCCCGCCGTTGACCATGGTAACTCCAAGCAACCCTGCACATCCAAAGACAAATAATCGTTTCTGGACGCAAGTTCTTCACAACTTAACCCACATTAGTAGTAACATGACCTTGGTTACCAAAACTCATTCCGTGACTTCAAACCACAAAAACCAAAAACTGGCCGAAGCACTGCACAGCCTAGCTGGTTTGACCGGAATTCACACCCGATTAGACCGCTGACACACTCCAGTCAGACTGGATTTCAAAACCGGTCAGACCGGCCTGGCTGAAGACAGTTCCTGAAAAACTCCAACAAAATGCAATTCAATTTTCACCTTCCCAAATTGCAATGGTTTATCACAATATAATACAGGACTCTCTCACATGGTCCTTCAAAATAGATACATGATGAACAAAGTTTTCATCACAAGATTGAAGTGCTAACAAAGATCCGCCAGAGCCGCATCGTGAAGCTGTATGGATTTTGTTCCCATCGCCAATACAAGTTTCTACCAATATATAGAGAAAGGGAGCCTAGCTTCCGTCGTAAGTAACATGGAGCAAGCGGTTCGATTTGATTGGCAAAAAGGGCAACTCTAATAAAGCATGTCACACAAGCTACGGATGGATTCTTTTCTGCTGCAACTTATGATTTATGGCCATGGCTTATGGTTTTTAGCCCTAGTGCGAGCGTTTGAACGAATAAACCGAATGTTGATAGCCGTTTCAAAAGGACGACGAAGAAACAGTCCTGTTTATTTGTTCGAGAGAAGGCATAAATCATAAGCCTCAAGCTAAAAAGAACTAGGTCTGTATCCTAGCTGCATTATGATTGCCATCCACCTATAATCCATCATGACATAACAAGTAGTGACATTTTGTTAGATTTTGAATACAAGGCTTTCGTCTCAGACTTCGGCGCAGCAAGGATTCTAAAACCTGATTTGTAACGCCCCCAATTTTTGGGACCAGGGACGTCGTACGGCCTGCAACAGCCCAGGAGTTCTGTTGCGGCTTAACGGTGTATCATGCCTGCTTATAAGCCCTTTAAAAAGAGTTAATTGGATTAAAGTAAGACCTAATGGCCAGCTTTAACGACAATAAGGGCATCCAAGCCCAAAACTTAACTTACATACAGAAGAGCCGAAGAAAACTCCACAGGAACGCTTGAGTGCGGTCGTAACCCTAATGCGAAATCTTGAATTGCTTCCTTTTTCTTCTGGTATCTGTTGGGGAAAAATTATGCAAGCCTGAGTACTCCGACCCCGTACTCAACAAATCACAGGTGGAAAATGCTATATAACTATATGCCAGGATTCTCGAGTGGAGGGAGTATAGTGTTTTATTAAGAGGTGGATGCAATTTTATTTGCAAACGAATAAACTTTTAAAACAATTGCTCCTTAAGATCAGGGGTTTTCTGTTATCAGATAAAATCTCATCATTATTCAATTTAACAACCTCAGAAACACTACTTATGCCTCGTTGTTGGAATCACCCAATTAACACAGCTTCATTAACCGGAAGCACGGCGTATTCGAATACCATTTATTTCACTCTGCAGAGCTGCCCTGCTTTACCCACAAGATTTCTTAACCCACGTCTGGCATTAAGAAAACATGGCTTTTCGCTGCTCAATTCTTTATATAGCCTCTACTATAAGCCCAGACCACTCCTGACTTACACCAATAAGCTCAAGATACCTCTGACTTATCTCAGCCTACTATTGTGCGGCTCACATAACACATGATCGAGGTTCAGATCGATCGGTCAGATTGTTCAAATAAAATAACCAACTTCCATATGGCCCTACTCAGCCCCTTCCGTATGTACTCGCACGGTGCCTCCAGACTGCGTCTGTAGAGGTTCAATCGAACTTGAGCAGCTACTAGACCAGGGTTGACGTATCAACACTTGTGGTTGGGCGATCACTGTGTCTCTTACTTAGCACAAGGTTCTTGCCCTTATCTTTTTCCTGAGGTCCGCAGCCTCAGGCTCAGGGTAAAGCGGTGGACGAAGTCCTCCACGGACCTCCACACCATTTTTACCCTAACTTGCACACCAGCACGGGTAAAGCGGTGGACGAAGTCCTCCACGGACCTCCACACCCTTTTTACCCTAACTTGCACACCAGCATCACCGGCCTAGGGTACGGTGTCCCATACCACCCTACCCTCTCCGGGTTTTTCAATTCTACCGGCCAACGGCCAGAGTCACTTAGTAGTGTAACATGTTGAATGAAATGATATTGTATACATTTACATCATATATTAATTCTTACTAAGGTTGTCAAGGTGAATATGGCCATCAAGGTAAACAGGGCTCTTTATCGGTGGTAGGATTATCTAGGTAGCATGCCATTCTAAACCTTTGTTTTAAGCAATTATCAGTTCGCAACTATCAATAATGAAAATACATTAAATAAATAATGTAATTTAATGGGACTCAATATGATCAAAAACATGTGACTTGCCTCTTGGTCCTTAGTCTCTGATTATCTTCACTTGATCTTCGGGGTGAGCATCGATTTCTTTAACTGCTCTTGTAGTCCTTCTGTTGACCAACTTGCATGGTCCGAGTACTAGCGTAGAAAAATGAACATATATTAGTTCCTGCTTTGCAGAATGCAAGCTGGGAACAAAATACAAACATACAATCCAAAAGGACATAAAGAAAAGAGGCGGGGTGGCCAGGGTTTAGGTGGTGAAGAGTTTGGCTTAACGGGATCGAACTTAGGCTATGGTTTTAGGATAATCGACAATGCAAAAAGGCATTGTATGGATTTCGATGGACGAAGAAGAGTATGGATGGTGTCGGATTCTTGGGTGAGAATATTTCTCAAAGCTGTCTAGGACCTAAGTGGTAAAGCGAGGTTGAAAGGGTGTAGATGTGCTTAAGCCAATAAAAATTAAAAAGGGCACAATTGCTAATAGGGTTTCGTTGAACGAGAAAAAGTTCGGACTGAATTAAGGTTTAGAGCTTGGGTCGGATTTTTAGAGGTTCTATGGATTATTGGTATCCGATATGGGAGAATGAACCGGGTAAGTGAGTTGGGTTAGGCGGCCAAGGTTCAATGGTGCTTGGTAAGTTGACACGGCTACAACTGGATTTGCTAGATTCCGGGCTATTAAAAGATGTATATGGGTGTTAGGCAGATTCGGAGAAATAAAGATAGAATCTTAGAAGTGGATGGTCAATCCTTGAACTGAATGGATTTGAATTCTATTAAGATTTATTTTGGGTAACAAAGAGTAATTTGAATTTACGGAGAATCGAGATTTAAATTTATACGATTTAATTTGGAGACATGGAGATTATTTTTGGATTCAAGATATTGCTGGTCAAAATGGGGTGAGTGGGTGTTTTTGGGATTTTTGGCTTTTTCTAGGATTTTTGGAGAAATAGATTCCAAATTTGAATTTGGGATATTAAATTGGTCAAAATGATGTATTTTGGTATTTTTGGGGCTTCTAGATTTTTCTGGGATTTTTAACGATTTTTCTGAATTTTTAACATGGATGAACAGTACCGGCCAGGGTTTACTGTTCATCAGGCTCAGTCGGGCGCAACCAGCTCGGGCGAGTGGACTCAGTGCAGCCGAGTCGAAGCGATGCGGTCGGAGGAACAGTGCACGTGTGCACTGTTCTTCTTCCCCATTCGGCCCGCGCGTGTGGAGAGAACAGGGGACGACGGCGGGAGCTAGCGACGGCGGTCCAGTGGCTTGCGGCGGGAACCGAGACCACGGAGGGGTAGTTTACGGCCTGGGAAACCCGTTTTTGGGGTCGATGGCGGCCGGGGAAGCGGCGTTCGCCGGTGGCGAGCTCTTCCTCTTTTGTAGCTCTTTGGAAACTGCGGTCACCAGGGGACTTCCTAGGGCAATTGGACCAGTGTTTGAGCATCACTAGGGTTTGGGTGAGGTCACTGGAGAGTTGGCTCAAGCTGGAAAAGCTCGAGTTGGGCTGGCCACGGCGGTGGGTGGATCACGGCGCCGGAGAAGAGAGGACAAGGGGAAGCTTGGCCGATGGTTCGAAAGTTCTTTGGGGGCCTTGAGGGAGCTACGGAAGCAAGGAATCGGATTGCAATCGGATGAATCGATGGGATGGCAATTAGGGCTCACCTTCGGTTTCTTGGCAATGGCCGGCGGTGAGGACGACGAGAAGCTAATCGGGCGGACAGGGATCGTCACTGAGATGTGTAAGAGAGGTTGGGGTGGTCTCTGGCTTTCACGTGCGTCCGGAGGCGGTTCGACGCCACAAGAGGTCAAGGTGGCGCCAGCTCACATGGCGTGAGAAGGGCCGGGAGAGGGGGAAGCTGGCAGGGGCGTAGCTGGCGACTTGGGGAGGAAGTAGCGAGCTGGCAAGAAGAGGAAGGCGCGAGAAGGAGGTTCGGTGGCGAAGACCAGGTGGCGGCGGTGGATTTTTGTCGGACGGCACAGGGAGGTGGCGCCAAGGGTAGAGGAGCAGCTGTGCTTTGAGATTCGTGCTCCATTTGGTTTCAAGATTAATGCAAATTATGCTCAAGAACTTCAATTTGCAAATGAAATCTGAAATTCAATTAAACTTAAAATTTTTGAAAAATTTGGGTCGTTTCATGATTCATGAAATTGGAGTGCACTGGCAGGGACATATTTCTACATTGCACAAGGTCTAGACACAAGCCGTCCTGCCACACTAAAAACAGTTAGCTATATTCCTTACTAAATTTTCTGTCTAATTATGCTGCCTTGTTTGATGTAGAACTTTCCTACACATCCTTGGTCACCGAGAAATGCGATGTCTACAGCTTCGGCGTAGTGGTGTTAGAGGTGCTGATGGGAAAGCATCCAGGGGATTTTCTAAACAGCCCTACTTTCCTCCAAGAGCGAGACACGATCCTTGAAGAGCATCTCGACCACCGTCTTCTGGCACCCAAATTCGATGAGGCAGAAGATAGGATGCGGTTTATTTCGGTAGCATTTCAGTGCCTACAGGCTTCTCCCCAAGAGAGGCCAAATATGCAGCAGGTGAATCAAGCACTTAGTGTTCGATTGAATTTGGTAGCTGCATACCTTCAAGTAAAAAATGCTACAGAAAAAGCAAGACAAAACAAAGTATTGCGACAGAGCTTGTAGTGGTGGACTTTATTCGGAATATGATTGTGATATACTACCACTCTACCGGTAATAGTGTGGCTTGCCAAATAGTGTGTGGCAGTTACGAGCTATTGTTGCAAGCAAAAATGGGGTGAGTTTGTTCTTGTTGTAGCTCCCAGCTAGCTACGTTCTCATCTGAAACACAATTGTGATCCTTGAATACAATGTGAAAATTGAACCACTAGCAGGGGAAAAAATTACCGCGGTATATATGACTGACTATATCTACTGATGTTTCTTTGCCCAAGAACAAGAGGTTTAGTTTCTCACTCCAAGGAGAGCGTAGGAGTAGGACCGATGCATTGCAGTAATGTAGTATTGTTTTGGTGAGAAATAGAATGAAATCGATGCCCACCCGGATTCCCACTCCCAGCTCACCTTGTGCCGATCCGCTCCGCGTGCGTCTCCGACTCGGAGCACTCCCCTCCCCCCTCCGGCGAATCCCATGGATGATGCCTGATGGCTTGTCCTCGCGCTCGACCTTCGCCTCCCATTCTCTTCTCTTCTCTCCTCTCTTCTCTCCAGCGAATCATACATCCATCGGCGGCGGCGGCTGCGCTTCGCGACCAGAGCATTTCCATGGGCCGGGCCTGACCTAATTAAACAGCAAACCGGCCCATTTGGAAAAGCGGCGACGCCATCGCCCGGGCCTGGCGCCATGCATGGTACACCAGCTCTCGCCAACAAAGGGCACCTAGCTAATTGCCTCCTGCAATTAATCCTCTCAAAAAGAAAAGAAAAATCTTTTTCGACTCATGCATTCACAGATCTCTCTCTCTCTCTCTCTCTCAGAGACACATGCAGGAAATGTGTTGTTTCTTTTTGTGGTTGCACCTCTCTTGGACTTGGACTGCATGCAATGCATATCCTCGATCGTTTTTGTGATGTAGATAGGTCACGAGAATAACTCCATCGATGGAGTTTTATCTTCCGTTCAAAAGCATGCACGCATAATCCATGCACGTACGTGCTAGCTTTTAATTGTTGCGTGTGAAACAGACAAACAAACACTAGCTCTCCCTTACAGTATTAACGCTAGATATGAAGTAGGGTTGATTAATTCTTTTAGGTTGTGGCTTTTACGTTTAGGCTGTAGTTTTTGAACTCAATTTTGATCAGTATAATTGAATTTGATATAGTCTTACTATAATTTACGTGTAAATTCCGTCTTAAACAATTACACCGTTAAAGAGCTGGTTATGAAAAAGGCTATTAATCTCTTTGGTGAATCAAATTTTAAGGGTATCTCCAATGGTCTGAGTCAGCTAGCTATATGCATATACACATCAGCATATATCCTATGTGGAGGAAAGAGAGTATGCAAAAAAAATCGAGCCAACTCTTCCTTAGGGCATCTCCAATGGTCTGAGTCAGCTAGCTATATGCATGTACACATCAGCATATATCCTATGTGGAGGAAAGAGAGTATGCAAAAAAAATCGAGCTAGCTCTTCCTTAAACACTAGTCTATAACGCTAAACGAGGCAGCCTCTATAAATTCTGTGTGTGCATGTAAGCATCAAATAGCTCCAATGGTTATAGCTAGCAACTAACTATAAGACTTCCACATCATCTATATAGTACACACTAAAGTTAGCATTCTAAAGAACTATCTATAAAGATAGCTATTTGATGCTTACATGCACACACAGAATTTATAGAGGCTGTCTCGTTTGGCGTTATAGACTAGTGCTTAAGGAAGAGCTGGCTCGATTTTTTTTTTGCATACTCTCTTTCCTCCACATAGGATATATACTGATGTGTACATACATATAGCTAGCTGACTCAGACCATTGGAGATGCCCTAAATAGTTCTTTAGAATGCTAGCTTTAGTGTGTACTATATAAATGATGTGGAAGTCTTATAGTTAGTTGCTAGCTATAACCATTGGAGATGCCCTTAAGCACTAGTCTATAACGCCAAACGAGGCAGTCTCTATAAATTCTGTGTATGCATGTAAGCATCAAATAGCTATCCTTATAGATAGTTCTTTAGAATGTTAGCTTTAGTGTGTACTATATAAATGATGTGGAAGTCTTATAGTTAGTTGCTAGCTATAATCATTGGAGATGCCCTAAGTTAGCTAAAATTTTTATCCAATGGTTTGTACTGTGATATTGGAGTATCACACATTTCATCTCATACATTCCGGGACGCAGTAATTCATCCTTTGCAATTTGATTATAAAAAAATCAAGTGGCCAAATAGGTAAACGTGGTCTAACTAAACAAGATTATCATAATTCACCGTAATGCCGAAGGAACCGTAAGCAAGCTCATGTACTGTGCGATCCTTTGTATGGCCACCCGTGCACCACCCAAAGCTCAACCTTTTAAGGAAAAGTCCTCAATTTATATTAATAAGCACGACAGAACACACTCCAAAGAGTTACACTTAAATCCAGCCAAAAAAACAGTATGTCTGGACTAAACTGTAAACCGATCGACGTGAACTTCGTCGCTCCAGATAAGCTCCCTGCTAAAAAAAGATTTATGTTAAACGTCTCATCATAAATATTTCATTAAAACCGTCAGTATTAAATGTAATTACAAACAGTTTAGATTTAGAAACCATTTATATCGCTACCAGCGCTAAAAACCGTCTGTGAAAAGATAATATCATAAACGATTCATGGTGAGCGTCATCTATAAAGTATCACAGACGGTTCTTACCAAGAACCATTTGTGATATTACCAAATATCACAGACTGTTTTTTATTTAAACCGTCTGTGATACTTCACAGACGATTTATGATCTGGTGTTATTACTGATCTATAAACTCAGACGACTTACGAAACCATTTGTGATGATTTTTTCTGTAGTAGTGGTTTCGTCGGAGATGGAGGGGATGGTCGGCGCTGAAGAAGCCGTCGGGGATGTTGTCGACGACCGGCAAAGACCTTGAAGGAATTCTTCCGGGCGGGAGGCGTTGCTCAAATCGGGGCCGCCGATCCACCGCGGAACTCGCCCGTGATAAGAGGTAATTAACAAGATGAGATGGCGTACGTGTCACCGGCGTAGGAGATATTGGGGGAAGCAAATCCGGTCGCAAGGGTTTTTTTTTGCAACAAGTTGCTTAATTAGCTAGGCCAGTAGCAGCACCTCTCTTAATTTTGAACGACGTTGGACGGACGAAGAACCCAGCCGCCCGGTAACGTGAGCCACCAAAAGATGCATACGATGCAGCCAGTCAAGCCTAGGGTTGGAAAACCTAAATTTTTGGCTGCAATTGGCAGGACCCATCCATGGATCTCAACATATCATCTTCACGTACACGCCCACATCGACATCAACTCGATCACCAAGTAGCAGCAGCCAGTGGCGCCTCCTTTCTCTGCTCGAGGTCTCGTGCATGTGCCGTCCCAGCTCCCTCTCTTTCCTCTCCTTCTCCTCCGTCGTCGTTTTCACGCACACAAAAACCCTAGCCCCTCCTATCCGATAGATCCGACCGGATTTATTAATATCCAACGATCCGGGATGGCTACGTGCACGATCCAAACACAATAAAATACCGAGCCAAGTCCTTGCATAATTCAACACGAGTGACAGTCACGCACGCATGTTGGCAGGCCACCTACTAAATGCGATTTCCAAGCTTCGATCGACGCCGTGATTGACGTATGGGTTATGTTAACCTCGAGCTTTCAAACGACTGATACTGGCACATCGACCTGCGGTCAATTGTTCCGCTCTCGAAGAGCAATTAATTCATGTAAGAAAAATGCATGATTAGTGCTGCTACATGTACCTATCGATGTGTTGTAATGGGTGGTTCGGAATCGATTCGTTCGGCTTCATCGACCTGGAGGTCCTCGAGCCTGCCGTGCCGATCTTAATTAGTTTATCGTGTGAGTACTTTGAAGGCTAGCAGCGCGCTGTATGCATGATTAATTAGTGTGGGTTCCCTTTGATTGCGGTTAATATATTTTGGCTATAGCGTGAGCGTTTCTACGAATGATCGGAATGCCGGTTAGCCGATAAACCACTTTGAAAAGAAGATAGAGAGGCGGTCTTGTTTGTTTATTTGTTCGTTCGAAGGAACCCGTAAGCCAAACCCTGTTCTTTTGGCCTACGGTCGATGGATTTTGTATGTGCTTTTTAAGATGATAGTGGATAGTGGAGACGCCAATACGGACGATGTATATGATTTTAGGCTCAAAAAATCACTTGTAGAATTTATTTAAAAAATCATCATATTATTTTTAACTTTCGGATAAATCAAAGTAAAAAAAAGGGAACATATGAACTGAAAAGTAGTTAGTACGTGGTGGATCATACTGTATATCAGCGTGTGAAAGCAGGCTGCAGACGGGGTTTAAAGATCTACTGCTACCAAGTTGGACGAAAAAAGAAGACGAAAACTAACATACCGTGCCGACATAGCAAACCAGCGTTGAAAGCTACACATCCATGTCGCCATCGAGCCGGCAAAATAACAAAAAAAAAACGAAGTACTTTTTTTCTTATTTGGTACGGGCACGACGTATTCTGAAATGCTAAAAATTACTAGTACTACTAACTTTCTCTCTCTCTTCGTATAGTTTTCGCTTTTTTTTTTCTGTGCTGCATAAATTCACTGCAAGATGGTTTTGATTAATTTGCTTGTGTGCAAGACTGACTGTTTGGTAATTAACTTGGGTATATTGGTTAGGGCCTCTATCGTGAACGAATCAAATCAAATTAATTAAAGGTAAATGTATCCTGAAAGCAAAGCTTATCCTAGTACTATACTTTCAGCTAGCTTGCCGGCCTAATTAGTGTAGTACGTAAAGTAAGAAAAGACCAAGGTGCCATTTGGTTGGGCTAAAATGAGAAATTTCGATATTTGACACTGAATACGTACGCCTCTTAACTTTTAACCCCTAATTCGCACGCCTTTGAAAATTTAACCCTGTCACTGCGAATTCTTTTGATTCAAGGGATTCTCTTCATTTTCGCAATGACAAATGTCAAAATATAAAAGGAGAGAAAATAAGGAGAATCCCTTGAATCAAAAGAATTCGCAGTGACAGGGTTAAATTTCCAAATGCGTGCGAATTGGGGGTTAAAAGTTGAGAGGCGCACGTATTCAGTGTCAAATATCGAAATTTCTCGGCTAAAATAAGCTAACTTATGACTAAAATTATACTACTAGCTGGCTGAAATTATACTGTAGCTAATGGTGACTTATTTGATGTAACTAAATTTAAAAAAATAAAAATGGGAAAAAATATGTTATCCCATCACGGACAATGCAAACGAATACGGAAAAAAAAGAACCGGCAAAAAGCTCAAAAAAGCCAAAAAAAAAAGTTAGAAAAAAACAAAATTTAGGAATAGTAAATAATAAGCCAAAAGTCATAAATTCAAACCGAAATGAGTAAGGCCCTAATTTGCACCTTTACCAAATCGATCTATGGAGGGTTAGAGATAGCAACACATGATTTTGTGTTGTTAACTATACTAGTATACACTAGCAGTGCAGCTTTGTTTGGTGGAGATGAATGGTTCATTTGGGTTGATGGCTTATGGTTTAAATATTTAAATTTCGATTATTCGTAAAAAGTAGTACACATAGGAAAATAGTCGCATACGATTTGGTCGGTATAGCTGAACTTAGTACATTTTTTACTATAATCTTTCTATTAACCCTGTCTTAAAAAATATACCATTTAAAAGTTAATTACTATAAATAGTACAAACATAAGTCATATATAAACCCAACCACACCCATCCGAAAACTTTGACCATGCAAAGGTAGATTGGAGTCTGAAATGCACGGCGCAATTGCGTCGAAGCTAGCATGCAAGCTTTGGGATGCAGACATATTAGGTCTAGATTTCTCCTAAGATGTTCCCAAACCCTCAATTTCTTCTTTGCTTTGATCTCGAACAATGATTCCTGATGAACATATCACGAAGATACGCCTTCATTATTATTCCATAAAAGGCAAATTAAGGATGTGATCCCATATGATCGATAGGCTTCGGGTTCAAATCTAAGCTCAAGCAATGGTACTAATAAAACCCTACGTCGAAAGGGGTCTGAATGAAAGTTGGTAAAGTGCCGAGTCACAAACGCACGCACATTGAGCCTTAAACAAGCCGAATTTATCCTACAGTGATCCTACGTGGCTGTCAAAAATACTCAAAAAAGAAACGGAAATCTTTGTTTCCGCGCATGCGCACATTGGCTCCACGCGCCGCACGCATTTGAGTGTCGTATCCAATCAATCCTCTTTACTTTTGCTCCTCCGACACAAGAGCGTATGATTGGTTGCTGCACAAATGCCTGTGATTCACCACCTACTTAATTAATGTATGCCTTTACTCAAATCAATAGAAAAAAGTAGAGGGAATCGTTATCTTAAGTTTGCTCTTGGAATTATACTGATTTGCTCTCAAACTTATCATGAATTTGCTTATCAAATTTATCCCCATTTTGCTTTTGAATTTTATTTTTGATTTGCTCTCGGAATTATCCTAAGTTTTGCTTTTCAAAAATATCTTGAATTTACTCTTAGAATTATGTTGATTTGCTCTAAAATTTATCTTGAATTTTGCTTTATGAATTATTCTGATTTGCTCTCAAACTTATAACGATTTGCTCTCAACATTATTCTGAGATTGCTTGCTTCTTGAAGTGTCTAGCCAATAAGAAACCGGCTACTGTGTTTATGGAATTGGCATGATAAGGGGATTAGATGGAAAGAGCTATGAATTTTATTTGATATTTTTTTACTATAAATTATACATCTTTTTTTCTATTGTATCGTTTAGCTCTTTTATATGATATACATGCGAAAGGATCAACCGATGTGCGATCGGTCTGTCGCCATGCTAAAAAAGAAAAAGAAGACACGCTGGTGCATGAATCGTGCCCCCCCTGGAACCTCTCAGTGGTGTATACCAGCTTTGTCCCTATCCGTGACGCAACGGGCAATCCAGTTGAAAATACATCCATACATACGTACATAGCACCAATTATGTATTCTGAGATAAATACAAACACAAAATAAAAAGAGAACAAAAAGAGAGAAACGTACGGACGCAAGACCGACGTGGCGACACACGCGGCAGCCCAAAATGCCTCCGGTTTTAATTTATTGATCCAGGAGTACCTATCATTCAGAGTGCCAAATGGCCAGATAAATCTGAGATTAAAACAGTGTATTTTCTTTACGGAGAACTTTGAGTAATATTCACTCATTCACCTAGTAGTAATTTATATTGTTTAGGCTATGACTGATACCGTTTAGCTATGACTGCTTAGGCCTCGTTTGGCACGGCTCCACTTCACAAGTGAAGCTGTTTTTTTTACTTCACAAGTGGAGCTGGGTGAAGCTACTTTTTCAGCTCCACTCAAGGAGCTACTTTTGTCTCAGCAGGTTTTAAGGGACTCCTTGGGTGGAGCTATTTTTTTTGTACCCTATTTGGCACAAAACGGTTCTAAACAGCTCCAGGAGCTGATGGTGAAACTGTGCCAAACGGGACCTTAGTCTGGTAAACAGTGTGATGCTGCAGTAAGCGTGAAGCACGGGGCCGGCGAAAGCACCGAGAAGTGCCGCGGTTGTGTAATTGCTCGACGACGTATAGCCGGGGAAAATAAAATAAGAATAGCCTGGGACCACCTTAGAACCCATCTGGTCCGTCCGATCGATATCCGACGGCTACGAGCCGCCAGCGTTTGGGCGACGGGAGGCCCACATGTCAGGTAGATCGGAGGCGTCGGGCGGCCAACAACCACTTGGCTCCGCCTCTCCCTTTCTTGCCTTTTGCCCGCCATTAATGGCTTCCTCCGTCTCTCTCCACCTCCGCCTCCTATTTCCCCTTCTAGAAGAGGTCTCTCTCTCTCTCTCTCCCTCTAGTATCCATCGCTCCCTCTCTGGCGCGAAAGGTCAGCCCACCCTTGGCTCGAGCCCGATAACGCACGAGATATCCCTTCCCTAGTTCCCTTCCCTTGGCTGATTTCCATTCGAACAAAGGTCTCGCCTTTTAGAGTCTTCTCCCCATCTACCATCTATCCCTCTCCCCCCCTTGCGAGCGTTTGTTAGTTGTGAGGAGAAGGAGAGGAGGTGTCCTGATTTTGGGTGTGGGTGCTGCTGGGTAATTTATTTGCTTGTGATTCGATTTGGCTGCTCTGTTCGTTTATTTCAGTTGCTGCCTTCTCGTTCTTGGCCGATTCGGTTCGAGCGAAAAGGGCGGCGCCTTTTTCGAGGTCGGCTTGGTGCTTCTCGATCGGGTTACTCAAGGTGCTCGTGGATTTGGGGTCCTCATCCATGGGGAATTGCTGGGGCGCCAAGATCAGCTCGGACTACCCTTCTCGCGGCGCCTCCTCCCCTTCAGGTGCGTATGACCTTTTGTTTTCCGCGTGTGTTCTTGGCCCAGATAGCAAAACTACTACTCTAATCGGAGTACTAATTTGTGCTGAACAGGCTTGTTATTTTTTTCAGTTCTTTTCTGAAGTATTCGATCAGTCAATCATTAGTTTGTGTTAATTTTGTGCTCTGTCTCTACTCTTCTTTTGGACACTAGTATTAGGCGATGCGAATTCCATTTCTTTTTAACTGGCTTAAGACGGGCTTTGTAGGGTCACTTGATCACATGCTACTTTGGCTCCTAGCACTATTAGTGCCTGCTTATTAAAAATTCTATCTTGAGCTTAGGCTCTTCCTCTTGGATTGTTTCATTGTCAAGATAATCTTTCCTTCTCCAGTATAGAAGAGGAAGCTTCGAATGTAAATGCTGCATTTAACTTTATCTGACTTTTCCTATCATGTTATTAATTGTTCAGAGTGACCGCCCGCTTCTCTTGATAGCAGCTGTTAAGGAGAAGGTTGGTGCCTAGTTTTAGCGGACACAAACAAACCTGATGGCCTTTTAATCTCCACTGTAACTTTTTAATTGCTTTGCTTCCGGCTTCTCTTTAGATCGGTTTCTCTCTCTTCTGTCTGGTCTCCCTCTCCCGGTTTTTCCTCTCCCACCCCATCATTTTTTTCTCTTCTCATTTTTAACCCTTCCTATGAATTAATGCACGGGAAACCTCTTGTCCATCGGTTTCAATTTTTTTTAATTATTCTAAAAACATATTTAGTGTATTGTATCGGTGTCAATTCAAAATCATGTTATGTAAATATTTTATGAACTAAATTTATTTTTCTCTAATGTATTAAATCGATTCCTACTTAATAACTGAGATCCACGTTACATTAAAAAACCAAAAAACATAATATTGGAGATGTCTAAGTGGACAGTTCAAATCAGACAGAGGAAAGTTCAAATTTTGATGCTACCTTTTTTGGTTAAACCTATGTCCTTTTTTTTCAATGGTATTGACTATCCTATGCTGAAGGTTTAGTTTTCTTTTCTAAGCCAAGCTAAAGAGGAAGGTTCGTATTTTGGTGCGACCTAACTTATCCATGAACTTTTCGTACTTTGATGTTACACGAATCAAATAAAGAATTAGGAACAACAACTTGATTACGCTAAAATATGCTGGGCAAAAGTCTGAAAGCTTGTACTGTCGTGTGATGTTTAGGGGCAACCAGGAATGGGGCAGCCTTGAGCAACCCCAGCAGCCATGCCTCGGCGGCGTCAGTGCCGCCAACCCCACGGAGCGAGGGTGAGATTCTGGAGTCAGCAAATGTCAAGGTCTTCACCTTCAATGAGCTGAGGATCGCCACCAGAAACTTCCGGCCTGACAGTGTGCTAGGTGAAGGTGGTTTTGGATCAGTCTTCAAGGGGTGGATCGATGAGAAGACGCTCGCCCCAACTAAACCAGGCACGGGGATGGTCATTGCTGTCAAGAAGCTTAACCAGGAAGGCTACCAGGGTCACAGGGAATGGCTGGTTAGTAGCAATTATTTTGTTGGTAACAGGCTTCTTGTTTCACGTCAGTTTTGCATTGTATATGACATGGTCTTCCTTCGATTGCGCAGGCTGAAGTGAATTACCTTGGACAACTGTCGCACCCATATCTTGTGAAGCTGGTCGGGTACTGTCTCGAAGACGAACAGCGGCTTCTCGTCTATGAGTTCATGCCGCGTGGGAGTTTGGAGAATCATCTTTTTAGGAGTAAGTGTCTGGCCTTTTACTTTTCCTAGTCACCGGCTGCTATTTCCCAGTTTTGAATGAATGATGCTGAAATGTTTCAATATGCAGGGAGTTCGCATTTCCAGCCACTCTCCTGGATCCTCCGGATGAAAATTGCACTTGGAGCAGCAAAAGGGCTTGCATTTCTCCACAGTGAAAAGGCTAAAGTCATCTACCGTGATTTCAAGACCTCTAATGTCCTTCTAGATGCAGTATGAAGTTTTTAAGAATTTTCTCCTTTGAATTCACTAGATAGCTTAATTGGTCGGAGCTAATAGTCAGACAATTTATTCAGAACTATGACGCAAAGCTCTCTGATTTTGGGCTGGCAAAGGATGGGCCGACTGGTGACAACAGCCATGTCTCCACGAGGGTGATGGGGACTTACGGGTATGCCGCGCCAGAATACCTTGCAACAGGTAGTGTGGTTCTTCCATTTTCCAAATCCTAAGATGCAACTAGTACAATGAGCATGTTACACACTCACATATTGCAAGTACCTTGCTGCAGATTTAACCAAATGAGCACCAAATCTACCTGAAATATAATTGAATTGCCAGGATTATTGTAGCTAGAATTTTGCAGCCTTATTACATGTTTGGTTCACTGTCACTCTGCCACTCTTTGCATCATCCGAACGCCAAAGTGGAAGCCATTTGGAACCAAATCATCGAATTCGCTAACTGATTTCCTTCTACTTTGTGAAGGCCATCTGACCACTAAGAGCGACGTCTACAGCTTCGGAGTAGTCCTCCTAGAAATGCTGTCAGGACGCCGAGCGGTGGACAAGAACCGCCCGAACGGGGAGCACAACCTGGTGGAGTGGGCTAGGCCATACCTGACAAGCAAGCGGCGCATCTTCCGCATCCTCGACGCCCGGCTGGGCGGCCAGTACTCCCTTGCCAGGGCCCAGAAGGCTGCAGCGCTGGCATTCCAGTGCCTCTCGGTGGAGTCCAGGCACAGGCCGAGCATGGACCAGGTGGTTGCAGTATTAGAACAGCTCCAGGAAGCCAAGGTGTCAGGGAACCCTCAGCAGCCGAAGGAGTCGAGTGGTCGGAGCTTACGCGACAATGGCTCAAAGGCGTCGACGAAGGGGAAGCCTGCTGCTTCTCCAAGGCGAGTGTGAGTGAATCATGATAAGCTAGAGAGAGAGAGAGATCTGTTGAGGTGCAGAGGGATTTGTAAAGAGGCAGCGGAGTTCTGGATGATCTTTCGTTCTTGTGTAGTTTTTGCAGCTTCAAGCCTATTTGTCATGTATGTACGTGTTTTTGTATATGCTAGCGATCTGCGTTGTACAGCTTACACCCAATTCTATTCCTGTTTTCTTTTTTGAGACTAAAGGCAGGAGCTCTACCGTTTATTTTAGAGAGGAGGAATACATCAGCCGAAGAGAAATGCAACAGCCGAAGGGATATTCCAAGGCAAGCTAGCTTATTAGATCATCATGTCATTGATGGCTAAAGTACACGCACCACCTCGCCTCGCATTGATCGTGAAACCTACGGCCGAGTTGTTTTCGATTTATGATTTTTCATCAATAAATAAATGTGATGATTTTTCAATTATCGTTTTGAAGCGATTTATAGAAACAATCGTTTTGAAACAACTTTTCAACTTATCGGTATTCGATTCGTTCACGTAAACGCTGACACTATAACTAAAATCCAGCAGTCAAAAAGAATCCACCTTATGACTGAGTTTAAACCGGCTTTCAGCCGACTTATGCTCGTTCTGTCTCCAGTAGCTAGTTTTTAAACGGTACGTTTTTCAAGACGAGGTTAATAAGAAAATTATAGTAAAAAAGTGTACTGAGTTCAGCTATAGAGGTGTTTGGCAGGGTACAAGTCATCCGGCTTTTAGCAGCCGCTACAGTACCTAACTTTTAAACGGAGTATTTTCTCAAGACGGGGTTTACAAGTTAAACGTAGTACATGTTAAAAGCCCAACATCTGTAGCAGCCAAAATCGCAAGTGAGTATCGATCTCTCCATAATCTGTACCGTAAACAGACAAAATTCAAAAATTTCAGCCAAGCCATAAGCTGCAGCTAAAAAGAACAGGCCCTATACCTGCTAAAATCACATGCGACTATTTTCCTATATATACTACCTCTCACGAACAGCTAAAATTCAAATATTTAAGCCATCAGCCCAAAAAATCTACTCTATATTTTTACCTAGGTTGGGGGGGGGGGGGGGGGGGGCAATCCTTCCATGGCGGGCGTCGATGCGCCGTTCGGTTGTGGCGGAAGGGAGGGCGGTGAAGGAGGAGCGCTGCGGAAGAAGCAGGAAGGGGAGGAGGCGTCGGAGAATCATCTGGACCGGAGACTGAGGGACTAGACTACGACCCCAAACAGAGAGAATACAACTACACCTGCTACTTCTTCGGCCCAACCTGCCTCGACCACCACCTAGAGTGTACGTCGTTGATCCGTTCCTAGCATCCGTGTTGTGTTATCCCGTCCAGTTCAATTGTCTGACTGATACATACATATTAGGTCCTAATTAATTGTGTCGTGCTTTATTCTTGTCGTTAAGGATTGCTACTGTTCAAGGATATTTCAGTTCATTCCTTGATGCTATCCTGGAGCAGACATGTTCGAGGATTGCTGCCGTTAGCATTTCGAGTAAATTTGTTTCGAACCAAAGAGTCCCAATTCTTTTTATTTGGAATGGATTCTATTTAGACCTAGCTAAATGGGCTAAGCCAACCATACTGGCTGAGATCAGGGTTAACAATTTCGGCGAAAATTTCACCGAATTTCGGATTTTTCATTTGTTTCGTCGCCTAACAAAAGAAACAACGTTCGGTCAAAAATTTTTGTCGGTATTTGAATTTATGGGCCTGGCTGCCTAGTTACATACAAGCCCAACACTCCCACAGCGCAGCCCATAGCCTAGCAACTCACCGCTCACCTCGCTCACATTTGCCCTAATTCCCCAATCCCATTTGCCCTTCGGCGGCGCAGAGCAGTAGTGTAGTCTCCCTCGGTCACTCCTTACCTGATCGAATCGATGGCAGCGCAACCCACCACACCCCCATCCTCCTCCCCAATCTCTCCCGAGGAAGAAGGGCCGTGGTCGAAGGGGATAGTGGTTGAAGGGGGCAATGGTCGAAGTTAAAGGGGGCAGTGCTCGAAGTCGAAGGGGGTAGTGCTCGAAGTCGCAGTCATGATTATAACTGTAGTGCCCGTGGATGTGGTCGTAGTGTCAACTCAGAGAGCACCTGCTGATTCATTCACAACCTCCGCCACTATGAGTTCCCCCTTCAGTTGGATATCCCGTCTCCTACCCCTAGGTCACCCCCGAGATCGAGCTCCCTAACCTCGACGGCAAGACCCACAAGGTCTCGCACTCTCCATGGATTGTAACATGCTTTTGACCATGAGGTGTGATCGACGGCTTCCGATTTACGACCACAAGCGCTGGTTGATGTGTTTCGACTTACGACCACGAGGTGTGGTTGATGTCTTCCGACTTACGACCACGAGCGTTGGTCGAAGTCGAAGCCGTAGTCGAAGGGGGTTGTGGTTGAAGGGGGAACTGGTCAACGTCAAAGGGCTGTGGTCAAAAGGGATAGTGGTCAGAGGGGGCAGTAGTCGAAGTCGAGGCCGTGGTTGAAGTCGACGCCGTGGTCAAAGTCAAGGCCATGGTCGAAGGGGGCCATAGTCGAAGGGGGTCATGGTCGACATCGAAGGGCTGTGGTCGAAGTTGGGGTCGAGCAGGCTGGTGTTGGCAGTCGGGTGACAGGCATAAGCGCACCGGAGGCCTGTCAACGTATGACCACCAGCGATGGTTGACCGCTTCCGACCTACGATCACGCACGATGGTCGACCGCTCCCGACCTACGATTATGCGCGATGGTCGACGGCTTCTATCTTACAACCTCGAGGTGTGATGATGGCTTCTAATTTATGACTATGAGCACTGGTCAATGTGTTTTGACTTACGACCACGAGGTGTAGTCGATGTCTTCTGACTTACGACCACGAGCACTGATTGATGTGTTCCAACTTACGACCATGAGGTATCCTCGATGGTTTCCGACTTATGACCACAAACGATGGGTGTCGGCTTCCGATGTACGACCATAAGCTATTGTCGAAGACTCCCGATTTATGACCATGACCGATCGTCGACCGCTTCCGATCTACGATCACGTGCGATAGTCGACGGCTTCCGATTTACGACGATGAGGTGTGCTCGAGGGCTCCCGATCTACGACCACGGGGTGTGGTCGATGTCTTTCGATTTATGACCATAAGGTGTGATTAACGGCTTTCGACTTACTTGACGGATTTAAAAAATTTCAGAACATGTTTGTATGCATATTCTAAAATTTTTTACCACCCGCGAGTTTTAAAACACGTAGTATGATAAATTTTAAAAATCCATGCAACACACGGGCATTTAGCTAGTGGATAATGACAGCAAAGTTGCAATTTGCTGTAGTCATTCTCTTGTGCGTTCCATCATGTTTGCCTGTGAGAGCTGCAAAGCTTTCCTCTTTGTTTGTCCAGTGAAGAAGGCCACGTCCATCAGTTCATGCTCTGAATTAGAAATAGAAATAAACTAGGACCTGTTCGGTACAAGCTGAAACTCATCTCTTGAACTCTTGATGCTAAAAGGGGTGGAATAACACTACATGTGAACTTTTGTGTCTTCCTTTTTTTTTAACGAATTGTTGTCTTCCTCCCGAAAGCTTATTGCCTGTAGAATAAAAATAAAAAAGACTGTATAGAAGGCTCGTTATTGACATTACTAAGGGCCTGTTTGGAACAGAGGAATTTCACAGGAATTTTGCAGGAAACAGTTCAATTCCCGCAGGAATCGGAAAAAATTCCCGCATTCCAAACAGGGCCTAAACGTAGGATAGTAAAGGAAAACCAGGCCCAAGCTAGCCTGCGTGAGTTACCGATTGTCTCAAGGAAAAGGGAACGGAACGTAACAATCGCAATGTACTATTACTAGCCTAATACTCGATTCATTATGGGCCCATATTTTTGCTCTTATCCAAGGGCCAGCCCATATTTTGGCAGCGCACGATGCCTCCAGTGGCAGAGGGGAACGAACCGCTTCGGTTTAGTACCACATCGAGAGTCGAAGTCGATTGCTCGCGAAGTCCCGCTATAAGAGGAGAGCTAGCGGCGACGTTCTCCATACTTACCTGGACGGGGTCAACGGGCGATCAATAAGGCCCGTGGCCTAGGTCAGTGGCCGGCATTGCACTTGGCTGGCGCGCTGGCTTACCATCTCCCCAAGTGGGAGAGTGGACGTCGTAATTTGTGGTAGAGGGGGTACGCGTCCGCGCGGCCCCTGCCAATTCTCGAAAATCGAAATGTTGTCCCGCCCGAGTTTTCGTCTGTTCGAGATTCTTGCCATGAAGGACCAGTTTGTAGGTCCTGCTTTTTTGGTTTCCAAAAGTTATTTTTGGTTTTTCTACAATAGAATATTTTTGTTTTTTTACAATAGAATATTTTTAAAGATAGAATTTATTAGTTAATTATAGTATATATTATATTGATTTTATTTATATCGGTAAAATCTATACGTTAGTTTTTATTATTTTGTAATATCTTGTATAAACAGGTTAAAAGTTACAAGTAGCAGTTAAAAGCAACTAAAAAAGCCATACGTAGCAGTTAAAAGCAACTAAAAAAGCCATACGCCGTAGCTAAAGAAAACAACCCGTAATACCGAATGTTCTACTTGGCCGTCTTGGGTCTTCTCCTGTTAAGACTGTTGGAACTAGTATAAGTGTAGGAATCAGATGGCCTTGTTGAGTGGTAGTGCTCTGCTGATCCTCCTGGTCTTGGATGAGCCTCGGAGAGGGGAACAGATTAATGCTATTGCTTTGCACTTTGATCGGAATGGAAATAAGAAAGGAGATGTAAGGAGATGTAACTCCCAGGGGCAACGACGACGAGGAGGCAAAAAACTACCGGGCGTAATCATAAGATGCAGTGCCTGGTCAGTGCCGGCAGTGATCGGTTGGGCTTAAACTTTTGGCTTCCAGCTTATTTTTTACTATTTATAAATTTCGTCTTTTTATGAACTTTTGGTTTTTTGTTGAGCTTTTTTGCCGGTTCTTTTTTCCCGTATTTGTTTGTATTATACGTAATGGGTTAACATATTTTTTATATTTTTAATTTTTTAAATTTAATTATGCTAAATAAGTCTTTGTCAGCTATAGTGTTTTTTTCCAGTCAGCTACAGTATTTTTAGCCATAAGCTATGAGCTTTTAAGCCCAACTGATCATCACCCTAATCTAAGTTTTAGTTGATTGGTTGTGGTATGATCTGTTGTTGTCAGGTTTTAGATCCTTCGATCGATGTGGCCGAACCAAATCCTCACGCTTGATTGTGAGAGAGTTTATTGGGTCAGCCGGCCTGTTATGGAACATGCATGAAATGTGTAATAGCTGTACGTGCGTAGTATTTCGTTTGGTCTGTTATGCTCTGATTATGAACACTGCTTTCCAATTTTACACAAATCTTGACGTGAAGATCAAGGATGAACAAGCATGCATGGGAAAGTCATGATTGATCTAAATATCAAGGATGAACAAACATGGGAAAATCATGATTGTTGAAATGCTCAACAAAGGGTTGCTGAAGTTGAATATCGATAATCAAAACAAGTTTATAATCCTCGCAAAAAAAAGTTGATAATGCCTAATGCAAGGTTGCAAGTTACACACTTGCCAGCATGCACGGGCACCACAGTCCACAGTGGAATCTGGAACAGCAGGGTAACATCACAGATAACACGAACTAGGGCAGCTAGCAAACCGTAGTTATGCATTTTCATTTATGCACTGCCCATCGGGGGGCCAAACCGGATCTCCGATGGCAGAAGTGTACGTAAATCAGTCTAACAACGATAAAAAATTGGAGAAGGCCAGCCAATATTCCTAATGCTTCATCAATTTATCATGTGTTCATCTGCAGAGTTTGGAATCTCAGGAAGGAACGTATCTTTAGAAAATGCTTGAATTGATCAAGGGAAATAGAATTAAGCACTTTGGGGCAATAAGAGTGCACTTTGGGGCAATAAGAGTGACATCTCAAAGGTGTTTCAATCGATCAGAAGAGACTGAAGAGTGACATCTCGTAAGAAGATGCTCTGAACTTTCTGCAACAGCTACCACTGGAATTTTAGTCTTACATCCATTTCCATTTCCTAGGATGCCCTTGCTTCACCAGATAAACCCGGCCATAAACCCAGCTTCTTCTAGGCCCCGACAAGGATCTCTGCAGAGCAATGTCGAATAAGAAGACATGATACGCTTTGTTTCTGTACTGCCACAAAATCAAGATACAAATTGCACCAAAAACTAAATAACTCCCCTCCTATACCACATGGAAATCTGAAATCAGACTGCTTTACTATGCTGAAATTTTCATTCCAGTATATGTGCTGCATTAGTATATGGATTTCAGTGTCAAATTTGGCACAGTTGAGCTGTTGAGGGTCTGAATGTGCTCCACTCAACTCTCACTGTAGAAAATATAGGAAGGGGATTGCAGATTATGTGACAATGCACGTAGATTCCCCAAGAGGATGATTTGAATAAAAACGTGTTGTTTTGCATGCATTTCGTTTAACAACATAAATCCACTTCCAAACTTTTTGATACAGCAAAAGCAGTATGAAAATTATAGGTATTTCACATACCTCAACGTTAGTGCGGTACTCCAATGGGCATTCACAGACATGACATTCTGCTCTGTGGGGTGCTTTAATGGATTTATCCGTCTTCACAAATGCAAAGACCTAGCAGGAACATGCTTTACTGACTCAGATGACCAAAATGTTGTACTACAAGCATCATGGATTTAACATTAAAAGGAGCCAGATTTGACTACCACTAGAAGTGAACCCAACCTGCTCACCACAATTTGGGCAAGAACCTTTTAGCGCAACCAAATTGTTTGTCAACAAGCCTTGCAGTGCACCAACTGGAGAAAACATGAAACAGTGAGATGGTTTATCAATGCATGGAATTAAGATATGTGGCCAAGAGCCAAAGACAAGATATCAGGGCGACCATGAAAGTCCAGGTATCGCCAATAATGGAGAAAAAAATATTTACTTAAGAAGTGTTCTTACCAGATGCAGATGCAATAGGATAACCAACCAGGTAGCCCAGTCCAACTAAAACCATGCCATTTACCCTTGTTATCATGTCAAGGGATTTCTCACCGTACAGTAAGTACCCTGCTCCGAATGCTTCTCCAAATACCAGGCTAAGAGTGTAGAGACTGGGAGCTAGAAATGCTGAGGTACCAAACAGGAGAAGCAACATCCAGATGCTTGATAATGCCAGAAGCATTGAGTGGTCCTCCTGCCCTATACCCAAAAGCCAATCAAAACTTCAAACTGTAAGTCGATGGTACTTCATCTCATTGGAAGAAATGAGATGAATTGTAGAGAAAGTTTTTTTGTTTTTTTTTTGAAGAAAAGGTTACCTCAGCGTCTGCGTAGGTCGAGTGTCTTTTGAGGCTGCAACGGGGATACTTTACAACCGATGGGGAGCCATAAACCCGGAGCTTCAGCTGCCAGGGATATATAATTCGTTAGGATGCAACAGCAGAGGAAATTTGAGCAACTATATAGTGTATGCAAAGCGCTGAACATACGTAGATTTTAGGCTTGTGTTTACCTCAACTTTGTCAAACATGTCATCAACAATCAAAGGCTGGCCACTGTAGTAGGAATCCCTGGCCTGCGAAGGATTGAAGAACAGATGAGATGGACATGGCGATGAGTACATGTAGCAATAGGCAACATTACAACATCAAAGAAGCTAGACACAACATACAGAAGCAAAAGGAAAGCAAATTAAGAAGCTAGTTGTGTTGGGTATAAACAAGAATGGAGCTGAGGCTTGACAGGTTACTGTGGTGAGCCTGGGAGCAGAGGACTAACTGAACTAACCAGTGGCAAACTAATCGAAAGGAACAACCGAACAAGAATGGAGTTGACTAATTGAACTACGGGATCCTGTATATACGTAGTACCTGTTGGTAGAGCGCCTCGAGCATCTCCTGGCTGGCCGTCTCGATAGGCCCCACGTAGAGGCACGACGGCCCCTCCACCGCCGCCACTGCCCCGCCGCGCAGCCCCACCCGAGGCACCCGTGGCCGGCTGAGGCGACCGGCTCCGGGGGCCACCGGGGAGGCGGCAGCCGGGGCGGCCATGGGTGACACTGTCTGTAGCCGGTGCGTTGCTGCTGCTCTCCTCCTCTTGTGCCTAGCTCTAATGGAGCTCCACGGAGTGGTGGCTGGCGCGCGAGGTGGAAGAGGAGGCGCGTGGGCGCTGCGCGAGAGGGAGGCGTGAGCGCGCGCTGGGATTTTCAAGGACAGCGAGAGCCGAGAAAAAAAAGAAAGAAATCATCAAGTGGTGGTTGCTTGCCGGAAACAAATCAGCAAACGCGAGAGGAGGAAGAGAACAAGAATTTGCGTGGCTGCGATCACCCGAGAGAGATCTTTTGTGTACCACCCGAGAGTAGGGGTGCTCGTCAGGTTAAATGCTGCATGGATCGATTCTAAATAAAGTTAAATTTTACTTTGTCTCGCTCAATTCTAAAGATTATCCTAAACTACCAATAAGATAATACCAAATTAAATTATAGTAATTTTGAAAAAAAATCTGATAAGATAAAGACCCGACTGGTTATACACCTCTGCCCAAGAGATCTCTTGACTATGGTTAGCACCAGTGGCTGCTCATAATTGGTTTTTGGCTCTACTACGTATTGTTTGCGTGTTCTTAACTTCCTCCCGATACACTGATTGATCCTATCCATCCAGCTAGAGTATACATTTAGGATACTGCTACTGTCTTCTGTACCACTACGACTTGTGCTCCGTGCAGTATTGATCGTGCAAAAATAACACACCCGCAAGTGCACGGGTTGCCACTGAAATAGCGGCGAGTGTCGTGTTCTCCACAGGGACTAGACTGAGGCTACCGATGCTCAGCTAAACCTAGGTCAAATGAAACGTGTAACATCCTGAAAATGTAAATATTAAATTGTGGAGTTTTTGGATTATTTTATTTGCTTTCCATTTGAATTTAGAGTTGGTGGTAATTTTCTGAATAATTTAATAAAAGTTCCAAAAAGTTAAAAAGGGACCAAGGGGAAACAAGCATGTTTAAATATTGGAAAATTTAAAATTTAAGTAAGAATCTGAAAAGATGATCCAGAAAAAGAAGGGGAGAGAATTGGGCCTAAAAATATAAAACCCTAGTTCTGAAAATAACTATAACAAAGAACTAAATGCATTAAGAAACTCAACAAATATGGGTATATACATAAATAAATAAGTATTTGTGTACTTAGTAAAATGTGACATCTATAAAAATTTAGGTTAAACAAAAAGTACAGAAATTTAGTGGGGTAAGAAGGAGAGCAAATAAAATGAAATTAAAAACATGTGTATATAAATTTAAAAGCTTAACAAAAAGAAAACAATATATATATATATATATATATATATATATATATATATATATATATATATATATATATATATATATATATATATATATATATATATATATATATATATATCAGCCGGGCCGGCCATCACCCCGGCCCAGCCAATCACCTCATCGGCGTGCACGCGCGACCCAGCCCGTCGCCACCCGTGCCCCACGTCTCACTGCGCCGTGGGCCCGCGCCCCCGCTTGCGCCTCTTTCCCCCGCTGCCGCGTGGCCACACGCCCTCTCTCCCGCGCTGTCTCGGCCGCGCCTGCGCAGTGGCCCCGCCTCCACCGCGCCTTCTCTCGCTGCCGTGCGAGCCCCACGCGTCAGATCTCCGGTGGACCTCCCGCGCCGCGCTCTCTTCTCCCTCTCTTCTTCCTCGGCTCCTCTCCTCCGCGCGCACGCGTCGCAGCTCCCCATCGCGCTTGCTTCTCTGCCGCAGCAAATCCTTCTCTCTCTCTCTCTCACGCCCTAGGGCAAGTTCAACGAACATCCCGTTCTCTCTCCCCCACAAAATCTCGGAGGAGATTGAGTCCATCCCCCCCGCCAGCGGGAGCAGGGCGGAGCCAAATGCCGCTCTCGCCGCGCGCCTCTCCCCGGCTATAAAAGCCCCGTCCGGGAGTCTCAACCGCGTCGCAATGCTTCCTTCATCCCTCCCCTGCAGGTAATTGAGCTGTAGTGCCCCAATCGCCGCCGGCCCCCTCCTTCTTCCCAAACTCCGGCGCCGCCCTCCCCGCCGATTCCCGCCGTAGTAACCCGATTGCATTCGCCCACACCATCCTCGGAGCGTCGCCAACACATTCCAGGCCTTCCCCACGCCTCCCGTGGTCTCTACCTCGCCGGCCTCGGTAGCCGTCCCCGAGCCTCCGCCGTTGTACGCCGCCAGCCCTCTCCGGTGACCGTCACCCCCGGCCGTCTACACCAACATCTTCACCGACACCCGGAGATTGTATTCTACGCAACCCCAGGCCCTCTCCGACCACCGCTCGCCGCCGTCGCCGCCGCCTTATTCTTCCTCTGCCTGGCCCCCTCCGCGAGCTACTTCAAAAGGATTGACTATCCTTATAGGGTAGGCAACGCCTCCCTGCTCACTTGGTTACCACCGCTTGTCTCTTCCTCCCTCCTGCTCCCGCGGCGCGCGTTCGAGCCTCCGGCTCCGCTCGCGCGTAGCGGTCGAGCATTTCTTTTACTTTTCTTCACTGACAGCTGGGCCCCGCCCGTCAGCCGCTGTCGGCCGGTGGGCCGGCTGACTTCTGGGCCCCGCCTGTCGGCGCCACTCGCTGGCAGATGGGTCCAGGGCCCCTGGGTCCCACCTGTCAGTGGCTTAGCACAACCGTGGCCACTGACAGGGAGGGTCCCACTTGTCAGTGAATAATGCCTGCCGACATGTGGGTCCCACATGTCATACACACATATTATGGAATATAATAAAAAGATTAAAAGATTAAAATAACTGATGGGTCCCACTGTCAGAAATTTATTAATTTTGGGATTTAACTGAACTGAAATATTCAAATAGGTATAACTTATTCATTTTAATTCCAAATTGAGTGAGACAAATTTCTAAATTCATCTAAAATCAAGATCTGTCCAATGGAACTAAAATCATAATTTTTAGAGTTCATTTGAATTTCTGGTGATATTTTGTTGATTTGATGTTTTCTTTTTATCCAAATTTTCGCGCGCGATTAAAATAGCTTACGAGGCTCAAGAAGAAGAGCTCGAGGCAGCAGCCCTAGAAGCTCCGGATAATCAAGCACCAGACCACTGTGACCAAGGCGAGTCAATACTTTGATCATGTTGAACCTACACTTTCTGCAAATTACTTTGTTTTAAATTAACAAATTGCATGCTGTTATTTTTATGCAAATACATGCTAAATTTGATATTCTAGTTATGTGCCATTGTTTACCTTGAATAATATTACCCTCTCCTTTGGAATATTCGAATGTGTGAACCTTGTCGCCCTAGCAAAATTATAATAGTAATGTTTTGAAAATAAGTCCCTAGCTATATGCTTTGCTTAGTTTTGCATAGATACTCAGGGGGCATTGAAATGCCCCAGACATCATTGTCGCTTTTAATCATGAGAAACTGTTTGGGCAGTCATGATGGGAATGACTGGTATATTTTGGACATGATTATTTTATACTCTCAAAATTCCCAACTTGCTTAAATATCTGGGCGGATTGGTTTGAGGGTGTGAGTGTGGTGCAGTGGATGCACAAAGTGGGTTAGTGGTAGATCGCCCATATACCACTAAGGACCGAATCTTGTCACGACCTCCTGTGTAAAACAGTACAACCACAAGTCTGTAAAATACAATTTGGCTAAGTAAATTTATCGAAACCTCGGACTCATCTCACTGGTAGGGGTGTGAAGGGGTTACGCTATGGCAAGGGGGCCTGAAGGGACACCAGTGGAGGGTGAAGTTTCCCAGCTGTCCTACGTTGCGGGAAGGTAGAAGCCCGGCTGCGTAGTGGCTGGGGGAAACATCCCGCGCATAGATGGGACCCACCGCGCATAGATGCGTAGTGGCAGAGGCGATGTCGATGAAGTGGTGGCCGGCGGCGGCGCTCGTTGTAGAGGAAGAAGCCGTGGAGATGTCGCCGCTGCAGAGGAGGTCGGTGCGGTCGGTTGAAGTAGCCGGTGAGGCGATGGCGCTGAGGAGGGAGATGTGGTGGTGATTTGGCGGATGGAGGTCGACGGCGCCACAGAGGAAGCGGAGCAGAGGGGCAGCGCAAAGGGGAGGGGGAGAGCAAATCGGCGGCACCGATGTGGGCGATGGGCGCGGTGGATGGCGCTGGGGGCACAGCGAGCTGCGGATGGCGAGAGCAGGCGGAATAGAGGGGCGGCCGGAGAGGAAGAGCAAGGGGAGGAGCTGGTGGCAATTCGGTGGAGGAGAAGAAGCGGCCGGAGTAGTGGAGGTGGATGAGAGGAAACCGGAGACCGGAGAGGCAGATCTGAGGTGGGCGGTGGTGCCGAGGGAGTGGATGGAGGTGCGCCGGATGTGGAAAGGGAGCTCGGGTTGGTGGAGAGCCGGAAGAGGAGAAGATGCGGCGGCAAGGCAGAGAAGGTGGAGAAGGAGGGGCGCGATGGAGACGGGAGTGATGGAGAGCAAGGCGGCGGCGCCCAAGATGGGAGCTGTGGTGTTGGCGAGATGGAGACGGAGAAGGAGGCGCGGAGGAAGAGGTGGTGCGGTGGAGGATGGAGAAGCGGCGGGCGCGTCGACGAGCTGCGGCCCGGCGCTCGCCGGCGGCCGGAGTTGAGGAGGAGAATCGGGGGAGGAAGCAAACGGGGGCAGAGGTAGAAGGAAACCGGGCTCAAGTCTTCCCACAGGTGGCGGCGTGGTTTTGGGGAGATGGGAGTTTTCAGCACTTTGCAGATTAGTCCTCCAAGAAGCTAGGGTTTACAAATGAGTCCTTCTCCCATTTCATTTCTTCTGTTCTGGCCCTAGGAAACTCCGATTTCATCGCGGATAGATCCTACGCATCCGTGACGACACGCACAACTGTACGGAGCAACCCAAAAATGCCAAATTTGTCGTTTATGCGCCTCGATCGCGACGTCCTGTAGAAAAATATAGAAAATGTAAAATGGTCCAAATTGAGCAATTAAATATGGAAAAAGTATGTAAATGACGATAAATGGTCCCAAAATGCGAAAAATAATGGGGTAAAATGACGGGAATATATATATATATATATATATATATATATATATATATATATATATATATATATATATATATATATATGTGACGCATGTCAAGTATATATCGATCTCCATTTTTCTCTTAGTCATAAATACTCTTCTCCATATTCCCGGGGGGATTCCCGGCCGGAGAGCCCCGCCACGTCGCCCCTGCGCGCGCTCGCGCCGGCGCGTGGCGGGGGATTTTAGGTACGGCCAGAGCAGGTATTTTCCTTGTATTTTTTGAAAATTACGTAAAGGTCCTTTTTCCTCGCGAAAAGGTCCCTGTCAGTTTTTTAGCCCCTCCACTTTGCAGGATAGCCCCCCGCGGTTTTCAAAATTGCGCACGGGTCCTCGTTTGTTTACGTACATGCCCTCGGTTTTTTTTCGAAAAAGACCTTTAACTTTTTCGAAAATACGCATGTACCCTCAATTTTTTTTAAATTTTTTTTACAAACTCCTCACGGATTATCGCTTCTTTTACTTCGGTACACACGGTGGCTGGCGCGGCGTGGCGCCGCGCCTATGAGGCTAGTAAACCAAACGCGCGCGGTTTCATTCTGCGCGCACAACTAGTTTTATTTAGAAAGGTCGTCTGATTTATATTATTAACTTATGGAATATTAAGTATCCAGCCTTTTACATTTGAAGGTTGTAGACGACCAAAATTTCATACTTCTTTTGGTGATCAACTCGGCTTCGGCTTCTGGCTTCTGGCTTATTTTTCACTATTCATAAGTTTCGTCTTTTTCTGAACTTTTGGCTTTTTGTTGAGCTTTTTTGCCGGTTCTTTTTTCCTGTATTTGTTTGTATTATACGTAATGGGCTAACATATTTTTTATATTTTTAATTTTTTGTAAATTTAATTATGCTAAATAAGCCTCTGTCAGCTACAGTGCTTTTTTCAGCCAGCTACAGTATTTTCAGCCATAAGCCATGAGCTTTTCAGCCGAACCGATCACCACCTTTATCTTCCAAGGCGTCGTAATCACTGCCATTAATATGTAGGACCCACGCCTTATTTATTTTCACCAAACTTGACTCGGTGCTAACCTTCAACGTACTCTCTCTATTCAAATTTAATTTATAAAACGTATTTTCTTTTAACATATAGATAAAGAGATAATAAAAATAGCTAAATTATCCCTAATTATTATCTCTAAGCACTATATTTAATGCATGCATGTAGAAAATATTAAATAAAGCTATATATTTATTAAAGGTATAAAGAGAATATTACACTAATTTTGCAATGGAATATAAAATATGCCATATATTTATGGGCAAAGCCAATAACAAATATGCTCTATATACTTAGATGAAGAGAGTACATGCTATCATTATAATATAGGTGAGTTAGATGGTGATCATTTGGGCTTTTTTGGTGGCTTATGACTGAAAAGCACTGTGGCTGGCTGAAAAAACACTGTAGCTGACAGAGTCTTATTTAGCATAATTAAATTTAAAAAAAGGAAAAAAATATGTTAGTCCATTACATATAATACAAACAAATACGGGAAAAAAGAACCAGCAAAAAAGCTCAACAAAAAGCCAAAAGTTCAGAAAAAGTCGAAATTTATGAATAATAAAAAATAAGCCGGAAGCTAAAAGCTGAAGCCAAAACGATCACGACCATATAAAGGGCATGTTCTTTTCAGTTTCTGACTTTTGGCTTTTCTACAATATCTAGCTTTAAAACGGATTGTTTTTTAAAAACGGAGTCTACAGATCGATTATAGTAGATAATATAATAACTTTATATAGATCAGCTAAAATTACACGTAGATCTTTCTCTCCCTACTCTCTACCATAAACAGTCAAAAACCAAAAAATTCAACCACCCATCAAGTGTTTTGAAATTCCCCTGTGAAGTCTTAGGTGAGTGCGGCCCACTACAACGTCCAAGCGACGAGAAAAGCCCAAATGGGCCGCCCAACAGAGCCATCCCTTCCCCGGCTTCAGATGACAAAAGCAGCTTCCGCTTCGAACCCGACGCGCACGCACGCTCCCGTCCCCGTCCCTCGCCGTCTCAACGGCTCGCTCGTCGCCCCGAGGAGATGGAATCCGCCGCCGGCGGCGACGCAGGAGGAGGAGTACGAGGGGTGGAGCTGCGGCGGCAGATGGCGGCGCAGCGCGCGGCGTTTGAGCGGCAGATCGCCGTCGCCCGAGAGCGCGCAGCCTCCGCCTCCGCCGCCTACCGCGCCGCGCTTTTCTCCGCCCGCTCCCACTCCCACTCCCAGCAGACCCTCGCCCATCAAGGCACGCCCCTCCTTCCCTCCCTCTCATTTCTAAAAAAATTCCCTTTTTTTCTCTGGTCAGCGCTGCTGCTGCGCACAAAGCGGTGAAATGAAATGTGGGTGCGCGTTTCATGTGTTCTCGAAAGATTCGTCAAATTTTGGATTCACAGCGACTTTGATTAATGTTGCACTAAGTCACTCTAGACAAGTTGTGAGGATTATGTTAGCCAGTTTTCCCTTCTGAGTGAGTGGCGAATGTTTTTGATGGTGCAGAGGAACTCACTGGACTCAAGGGTCGGTTCCGGGAGCTGGAAGCTCAGCTCGCACAAGCTCTCTCCGGTAAGTCCACACTCTTTTGACCTGCCCGGCTATTGCATCATTAAGCCGGGTTGCTGTATGATTGGTTCATGGTATGCCTGAAATCTGCAGTTAAAGTCAGAAAGGAGTCAAAATGTGAACTTACCAAGGAGTCGATTTCAAGCACGTCTGCTATAAATGAGCAGCTCACGGAATTGGTTACTGGTCAGAGGAACAAGAGAAACCAATACGCCGCGGTGGTATCAAATCAGCTTGAGGGTAACTTCTCTGTTGTTTTTGTGTTAGTTTTGGGAGCTATGCTGCTGTGGATTATCCTTGGCACGTCATAGCTTTATTTCTGTTGTCTCAGTCACTAGTTCCCTTTATTGAACTACACCTACAAAGTTCATGTGGCATTGACGTACTTCATCTACTGTGGCAGCTGTGGAAGCTCTTGAAGCAAAGAGTATCGGAGATGAAACATGGATGAAGAACATAGAAGAAGCTGTTACCTGGTACGACAAGTTTCTTGGCTTCCATGTTATTGGAGGAGAAGGTACTAGATGATTTAATGCTATGCTTAAGGAAATTATGTTAATGGCATGTTTCCTGTCAATTACCTTATTTTTCTTCAAGGTGTGAAGTTCGTTTTCTACAAAGTTGACTTGCAAAGTCCTGACAATGAGTATTCATTTTCCATAAAGCCTGAAAAAGAAATTATGTTAATGCCATGTTTCCTGACAATTACCTTATTTTTCTTCAAGGTGTGAAGTTCGTTTTCAACAAAGTTGACTTGCAAAGTCCTGACAAGGAGTATTCATTTTCCATAATGCCTGACAAAGATAGACATAACTGTGAGTTCAAGTTCCATGTGAAATTTTGGTCAAATGTCTGAAATGTATACCTAAGACTTCATTTCACATGTTTAGTTGTTAAAAAGTTTTTTATATCCATAACAGTATTCCGATGTGATCCACACATGAAAGATTCCGAGGAACTGATGAAGGACTTGAACCCCACTAATGATTTGTTCAAGTTTGTAAGGATCATCAGACAGAGGCTCCAGGCTGCTACTGTGAATGGTACCCAATATTGTATATTTTCAGTATGAATAATGTCAAGTTCATAAGCACCTTCTATCAGTACAATAGATAATCTGAACCTCCTGCCTTTATTTTCAAGTGCTAGTAAATGACAATAAGCTTAACCAGGCCTGTTTTCCCCAGTAACCCTGTGAATGTTGCTCAGCTACACTCTTTCCTGGAGTTCAAACTATGTATACTGCCAACATTGCAGAGGTTCTGTGAGTTGGGAGAGACTGTAATTTTGGTGTTAAGGATTGCCCAAAGTATATGTTAAATTTTTTAATTAACCCAGCGCATGATTTTCACGTTGAAAATTGGTTCTTCTATTTTCTCACGGACTGAACCTTTGTTTATCCCCATATTTATGTACATAAGCTTTCATCCTTTGTTATGTAATCTATTAATTCCTGTGGCTCTGTCTTCCACAGGGATTCTTCCTGGAAGCTCAGTTGTTTGTCCAGATGCTTCCTCTATAGCAGTCTCATCTCCAGTGGTAATGTCAGTTGACACGAGAAGTGAAAATGTTGCCGATCAAAGTCATTATCAGAGTAAGAACAAGAAGCAGGCTCTTCCTACTAAGAGAAGAGCTGCTGCCCTCTCGGCAGCATCTCCTGGTACTGTGGTATCTAGTGTGCGTCGCTCCCCGCGTTTTGTGGTAACTGTCTCATCTCCTCTAGATACATTTCCAGTTGATGATTATCTAGGGGAAAAGCAAGGTGGAATTGACGCTAAAAGTATCAATTTAGATTGTTATTTGCCTCCTGCAGATGTACTAGCAAGTTGGGGAGACCATTTGAGTTGTACATATTTTTTTTGTGCAATATGCTTTGTTGCACATTTGGTTCTGTGGCAGCAAACAATATATTTTTATAGTGGGCTAGATCAGTTTTTGTTTATAGGACATCATTAGCAGACTACATACTTCCTAGGCTCTTCAAAACTTACAGATTTGACAGTGACTGGTTTAGTAGTGTTTTCTTGCTAAAGGTTAAAGCACCCCAAAACTTCATATGAATATGATCATTGAGGTTTGCACTTTTTGAGCTTGGCAAGGATTTTCAGTTACCACTGGGTTAGTATCCTATCATCAAGAATTGCAATATGTGGAAGTCTTGTTTAATCTAGTGACTCAACTCAGGCAACCTATGTTGTTTGCAGTGTGCCCATTTACTTCTCTGATATTAAAAAAAGCTATAAAATACCGAGGTTCATGAGAAAAAGCTGTGAGAAATTGAACTTTATTTATTGATTTTTGATCAAATGCGTGTGGTTGGAATCGATGGCATTGCATGCTTTTTGAAATTCATGATAGATGGAATGTTAGGAATGAACGCATATCATGGTTTATGTTTGACTTGAGCAGATGAGAACCGCATCTGTGTCCGAGTTTTGCATTAATGCACTTGTTCCATGCATAATAACTGTATTTGGATTGTTTTTAGACAAATTAGTATATCTGGATTTTGCGCTGTACTTATGCAAAGCTCTTATGACATTCAATGCATGATAATTGATGAGAGTTGCTTCTATGCTTACTACTCTGATAGATAAATTATACAAGGCAATGAAAATATGGCTATGTGACAATTTTCACATTGTTTTCTGCAGGGAATCCGGTGAGTTGTCAGCTGAAGTAGATTCTGCCCTGGGCAAACTGATTCTAGACTGTAAACACGGTAGAGTAGACCATCCTAGTAATGGATAATTAGCTGATTGTATGATGATGGGCTTTGCTTGTCTGGACAGAGTGCCCAAGTTAGGCTGTGTCATGTCTTGTATTCAGCGGCGTTAACCAATGGCTTGCATGAGTCGGTTGTACAGCAAGCTGTCGATCCTGTATTGTTGTGTCGATTGTCGAACGAAAATATTTGTGGTTTCCTTCGAGCTTTCGTTTGCGATCGAGTGAGCTTTGTACTAAAAAAAAATGCTTCGTCGTGCTTATCGTGTGTCAACATTGTGGAATGGAGCTTCCCTATCCCCTTCTCCCTATTCCCTTTCCTATTCCCTCAATCTAAACCACTCACATCTCATCCAATGGCTAGTTTTTTTATATATTTTCACCATTTGCCTATTCATAATAAATAACAAAAAAATACAGAAATAAAATTTATTTTTTATTATAATTTTTTTACAGAAATTATAATTTTATTTTTTTCTGTAAAAAAAGTATAATAAAAAAATAAATTTTATTTTTTCTGTATTTTTTATTATTTATTATGGATGGGCAAATGATGAAAATATATAAAAAAACTAGCCATTGGATGAGATGTGAGTGTTTTAGATTGAGGGAATAGGGAGAAGGGATAGGGAAGCTCCATTCAATGTAGCTTGTGCCCCTCAAAAGAAAAAAAAATGCGCGTCTTAGTTATGGAGTTGTTTGTATGCAATGTGCCAATGTATGTACGGCTGCGCCGTTTATGAGCATGTGCTGCCTGTGTCTGAGCCGTCGTAGATCGATGCTATACGAAGAAATGTTGCAGCCAACCCATGATCCACAAATGAATGGTCGACCATGATGTGCAATTTTCGTTATTACAGCAGCCGAGCAGAGCAGCGGATAGTGAAGATGTTGATATAAATAAATATATGATTTTAAGCTTTAAAATAAAAGTCATTACAACAGATGATAAAGACATGGGATATGGACATAAACAAGTATATAATTTTAAGCTTTGAAATGAAAGCCGTTTGCATAACTCAACTTAAAAAATCACCTTGTTGTGGTTACAGATCAAACAGAGAAAGATGGTAGCGGAGAGTGAGGGAGATGAGTAAATGGCCTGGCTTCTCCCCATGGCCTGTATCCATATATATGTACACATGAGAAGTGCTTTTACAGTTATACCCTTACATCTGGTCATCCCCTCCAGGGGCACTTATGTCATTACACATGGCTTATTCTGGGCCTTATAACCTCCTATCAGGCCTGCTGGGTTTAGGTGGGGGCCACCCCTACAACAGGAGCCTCTCATGGAGAAGGGCTTCACAGGGCCGAAGCCATGTTGCCGAGTCCTTTGGCCCCCTCCGTCCCTGCGGCCTGTGAACTTTTCCGAACTTGACCAGGGGCTATGGCCTAGGCCGAAGTAGACGCGCGCGCTCCGTCCCCTACCCTTCGAACGAGTGGCAGCAGAGCTGGCGCCTAGGCCGAAGTAGACGCGCGCGCTTCGTCCCCTACCCTTCGAACGGGTGGCAGCGGAGCTGGCGCCTAGGCTGAAGTAGACGCGCGCGCTCCCCTTCGAACGGGTGGCAGCGGAGCTGGCGCCTAGGCCGAAGTAGACGCGCGCGCTCCGTCCCCTACCCTTCGAACGGGTGGCAGCGGAGCTAGCGCCTAGCCGAAGTAGACGCGCGCGCTCCGTCCCCTACCCTTCGAACGGGTGGCAGCGGAGCTGGCGCCTAGCCGAAGTAGACGCGCGCGCTCCGTCCCCTACCCTTCGAACGGGTGGCAGCGGAGCTGGCGCCTAGTCGAGGTGCGTCGGGGGCGTTGTGCCGGCACAGGTAAGCGTAGCGGGCCCCTGAGCCGCCGCGTATGCCTTAAGTAATAAGGGACGCGCTGCGACGCTCATTCTTCTGGCCGTCCACGTGGTGAAGCGTGCTTGGCGCGGTGCGGGCCTTGAGGCGTCGTGACCATTAATGTAACGGCGGACTTTCGGCGATCGGACTTCCGCCGGTTGGACTCCTGCCGATTGCACTTCCGCCGGTTGGCTCCCCTGCTGATGGGGTATATATACGACGCTGGTGCGGCGTTGTTCCTGCATATATTTTGATAGAAGCTGCTCCCCTAAAATGGGCCCCTTCCGTGCATCGACATTCCCTAGCGACGCTGAGCGGCTTGGGGAATGTTGATGTACTGATGGAGGTCCATTTTTCTCGAGAGCTTGGTCAGCGTCGGTTATCGGTAGCCAGCCGCGCTTCCTGCCCTCGCGCTGTGTTTCTGCACACGACGGCAAGGTTTGCCCTGTTCTCCTTAACAGACCTACCTACAGTCGGTGTTCCTGATGGAGCCCGCCCGCATCACTTTGAAAAATTCTGATGCACTGTAGGTGGCCTGTTAAGGAGAACGAGGCAGTCTTTGCGGGACATGACCCTCGCCTCTGCCGTTCGCGCGCGCGGGTTCATTTCTCGAAATCAAGATCCAGGCCGAGGCCGCGGCCAGGCTGGTGTGGCGATCGAGAAGACGACCTCCTACGCGCGCGCTTTCGTATGAAGACGACAAGGTTTGACTTGTTCTCGTAGACATATATGCTTGAGGTCATCTGCGTCCGCTGACCGTGCCAACTGGGGCCATCGTCAAGGAACATTGATGTACTGAAGCTTATCTGTCTACGAGAACCTGTCAAAACCTGCCGCACACCAGCCGCTGCGCTCCCAAAACATGGAAAACCCAGAGGCCTGAATCCCCGATGGTTTAAGTCATGTCGAGGCTGCCGCCGAGGTTGCTTGGCCCGCTGCGGCTTGCCGTTATTCCCCGACGCAGGGTCGAGGCGGATGGCAAAGCACCTCAGCTAAAGCGGGGATCCGCCGGTATCAAGCTGCCGACGTCGACGCGGCAGAAATGGCACCAAGTCGGAGTAGACGCGCGTGCTCCGTCCGCTACCCCGCGAACAGGTGGCAGCGGAGTTGGCGCCTAGCCGAAGTAGACGCGCGCGCTCCGTCCCCTACCCTTCGAACGGGTGGCAGCGGAGCTGGCGCCTAGGCCGAAGTAGACGCGCGCGCTCCATCCCCTACCCTTCGAACGGGTGGCAGCGGAGCTGGCGCCTAGCCGAAGTAGACGCGCGCGCTCCGTCCCCTACCCTTCAGACGGGTGGTAGCGGAGCTGGCGCCTAGCCGAAGTAGACGCGCGCACGCTCCGTCCCCTACCCTTCGAACGGGTGGCAGCGGAGCTGGCGACCTCGCATTGCGAACACCACGGTGATTGAGATCTCACGATGCGGTCCTGCGCTGTAAAGGTTCCTGGAATCACGCCGGCCCCCCGTCTGCCAGGGTTAGGTTCCCGTACCGTGCGACCCGCCTCGGCGCGCACGGGGCACGCGGCGGGATGTGGATGGTTGCGTACTCGCGACTGCTCGCCTCTTCCCTAGGGAAGGGGGACACGGGGCGAGCGATGAATGGCGCAGTGTCGAAGCTGTTGTGATCCCCTGGCCCATTAGGGCGCCTTTAATGGCGGCTAGAGAGCGTCGTGCTGTGACGGCCCTTGGCGCTGTGGTCGTGGCCCTTCGCCTTTGGCTATGGGGAATTGTGCTGGATGGGCCTTTGTACGACTACGGTCGCGTCCCGTACGCGGACCGTCGCGACGCTTCGGTATTGGGGCGGGGTGGCTTGAAGTAGCGCTCGTGACCGCGCTCCCGCAGTTGTACGCCCCCTTCTTGCGCGCATCGCTTTCCATACTCCCGTAGTATTCTTCGCCGCTATTCTCCTTTTGCGGGAAGCAATGGCATCTGGCGACAAGCGTGATCGGGCGGCTAGTGGCTGCGGCATTCGCCGGCGATCTTCACCGCTAGAGGTGAAGTACACGCTCAAAGAGCGCGACCCGGCGGCGGCGGACAAGCGGTGGCTGGCGGCGAAAAAGGAAGGCGCGTTCTTCGACAAGCTGGGCCCGTCGCTTGTGACCGAGAAGACGATCCAAGTGCTTCTGCGCGCGGGGAAGCTGTCCGAGCGCCAGGCCGTACGATTGCCCGCCGCCGATGAGACGGAACCGCACCCCGAGGGGTCGGAGGCGGTCGTATTCGTTGCCTTTTTCGACGTGGGGCTCCGCATCCCGGCGGCGGCGATCGTGGGCGACGTGCTGCGGACCTTCGGGCTGGAGCTGGCGCAACTGAGTCCGAACGCCGTGGCCCGGCTCGCGGTGTACAGCTGGGCCTTGCGCTCGGGGGCGTGCTGGCCCAGCGCCTCGTTGTTCGCCTACCTTCACGAGGCGCGGTGCCAGCAAGGATCAGAAGGACGGGACGCTGTCGAGCTTCGGCAGCGTCACCTTTATTCTTCGTTCGACTTGCAACAAGCTCTTCCCTGCGAACTCCACTCGCGGGAAGTGGGAGTCTCACTAGATGAAGCGGTGGTTCTACCACCGTGTGGAGAGCGGGAGCGGTCTTGAGTGCACGGGCCGACTGATCACGTTCAAGCCCTCGCCCGGCCGGACGCTCGGTGATGAGGACAGGCGGAGGGCCCGGCGGCTTGTAGGCGTGGCCGCCCGCTTCAACATGCGCGACCTCGCCGAAGAGTATGTGATGTACGGCGTGGCGCCGCTTGCCCGCGACTGGCGTCTTGCCGCCGAGAGGCGTCGAGACGACAATGTTTCGCCGTCGATCTGCTTGCTACCGGCGCCCTCCGGTCTTCGTAAGCCTCGACCATGTCTCTCCTTTGTTCACACAAAATGCGTTATATGCTAATGTTATCCCCTTTGCTTCAGGGATTTGCTTGGAGGAGGCGGAGCAGGCCGCGCGCGTATTCCTGGGGCCGTATACCGGCAGGGAGCACGAGCAGCGCGTGTCTGCTGTCGCCGAGGCGGGGCTGGGGCGAATAAACCGCGTGTGCGAGGCCCTGGGCCTTGCCGTGCCGGACCGTGCCGCTCCGGACGACGGTGCAGTGAGGAAGAAGGCGCCGTCTTGGAAGAGGGGCTGAAGCGGGGCGTCTGCTGTGCTTGGTGCGGCGGCTGCTACTGCTGCTGGCGCTCCCGAGGGCGCTGCAAACGCGGAGTCGGATTCGGCGAAGTATGCCGATTCAGGCTTGGATGGCGCGGACGCCGGAGGCGAGGGATCTTCGGCGAGTGCCCTGGACGGCGGGCTTGCCGCGAGCAGCCGGAGAGGGGAAGTCTCGCCGCCCGCCGAAGTCGCCGAGACAGAGTCCGTGCGGACCGGCGATGCTGAGGTGGAGCCTTCGACCGTGGCCGCTATGGTGCCGGAGACGCCCTCCGTGGGGGCGCACGGAGCCATGCTGCCTTCACCGACAGCATCAGTAGAAATCGAGGTGCCCCCTGCGAAAACTGCCACAGTGGAACCATCGCCCCCGGGTGCTGCAGCCGCGGGGGCATCTTAGGCAGCGACTGCTGGGGCGGTGTCGCTGCTGCCTGCCCCGGCTAAGCGGCCGTGTGTACGGCCGGAGCTCCACCGGACGCCGCGGGGGTTCGTCGTGGCGACGGGCATCAGAAGCTTGTGGGACTCCGATGCTGATGCCGAAGACCCTTCGGCATGCGCCCCCTCTGCCCCCTGGCCACGCCGCCCGCCATGCAGGAACGGTCGCCGCCGGCCCCGAACGCAGAGGCTTCTGCTCGCTGCGGGACCATGCTTTCTGCGGGGGCTTATGCCACCGCAGCCCCGTCTGGGAATAGGGGGCGGGCCCCCGAAGCCCTCCTTCTGCTACCGAAGGTAGGGTGGCTTAGCTTACCCTGGTGTATTCTTTTATGTCTTGCGGTGCTCACCTGCATCCCTATTTGCAGTGTCGCTCATTCCGGAGGAGCGCTTGGCGGAACACGAGACCTCCGCGCGTGTGAGCCCCGCGGACTTCGTGCCTCCCCCGGAGACACTGAGGGTGTGGCGCGGGACTGTGGATGACGCGGCTGCCAGCGTCGACCAGCAAGCGCTGCAGGCCTACGGGGCGGGGCGCCTCGGGGACGCCTTCGAGGTGTCTGGGGTGAGGGTAAGTACTCATACGACAACGCCTGGGCCGGCTAAGCTTGCTAAGTCTTTCCATTCTGCAGACACTTGTGCTGGGGCAGGCCTTGCAAAAGGCCTATGCTCGTGCCCAAAGGGCGCTTGAGGACAGGCTGCGGGCCGCCGAGGAGGAGCTACGCAAAGCCTCGGGAGCCCACTCTGCCTAGGATGCCCGCATCCGCCAGCTAGAAGCGGAGTGCGCCGAAGCAAAGGCGCACGCCGAAGGACTTGCTGCGTCGGCGCGGGAGTCGGCCGCGGAGGCTGCGCAGCAGGAGTTTGCGGCAGAGCGGGATGACTTTCTGCAACAGCTCGCCTCGCTAGAGAAGGAAAAAGGCGAACTCGCCCTGACTCTAGCGGAGCGTGATCGGACGCTTGGCGAGGCTTCGGTGGTTGCATGGGATGCCATGCAAGCGCTGGAAAGCCATCTCCAAGGGCTTGTGGCCAAAGTGCCGGACCACGCCTTCGGCCTGGAGGAGCTGTTGCGGACCCTCTGCTGGGTCGGAGACGCCGCCAACGTCGCGCGCGGCGCTGCGACGACCTTCGGCAACCACTGCGCGTACACATCGGCATGCCTGGTGTGCGCGCTCCTGCAGCACCGCGGTTGCACGCACGTCGCTGGGCTAGAGGACCCCCAGCTGGAGATGCCCGGCGGGGCCGGAGTAATGTCCGGCGCCGTCCGCTCCGCTCGCCGTGCCATCAAGCCCTTCTATGAACGGATCTGGGATTACGTCGGGGCAGACGCTGCGCGGGTCGAACTCCGGAAGTCACTTTACGGGGAGGGGAGCCTCGGCCGATTCCTGGACGGGGTCCCTCGACGCGACGAGGGCGGCGCTGGGGCCTCCGAAGGCGCCGGGAACTCGCAGGTGTGACGCCGTGGTGCCTAAGTGTAGGCATGCGTTGTAATGCCCCCTCTTTTTGTGAATGAAGTACGCGCTTGCTTCACAAATTCTGACTTTCGCCTATGTCCCGGGCAGCTTCCTTGCTGGGGCCGACTTCTTGCGGCCGACCTTGCGACCCGGCGACACCTTCGACGCTGGCGAAGGGCCAAAGAGTCGCTGGACTTTTGGGCGGGCCGACTTTCTTCCGGCGGAACCCCGTCCTTATCGCGTGTTAAGGACGAGCCTGCCGAATAGCTACTTAGAGCGGCAGGGATGTTGGCGGGCCTCTGTTCTTGAAAGATTTTCCCGATATATAGATCTCCTGATAATTAGGACATGCGCGGTCGTGCTGTGCGGAGCCGAGATCCCCACATTCCAAGTTCGCCGTTGGTGTGAACCGTGCGAGCGCTGCCTCCTGCTCGTCGCCCGGGGGCCAATGCTCCCGTGGGGTTCGCGCGTTGAGTACTCCGTGGAGCTAGCGCGTGCGGGGGCAGTTGTTGACACTACGACCTGCTGAAAGTCCGTAGACTGGCACGTCCGAAGGCAGACTTGTTTATAGTCCGTAGACTGGCGCGTGCGAAGGCAGACCTCCGCACGACGACCTATTTAAAGTCTCGTGGACTGGCATATGCGAAGGTGGACGTCCGCACCACAACCTGTTTAGAGTCCGTAGACTGGCGCGTGCGAAGGCGGACCTCCGCACCACGACCTGTTTAGAGTCCGTAGACTAGCGCGTGCGAAGGCGGACCTCCGCACCACGACCTGTTTAGAGTCCGTAGACTGGCGTGTGCGAAGGCGGACCTCCACACCACGACCTGTTTAGAGTCCGTAGACTGGCGCGTGCGAAGGCGGACCTCCGCACCACGACCTGTTTAGAGTCCGTAGACTGGCGTGTGCGAAGGCGGACCTCCGCACCACGACCTGTTTAGAGTCTCATGGACTGGCGCGTGCGTAGGCGGACCTCCGCACGACGACCTATTTAAAGTCTCGTGGACTAGCGTGTGCGAAGGCGGACCTCCGTCCCCCCACCCCGAGGTGGGGGCAGCCTCTGGTGTATCGCATATTCCACGTGCGCGCCGACGCTGGGGCCAGCCTCTGGCGTGCAATGTCGGTACTCTGGAACTCCCGGAATTGGTTTCCATAGTACCCCCTGCGTACACCTCCCGTGATGTGCGAAGGCGAGCCTCAACGCGCTAAGGTGCGCGATTGGCGGCCGCGCAAGATTCGCATGGGATCGGCGTCCACGTCTGATTTATACTCAGTAGAGTGCGCAGGGAAAACATCCGCGTCTTATTTATACTCCGTAGAGTGCGTGCAGAGGCGTCCCCCCACACGTCTTTGTTTATACTCATGCCCGTGTCTTTGACGGAGAGTGCACACGCGAACGTGCGTCTTCGTTTATACTCATGCCCGTGTCTTTGACGGAGAGTGCACACGCGAACGTGCATCTTCGTTTATACTCATGCCCGTGTCTTTGACGGAGAGTGCACACGCGGACGTGCGTCTTTGTTTATACTCATGCTCGTGTCTTTGACGGAGAGTGCACACGCGGACGTGCGTCTTTGGTTTATACTCATACCCGTACCCCTGGCTACGGAGAGTGCACACGCGAACATGCGTCTTTGGTTTATACTCATACCCCTACCCCTGGCTACGGAGAGTGCACACACGAACGTGTCTTTGGTTTATACTCATACCCGTACCCCTGGCTACGGAGAGTGCACACGCGAACGTGCGTCTTTGGTTTATACTCATACCCATACCCCTGGCTACGAAGAGTGCACACGCGAACGTGCGTCTTTGGTTTATACTGCGGGAGCGCACGCGTAGGCGAGGCCTCCGCGTGTGCTCGCCGCATATTTTTGCACAGCGGTAATATGTTGGCGACAAACGGAACTTTATTACATTCCCGTTTGCGCGGGTAAGCGATTACATACGACCGGGGGGGGGGGGGTACTAACCGTTTGTGCTCAGCGCGGCCGGAGCCTCTAGTAGTTGCACTATCGGCAGGGCTTGCGGAGTCGCCCCCGGATGGCACAGTGGGCGTTCGCACGTCGGTGCCGATCCTAGGTGTGCCGCTGCCCGCCGCGACAGGGACATCTGGTGCCGTGCTCGATGCGCCGGGCGATGTCCTGGTCGCCCCGAACGGTAATGATGGCTCGCGGCCCCGGGAGCTTAATGCATAAATAGCTGTGGTGCGGTACCGCCCCGAAGGAGTTGAGGATTGGACGCCCTAATATGGCGTTGTATGGGTATGGGAGGTCGACGATGTCGAAGGTGGCGTCTTCGACCCTTTCATTGTCGCCCTGGCCGAAGGAGACCTGCAGACATATTTGGCCGAGCGCCCGTAGAGGTTGTCCTCCGAAGCCTTGTAGCGGGACTCCCGATGGGCCAAGGCGACTTCGGGGGATCCCCATCTGGTCGAAGGCTGCCGCGAACAGAATGTTCGCGGAACTGCCGCCATCAACCAGGGCACGTCCCACGTCGCACCCCGCTATAACGACTCGGACGACCAGGGGGTCGTGGTGGGGAAGCTCCACGCCTTCGGCATCGGCGGGGGTGAACGTGACCTCATGCTGTGCCCAGTCCGGCGGTGCCTGTGCTGGATATGCCGCCACGTGGTGTAGCCTCCGTGCGTAGGCCTTCCGCTGCCGTGCCGAGGCAAACTCCAACGCGGAGCCTCCGGAGATGACGTTGATAACCCTTCGGTGGGTGGCCTCCGGAGCCTGTAGCTGCAGAAAGCCCTCCTGAGACTGCTGCACGTGGACCTGAATCCGCAGAGGACCCTCATGGGGCTGCGTCCCTTGTGCCTGAATATGCACGGGGGCTTCGTATGGGTGCTGTACGTGGGCCACCACGGGCGGGCGTGCTTCCAGGCTCCTGTCCCTGGCGACGCTCTCGCGGAGCGCCGCGATAGAGGTGCACGTGCAGGTGTCGTGGTTGCCATGACCGTGGACTGCGCACCACAGCCCCTGGTGTTGGTCGTCGTAATCTCCACGGCCTTTATCGTCCCGGCCCCGGCCACGGCCGCGCCCCCGGCCTCGGCGCTCCCGACCGCCCCGGCCCGCGGGAGCGCCTTCGTCGGAACCGCCTTCGATGTCGAGGACGTACCGGCCTCGCCGCGACTTCTGCTGGCCACGCTTGGGCCTATCGGACGACTTCTTGTGCGGGGCGTCCCTGCGGTCGGGCGCATCCCTGGACGACTCCTGCTTACGTTTTCCCTTCGAAGAACCGTCCTTCGGCGGGTCTTCGGCTTTTGGCGAGGCGCCGGCCTGGTTGGTGTCGGAGTCGTCACCTTGCCTTCGCCGCGCGTCCTCTTCCGCCCTGGCATATTCCTCCATTTTGTCAAAGAGCTTCGTCACTGTCTTAATTGGCTTCCGTGTGTTGTACTCGGCCATCGGGCCCGGGCGAAGGCCCTGTATGGCTGCATTGACAACGGTGGTTTCATTAACATCTTTGACTTGACAACGTATCTTCGCGAAGCGCTTGAAGTAGTCCCGGAGCTTCTCCGAAGGTTTCTGCTTTACGGCGAAGAGCTGGTCCGCGTCGACTCGCTCGACATAGTTTCCTTGAAAGTTGTTGTGAAGGCGGTCGTGGATCTGCTCCCACGCGTAGATGGAGTTCGACTCTACGGTGAAAAACCAGGAGAGCGCCACTCCTTGCAACGCGAGGGGGAGTCCCTTCGCCTTTGTGGTGTCATCTCCGCCTGCGGCCTCGATTGCGGTTTCGTACACGCGCACGAACTCGCGGGGGTCCGTGTCACCTTTGTAGGGCTCGATGACACTGGGAATTTGAAGTCTTCGGGCCACGCCGCTTGCTGTAGTCCTGCCGAAAGCGGGGACTCTGGATCGACGCGCCGTAGCGGGACGCGGCTGGATATGGGGGCGTCGCGGCTGTCCGCCCTTTCCGGCGTGGGCTCTGGCGCGACCACTGGCGTGGCCTGTTGGCTCTGAGCGGGAAATTTAACTTTTTACCACCCATAACAATGCCACCTATCCAAATGCCATCCTTATCGTTGCATCCAACAATTTGCCACTCTTAACATGTGGTTGACTAATTTTTTGCCACTTTCGAGCCCACGAAGCGCCATGTCAGCCCCGCTCGCCGGCGCCAGTGCCTGCGCCGCCGCGCGCGCCTCCTCGCTCGCCGGCGCCACCTCCGCCTCCGTCCCCGCGCCTCCCTGCTCGCCGGCACCGCCTCCGCCTCCGTCCCCGCGCCTCCCCGCTCGCCGGCGCCGCCTCCGCTCCGTCCCCGCGCCTCCCCGCTCGCCGGCGCCGCCTCCGCCTCCGTCCCCGCGCCGTCGGAGAGCACGAGGCGCGCGGGCGGCGGCGCGGGGACGGAGGCGGAGGCGGCGCCGGCGAGCGGGGAGGCGCGCGCGGCGGCGCAGGCGCTGGCGCCGGCGAGCGGGGCTGACATGCGCTGACATGGCGGGCCAGCGGGGCGGGGAGGCGCTGACATGGCGCTTCGTGGGCTCGAAAGTGGCAAAAAATTAGTCAACCACATGTTAAGAGTGGCAAATTGTTGAATGCAACGATAAGGATAGCATTTGGATAGATGACATTGTTATGGGTGGCAAAAAGTTAAATTTCCCGCTCTGAGCCTCTTGTATGTCTCGAACAGCCCCGCGAAGATCCCCCAGCTCCTACTGGAATGCTTTGAGGGCCGCCAGCAGGGCGCTTTCCACCGCCTGTGCGGGCGGGGCCGCCGGCACGCCCAACGGACGGATCGGCGCGGGCACGACCGCGTCGCGAGCTCCCGAGCTGCCGGTCGCTCCGTTGTGGCTACCTCGAACCGCCCGGTCCGCGCTACCGGCGAGGGTTGCGGCGAGGTCGGCTGCCGTCGCGTCGGCGGGGTCGGTCGTCGCCGCGCCAGCGTCGACGTCTTCGACCACGGGGTTGGTCGTCGCGGTGCCGGTGACGGGGTTGGTCGTCGCGGTGCCGGTGACGGGGTTGGTCGTCGCGGTGCCGGTGACGGGGTTGGTCGCCGCTGTGCCGGTGGTGGGGTTGGTCGTCGCGATGCCGGTGACGGGGTTGGTCGTCGCGGTGCCGGTGACGGGGTTGGTCGTCGCAGCGCGAACGTCGACGTCCTCGGCCACCGCGCCTGCACCGCCACCCGCGCTCGCCGCAGCCGATGCTGAAGCCCTGGTACCCATGCGACGCTCCGACCCGGCCGCCTTCTTTCCCCTCGCCGCCGTTGACGAAGCTTTTTTCAGTGCCATCCTTTTCAGGTTTCGGGCTTACTCCTGTCCTCCCCACGGACGACGCCAACGGTTGTGGTTACAGACCAAACAGAGAGAGAGAGATGGTAGTGGAGAGTGAGGGAGATGAGTAAATGGCCTGGCTTCTCCCCATGGCCTGTATCCATATATATGTACACATGAGGAGTGCTTTTACAGTTATACCCTTACATCTGGTCATCCCCTCCAGGGGCACTTATGTCATTACACATGGCCTATTCTGGGCCTTAGAGTAACTCCAGCAGGGCCCCTACTTGAGCCCTCATCCTACTTTTGAGGGCCAAGGGGCAAAAAATTCACTCCAGCAGGGCCCCTACTTGAGCCCTCAAAAGTAGGGGCCCCTCAAATCTCCCCCTCGAGCCCTCATTCCTGGGGAGTCTGGAGGGAGCCCCTACTTTTGAGGGCTCAAGTAGGGGCCCTGCTGGAGTGAGTTTTTTTGCTCATCGGCTCTCAAAAGTAGGGGCCCTGCTGGGTGGGTCCTATGTGTCATTCTCTCTAAGAATGAATTTGAGGGTCCTGTTTTGAGGGGTCTTGCTGGAGTGCAGCCCAAAAAACAGAGCCCTCAAAAGTAGGGGCTCTATTTTGAGGGCTACTGCTGGAGTTGCTCTTATAAGAGCAACTCCAGCAGGGCCCCTACTTGAGCCCTCATCCTACTTTTGAGAGCCGAGAGGCAAAAAACTCACTCCAGCAGGGCCTCTACTTGAGCCCTCAAAAGTAGGGGGCCCTCAAATCTCCCCCTCGAGCCCTCATTCCTAGGGGGTCTGGAGGCAGCCCCTACTTTTGAGGGCTCAAGTAAGGGCCCTGCTGGAATGAGTTTTTTGCCCCTCGGCCCTCAAAAGTAGGATGAGGATGAGTGTGGGTCCTATGTGTCATCCCCTCTAAGAATGAATTTGAGGGTCCTGTTTTGAGAGCTCATGCTGGAGTGTAGCCCAAAAAATAGAACTCTCAAAAGTAGGGAGAACCCTCAAATAAAAAGTAGGGACCCTGTTTTGAAGGCTACTGCTGGAGTTGCTCTAACCTCCTATCAGGTCTGCTGGGTTTAGGTGGGGCCACCCCTATAACACACCTCGTTTATGTTAGTTTTCGAGGAGGAAGAAGAAGAAAAAAGAGAACACTTTGAACTAGTACTTGTTTATAGAGGCATAAATGCAATATCGAAAATGTTCGAGGGTGTAGACGTAAACAAGAGCTGCGGCTCGATCCCATCTCATCTTCTTCGATCTCGTCGCCCACCTCCGGCTCCGGGATCCCGCGCCGCGCGCACCGCGGGAGCAACATGGGGAAGACGAAGTCATCGTCGTCAAAGCATTCGCGCGCGCAGGCGCAGCAGCAGAACGGTACTGGCCACGTGCTCCCCTCCAAGCTCGCCAGGTACCTCGACCCGGAGGCCTCATGGGACAAGGTACTACTGCTTGCTACTAGTCTTCTTCTTGGTCAATCCTACTATTCTTGGCTTCTTGGGAGTTGGGGCATGGTGGACAGTATTCGATGCGGAGAAATCATGCTTCTGGTTGACTTGCAAGGATCAATTGCTCGACGCGGTACACTGGATCCGGCAGGTGCTGGGCCTCTTCTGCGGTCTGCTCTGGGGAGCCGCCCCCCTCGCTGGCGCCGTCTGGATCGCCCTGTGAGTCCTCCTGCACCACTAAAGCTCCAGTCTTTGCCCCTAGATTCGTAGGTTTCCCTTGATAATCAGATGGGTCTTCAACGTCTCTCGCATTCAGATGCTAGATTGCACAGATATAAGATGCAGTAGTAATTTTGTACTACTGCCAGGTTCAGGTTCTCTTAGCTAGATTACGTGCAGGTCCAATTCGAGAGTTAATGGGTAGTTGTAATTGAGCGCAAAGAGGAGTTAACAAGTGAAACAGATCTCTTTGCAATGAGGAAATAGTTCACGCCTTCCCTTGCTCGGGATTTGCCGAGCCCTTGCCTTTTCTTTTCAAAAAATAAAAAAAATGTGAGTTGGATCTGGTTAGCTGAATGTTAGCGGAATCAATCAGGCACTATCTATGAATTGCGGATTTTTCATTATCTCACCATCCACCAGATCTTTACTTGATATCTAGACTGAAACAGCACAGGTGCGCTAACCCTGTAAGGCTATAGCACATGCCAATATGCTGAGGTGCATTTTGGTTCAGTCCAGAGAAGATTAATTGTGCACAATATAATTACATTTCAGCAGACCCTGTAGCTATCACCTATCAGCACGCCTAGCATGCCATTTTGCAACTAAAATTATTAATCGTGGAGTGTACTGTGTGCGTGGCACTTCAATTGGGACCTTTTTTTATTTTAATTGAATGTTAAGACTCTTTCAGTCTAATTATTTTGTGGTTGTAAATATGAAGGTTTCCTCCAAATATCTTTAGTTGATGTTCCGGGAATATGGGCATAAGAATGTAGCACCTGAAAAGGGCATGCAGAATAATAATTAGTTATTTTCAATTTGAAATGCAAACCAAAATACATCGAGTGTTGTTGCCATGACCTGAATTTGCTGAAAACTGTGTTTCACGATGTTGCAGTTATCAGTTATTACTGCCTTCATGCTTCTGTAAAAGCACACTGAAGTTTGAATTTTTTTCATTTAGTATCAGCATGTGAGCTTTTGATGGGGTCCTTAACATATTATGTGGATTTTTACAGATTTCTGACTATTTCTACTGGTGTAATTTATTGGTACTATGCATACCTGTTGAAGATTGATGAGGAAGAATTTGGAGGCCATGGTGCACTACTTCAGGAGGGAATGTTTGCTTCTTTCACCCTTTTCCTGGTAAAGGTCCAACTGTTCTGTTTCAGCAGTACCAATCTAGCTGTGTTCAAGTGAATCTTATCTTGCCTTGGAGATTTGTCCCTTCGGGTTCTCTCTACTTACAAACCGTGCAGTTCTCTATAATAATTCTAAAATCCAAACCGCCACGTGGAAATGCATGTCAAGCACATAGAACTAGTACTGTCAGGTTATCTTCTGTTAGGAGCCGTCTAACAATAACACAAGCTTAAAATTTTACAGCAATAGCAAGTGTTGACATTACTACTTTGACAATGCTAATTCAATCAGCAGGGAATTGCCAATGATTACTGACAAGAAGCTTGTTGTGGCTTGCAGCTTTCGTGGATTCTTATATACAGCTTGGCCCACTTTTGAGAAGCTTCTTTGTTGAACATACCATGGCAGTTACGCCCTACCGGTCGGGAAGGAACTCGCCAGAACTGTGTAGATTAAAGAGCCTTAGAAGCATTGTACCAAATCGGTTCAGGCGGTAATGCTGTTTCTGAATCCCAGTGTAATTTTGATAGTATGGCTTTAATTCAGCATGAGCTAGAACATTGCTTGTGGAATCTTGAATCAAACGAAACGATGGTGCTTACCGAGTTACCACACCTTACTGTAATGTGGTGCTGTCAAACATCATTCGCTTGCATCAGTTCAATAAACCGCTTTAACACATCAATTATTATGAATTTTTGTTAGTGGTGATTTTGAACGAGCCGAGTGCCGTGCCAGAGCTTATTTGTAATCTATTTGTAAAGGGAGAAAACGCAGGCATGAGATTCTGGTAAACAAAAGTAATTAGATTATCTCATCACAACAAATATTGTACATTTGTTGCTACATTTCAAGACGCAACCAATCCTGTGATCTAACGGTAAATTTGACCTCGTCTAGCTCACCGGCCACTGTCACAGATACACAAGGTTTCTGTTGTTAGTTCCACAAAACTGGAGTGGATCATGACCCACCATAAGGTTCGATTGACCATCGTTGTGTTAGAGTGATCTCAGGGCTTTGGCCCAACGGCCAAAGCCCACCCCTTGATCGCGCCCTGATCGGGGGTGCCCAGCCCATTGGCTGGTGGGCCCCTGTCGCCAGCGCCATATAAAAGAGAGGTGGGGGCCGGGGCGGCACGCACACCAAGGTTCACCGTGCCGCCGCCAGACCCACCGACACTACCCTAGACCCGATCTGTTGAGGGGGCGCTCCAGCGACGGGAAGCCACCACCGCCAGTTCGCCGCCGCCAGGGAGGGAGGTCGTCGCTGCCCGGGACACGCCGCCGCCGAGGAGCCTCGCACCTCTTCCCCGACCGTCGCTGCCCGTGCGCAGAGCTTCATCGACGTCCCCGAGATGGCCACCTCCTTCTCCAGTGCACCAGAAGGTCGGTACCCGAAACCCTAATGTCCTCTCTCTCTCCGAGTCTCTCTCAAATCCGAACAAGAACACCGCTGGATCTACCCTAGGAGATCCTAAGGACTTAACATTGGTATCAGAGCGACTAGGCGTAGATCTAGACGGAAAAAGAAAAGAACGAGAATCCCCAACCGAGAAATCGGCAAAAGAAAAGAAAAGAAAGAGGGAGGGGGACTCACGCACGCCGCCGGGGCCGGGCGCCGTCGCCGGCATGCAGCACTGCGCCGCTCGGGTCGCCTCGTGGCGCGCTGGTCCGCCGCCTCCCGATGCCGCTGCGCCGCCACCTCACGGGTGCCGCGTGCTCCGCTGGGGGCCGATGGCGGCGGCGCTGCCGTCGCCCGGCCGCCGCTTCGGGGCCGCCCGTGCGCGCGCCGCTCCTCTGCGCGGGAGCGTGCGCCACCGTCGCCCGGCGCGGGCCTCGCTCGGGCTCCTCCGCCGCACGCGCCGCTAACCCCCTTCCGCGCGCCCGCCGCCAGTCGCGCGCAGCCGCCCGCCCGACTCGGCCGCCGCTCCCTCCGGTTTTTTTCGCGTGGAGGCGGCCCCAAATGGGGTTTGAGCTAGGGTTTCGGGGGTTATCCCTGCCACGCGCGTGCCCGGCCGTTCGATCAGATCGGACGGTCGCAGTCTTGATGGGCCGACAGGGTGTTGGGCCGGTGGAGCCGGCTGGCTGTTGGGCCGAGCCGGAGAAAGAAAGAAAAAAAGGGCTGTTTAGCCTGCGGGATTTTTTGGGCCCGCATGGGAGAAAGAGGCCGCGGGCGCGGTGGCCGGTTGGGCTGCCGTGGGCCAAATGGCCAATTTTGAACAGTAACTCCATGAATTGAGTTTTATTATTTTCAGAAGCATTTATGAATGAATTTCATTGAAATTTGATCAAAACCTCTGTAAATTTTTGCACCAACGTGCTAATTTTTTAAGAGATTAAAATTGTACAGTATAATGCTTCTGAATAATGAATTATTTACAGTTTCTGCCGCAAAAGATATTATTGATTGATTTTTCATTATTAAATTCGAACCAACGGGAGAATTTAATTTTGGAAAAATAGAGATAAATCCCAGATAATTATGATATTGTTATTTTCTGACCAACGTTGATAATAACAATATTATAATTTTTAATTGATGATTTTTATGCATTATTTCTATTTCTGCCCAACGGTGATGTAGATTTAATGTATAGATAAAGTTGATTTAAATTGTATGTCGTATTTTGACCAATGTTGGAAATAAGGCATATAATTTTGCTGTTAACAGTATTATAATTTTAATTGATGATTTTATGCATTATTTCTATTTCTGCCCAACGGTGATGTAGATTTAATGTGTAAACAACTGTATGTTTTAATTTTAACCAACGTTGAAACCAAGGCATGCAGTTGTTGTCATTATGTTTAATTGTTCTCACTGTATATGAATTGTGCCACCACACCGTGTCCCACAGAGCCTGTGGCACCGGTGAGGGATGAAAATGAGGCTGATGCTGCTTGGCAGACCAGACAGAGGGACTAAGCTCCCATAAAAATGTCATATGATCTTGATCATAAAAAGTGGGTCACTGCCAACAAGAAATTTTTGGCTGTGATAAAGAACACGATTGAGCCTGCAATTGTGGGCCCAATCGCAGAGTGTGACATTGTCACAGAGTACCTTGAGAAAATAAAGAGTCAGTTTACTGGCTCTTCAAAGACTTATACTACATAGCTGATTAAGCAGCTTGTGACAGAAAGGTACTCTGGTGGTGGCAGTGGCATAAGAGAGCACTACTAAGGATGAGCATCTTGGCATCCAAGCTTAAACCAATGGATTTGGCTTTCAAGGATGAGTTCCTTATTCATTGGATTTTTTGCTTCCTTGCCGAAAGAGTTTGGCACCTTTGTTGTCAACTACAACATTGATAGCCCGAAAAATGGGACTTAGAAAAGTGCATAGCTATGTGTGTGCAAGAGGAGGAAAGAATTAAAACCTCACATGGTGGTTCTATCAACTATGTGAAGGACAACAAGAAACGAACTTCAACAGTAACTCCTTCTCAAAGAACAAGGGAAAAGCCCCTGTCTATCAGTCTCAACAGAATAAGTTTGCAGTAGACAAAGATCAGTGTCTTCACTGTAAAAAGACGGGACACTACAAGAAGAACTGTCCTGATTACTTAAAGATGATAATGGCAAAGAAAGGTGAGAACATTGATGTGAATGTCGTATGCGATAATGGGAACGTCGCGTGCGAGAAAGTGAATGAATCCTCATCTACGAATGTAAACAGAAAACGAAAGAGAACTCTAGATGAGTCGTCGAAATTATGGCACTGTCGTTTAGGCCATATTTCGAGGGGGAGAATAGAAAGACTAGTGAAGAATGATATTCTTTCTCCATTAGAGTTCTCAGACTTAGAACAATGCAGAGAATGCATTAAAGGTAAATATGTAAAGAAAATTAAAAAAAGACGCTAAAAGAAGCACAGGAGTTCTACAAATTATTCACACAGATATTTGTGGTCCTTTTCCTGTGAAAAGTGTGGATGGATATGACTCGTTCATAACATTCACGGATGATTACTCCCGTTATGGATATATTTATCCAATCAAAGCAAGAAATGAAGCCTTGGATAAATTCAAGATATTTAAGGCTGAAATTGAAAACCAACACGATTTAAAGATTAAGATAGTCCGATCTGATCGTGGGGGGGAGTACTACGGTCGACATACCCCATATGGACAAGTTCCTGGACCTTTTGCAAGGTTTTTACAGGAAAATAGAATAGTGGCCCAGTATTCTACACCGGGCGAACCTCAGCAAAATGGAGTAGCTGAAAGACGCAACCGTACCCTGATGGATATGGTGCGAAGCATGATGAGCTACTCCACACTGCCATTGAGTTTATGGATGGAGGCGTTGAAAACCGCCATTCATATTCTCAACAGAGTGCCTAGTAAGTCGGTGCCTAAAACACCGTACGAGATGTGGACAGGAAGAGTTCCCTCACTAAACCACTTACGTGTGTGGGGGAGTCCTACTGAGGCTAAAGTATTTAACCCAAACCTTGTGAAGCTTGATCCCAAAACAGTAAGTTGCCATTTCATTGGTTACCCTGAAAAGTCAAAAGGTTTTCGTTTCTACTGTCCAGATAGATATACAAAGTTTGTAGAAACGAGACACGCTGTCTTCTTAGAGGATAAAATGATGAGAGGAAGTATGGTAGCTCGTGAGATTGATCTTGAAGAGAAGCGGGTGTATGCGCCCACTCCGATGATTCAAGAGCCATTCTTCACACTACCTGCTGTCGCTGCACCGACGGTGCAAGACACTGTGGTGCTAGCACCTGTTATTGTTCCTCCTGTGGCAACAATGAATGATAATGAGGAATCTGTTTCTCAGGATCCTATAGAACCTATTGCCACAGATGAGGGGGAGCAACAGCAGCCTCAAACAGAAGACGTACCAAATGAGGAGGCCTCGAGGAGGTCTCAAAGAGTAAGAAGATCAGCTATTTCTGATGATTATCAGATTTATCATACAGAGGAATTTCAAATGGAGGATGATCCCACCTCATTTGAAGAAGCCATGAAAAGCGAAAATTCCTCAAAATGGCTTGAGGCCATGGAAGAGGAGATGAGGTCCATGAAGACTAATAAAGTCTGGGACTTGGAAATTATTCCTAAAGGAGCCAAAACAGTAGGCTGTAAATGGGTCTACAAGACAAAGCATGACTCACAAGGGAATGTAGAAAGATACAAAGCGCCACTTGTGGCAAAAGGATTTACGCAAAGAGAAGGGATTGATTACAATGAGACCTTTTCTCCAGTCTCATGTAAAGATTCCTTCAGAATCATAATGGCATTAGTAGCACATTATGATTTAGAGTTACATCAGATGGATGTAAAGACGGCATTTCTTAATGGGGATTTGGAGGAAAATATTTACATGGCACAACCGAAAGGTTTTGTTGTGGAAGGAAATGAAAGAATGGGATGCCGCCTAAAGAAATCGGTTTATGGGTTAAAGCAAGCTTCAAGACAGTGGTACTTGAAGTTTGACAGTACAATAAGAAAATTTGGGTTTAAAGAGAATGTAGAGGACAACTGTGTTTATGCAAAGTTTAAAGATGGGAAGTTTATCTTCCTAATCCTGTATGTGGATGATATCCTACTGGCTAGTAGTGATGTCAGTCTGCTACTGGAGACAAAGAAGTTTTTGTCCTCAAACTTTGATATGAAAGATCTTGGTGAAGCTTCGTTCGTTCTAGGGATCGAAATTCACCGGGATAGAAACAAGGGGATATTGGGACTGTCACAAAAGGCATACATAGAGAACGTCTTAAAGAATTTTGGTATGCATAAATGAAGTCCTTCACCTGCACCTATAGTCAAGGGCGACAGATATGGGGATCTTCAATGCCCCAGGAACCAGTACGAGCTCGATCAAATGAAATCGGTTCCATATGCTTCAGCTGTCGGAAGCTTGCAGTATGCTCAAGTGTGTACGCGCCCTGACTTAGCGTTTGTTACCGGGTTACTTGGCAGATTCCAGAGCAATCCTGGAATAGAACTTTGGAAATTGATAAAGAAAGTCTTGCGTTATTTGCAAGGAACAAAAGGCCTCATGATGACATACAGAAGATCAGATTTACTCCATATAGTGGGGTATACAGATTCTGATTTTGCGGGAGATGATAGAAAGTCAACATCCGGATATGTATTCACTCTCGCAGGAGGAGCTATATCGTGGAAAAGCTCAAAGCAAATCGTCACGACATCGTCCACAATGTATGCCGAGTTTGTAGCATGTTATGAGGCCACGGGGCAGGTGAACTGGCTAAAGAAGTTCATACCCGGTTTAAAAGTGGTTGACGACATCAATAGACCACTTAAGTTGTACTGCGATAATGAACCTGCAGTAACGTATGCCCACAACAATAAGTCAAGTGGTGCTGCCAAACACATTGACATAAAGTACTATGTTGTGAAAGATAAAGTTCGGGATCAAATTATAAGTCTAGAGCATATAAGTACCGCAAAGATGTTAGCGGATCCGCTTACTAAAGGCTTACCACCCAACGTGTTCAGAGAACATGTAGCCGACATGGGTTTAAGGGAAAGCCTATGATTCCTGGACTAAAAGATGGCCCAAAAGATTGAAGTAACTATTTCAGAACAGAGAGGTGTATTGTAGCTGTTGAATCTATCGGCGATTGACCGTGACGATGAGACATGTTCTATGCACTAATCTGTGATGGAATGAGTAAAGTCAAATGTAATTAAAGATAAAGCATAGATTGAGATCAAGGGGGAGAATGTTAGAGTGATCTCAGGGCTTTGGCCCAACGGCCAAAGCCCACCCCTTGATCGCGCCCTGATCGGGGGCGCCCAGCCCATTGGCTGGTGGGCCCCTGTCGCCAGCGCCATATAAAAGAGAGGTGGTGGCCGGGGCGGCACGCACACCAAGGTTCACCGTGCCGCCGCCAGACCCACCGACACTACCCTAGACCCGATCTGTTGAGGGGGCGCTCCAGCGACGGGAAGCCACCACCGCCAGTTCGCCGCCGCCAGGGAGGGAGGTCGTCGCTGCCCGGGACACGCCGCCGCCGAGGAGCCTCGCACCTCTTCCCCGACCGTCGCTGCCCATGCGCAGAGCTTCATCGACGTCCCCGAGATGGCCACCTCCTTCTCCAGTGCACCAGAAGGTCGGTACCCGAAACCCTAATGTCCTCTCTCTCTCCGAGTCTCTCTCAAATCCGAACAAGAACACCGCTGGATCTACCCTAGGAGATCCTAAGGACTTAACACGTTGCTGATATGGAGATACCTTTCTTAGCATGGTGGATTATTTTGAATTGTGGATTATGGCTTAAAATTTTAATTTTTAAATTCTGACTGTTCACAAAAGAGAGTACGGAGACACTAGCATGTGATTTTGACTGAAATAAATGAATTCAGTACAGTGCGTACTACAATCGACTTGTATACCCTGTTTTGAAAAAACACACCGTTTAAAAACTAGCTACTGTAACATAAATAAAAAACCATAAGTAAGAGCCAAAAAGAACCATCCTTTAGGGGCGGATGCACCTTCACACATGTGGGGGCACAGCCCCCCGCACGATATTAATTTTTGTTGCTTATAGTTTAAAGTTACACAGTGTGTGCCTAACATATAAAAACTTGTGCCTCCACATGCTAAGAACTACATCTATCTAAAAGAAAAAAAGGGTTAAACACGTTAACAAATAGAGGTAGAAAAGAAAAGAAAACACCTGCATAGCGTTGACAAAACAAGACACTAAAAAAATACGTGTAATAGTAGGTTCTCAGATTCATTCTACATTATTCAATAATGGTAGATTTCTTGATTATAGTATGTTGTCTGATAAATAGTTATTACCATTGAAATTTATCATGAAATTAGTCGATGTTATAAAATTTAGAATGTATTACTATCTACTATATTATTGATGGATGTAGAGGTGCAAATGAAGCGGATAATTTTCGTCCGACCGGCTGACCGAAGGCTCGCGAAACGAATACAGAAAGGGTAAATGGGTATCTGGCACTATCCATGTCCGACTTCTTGGAAACAATATGGAATAGGACACGGGATGTAATACCGCCAAAATGCAAATAGGGAACAACAGAGATAAAGAAGGGAACAATAGAGATAAAGAAGGGTTTTTGCCGTCAGACCCATCGGCTTTTAGAGTGCCGAATAAGTAACGCTCGCAGAGGTTCCCAGACCATCCAAGGATGGTCAGCACCGTCTAGAGAGCCGAGTAGCGCTCTCAGAGGTTCCCAGACCGCCTAGGGATAGTCGGCACCGTCTCGCGTTATGGGTTTTCGTCATTCGGTAGGAATCCTATTCTTACCTTTTCTGGACTTACCTGCTGCAGTAGAAACCCCAAAGCCAATAGAACTCCTTGGACCAAAATGCCCTTGGGTAGCCAGGCATATGAGAGAGGGATGGGAATTAGGTGAGGGCATTCTGGTCCTTTCACAAATGCAAAGGCTGCCCAACCATGCTTTTATATGCTAGCACAGAACAATCAAGACCATTTTCTTTCCCCAACCGTGAAACCAAGCCTCATTTCACCATTCTTTCCCCCAATCGAGAAACCAAGCAACATTTCACCATCTCCTTCCTCAACCAAGAGTAAGCCAGCCAAATAAGAGCTAGGGGAGGAGAAGCCTGAGGAGAGGAGCGCGAAGACGAAGGAGTCAAGGCGACGACCATTGACATGGAGCCTTCATCGACAGCCAAGTCACTCTAGGAGGGCTGGACGTCAACCTGACTGCAAGCCGACGGTAGCCGGCAAGTGAGCAGGTCTTTCCCTACCTCTCCTTCAAGCACACCCATGTCGCAGCTTAGCACAAATCCCCACATAGCACCACCACAGTACACACACCATGAAAGCAAAGGCAGACAGAGGCTAGAACACATGCATGTAGAAGGTAGGGGAAGAGGGTGCACTGCCCTGAGTAGTTGAAGTCAGCCGCAGAGCGCCGGCGCCGCACCGGTGACCGGCGACTCCATTGGGGGCGAGGCCGAGTGCCGATGAGCCGAAGCCGGGGCGACGGTCGACGGTGGCGGGTGGTGGCGCAGGTGACCGAGAGCGGAGGCGCAGGCGGCCAGGGCCGAAGCCGAGGATGGCGGCCGCTGGCCGTGCCGACCAGGCGGTGGCAAGGGGAGGCGGATCCGGTCCCAGCCGGCCGGATCCGAGGCGAAGCAGGGGAGGCGAGCAGGGGGCGGCCGGAGGTGGGCCCAAGCGCTTGGATAGGGGTCCCGCTCGCAAGAGAGAGAGAGAGGGTAAGATTGAGGGGGGCTATGGAGGAGGAGCTGGTGGCGAGGGAGGGGCCGACGTGCCCGTGCGCCGCCGCGTCGCCTGGAGGGGCCGGCCGTTCGGCCGAGCGCGCAAAGAGAGGAGGGGGAGGAAAAAAGGTGGGGAGGCCGGTTCGGCCGCAGAAGATGAAGGGGAGAGAGAAGAAAAGAAAGAAAAAAGGAAAGGAAATGGAAGGAGAGAAAGAGGAAATAGGGAAAGAAAAGGAAAGGAAAGAGAGGGGAAGAGAAAAAAGAGGGGAAGAAGAGAGAAGAAAAGGAAAGAAAAAAAAGAGAGAGAAAAGAAAACAAAAGAGGAGAAAAAGAAAATAAAAGGGGGGGTTCAGTACTTGCTCGACAGGTCCCTAAAAACCCGTGCGTTTTATGCCAAAGGTCGGGATATGAGCTTAGAGTCGTTGTTCTCCGTTTAAGCTCTGGTTTTGATTTGCCGTTAAGACGAGTTGGCATGTATATAGGTGGAGGTCCCGGGTCAGAACCGTCCATGCATCGTCCCCGAGGCTAACCAGGCAAGTGCATAGTAAAGCGGTAAATTCGGGTAGTGTTTGTGGATAAATGGATGATGGTGCATTGCTTACCATGGTGTGGTAAGTTAATAATTTTTGGATGCATAATGAGAAATGATGAATGTTGAGACATGGCATGTTGATATGCATAAATTGAGAACTTGCATTGCATGCATGTCATGAAAAGAGATAGTGTTGGTCCACTTTGTGTGAACGCTCTACGGGAGTGGAGATTGAGGTCCCCGTATGAGAATAACGGGCTACTGTGGTCCCCGTATGAAAAAGGACGGTGTTGTGGTTACAGACCAAACAGAGAGAGAGAGATGGTAGTGGAGAGTGAGAGAGATGAGTCATGGCCTGTGGCTTCCCCATGGCCTGTATTCCATATATATATACATGGGGAGTGTTTTTACAATTATGCCCTTACATCTGAGTATCCCCTCCAGGGGCACTTATGTCATTACACATGGCCTATTCTGGACCTTATAACCTTCTACCAGGCCTGCTGGGTTTAGGTGGGGGCCACCCCTACAACAGGAGCCTCTCATGGTGAAGGGCTTCACAGGGCCGAAGCCATGTTGCCGAGTCCTTTGGCCCCCTCCGTTCCTGCGGCCTGTGAACTTCCCCGAACTCGCGGAGCTTTGATATGCCGTGGGGTCTGAGGCTGTAGTCGAAGCCGATGCCTGGGTTGCAGCTGAGGTGGACGCGCGAGCGCTCCGCCTCGAGCTAGTGGTTAGTCGAAGTAGACGCGCGCGCTCCGTCCCCTACCCTTCGAACGGGTGGCAGCGGAGCTGGCGCCTAGGCGAAGTAGACGCGCGGGGGTGTTGCGCCGGCATAGGTAAGCGTAGCGGGCCCCTGAGCCGCCGCATATGCCCTAAGTGATAAGGGACGCGCTGCGACGCTCGTTCTTCTGGCCGTACACGTGGCGAAGCGTGCTTGGCGCGGTGCGGGCCTTGAGGCGTCGTGACCATTAATATAACGACGGACTTCCGGCGGTTGGACTTCCGCCGGTTGGACTCCTGCCGATTGGACTTCCGCCAGTTGGCTCCCCTGCTGATGGGGTATATATACGACGCTGGTGTGGCGTTGTTCCTGCATGTGTTTTTATAGAAGCTGCTCCCCTAAAATGGGCCCCTTCCGTGCATCAACATTCCCTAGCGACGCTGAGCGGCTTGAGGGATGTTGATGTACAGACGGAGGTCCATTTTTCTCGGGAGCTTGGTTAGCGTCTGTTATGGGTGAACAATGGCGCTTCCTGCCCTCGTGCTGCGTTTCTGCATACGACGGCAAGGTTTGCCCTGTTCTTCTTAACAGACCTACCTTCAGTCGGTGTTCCTGATGGAGCCCGTCCGCATCACTTTGAAAAATGCTGATGCACTGTAGGTGGCCTGTTAAGGAGAACGAGGCAGACTTTGCGGGACATGACCCTCGCCTTTGCCGTGTGTGGGAGATGCCAACGGGCGAGTTCGTGCGCTCGGATCTGCTTCTCGAAGTCGAGGTCCAGGCCGAAGCCGCGGCCAGGCTGGTGTGGCGATCGAGAAGACGGCCTCCTACGCGCGCGCCGCGCTCTCGTATGAAGATGGCAAGGCTTGACCTGCTCTCGTAGACAGATATGCTTGAGCTCATCTGCATCCGCTGACTGTGCCAACTGGGGCTATTGTCAAGGAGCATTGATGTGCTGAAGCTTATCTGTTTACGAGAACCTGTCGAAACCTGCCGCACACCAGCCGCTGTGCTCCCAAAACATGGAAAGCCCAGAGGCCTGAACCCCTGATGGTTTAGGTCATGTCGAGGCTGCCGCCGAGGTTGCTTGGCCCGCGGCGGCTTGTCGTTGTACCCCGGCGCAGGGTCGAGGCGGGCGGCAAAGTATCTCAGCTAAAGCGGAGATTAGCCGGTATCAAGCTGCCGACGTCGACGCAGCAGAAATGGCGCCTAGCCGAAGTAGACGCGCGCGCTCCGTCCCCCACCCTGCGGTGACTGCGATCTCATGATGCGGTAATGCACTGTAAAGGTTCCTGAAATCGCGCCGGCCCCCGGCTTGCCAGGGCTAGGTTGTCAGACCGTGCGCCTTGCCTCGGCGCGTGTAGGGCACGCGGCGGTTTATAACTGGTGCGTGACGGGATGTGAGTGGTTGCGTGAGCGCAGCGGTTCGCCTCTTCCCTAGGGAAGGGGGACACGGGGTGGGCAAGGAATGGCGCGGCTTCGAGGCTGTTATGATCCCACGGTCCGCTATGGCGCTCTTAATGGCGACTGGGGTCGTTCCGATGCCTGGCCTCGTGTGCTCCAGCTTGCTTGTATGGGGGTGGCCACGCGGCGGGAGGCCATTGGAGCGTCGTGCTCTGACGGTCCCTACTGTCGCAGTCGCGCCTCTTCGTCTTCGGTTATGGGGGAGTGTGCGGGGCGGACCCTTGTACGACTGCGGTTGCGTCCTGTACGTGGACCGTCGCGACGCTTCGGCATTGGGGACGAGGAGGCTTGGAATAGAATTTTTTGTACGGATAACCCATTTTTTATTCGGAAATACAGAAATATACCCGCGATAAAATTTTTTACACAAATAGGCTCGAGTCGCCAAACCATTGGGCGATTTACGCTTGTCGCCCCACCAAAAAGCGACTTATAAAGAATCCGGTAACCGTTGGGCGATTAAATGCAATCGCCTCCCCGTTAAGCGATTCAATTGAATCGCCCCCCGTTCGGCGACATAAAGAAGAGTCGCCCAACGGGGGGGGGGGGGGGGGGGGGGGGCGACTGCATGTGAATACAGCCCGACGCCCACGCCCCTTTTCTTCCCCACGCCTGCTCGCCGTTCACTCTCCGCCTCGCGAGGAAGACAGAAGCAGAAGAGAGGAAGGAAGAGGAGGAGGAGAGGGGAAGAAGAGAAGGAGAGGGAGAGGAGAGGGGAAGAAGAGAAGGAGAGGGAGAGGAGAGGGAAGAAGAGAAGGAGAGGGGGAGGAGAGGGAAGAAGAGAAGGAGAGAGAGAGAGAGGAGGAGAAGCCGCGGGATTTGCAGGTATTTTCCTAATTTTAGAAAATTTATTTTAGAAAATTTGTTTAGATAAATTTAGTTTAGAAAATCTAGTGTAGATATTTAGTTTACAAATTTAGTTTAGATATTTAGTTGAGATATTTAGTTTAGAAAATTAGTTTAGATATTTAGTTTAGAAAATCTAGTTTAGAACATTAAATTTAGAAATGTAGATGCAGTTTACAAATTTAGATGTACAAATTTAAATGTAGAAAAATATAGTTTTTTGTATAATATTTGTAATGCATTATTGTGGAGAATGTACTTTAGAAAATTTGTTTAGATAAATTTAGTTTAGAAAATGTAGTGTAGATATTTAGTTTACAAATTTAGTTTAGATATTTAGTTGAGATATTTAGTTTAGAAAATTTAGTTTAGAAAATTAGCTTAGATATTTAGTTGAGATATTTAGTTTATAACATCTAGTTTAGAACATTAAATTTAGAAATGTAGATGCAGTTTACAAATTTAGATGTACAAATTTAAATGTAGAAAAATATACTTTTTTGTATAATATTTGTAATGTATTATTGTGGAAAATTTACTTTAGAAATTTATTGTAGATCATTCAATGTACAAATGTAGATGCAGTTTGCAAAATTGAAATGAAGAAAATTTAAATGTAGAAAATTGTTGTGTCGAAAATTTGTATACTATTTTTCATGTATTATTGTAGAAAATGTAGTGTACAAATTTACATTTAGATAATTTTGCAGTTATGGCGGATGACTGGCGGTACCCGCTGTTGGACGAGCACTTGGACCGCGTGCACCGCGTGCACCGCGCTTCCCGTCGTGCGCCGCCACCGGGGAGCACGGACGAGTCGACTGAGCTGGGAGTGGTCCGGACACGCACACCTCGTGTGGCCTGGGGACTCGACCCCCGTTGGACTGGCAGGTTTGCACTACGCCAACGTTTTAGTATTACCATAAAAACGTTTAATGCTGACCTTCACTTTATTTGCAGGCTGCGGGATGCCGAACTTCTCCCTCTTGCCCGGATGGTGCAGGCCACGGATGAGGACGGAGGTGCCTTGGCCGGGGAGGGGGACGAGGCGGGCGTGGAGCGATCATAACGCTTCCCGTTCGACCGTTCCCTGCTGACGGCTTTGGTGGACCGTTGGCGGCCCGAGACGCACACTTTCCATCTACCAGTCGGGGAGATGGCGCCGACCCTGCAGGACGTATCCCTACTCCTTGGCGCTGCCTTCCTACCAGAGGCTCCCACCGAGTGGCGCGATGACCTGCTCGGCAGATTCCAGGGGGTCCTTCCACCGGCCGATCACCACCACATCTTCGACGAGAGGCAGAAGCATGGACCGACGCTGAGGTGGCTGGCACTGTACCGGGTACGTGGCGTTTCAAGTCGATCGCGTCTTCGAAACTCTTATTTGTGCAATTACATACTAATAAAACTTGTTCGAATTCAGGTTGAGCGCATGGTTGCAGATGCTGACGATTTCCAGGTCGCGCGCCACCTGGAGGCTTACGTGCTGTGGCTGTTTGGTTGGGTGCTCTTCACCACCAGCCACGGCAACACCGTTGACGCGCGCCTTATTGCTTATGCGAGGGCGATTGCCGACGGCGAGGCCGTCCAGATCAGCTGGGGATCGGCCGCACTTGCCGCGACGTACCGCGGCCTGTGCGATGTGTGCTCGAGGATTAAGGCGAACTCGATCCTCACGGGATGTCCCCTGCTGCTGCAGTTGTGGTCGTTCGAGCGCTTCAGTCTCGGACGACCTATACTAGACGACATGGGTCCCTACGGGGCCGAGATGTACTAGGGGGGAGACATCGACCGGCCGACGATGGGTTCTATTTGGTGTCGTCGACGAGTGAGTTTTATTTTATCGTAGTCAACTTATTAACGATCGTCGTACTAAACAATTTGCCTTTCTTGCAGGTACAGTTCGCGCACGTGCAGGTCACGCGGGCATACCACCCCTTCGTGGAGCAGTTGGCCCGCCTCGCAGACTCCGACGTGCGCTGGGAGCCTTACGCAGCGGAGGCAGTGCAGGCCCGTGCTCCTGACGGGCTGTCTGCACTGTGCTGGCGTGAACAGGCTTTCTGGCTAACCCGCCGGAAGCTCGTGTACGGCATCTACGTGGAGGACTACGCACCGCAGCGAGTGATGCGGCAGTTTGGGCTGCGGCAGGCACTTCCTGTACCAGTCGGGCCGCCGATTCCGCCGCGCGTGCACGCGTGAGTGATCGCTTCTGATATTTTTGTACGTACTTACTAGAAGTGATCGCCAGTACTTACATTCGGAGTACCTCATCTGGTATCAGGGGCGGACTCGTACCAGGCTGGTACATGTCGTTGACCCACCTGCCCCACACGTCGCCGCACCGACAGACGCGTACCCTGCGCACTTCGCACGCGACGCTCACATCGCGGTACGTAACTTGTAATTTCAAAATTCTCAAATCGCAATATCGTTTCGATGATGGAATATTCTATGTCTTTTTGTCCAGGCTGACGTCGGTGCCGCGCTGTGGTCGGAGTCCTCCGCACTAGCGCAGAGGTGGGGCACAGGTGGGGAGTTGACCCGCGAGGAGGCCGTCAGCTTTGCGCGACGGATGGAGGCCGGGTGTAGACGTATCGTCAGCCTACTATCCTGCACGAGGCTACCGGCGGTCTCCACACCTACGCCCAGTGCGCCCTGACCACCAGTGCCACCCCGACCACCAGTGCCACCCCGACCAGCGTGGCACTACTCCGGAGGTAGTACGTGGACACGTCCACCTCCCCCGGAGCAGCCAGGGAGTTCTACGTGGACACGTCCACCTCCCCCGGACCAGCCAGGGAGTTCAGCTTGGTCACGCCCTCATACACCTCCTACGTACATCCCCGGCTTCCACACGGATGATTTCATGGCGCCATGTACGGGTACGCATCGTCCGATCTTGTTTTTTCCTAAGACGACATGCAACGAACTAACGATATTACTATTGCAGGTCCTTACCAGCAGCAAGGACGCTTCTCCCCGGGCCACATCGAGGTGGACCAGTTTTTTGCGGACTGGCCTGGGCCGTCCTCCGACGCAGCACCGGAGGTTCTCTCCGGCAGTGGCCTCCCCGGTGCACCGGAGGCCACACAGCCAGAGGTGCAGCTGACTCCACCGGCGCAGCCGCGGGTGCGAAACCCACCTGATCGTTTTACTTTTTTGGACCCTCGTCACCCGCCTCGTAATCCGTTGCACCGGAGGACGGCCAAGCGGGGCCGTATGGCAGGACGCGGGCGCGGTGACGGAGCACCTTAGGGTGGGGAGTGAGGGGTGTATGTCATGCATGTAATGGATAAATACGCGGCATGTTACTGCGTTATATTATAAAGTTCATTTAAATTCAAACAATGCTATTATCTCTTCTTTTCGTATAGAAAATTATTTCTATATCAAGTAATGTGACAAATGGGGAAGAAAAGAGGGCTTGGCCGTTGGGCTGTACTCACAGGCAGTCGCCCCCCCGTTGGGCGACTCTTCTTTACGTCGCCGAACGGGGGGGGGGGGGGGGGGGGCGATTCAATTGAATCGCTTAACGGGGAGGCGATTGCATTTAATCGCCCAACGGTTACCGGATTCTTTATAAGTCGCTTTTTGGTGGGGCGACAAGCGTAAATCGCCCAATGGTTTGGCGACTCGAGCCTATTTGTGTAAAAAATTTTGTCGCGGGTATATTTCTGTATTTTCGAATAAAAAATGGGTTATCCGTACAAAAATTTCGCTTGGAATAACCCTCGTAACCGCGCCCCCGCAGCTCTACGCCCACTTCTCGCTTGCAATGCCTTCTATACTCCCGTAGGGCCATCGCCGCTATACTCCGTTTGCGAGAAGCGATGGCGTCTGGTGGCAAGCGCAGCCAGACGGTTGGTGCCTGCGGTGTCCGCCGGCGGTCTTCACCGTTGGAGGTGAAATACTCGCTCAGCGAGCGCGACCCGGCGGCGGCGGATAAGTGGTGGCTGGAGAAGGAGGGCTCGTTTTCCGGCGAGCTGGACCCCTCGCTCGTGACTGAGAAGACGATCCAGGCGCTGCTGCGTGCGGGGAAGCTGTCCGAGCGTCAGGCGGTGCGGTTACCCTCCACCGACGAGACGGAACCTCGCCCCGAGGAGTCAGAGGCGGTCGTATTCGTCGCCTTCTTCGACGCAGGGCTCCGCATCCCAGCGGCGGCGATCGTGGGCGACGTGCTGCGGACCTTCGGGCTGGAGCTGGCGCAACTGACTCTGAATGCCGTGGCCCGGCTCGCGGTGTACAGCTGGGCCTTGCGCTCGGGAGCATGCTGGCCCAGTGCATCGTTATTTGCCTATCTGCACGAGGCGCGGTGCCAGCCCAAGGAGCGGAAGGGTGGGACGCTGTCGAGCTTCGGCAGCGTCTCCTTTATTCTCCGGTCAACTTGCGGCAAGCTCTTCCCCGCGAACTCCACCCGCGGGAAGTGGGAGTCTCACTGGATGAAGCGGTGGTTCTACCACTGTGCGGAGAGCGGGAGCGATCTTGAGTGCACGGGCCGACCGATCGCGTTCAAGCCCTCGCCCGGCCGGACGCTCGATGATGAGGACAGGCGGAGGGCCCGGCGGCTCGTAGGCGTGGCCGCCCGCTTCAACATGCGCGACCTCGCCGAAGAGTACGTAATGTACGGCGTGGCGCCGCTTGCTCGCGACTGGCGTCTTGCCACCGAGAAGCGTCGAGACGACAATGTTTCGCCGTCGATCTGCTTGCTGCCGGCGCCCTCCGGTCTTCGTAAGCCTCGACCGTGTCTCTCCTTCGCTCACGCGAAATGCGTTATATGCTAATGTTATCTCCTTTGCTTCAGGGATTCGTTTGGAGGATGCGGAGCAGGCCGCGCGCGTATTCCTGGGGCCGTATACCGGCAGGGAGCACGAGCAGCGCGCGTCCGCTACCGCCGAGGCGGGGCTAGGGCGAATAAACCGCGTGTGCGAGGCCCTGGGCCTTGCCGTGTCGGACCGTGCTGCTCCGGACGATGGTGCAACGAAGAAGAAGAAGGCGCCGTCTCGGAAGAAGAAGGCGCCGTCTTTGGTTTATACTCATACCCCTGGCTACGGAGAGTGCACACGCGAACGTGCATCTTTGGTTTATACTCATACCCGTACCCCTGGCTACGGAGAGTGCACACGCGAACGTGCGCCTTTGGTTTATACTCATACCCGTACCCCTGCGCGCGTTCTCGCCGCGTATTTTTGCACAATGGTAATATGTTGGCAACAAACGGAACTTTATTGCATTCCCGTTTGCGCGGGTAAACGATTACATATGGCGGAGGTACTAACCATTTGTGCTCGGCGCGGTCGGAGCCTCTAGTGGTTGTACTATCGGTAGGGCTTGCCGAGCGGCCTCCGAATGACGCCGCGGGTCTCTACGCGGTGGTGCCGATCCTAGGCGTGCTGCTATTCGCCGCGACGGGGGCATCTGGTGCCGTGCTCGATGCGCCGGGCCATGTCCTGGTCGCCTCGAACGGTGATGATTGCCCGCGGCCCCGGGAGCTTCATGCATAAATAGCCGTGATGCGGCACCGCCCTAAAGGAGTTGAGGATCGGACGCCCCAGTATGGCATTGTAAGGATATGGGAGATCGACGATGCCGAATATGGCATCTTCGACCCTTGCATTGTCATCCTGGCCGAAGGAGACCTGAAGGCATATTTGGCCGAGCGCCCGTAGAGGTTGTCCTCCGAAACCCTGCAACGGGACTCTCGACGGGCTGAGGCGGCTTCGGGGGATCCCCATCTGGTCGAAGGCTGCCGCAAATAGAATGTTTGCGGAGCTGCCGCCGTCGACTAGGGCACGCCCCACGTCGCATCCCGCTATTACAACCCGGACGACTAGGGGGTCCTGGTGAGGAAGCTCCACGCCTTGGGCATCGGCGGGGGTGAACGTGACCTCATGATGTGCCCAATCCGGCGGTGTCTGCGCAGGGTATGCCGCCACGTGGTGTAGCCTCCGTACGTTGGCCTTCCGCTGCCGTGCCGAGGCGAACTCCAACGAGGAACCTCCGGAGATGACATTGATAACCCTGCGGTGGGTGGCCTCCGGAGCCTGTAGCTGCAGAAAGCCCTCTTGAGGCTGCTGCACGTGAGCCTGGATCCGCAACGGGCCCTCGTGGGGCTGCGTCCCTTGTGCCTGGATCTGCATGGGGACTTCGTATGGGTGCTGGACGTGGGCCACCATGGGCGGGCGTGCCTCCGGGTTCCTATCCCTGGTGACGCTCTCGCGGAGCGCCGCGATAGAGGTGCACGTGCGCGTGTCGTGGTTGCCGCGGCCATGGACTGCGCACCACAACCCCTGGTGTTGGTCGTCGTAATCTCCCCGGCTTCTATCGTCGCGGCCCCGGCCACGGCCGCGTCCCCGGCCTCGGCGCCCTCGACCGCCCTGTCCCGCGAGAGCGCTTTCGTCAGAACCGCCTTCGATGTCGAGGACGTACCGGCCTCGCCGCGACTTCTGTTGGCCACGCTTGGGCCTATCGGACGGCTCCTTGTGCGGGGCGTCCTTGCGGTCTGGCGGGTCCTTGGACGACTCCTGCTTACGTTTTCCCTTCGAAGAGCCGTCCTTCAGCGGGTCTTCGGCTTTTGCCGAGGCACCGGCCTGGTTGGTGTCGGAGTCGTCGCCTTGTTGCCGCCGTGCGTCCTCTTCTGCCCTGGCGTATTCCTCCATCTTGTCAAAGAGCTTCGTCACTGTCTTGATTGGCTTCCGTGCGTTATATTCGGCCATCGGGCCCGGGCGAAGGCCCTGTATAGCTGCGTTAACCACGGTGGTTTCGTTAACGTCTTTGACTTGACAACGTATCTTCGCGAAGCGTTTGAAGTAGTCCCAAAGCTTCTCAGAAGGTTTCTGCTTCACGGCGAAGAGTTGGTCCGCATCGACCCGCTCGACATAATTTCCTTGAAAGTTGTTGTGAAGGCGGTCGCGGATCTGCTCCCACGCGTAGATGGAGTTCGGCTCTATGATAAAAACCAGGAGAGCGCCACTCCCTGCAACGCGAGGGGGAGCCCCTTCGCCTTTGTGGTGTCATCTCCGCCCGCGGCCTCGATTGCGGTTTCGTACACGCGCACGAACTCGCGGGGGTCCGTGTCGCCTTTGTAGGGCTCGATGACACTGGGGAATTTGAAGTCTTCGGGCCACGCCGCCTGCTGTAGTCCTGCCGAAAGCGGGGACTCTGGATCGACGCGCCGCAGCAGGACACGGCTGGATGTGGGGGCGTCGCGGCTGTCCGCCCTTTCCGGCGTGGGCTCCGGCGCGACCACCGGCACGGCCGGCTGGCTCCGAGCCTCTTGTATGTCTCGGACAGCCCCACGAAGATCCCCTAGCTCCTGCTGGAACGCTTTGAGGGCCGCCAGCAGGGCGCTTTCCACCGCCTGTGCGGGCGGGGCCGCCGGCACGCCCAACGGATGGGTCGGCGTGGGTACGACTGCGTCGCGAGCTCCCGAGTTGCCGGTCGCTCCGTTGTGGCTACCTCGAACTGCCTGGTCCGCGCTACCGGCAAGGGTGGCGAGGTTGGCTGCTGTCGCGTCGGCGGGGTCGGTCGTCGCCGTGCCGATGACGGGGTTGGTCGTCGCGGTGCTGGTGACGGGGTTGGTCGTCGCAGCGCCGGTGGCGGGGTCGGTCGTCGTCGCAGCGCCGGTGGTGGGGTTGGTCGTCGTCGCAACGCCGGTGACGGGGTCGGTCGTCGTCGCAGCGCCGGTGGCGGGGTCGGTCGTCGTCGCAGCGCCGGTGACGGGGTCGGTTGTCGTCGCAGCGCGAGCGTCGATGTCCTCGACCACCGTGCCTGCATCGTCGCCCACGCCCGCAGCAGCCGATGCCGAAGCCCTGGTGCCCGTGCGACGCCCCGACCCGGCCGCCTTCTTTCCCCTCGCCGCCGTTGACGAAGCTTTTTTCGGTGTCATCCTTCTTCAGGTTTCAGGCTTGCTCCTGTCCTCCCCACGGACGACGCCAACTGTTGTGGTTACAGACCAAACAGAGAGAGAGATGGTAGTGGAGAGTGAGAGAGATGAGTCATGGCCTGTGGCTTCCCCATGGCCTGTATTCCATATATATATATACATGGGGAGTGTTTTTACAATTATGCCCTTACATCTGAGTATCCCCTCCAGGGGCACTTATGTCATTACACATGGCCTATTCTGGACCTTATAACCTTCTACCAGGCCTGCTGGGTTTAGGTGGGGGCCACCCCTACAACAGACGGGCTTGTGATCCCTGCATGGAAACAGGCGGGCCTGGGTGAGCATCGATGGGTGCTCGCTCTGCTATACCGGTATAGGCTAAAGAGATAAGAGCGAAGTGCATGTGCATATGCATGATGAATAGTTCATGGGAACTTAAAGTGGTTACATGGAAAGGTGGTTAATGAAGCTGGGATGATCATGGTCCGATTTGAGAACCTGTTATTTACTGTTTTGCTTTGTACTTGCTGAGTCGGTGGACTCACCCTTGCTTCATTGATGTTTTTAGGTGACCGTGAGGACAACATGCACGGGCGGGAGTAGCACATGAATAATCGGCACGAACCAGCAGCACTTTTGTACTACCTTTTGTCAGTGTATTCTAGCCTTTACTAGTAAGTTAGAGCAATCGCTAAAAACGCTATGATGTATATGAACGCAGCAATATAAATAAGTTTTTGTTGGCTTAAATTCTTTTAGTGATGATGAAATGGTAAGAGTATGCCTGGTAACATTCCGGCCTGTAAGAGTATGCAGAGGTGATAAAAATACAGAATAGGATGCAGAATGAGCGATATCTATTTGTATCCGCTCTGATTATACCTGTAGATAGATGTGTTGATAAATACATAGATAAAGCATGAGATCCTGTGTCAATTCTGTTCTAGATCCACCACTGCCCTCCTTTTAGTAGGTCTTTCACGCTTCTGTTCTTTCTTCCTCTTCTTGAGTTGCACCTGGTGTAACCTTCCGACCAACGAGGGTTGCTCCTTCAACCCGAAGATCCTCGCTACATGCCCCAAGTGGAGCTTCTTTACCATAAAAATCTTCTTCAGTTCACCTCGGTGGGCAGTGGAAGCACGAACCCAAGAACAAAAGGCATCCCTAGCAAGATTCTTTGCTGTGGCCTGGACAATAATACATGATAAAACATCTGTTAATAGTAACAAAAGCGCAAAGCTTACGTTATTCACGAAAAATAATCAAGAAAAGGGTATAGGAAAATTGAGTATTTTGCCACAACAAAGGTTGGCCTTCTAGCATTTATCACTCTAAATGTTGTAATTAATTTTTTGTCACTCCAAAGATGACATCCTTTATACTTGGCCACTGTGGATCAGTTTGCCCCTCTTCTTGGTGGAGGATGTCGCCGAGCTGTCGAGCTCATCATCATCAGGAGGCGAGGAGGGTTCTTCCTCCTTGACTCTTGTGCTCATCACTCGTGAATAGGGATGGAAATTGGGTACGGTGGGTATGGATAGTGCTCGTCTATACCCATACCCGCGATCCCGATTTACGCCCACGGGCATACCCGCGAAGGACAACGGGTGAAGAACGTTCGCCCATACCTGTCGTCCACGAGTACTCGTCGCCTGTGGGTATGCATGTTTACCTGCAAATTGAGAGTCACCATATGAGAGTTGAACTAATGACAGATACATAAAAGCAGCAGTTGTTGCTAGGAAATATAATAGCTATCAAAAAAGTGTATAACAATCAATAGCAATTAGAGATATGCAAAAGTTTATAACAATCAATAGTAATTAGAAATATTACTATGGCTGCGCCACCTCTCAATCTATATCGTGGGTAAACGGCGGAGCGGGTACGGGTGGAGTTTACCCATACCTGTGCCCGTTTACCCGACGGATAGAGTGTTCCCCTATTTTCATACTGTGAGTAAAGCAAATATCCCATACCTGACTCTATTAGAGTATTTATCCACAGATATATGGGTAAACGAATATAATTGCCATCCCTACTCGTGAAGCTGTGCAGCTCATTGAGATCTCCTGCACAACACCCACGTCAGCTTCACAATTAAGCAAAAAAAAATGTTATTGATTTCCCTCAGCAAAGCACGCGCCTCAAATAGGGCGCTGCACTTGGAACCCTAATTCCCCGTGCAATGCCCCCGACTATTAGTCTTACTAGCTGCATAAGCGCGGCGCACGCCGCGCTAGCTACCGAGTGGACCGAAGTAAAAGAGACGATAATTCGCAGGGAGTTTCATAAAAAAAAAATCAAGGACAAATGCGTAATTTCGGAAAAATCAAAGGGTTTTTTGAAAAAAACTGAGGACTTGTAAGGACCTGTACGTAAGTAAATAAGGACCTATACGTAATTTTGGAAACCCGCGGGGCGCCATCCAAAAAATTTTTTTAAAGAAAAAACTTGCAGAGACTTATTCGCGAGGAAAAAGGACCTTTACGTAATTTTCAGAAAATATGAGGGAAGTGGCTCCCCCGACCGTACGCGAAACCGGGCGACACGCGCCGGCCGAGGGAGCGTCCGGGGCGACGTGGCCAGCGTCGCTGCCCCGGAATGCTTCCGCTAATGTATGAGTTAGTATATCCAAACTGGTAACTCTTTTCTCCTCCCTCTGTTATGTACCCCCTCTGTTCTCTGTCTAGCGCGCTGACCGACATGACCACCTTGGCACCGCCCGCCTGCCCGGCCAACCGCCTCGCCAAGGCCGTCTTCTGCCACCTTTGATCAACTTAGACCGCCTCACCATCTAGCTGTCCATGCACCCGACTAGCCCCCTAGGCCCGATGGACCCATGCCGCCTAGGCCGATTTCTTGATTGATGATATCCAGTTGCAGGCCAGGGCTCCACTCAAGCTGGCTGAGTACTGTATGGTGGAAATCTACAGAGTCACATGTTGACAAGAAAACACAACCAGCAGAAAGAAGATGAAAACTAACTCAGAATAGTTCACCTCTCATGACTTCCAGGACCTATTGTGACAACTGACTAGCAAAACTAGCAGTGGAAAAAGTTATAGCCTAGTGAAAACAGCTTCAGGGTATATAGAACTCACCTTCTGGGACACTTGTTTTTCAAATAGAGATTTAAGAACGGTAAGAAGATCTGCAAGCCTTGAACCACATGAAACTGAATAAAACGAAGGCTTTGTTATAACTTTTTAAGCAACAAATGACAAACATGAGCTTAAGTTTCAAGTGAGCAAATTGTTCTTACCTAACATATCTTTGAAACAATTGTGCAGGAAGCTTGAAATCATCAACCGCATGTTCCATTATATCATTGTGCTTTTCCAGTATTTTCTCTTCATTATCAGATAATAGAGAAGTGCGATTCTTCCCCTGGGCACTGGATCTTTCCGAAGGCTTCTTAGTGATCATCACTGGGTTCCTAAAACTAATTTTGGCTAATCGATTCACCTTTTCATTGAGTGTTGCTGATAAGAGAAGGTTTTGTCTTTGTATATGTCACGGTCTCGGGTCCGTGATCTCAGTTGGTACCCGTGCGCTGCCGGGCGGCGCGCCGTGGTGCCTCTGGCGGATGAAGATTGGCGGCGGAAGAGAGACCTGAGAGGAAGAGCGGCAAGAAGATAGCAGGAAAACGGGACAAACGGGAGATAGAGGTAAAGTATTTCTTATTCCTCTCAATTACAATCTGCAGAATATTTATCATGCCCTTGATGCTCCGATTGGAAAGCAATACGGAGAGGGACTTAACTGGAATACAATCCTTAAGGGATTCTAACTGAAACCAATCTTTAATCTATTACCTTAAGCTATTAGGAAACCAACGCTTAATCCTTTGCAAGTCCTGAACCCGAAGGGGACTTGTGCTGTCCATCCCCGCAAGGTGATGCCAGCGCACGATTAGTAGATGTGGGACGGCGGCGTACGTATGTACGACCCCACATGACATCTCCCTCGTCCTGAAGAAACAGCTTGTCCTCAAGCTGAAACGAAGGGTAGCGCTTGCGAAATTGGTGAGCATCCATCCAAGAAGCATCTGCAGGATCTGTGCCATCCCAGCGCACTAAAACTTGCCAAACACCTCTGGCTCTGCGGGCGCGAAGCACTGCAGATGGGGTGGGCACCACTTTGCCATTGAACATTGTTGGCAGAGGCGGTGGATTGTGTGGCGGAGTACCGACAAAGAGCTTCAGGAGGCTGATATGGAAGACATCATGTAAGCGGGCTTTCGGTGGTAGTTGCAAACGGTAGGAAACATCTCCAATTCGCTCAGTAATTTGGAAAGGGCCATGGAACTTTGGAGCTAGTTTGCCGCTGGTCTGTGCAGGAAGTGAAGCAACTGGCCTGCGGTGAAGACGAAGCCAAACCCACTGACCCACTTGAAAAGACACATCACGGTGATGAGCATCATAGAAGTGCTTGTAACGCTGCTGCGCTTGCAGCAAGCGATCCTTAATATCACTGAGGAGGATGTCCCTGTCTTTCAACAACTCATCCACTGCAATTACTCGGGCACGGCCGGGCTCATATGAGCGAAGGGACGGGGGGTCACGTCCATACACCACCCTGAAGGGTGTAGCTTGCAAAGAGGTATGAAAGGAAGTGTTGTAGCAGTATTCAGCCCACGGTAACCATTGGAGCCACTGACGAGGGCGATCTCCTGTCAAGCATCTGAGGTACATAGTGATAACTTTATTGACTACCTCTGTCTGGCCGTCTGATTGAGGATGAAAGGCAGAACTTCGGTGCAGCTGGACGTGAGATAGCCGAAAAAGTTCCTCCCAGAACCCACTGGTAAAAACCGGATCGCGATCGCTGACTATCGATGTTGGTATGCCATGCAGGCGAACAATGCCGTCAAAGAATGCCCGAGCAACGGAGCTGGCTGTGTAGGGGTGCTGTAGTGCAATGAAATGTGCATATTTGGAGAAGCGGTCCACTACTGAGAGGATGACCGTTTTTCCATTTACCTTGGGAAATCCTTCGATGAAGTCCATGGATATGTCCTCCCAAACCCGGTCTGGGATCGCTAGTGGTTGCAATAGTCCGGCGGGGTGGAGGTGACTGCTCTTGTTTTGCTGACACACCGTGCAAGCTTGCACAAATTGTTGGACCACTTGACGGGCTTGCGGAACAAAGAAGTCAGAGCGCAAGCGGTGCAGCGTCTTCTGGATGCCTTCATGGCCCATGGTGTGTGCGGTAGTCAAAATGTCGGGAAGCAGTGGAGAAGAGGCGCTAATGTAGACCCGCCCTTTATATGTGACCAGCCCATCTATCATCTTCCAGTCTGCACCAGCCGTGCCGTCCAGAATGTCCTGCTTGAGCTTGAGGAGTTCTGGAGAGTGCAGTATCTCGCTGCGTATGTGCTGGAAAAGATCGAAGCTGGTAGTAGTGAGAGCATAGGCTTGGATCTCCTCTGTATCACGCCGGGACAGAGCGTCGGCAACCACGTTTTGCCGCCCTGGTCGGTACTCCACTTGAAAAGTATATCCCAACAGCTTACTAACCCACCGGTGTTGCGGAATCGTCGCAAGTCGCTGATCCAAAAGGAATTTGAGGCTGTAGTGATCAGTGCGGACTAAGAAGGATTGGGCCCATAAGTAAGGGCGCCAATGCCTGATGGCGTGGACCAAGCCAACCAGCTCCTGCTCATATGCAGCCAAGTTCCGATGACGGGGAGGTAGTGGTTTGGTGAAGAAGGCAATAGGTCCGGCGCTTTGATGTAGAACTGCTCCTATACCAGTGCCCGAAGCGTCACACTCCACAATGAAGGGCTGGGTGAAGTCGGGAAGTTGAAGGACAGGAGCTGATGTTAGCGCGTGCTTGAGATCCTCAAAAGCTTTGGTTGCCGCTGCTGTCCAGGAGAAGTTATCTCGTTTCAGCAAGTTGGTGAGGGGAGCGGCCAGCGTGCCGTAGTTGCGGATAAAACGGCGGTAATAACCTGCCAAGCCCAAAAACCCGCGCAAGGCACGCACAGACTGTGGTGTCGGCCATTGTTGCACTGCCAAGACCTTTTGTGTATCCATGGCAACTCCTGAATGAGTAATGATGTGCCCTAAATATGCAACTGAGGTGGCGCCAAAAGAGCATTTGGACTGCTTAAGGAAGAGGTGGTTGTCCTGAAGCAATTTTAAAACTGTGCGGATATGAAGGAGGTGTTCGGACCAAGATGCACTGTATATGAGGATATCGTCGAAGAAGACGAGGACGAATTGTCTGACATATGCGCGGAGTACCTCATTCATCAAAGCTTGAAACGTTGCCGGGGCGTTGGTTAATCCAAATGGCATGACCAGGAATTCAAACAACCCTTGATGTGTGCGGAAGGCTGTTTTTTCAATGTCGGCCGGATGCATACGCACCTGATGGTAGCCCGATCTCAAGTCCAGTTTAGTGAAAAATTTGGCGCCCTTAAGCTCATCCAATAGTTCTTCCACCACCGGGATGGGAAATTTGTCCTTGATGGTCTTGTCATTCAAAGCTCGGTAATCGACGCAAAAACGCCAGGTGCCATCTCGTTTCTTGACCAATAGAACCGGCGCCGAGAATAGGGAGGAGCTTGGCCGAATGAGCCCCTGCTGCAGCATCTCTGTACATTGGCGTTCGATTTCATCTTTCTGTATGTGAGCGTATCTGTATGGACGTACTGCCACCGGTGGGGTGTTGGGCTGTAGGTGGATGCGGTGGTCGAGTACCCTCTGTGGTGGCAATCCCTGTGGTGTTGCAAATATGGATTGAAACTCTGCTAGCAAATCTTGGAGGAGTGCTGGCTGCTCTTTCTGTAAGGACATCAGTGTGGTACTCGGGGACGGAATCCCATGCCAAGTGACTTGCTGTTCTTTGTACCAGAAGGACATGGTCAAGGCGAGGAAATCCCAAGTGATTGGTCCTAGTGTGCGTAACCATTGAACCCCTAGCACCATGTCGAAACCGGCCAATGGAATGGCATAGCAGTCCAACTGATAAGCAGTGTTATCCACGCATATTTGCAGTTGTGGACAGGTCCCGGTGCTGCAGACGGTATCCCCATTGGCTACAGCGACGCGGAGTCCTTGTCGGGGTTGTACTTCTAGTCCGGCACGGTGCACCGCATCGGCGCTAATGAAATTGTGGGTTGACCCGGAGTCGACCAAGGCTGTGAGCTGCGTGTCTCCAATCCACACATGAACTTTCATGGTCTGGACCGCCCGAGGCTGAATGCCCGACAAGGCGTGCAAAGAAATCTCAGGCGGCGGGTTATCCATGACTTCCTCTGGAGAGATATCTTCCTCATCGTCTGGTCGGACCTCTAAGAGAAAAAGCCGTTTGCAGCGATGCCCTGGTACAAATTTCTCTTCACAATTGAAACATAGGCCTTGGTTACGGCGCTCTGTCATCTGCGCTGCTGTGAGTTGTTTTCGGGGAAACTGCAGAGGAGCTGGCGCTGTGCTTTTGTCGTTGGCAATTCCTGTAGTCTGTATTTGGCGACTTGGTGTGGAGCCGGTCTGCAATGTTGTGAAAGTCGGCTGCACTGGTGGCCGTTGGAATGAATGCCGAGGTGTCGGGCGATGAACTGCTGCAGTTACCAGGTGTCTCTTCTCAAACGCACGGGCCAACGCCATGGCTAGCTGCAGACTGCCCGGATTCTGGAGCTCCACATCTGTGCGGACTGGTTCCATGAGTCCTGATGCAAACAGCTGAACCTGTTGTGCCGGTGATAAGGGATCTGTGCGACACAGGAGACTCAAGAACTGCTCTTGATATTCGTCGACGGTGCCGACGGCCTGCAATTTGGCAAGTTCTCCCAAAAAATTGTTGCGGATGGGTGGACCAAAGCGAAGGCTGCAATAATCCTTGAATTTCTGCCAAGATGGTTCGCCCTCATCTCTCTCAAGCTGAAAATACCACTGTTGTGCGGCTCCGAGCAAATGATAGGAGGCTAACCAAACTTTGTCGCGCTCGGGCGTTTGATGTCCCTTAAAGAACTGGTCGCAACGATTGAGCCAGCCCAAAGGATCCTCCTTGCCATCAAAAGTGGGGAAAGAAATCTTGTGGAAACACAGACCGGGGTTTGTACCTGGAAGCTGGTGGTGCTGCTGAGTGGGTGGGTGGGTGGGCAGCAATCCGGGCGGAGCCGGTAGTAGTCCGTCCCCCGTGTGCATCGGCTTCTTCTCCAGGGCTCCCACACGTTCCTTGATGCCCGCAAGTTCCGCTGAAATCTCCGTCTTGAGTTCGGTCATGGCCGCTGTGAGATCGGCGATTTGCTGAGTTAGCGCCGTCATCTCCGTTGGACCAGCCATGTGCTCTGATACCAAGATGTCACGGTCTCGGGTCCGTGATCTCAGTTGGTACCCGTGCGCTGCCGGGCGGCGCGCCGTGGTGCCTCTGGCGGATGAAGATTGGCGGCGGAAGAGAGACCTGAGAGGAAGAGCGGCAAGAAGATAGCAGGAAAACGGGACAAACGGGAGATAGAGGTAAAGTATTTCTTATTCCTCTCAATTACAATCTGCAGAATATTTATCATGCCCTTGATGCTCCGATTGGAAAGCAATACGGAGAGGGACTTAACTGGAATACAATCCTTAAGGGATTCTAACTGAAACCAATCTTTAATCTATTACCTTAAGCTATTAGGAAACCAACGCTTAATCCTTTGCAAGTCCTGAACCCGAAGGGGACTTGTGCTGTCCATCCCCGCAAGGTGATGCCAGCGCACGATTAGTAGATGTGGGACGGCGGCGTACGTATGTACGACCCCACATGACAGTATAGGGTCCACTTTGTTTTTATTTTGTTCAGAAGCTTCATTCCTTGAACCCAAGAGCTCTAGTATATCCTCGACTGCTTTTCCAAAACCAAGTTCAAGAATGCTGCATGAATACAAACACCAATGCAGTAAACCTGCAAGCATAGCTCTCTCGTCGGCACAAGCACCAACGCTACAATATAAGATTAGTAACACATCATTCAGAATATTGGGGGACCTTCACAAGACAATTAGTGGGGTTTCCCCCATGCACAATTAGAAATATATTTAATACATGAGTTATACAGGGTGCCCTTCACAATAAAATTAGCAATTGATAGTGTGCGGTTATACGATTTCCTTTGGTTATGTTTTAAAAGATATGGTACTCCACTTATCAGTAGAAGACAGTTAACAGAGCCAAATTCTATTACAAATAACCGTCAACCAGTTCTGGTGACCAAAATGTGCACATTGAGATAAAAAGGGCATGTTCTAACGGATAAATTGGATGTACATTCTCAAAATGCATCAAAAGAAACAAAAGCTAAGGGCAACAAGTCATTACCTAAAGTTCCATGTGTTCTCTCAACAGGAGGCTCCCTCATCTGTAGAAGGTGAACAATGGGTGCAAGGTACACAGGAGTCTTGCCAGTGCCAGTTGCTGCCTTCATTAGCATGCAATTTGGCAATGCAAAACAAAAACTCTTCAGAGAAAAACAGTACTTCAACTAAGGAGCTGTAATAAATTAGATTGTGAAAGGCGCATGCATGTGCTGTCCAGACATGGCGAATGGGATTGCGTGAGCTCGGATTCGCGTTGGTGCTTGGAAACCCATCTTATCTAAACCAAAGAAATGAAACAAAAAAAAATTGATTAGCGAGCAGAAGAAAACCTCCCTATGCTGAGCTATTCGTTATGCCAGTTGGACGAGATAACCATGAAGCAGACACTTTGCATGCAAAATGCGCTGAGCTGCATCCGGAGGTATCCTATTACGGCATCGATTTCATCAAGATATGCCGACTAGTCTGCTAAATTCGATCAAACAACCAAGAACCTGTGTTTCTCTTACTGCAATTTAGAGCATAAAACCAGGAGGGTGTGATTTTTTTTTGTACAAAATTTGATAAGTTATTCACCAAACAAGTTGTTATCTGGACGCCAAGCTCGATCAAAAAGGCATTCATGATGTTAGGAAGATAGCTCCTAATTCCCCATGAAAACTCCCAAATCACAGCAGAGAGAGGGATGCTGGTGACCGGAGACAGCTCGGCGAGACCTTGGGAGGATGGATGGCTGCGATAACTTTATGCGATAAATTTCGGGCTTAGTCGTGAGGTTAGCAACTAAGACGGTTTAAGAAACACGGGGTGTTACATCTCACTTGCAAATTTGCAATCACTGCCTTTAGGAATTGGCGTTTGCGTTAGGAATTAATATTGACGTATTCTTCTCTGCGAGTCCTAGAAGTACAAAACGACAATATTTCTTTGATTGCTGTTCTTGAGTGTTTCAGTTTCCGCGGTCATACAACTCCTCTCGAACTTTGCTTGATCCCTTCATCACTATTTTTTTCCCATTTGACATTATTAGCTGTACCTCTCCTATTGTGCGTAGACAGTCACTGCCAATCCATTTCTCTTGTTTTCATCGGAATAAGCCTCATTTTTCTGTGGTTTATGCTTGCTATCAGGTGCTATTGGTGTGAATTCGTTTACTTGATCAAAGATACTACTGATGCCTGTACATTGTAGTTAGCTACGGATGAGCATTTCAGAGGGCATTTCATGCTGTTTCGTATAGCTGGGTCCTGTCACTACTCACCATTTGTGCCCTGCGGGCAAAACATGACAAAATAGTCCATCAAATATACTTGCTACATAGGTATCATCCTCAAGTCTTTAACCATTATCAAGGAATCCTTTCTATTTAGGGGCTTAAGCGTTCATACCTCGTTTTCAAGCGAAATGGTGATTTTGCCCTCATTTTTTAAACTTTGTGATTTTACCCCTGTGTTTTTGAACTGAAGGGAGAGTCTGCCCCTATTCCGTTAAAGCCAGTTAACGGTGTTAACTTTTGCACGAATAGACAAGTTTGCCCATGTGATTTTACCCCTGTTTTGTTAGAGAACTTTGTGATTTTACCCTTATTTTGTTATGAGGGTGGAGGACTAGGTGGCTTCTCTCTCCCTTGTAATAATTTTAATTTGCTTGTAAGAGCCAAGTTCAATTTCCTGTAATTCACTGTGTTGTAATTAACTTAATTGCAATTTAATTACTGTTGATTAAGCTTGATTTTACTGTTAACGTTAATTAAGAGTTAGCGTTGTTTCAGTTGGCTCATGAACTCAATGGATGCCCTGCATCTTCTATCAAAGGTGGTTGTGCTGCTAATCGGATCTAAAGATATCTTCCCAATTCTGATCTAAATTTGCAATGCCGATTTGATTTCCCAAGTTGCAAACATAGAAGGACTTCCCTGCAGTTCCAGATAGGCATTTGTGTGTGAGGATTTCCAAACAAAAAAGGTCTAATTCTCCGTGCTAAAGGAATTTCCACCGCAATATCACTGCTGATCAAAGGAAACTGCAAATTATCCTAGTAGATTCGACTCTTCAACACAATCGCTAAACTCCAACACCATCAATGCATCCTCCAAATATTCTACTCCTGTTAAGGAGAAACCCTCACAACAGCAGAATAGAAGCCAATCGATCAATGTAGCATAAAAGTGGCAAAAGAAACACGCAGAGATGATACCAATCAAGTCCAAAGCGCTTGGTTTTTAAGCAACCAACATGTGCAAGCATAAAGATCCAGGAACAATGCAGCAGAACGATACTTGAATTAACCCCAAAACGTCTCCAGATGCATCAAACGAGTTTTAACTTCACACGATAACCTAACCAAAAGATCGGATCCCCACTACCATATCGACAGAACAGCCTCTACTTCCTTAAGAACCCAAGAGCCCCGTCGGTACCCGAACGCCTCAGGCGAGGTCGGCATCGTCGAAGTCGGCGCCGTTGAAGGTGTTGTAGAAGCCGGCGAAGGGGAGGGGGCCCCGCGCCTCGTTGCCGCGGCCGACCATGCGGTGGACGGGGAACATCTCCGCGTCCTCCTCGTCGTCGAGGAAGCCGGCGCTGCGCGGGGAGTCGTCGATGTCCATGAGAGTCGTGATGGCGTCGTCGTCCATGGCGGGGGAGCGCGGGGCGGCGGCGGCGAAGCGGCTAGGGTGGCCTGGAGATAGCCACGCGCCGCCTGGGGCCCACGGCCGCCTGGGGGGCCGGCCGCGCCGCGCCTGGGAGGACGGCCGCGCCGCGCCTGGGGGCCGGCTAGGGGTGGATATCGAGCCAACTGCTCGTCTTATCGAGCTTTTTCTAAAATTGGCATATTTTGATTTAATATCATTTTACGGATAATTTAAAAGTATTTTTAGAAACGAGCTAACGAGCCGAGCCGAGCCGAGCTTGAGCAAAATTCAAATTCATTTGAAATCAACTCATTTTAACGTTTAACCAATTAACAAGTATAATTGAAGTAATTTTGAACCGAGCCAACGAGCCCACTAACAAGCTTTTTTTCCACCCCTAGGGCCGGCCGCAAGCCGCGCCTGGGGGGCCGGCCGCAAGCCGCTCCTGGGGTGCCGCCGCGCCGCTCCTGGGAGGCCGCCGCGCCTGGGGGCCGCCACGCCTGGGAGGCCGCCGCGCCTGGGGGGCCGCCGCGCCGCGCCCCTGGAGGTCGCCCGCGCCGCGCTTGGGAGCCCGCCTGGCAAACCCTAGACTGGAGCGCCGCGCCTGGGATACAGTTTCTGGCAAACCGAGGGATGATGCGTGGGTGGGAGCTCCAGTAGAAAGGATAAGGTAAGGGTATTCTTGTCATTTCGCATGGGTATCTTTTGTTTTCTTTTCTTTTTTTACCATTTAATCCTACACTCTTAACGGTGTCACAAAACAGGGGTATCATTTCAAAATCGCAAGGGCAAAATCACAAAGTTAAAAAAGTAGAGGTAAAATCACATTTGCAGTCAAGAATAGGGGCAGAAACACCAAATTCCCTTCTATTTATACCTGGTGTTGTTATTTGGTTAAATTAATAGTAGCTTTGTCTGTAGAGTTGCTTTACAAGTTCTGTAGACATAGGAGTAAATGTTTTGACGATGTGAAGCTTAATTTTGTAAAACTACACTACAAGTTTATTGTACAAACTTTCATACAACCATATATATATATATATATATATATATATATATATATATATATGTGTGTGTGTGTGTGTGTGTGTGTGTGTGTGTGTGTGTGTGTGTGTGTGTGTGTGTTAGAAATCACACGAACCCATATATGCCACACTAGGCCCACCTGGCAGCCGCTATACTGCCCTCATGCCCTATTACAGCATGTCCACGTTATTAAGTTACATGCACTAGGCAGTTCACTAAAAAGCTTAAGCTGACGAGGAAAGGCGGTCAACTCACTTATACTTCAATACCCCTCCTCATATGTAGGCTCCCTCAAGTTTAAGACATGGAATAGAAGTGAGCTGCAATTATTTTTTTAATTACGCCAGCGAGGTCTTGAACTCAAAATTTTTTGGTCTGATATCATATTGAGTTGCATGCACCAACCAGTTCATCCAAAAGCTTAAGTTGATGAAAGAATGCGGACAATTCACTTATACTTCAACACACGTCATATGCCACGTGTGCCTTGGCCAATAACGTCAATCTGCATTACCTGGTTGGGGCTTCGTCTAAAGGGTTTGGACAATAGATTTTGCTATCACTGATATTTGCAGATTGACATGGCTAGCTAGGGCACGCATGGTGCATGATGTGGCCATGCCATAACGAGGTCTGAGGGCCAGTGTGTCAGATATGGGTTTATAATATGGGATTTCTAAAACATGTAGCTTTACGATACATATAGCCTTTTAACTTGAAGTTTTATGAAATAGTTACTAAAATATATAGTTTTCTAATAGTTTGTACAATAAATCTATAGTTTTGTGAAATTTACTCTAATTTGTGACTGGGATCAAAATCCATCATAAAGGGTGACACCAACTACTAGATTTAAAGGCATTGGTGATACCAACTATTATATTTAAAAGCATGGGTAAGGATCAAAAACCGAGATCATGAATTTTAGAGGAAAGAAAACATTTGTAAGGACCTTGTTGGGTGGCGAGTGAGTCCTAACTTTTGCAATGTGTGAGACCATGTGGAGGTCACCCCTATGGTTGTGATAAGTAATTGACCTTTGGATTAGAGTTTTTGTGGAGTTTGAATTTGGGTTTTGAGGGTTTTGCAAAAGATTGTATTCTGGTTGGGCTGTCTGCTAGAATTTTCAGGTTAAGCAGTCTGACCGCTTTGTTTTGGAGGTCTGATCAGCATACTTCGACTGCTGACAATAGTCAGAGACATGGTCCTCGACTTTATAGTCGGGTGGTCCGAACGGCCGTGTGTTGGACGGTCCGATCGGTAAATCAATCACGGATGGTCGATGGTCAAAAGCTACAGTGCCTGAAATGACCACGGATGGTTGATGGTCGATAGTCATAGATTTTGCGATCGATAGTCGTAGACTTCACGATCGATAGTTGTGGGTTTGCGATCGGCTGTCATAGACCTCAAGTACTCGTGTCAGACTAGCCAGTGGTCTGACTGACTTGTGCTTGGCGGTTAGACTGGCTTTTCTCGGCAGTCTGAGGTTGTTCTCTAGAATTCTTGGGGTTTTGACCATGGTTTGACCTGGGCGTTGTTGCTAGTGTGCAAATGGGTTTATTGTTTGGTCCTACACTTAGGATCAATATTTTGCTTGCGTACTTTTTGCATGGTGCATTGTATAGATTAATAGTGCAAATTGAAGACTTTGTGTATTGTGCAGAGCTATGTAATGGTTGCCTTGTTGGTGTTGGTTGCAGAACTTCGGAGCTAGATCATAGTGAGGTGTAAGAGGACTTGGACTAGGCACATAGTGGTGTTATGATCCAAAACGGTCAGGGAGACGCCGAAGATGACTAAGGCTTGCGGGGAGGTTGCAAGCCAGGACGACGAGGAACCGAAGCGGGAGCTACCAGTGATGGACATGATAGACAATGACAAGGTGGACCGAGACTAGGCTCAGGGAGGAGTCGAGGTCCAGACGGTCAAGGAAGCCGGGTGTCGTCATGTGCGAGAAGAGGCATGTGGTGCGCCAAGTGACATGGGCCGTTTGCAAGCGAGGACGGTTTGGTAGGATTCGAACAACTGAGGACTTGGCAGCAAGTCAATTGGGCTACGTGGAAGATGGCGAAGCGTAGGCAATGCTTCGTGGAAAAGGAAGTGGGAAGGTTCGTCGAAAGCGGTAGAGGGGCATTTTTGGTAAATTGCTCAATACCGGAGAAGCATGTGTGAGTAAAACCCGGTGTTCGGTGGGGTTAACGGTTTATCCTCGGTTTGGCCTAATGAGTGGATATATTAGGTTTTGGTTCAGATTGTGAGCCTATATAAGGGGATGAGAGGCAAGATCTATGGTTTGAAAAGGTTGGCTAAACCTTTTGGTGGCTAGCTCCTCCTCTCTCCCATGGAAGATAGGTTAGAGAGTGTGCGCGCGCGCGCTCTAGGCTTAGAGCTCTGTCCTCCCGAGTGAAGTGGCTGTAAAAAGAATCATCTCAAGTGAGCAATACATCAATCTTTGATCTACCTTTTGTGTATTTTTTTGTCTGATTGAGTTTGCTCTGGTTTGAGTTCGTTGTTCCTCTTTTGATCTTGTTGTGCTAAGGACATGTAACCTCTTGAAATCGATCTCCAATCATCTAGGCACTTCAATAGAAATTTTATCAAGAAATCCTATTTTTACTTGAGTTTAGCCCCGTCGAGCGATTTCTTGATCCGAGGTCTTTTGATCTGATTCCTTTGGTGATCTTGTTTCCTGTGACATGTGCGAACGTGCTCAAAGCCATGTTGGCTATCTTCTACCCATGAGTAAGATCTGATCATTGATTTAGTTTTTAGTTCTTAGTTGGTGTGTGCTGCTTTAAATTGGAAAATGGTCTCAAATTTGTTATGGGTTTTTTGATTCAGGAATGGAATAGCTTCCTGAGGCCTACAGAAACATGTGTACAAAGTTTCACGGCTTTTGGTTTAGTCGATCGAAAGTTCTGTCAATTTTGGTTCTTGCGGTCGGCTAAAAACCTTGTTCTTCTATTGAAAACAGTAGTACCGTAAGCCTTGTAGCGGTAGGATTGCAGTCCCTGGTTTTCAACCATTCACTGGTCATTGACCTCTTTGGTCGTGTTTCGACTTGGTTCAACCATGTTGGTTTCGACTGCTTACAGGTCAACCTCTCACTGGTAGTTGTTCACACCGGTCTGATCTCAACCTGCTTCAAACACTCGGGCTTGCTCTCAGGTCTTCGACCATATAGGTTACGATTATATCGGTCTTCGACCGCATAGATTTTCGACCACTCATTGGTCCTCGACCACGCTGGTCTTTTGACCGCTCACTGGTGATCGACTACGTAGGTTTTGACCACTAAATGTCCTCGACTACACTAGTCTTTCGACTGCTCTCTTGTCATCGACTGCGTTGGTTTTCGATCACTCTCTAGTTGTTGACCACTCAAGTCGAATTCAGACCACATCGACTTTCGACTACGTTGGTTTCGATCACGTTGATTTCAAGCACGCTGGTTTCGACCACGTTGGTTTTTAACTACTCTCTAGTTGTTGACCACTCGAGTCGAATTTTGACCACGTTGGTTCTGGACCGCTGTCTGGTCGTTGACCATCATAGTCAAAGTTCGACCACGTTGTTTGCTAACTAGTTTTGCTCAGCTCTGAGAGTCTCTGGTTTTCCACAGTGGTACAGCTCCACGTTTCTCTAGATTTTGAGTAGGGTTCCTATCTGAATCTTCGCAACTTTATAGCTTTCGAAGTAAAGGCACCATTCACCTCCATCTATTGCTATCTTAGGTCCTACACAATGTTTCCTAATAAATTATCTTTTTGGATATTTGGTGCATAGCCATGCCAGTTATGAAGTACTAGCTGGTAGGATAATTGTCGCCTAGTTCGTGACAAAAAAGGGCGGTGGTAATCTGGAGCAATCTGTGTCTCCATCCTTCATGTCACCATCACCATGGGAGACGTTGAGAAGAAAGCTACAAGAAGGAAAAACGCAAAGATGACAGGTAAACAATTTAATTACAGTCTCACTAAGTTTAATAACAACCTGAATAACTCGAGTCTCAACCCCTTCTTCATGGGAACGTCATGGGCTCATGGCCTCTATATAAGTCTAGCAAGAGTGGACACGACCTATGCTTATTTCTCACTTCTCCTAGTCTTCCTTTCTGCGCAAAGACTTGGACCCGATGCTGTTGCTGATTTTTAAGGTGCGTGCTTATGTACTTTTATTACATGTTCTCCACAATTGACAGACAGCAATGCTCTTCAAGATCAGGGGCCTCCTGGAGTTCGAAAAAAGTATTAGGTGCATCCTAATTGCTGCAAGTAATGTTAGAAACGAGTTCTTAAAGTGTACTATTCTGTTATTGATGCTAAAAATTCCATTTTTAACTGCCCAAAATGATTATGTTTGTTTTCGCAAATCTTCGCTATTATTCGCCCATCAGTATACCAAAACAATTATAAACTGAATCTAGAAAAAAAGATGAGAAAGTATGAGCTAGCTGAGCAGAATTCCCTTTTATGAACCTGTAGGGTTAGGATCTGAATTATTCTAGATTCTAATAAATGCGTAAACTGAACCTAAATCTGTCTTATACAAATTAGTTTCCCTTTCCCCTTTTTCAGACAACAAGCTGAATTCGTTTTCTGTGGGACAAAGAAGAATCATATCTAATATTCAGTTTTGAAGGGCAAACCCTCCAATTTGAGGTGGGAAAAAAATTACTCAATGGTGATTGAGCCTCCCCTTGACAATCCGTACACCATCACAAGAACCGAACAACCATATGATGGCTCTTCCTCTTCTTCCCAGCAGCAACTTACCGTGTACAACTACAACCTGAATGATCCACAGTTCTTTCCCCAGCCACCCATTGGATCAAGCGCATATCTGTCTGGTGCAGTCACCAGCCCTGGAGTGCATAATGTCAACAGCAACCTCGGACAAAACCAAATTCAGATTGTTGCAGGGGGTAGTCCTCAGTACCACAGGATCAAATCAAACAATGCTCTTTACAACATAAGCCAGATGCTGATGGAGGACGTTGACGAGAGGGTCGGCTTGTACCAAGGGGAGGCTGCCCTTCAGGCTGCTGAGAAGCCCTTCTATGATATTCTTGGGCAGGTATACCCGCCGACTCCTAACTGGCCACCACTCCATAGCTACAATGAACAAGATATCCCTGATGGGAGTAGCAACAATTATCACAACGGGCTCTGCAGCACTAGCTTCAGCAATGACTGTTCCAGTTACAACATGTTACAGCCCTTACCAAACCCGTCGAGTCCATATAGCTATGGCAGGAGCCTTTTTCTGCCAAATCAGCCCTTGATAAGCACTGGGTGGACTTCTGGACTTGGCTTCCCTGCCTTGCAATTTAGGGGAGGTGCCGAGGAGGCAAAGAGGTTTGTTCCAAGTATTGATAAGTTGGTGATTGATTTAGACAGCAACAGACTTTCCATTTCCAAACTGACTACAGAGGCAAAAGTAGGAGAGAAGAGCAAATACGCAATCTTTTGGGTAACAGAACAAAGGAACAATCCTTGTTTCAGGGACTTGGATAGCTTGGAAGGGAGGAGCAGTAAACACTATGCCATCACCTCCTGCGCAGTAATTCGAAATGAGATGTTCGACAGAGTTCTGCTTTGCTATGGTCTGAAGAGTTTCGACGAAGCAACAAGTCTGCGAGAAACGATGGCAAAGGAGGCAATCAAGAATTCACTGAGGTCAAAGCAAATCAGCAAAGGACTTGCTCGACGAAAGTCGCGAGATAAGAAGCAACTCAAGAAGGAGGTGGTTGATCTCAAGACTCTCCTCATCCACTGCGCGCAAGCTGTAGCAGCTGACGACCGCCTGTCGGCCAGTGAGCTAGTACAGCAGATAAGACAGCACTCTTCAGCAGATGGAGATTCTACTCAGAGGCTGGCATTTTACCTGGTGGTTGGCCTTGAGGCACGCTTGGCTGGGATCGGGAGCCAGGTTTACCACAAGCTCAAGGCGAAGCGAACAAGTACCGCAGATGCGTTAATAGCCCACAGCCTTTATCTTGCAGCTTGCCCTTTCTACGGGGCGTCATGCGCCATCGCCAACCAAACCATTCTTGATGTCTCAAAGGGGCAGCCGAGGGTGCACATCATCGATTTTGGTATTTGCTTCGGCTTTCGATGGCCATCGTTGATTCAGCGATTTGCAAAGCAAGAAGGAGGGCCCCCTAAGCTTCGAATCACAGGTATAGATGTGCCCCGGCCGGGTTTCCGCCCCTGCGAGATGGTTGAGGAGACAGGGAAGCGGTTAGCTGAATATGCAGACATGTTCAATGTACCTTTTCAGTATCAGGGCATTGCCTCACGATGGGAAAGCATTCAAATCGAGGATCTCAACATTGACGAGGACGAAGTGCTCATAATCAACTGCATGTTCCGGATGAAGAATCTTGGCGATGAGACGGTAGCCATGGATAGTGCAAGGGATAGGGTGCTGAAAACCTTGAGGGGGATGAACCCAAAGATTTTTGTTCTCGGCACTGTGAATGGATCATACAGCTCTCCCTTCTTCAAAACACGTTTCAAAGAGGCACTGTTCCATTACTCTTCAATGTTTGACATGCTCGATGCAAATGTTCCACGGGATAATGAGGCAAGAAAGATGATAGAGATGGGACTCTTTGGGCAGGATGCACTCAACATCATAGCATGTGAGGGTGCAGAAAGGATTGAGAGGCCAGAAAGTTACAAGCAGTGGCAAGTAAGGTGCCTCAAGGCTAGGTTCGAGCAGCTTCCTGTCGATCCAGCCATCTTGAAAGAAGTAATAGATATGAAGAAAGTAATTTATCATGGTGACTTTGTTGCTGATGAAGATAGCGGCTGGCTGCTGCAAGGATGGAAAGGGAGAGTGATTTATGCAATATCCACATGGAAGCCTAATGATTCATACGCTGATCAGTAAGAATCAAACAGTTCTTCATATAAACGATCGAAGGTGCATAGGAAACTTCCGACCTCTGTATCTATTTACACAATCCTGAACACGGTGAATCTAGAATACTGAATACTACAAATTACTTGTTTTGTCAGGTGAGCATTGGAGACAATCCTGGAAGGATATGCGATGGGATTTTAATGTTGATACTCTACATGTTTTGATTTGGTCTAGCCGGCCTATTACACGAGCATATCTGGATAATAAACGATAGGAAGCCGGCTGTAAAATAATTTGTTTTCGTCATTCCTTTTAATTTATGAACAAATTGTTCGAGAAAGCTACTCTATAAGTGAATTGTTGTTCTTTTAAATGAATATGTACTTGGTTATTTTTTGGTCATATTGGACATGAGATTAGCAGAAATAATATTCCCGAACATTGTATTTGCTGTTTGGTGATTATTGCACTGTCTACCTCTCAAAATTGGTGACATGAAAGTACAGAAGAAATGCCATTTCAGATTAGAAGACAGCGATGGTACTAAATCTAAACAAGTTCCTCTACATGAATCCTATTAGAAATGCACTTATTTTCACATATTTTTTTTTGAAGAAATGTGCGTGAATCCTATTAGAAAGTCAGTTTCATAGGGTCTGTTCGTATTGGCTTTACCTTCTGACTTATACTTCCAGAAGCCAAAGGCAATACAAATGTCATAGTATTTTTAAGCCACTTCTATCAGCCACTACTATTAGCTACTTTGCGCTTTCGTATGTTATCACACACTATGTGTTTTTTTTATTATATCATAATTCCGTAAATCGTATGACGGTCCGAATATTGTAGTGTTTTATGTTGCACCGTTGTTTGCTCTCTTTCTTACATAATGCACTCGGTAAAAAGTCAATAGCCATAAGCTAATACGAACGCCTCAGTTTCTATAAGCCACTTCTATCAGCTACTGCTATTCATCAACCACACCTAAAAATCATCAACAAAAATCAATACGAACAGGTTAAGTGCAGGCCAAATCATACCAAATATGAAACAGCCCTGAAATTCCTCTTAAAAATGATTTTAAACTCAAGTGTAAGTTATAGGCTTCTAGCTGCTAAACTAGGAGATACAATGGGCCTCTTCATGTTTCATACAAGTTGATGAAATCTTAACTACTCAACGTTGTAGCTAAATTGCATACATAAATCATGTGTAAAAAGAACATCCGAATAATACGTAAATACCTGGGAAGTGAGAAGGACACAAGAAAAGGTGCGACGTGCAAGCAACCAATAGATGGAATCATACAGCTCGAATGAACGATCCTGCTTGTGCTGCCCGTGATGTACAAATGTTTCTTTCGTCTATTCTTGACAACACAACTTTTAGACTATGTGATGCTCATTTGGTCTTAAAAGTCTTAACTTATGGCTTATTTCGCACTGTAACGATTAAAAATTATATTGTAGCGACTAAAAATTCACTGTAGCTGCTAGTAGTTTTTTCAACGTAACTAAATTTAAAACATGAAAAAAAATGGGAAAAAATTTATCACCACGGACAATGAAAAGGATTGAAGAAAAAAGACAAAAAGCCCAAAAAAAACCATATCGTCAGAAAAAGATGAAAGTAAGCAGCTAGAAACCAGAACCAAATTCGTAAATAAAGATATGATGAATAATTGACATTTGATTTGCTTTGGATTTTACGTTTGTGAAAGACTCGGTCGTATGTAGTGGAAGACTTTGCTTTTGAGTGGTCCTGCTCAGTTACAAGTGATTACAGTCTTCAAACACTCTTACGACCACGGCAGACCACAACTCTTCAGAGATTCTTATGACCACAGCATGAATACGACTATGACTTCGGCTGGCTTCAACCACAACACTTCGAACACGAGTACGACTGGTTTCGACCATGGTAGTCTTCGATCACGTCCAGCTTTCAACCACATCTGCCTTGCGACCACGTCTGTTTTACGACCACGGCAGTACGACTTCGACCTTTCAACCACGATAGTACGACTTCGGTTTTACGACCACTGCAGGTAATCGTAGGTACTCTTTCATGGTCATAGCTACAGTACTCGATAGTTGTAAATTTTACTGGTTGTACTCTATAGTCGTAGGTTTCACTGGTCATTAGTCAAGGGCTTTGTGGTCGATGGTCGTAGGTTTTGCAGACTGCCTCCATGGTCATAGGTTTTGCAGACTGCCTTCATGGTCATAGGTTTTGTAGACTGCCTCTTTGGTCGTAGGTTTTGCAGACTGCCTTCATGGTCATAGGTTTTGTAGACTGCCTTCATGGTTGTGGATTTTGTAGACTGCGTTCATGATCGTAGGATTGGACGAGTGCTTCATTCATGTGACTTTCGAGTATGTTAAGTACTCGGGTTGGACCAATGATTGACTGGTTGGTGTGCGGTGGTTGATGATGGTCGTTGCTTGAGGTACTCGTAGTCGGAGGACTCGGTACTTAGAAGAAGTGGTTTCACGATCACGGTAAGTGGTGGGGTGTATGAGGTTTGTTTGTACTCGTAGGCTTCGAGTACGTGCTGTGGCTAGCGATACTCGGTAGTTGGTACTCGATAGTCATCAGTAGTTGTGCGAGTGGATTCCAAGTACTTGGGGGTTACGAGTACTCTATAATAGCGGTCATATGGAGTCGTCTTAGGGTCTGGTTCAGTTAGTGATGGTCGTAAGTGTTCTGAGGCATGATCGTAAATAATATGGGGATGGTCATAGGTGGTCTAGTGCTTTGTCTGGGGATAAACAAGGATGTGTTTTGCTAATGTGTGTTGCCAGGAGATGGTTTCTTTGGTCTTTGCATGTGCAGGTGGGCATGGAGGTGGTTATGGTCGGTGACTAGGAGAACTGGGACTAGGAGGGGGTAATCTGAGGTCCAAACAGTCGAGATGTCACGCGAGGTGGTCGAGCTCATGCTGGAGCACATGGAGGTCAAAGGTGGATGCTGCGTGGAGGTGTAGAGACGATTATGGTTGGTGACAAGGAAGACCAGGACTAGGAGGGGGGTAATCTGAGGTCCAGACAGTCAGGTGGTCACGTGAGGTGATCGGGCTCATGCGAGAGCACGCAGTGATGGTGCACGATGAAGATACAAGAGGGGATATCTTGGAGGCTTTGTCGTGTGTGTCGTATGGAGTTATGGATGGAGTCCATGATCTGTACGAGTTGGTTAAAACCCATGTTAGAAAGGGTTTCGAGTCTCTTGATTTGAGGAAGAGATAAGATCTCGTGTCCAGGTGGTTAGGGATACGGTTTGAGGTGTTTGGGTTGAACACGTCTTGTGCACTGGCCTATAAAAGCAGGGGATACGTGTAGGTTAGTGATGAGGGGTTTTAGGGCTTTCAAGAGAAGGCTTTTAAGGGTGCCGTGAGGTTCTTTGTAGCCAGGAACATGATGATGAAATAACATATCAGTTTCCTTCATCTCCGACCACTTCCAGAGCATCGCTCCTCCCTCTGTTTTCTGTGATCTGTTTTTGTCTTCAGCGCATCTTGTCCAGGAGGTGGTCAAACGACTGGGGATTTAAGGTGGAAGGAGCCACGACTTCATGCGGCGTTGTCGTACCGAGCAATCGGAACGAGCAGACTATCGATCTGTTGTCGCACCAAGCGATTGGAACGAACAAGGGTTGATCTGTTATCGTGCCGAGTGATCGAAACGAGCGGACGATCGATCTGAGCGGTCGTAAGCGAACGTTCGAGATGAACAGTCGTAAAGAGTGGTCATAACGAGCATTCGGGACGAGTGGTCATAACAAGCTGTTGGGCAATAGAGGCTTACGACCACGTACAAACTGGCAGCTGCGGTAGTTCGATAATTCAGAGTAGTCGGGCGACAAAAGCTTACGACCACGTACAAAGCAGCAGCTGTGATCGAGTGTCTCTGTTTGGTAATCCAGATTGCTTCTCGTGTGTTTCTCTGTGTTTTGTTTTCAAATAGTAAAAGCGAAGACAATCAGTCACTCTCTCTGATTGCGTCATACGATCCTACAAGCTCTAACGAGCAAGACCATATATATTGACCACTTAACCTGCATTCTCATAAATGTTTGAATCGAAAGGTGCACTAGTTGTTTTTTTGTTGATAACCGATTTCAGAATTTTTTTTCATGTGGGATTATGGACTGCACAACTCATACAGAGAGTTAGACAATAATTTTCGGAATTTAATTTCTAATTACCCTTTTTCTAGCTAACAAAACCCATTTCCTTTCATCCCTCTCTTTTCTCATATTCTAGGTCCATCAGTGTCCAAACCAGACCGAATAGCCCAGTCTGGCTGAATAACAATGTTGCCTAGTTTGTGACAGAAAATGTTCACCTGAAAGCCATTTGGAACATTCTCTGTTACCTTCATGTCACAATCATCCCTTCCATAAATCAGAAAGATGTTGGGACGAAAGTTACAAGAAATAAAATTCTTCCCTAATTCAGAACGATGTCGAGAAGAAAAGTTACAAGAAATAGTCCAAGAGGAACACTAAACAATTTTAGCATCGACAAGAAACAAATAAGCCCTCAGTACAAACAAGGGCGCCCCCCTTTAATACGGGACAATGGCCATTGCTCTCTATGTCTAGAAAGAAAGCTCATGGATTTTTTTACCTTCCTCCTCCCTCTCCTTTGGCTCAGAAACTTTCAGCAGAGCTAATTCGGTGCTTGTGCTATTTTGCTAGTTCTCAACAACTAGAAAAGGTGCATTGTAATTACATTTTTGGGGTATAGTCAATTTGACCTGTATGTTTCTATTCAGCTTTGGCATTCTGACTTCTACATTCTTGATACATCAACACTTGTCTCAGCAGAAGGTGCTCTCCAGAGTTCAGAAGTTATGCATGTCAAAGGTATGACTTTACATGGCAAGTAAACCAACACATGTCATCTTCAATATTAGGGGGATGTGTTGCTACAAGAACTTATAAAATTAACTATTACATGTATTATTTTGCGTTCATGCTAAAGGTAGGTTTCACTGGTTAGTTGGTCTTGCAAAAATTATGTGTTGCTGCTCATGAACTTTGGACTTATCCCATCCAGCATGCTTATTACATAAAAAAAGCTTTCATGTCTTCTTTTGGGAGCATTCCTAGAGCAGAATTTTCATGTTAAACACTTGTACTTTTCTATTAATTCCAAATGCAATCACATCTAAATTATTCTGCAGTGTAGCTGTAGGACCGATGTTGGCAATCGAGGGGTTAATGATTGTTTAAACTTTTCCTCCAATAGCATTCAAAATCTTTACTCAAGTAAGTATGAGAGTCACTAAATTTAGATTGCGCCAACTATGCTTGACAAAAAAAAACTAGAGACCTAAACCAATAAATCAACATCCTTCGGCCCAAAGCCAATTAGACCGTAGCCACAAGACCGGTCGGACCGGTGGGGCTGATCTGACCGTAGGTCCAGGGTCAGTCAGACCAATTTCCTGTTCTTAGAATTAAAAGCCTCTCAGGACAAAACTCAAATATCAAGAGTTTATTCAAATCTCATCCAAATACTTTCAAATTTTATATGAGACTTGTTCAAGATATTAGAAACCTAAATCAATCAAGAATCACAATGTTTTTGGGTTCAATTCACTAAATCGAAGAGAATCGAATCTACGTCACAAGAACACCAAAACTGCTAAAACTCAAATTACTTCTTGTTTGGGAGGATCTAAAGCATGAGGTCTTCCAGATCTATTAGTACATGTCCTAACAAGATAATTTAAGCAAGAGATCAAGCTAGAACTTCCATGAATAGGATATTGCATAGGATGAATGACCCCCCAACTGTCCCAGCAAGATGGCAAATGAGAAGAATCCGAAGGTTTTGTGAAAATATTAGAAACCTAGAGTTCAAACTCAACAAAGTGGAGGACAACTTCCCCCTTCTCCACATAGTTTCTAAGGAAATGATACCTGATGTCTGTGCTTAGTCCTAAAATGTTGCACTGGGTTCTTAACTATATTAATGACACTAGTGTTATCACAGAATACTGGAACACCATCTAACTCTAATCCAAAGTCCCTAAGAGTAGATGAGATCCAAAAAATCTGAGAGCAAGTATTGACAGCAACTACATACTCAGCCTCAGATATGAATTATGCAATAGAAGACTATTTCATAAAAGACTAAGAGACAAGAGATGTGCCTAACAAATGACAAGTGTCCGGGGTACTCTTCCTATCTATCCTACAACCCCCAAAATCTACATATGAGAAAGCATGAAGAGAGATGCAGGAAGAAGAATACCAAAGTACAAAATCAAGGGTGGACTGGAGGTACCTAAAGATGTGCTTTACTGTTTGGCGGTGAGATGCGTGAGGGCAAGCCTAAAATCGAGTGCACTCACCTCGAGACCATCATTAATTAATTATGAGACTGAAAGAAGCATGCTCTTCTTTAGTGGTGAGGTCATTTAGAGTTCTAGTCGATGTTTCAATTTTAGCTATTAACTTAGAATAATTTGAGCATGAGAGAGTCCTAGAATGAAGCGTCTCATCAGTTAATTCAGCAATTTTACCCATGGTACTTTTGAGCTTCAAATCTAGCAAAGCACACTTTAGCTTATAGCAAGATAAAGTACTAGCATTCATATCCCTAGCTCTTCAGCATACAGAAAATTTGCTAAACTTGAGTTGAGCAATTTCATTTTTAGCATATTTGAGTTGTTTAGCATGAGATGCATACACTAAGAAACTAGCAAGGAATATTGCCTTCGTTTTAGCTAAATTGCCTTTAGTGACAAGCAACTCATCAACAATATAAGTATGAGCAGTAGTGCCAAATATAAAGCTAGTTTGTATCTTTTTAATTTTATCAAATGCTACTCTAAGACAACTAGCAACATCAGAATGAATGGTTCTTAGCTTGTCTAACTCAGAATGAAGAACTGGGCAAGATTCACAATTATCATCATAAATAATTAAGGATATAAGCCTAGCAATTTCAGCATTCAAGCTCTTAACCAAGAAATCATGATTCTTTATTTTCTTTTGCATTTTCTAAGATTATGATCTAGACGAACTACAGAATGAGATATCTCATCGTATGTGGGTTTTGCCTCATCAGGATCACTGTAGAGAACATCCTATCAGGATGTCGTCGGTGCTCGCCATGAAGAACATGCTGATGAAATCAACCACCTTCTTGCCTCATGGCTCATCCTCCTCCTCCTTATTTCCCAAGTCTAAGTTGCTTAAGTCAAGTTGCTCAAGAGTGGACAGGACTTGGTGGACTACCTTGCGGTAACTGCGCTTCTTCTTCTTGGCATCCCAAGGTGGTGGACGCATGTGGTACTCCTCCTCCTTGCCCTTGAACTTAGAGAAGTAGGCTCTAATGTGGTTGAGATCACTCTCGAAGCACTAGATCGGACCTCCTCTTTTTCTCATCCTCATTGTGTTTAAGGCTCTAATGAACTTGGTGAATAGGAGAGCTAAGTCATCCTCAAAAATCTGCTAAAGCTAATCATCACTCATAGAATACAAGGCAGACAAAGAGAATCTAGAGGAAACAGATTCAACTGGGCCAAAAGAAGGACTCTTAGTGGGATCAGTCACAAGTGCCATAGATTATGACTTGTTCTTTCGAGAGAGCAAATCGATCTTGTGAGTCTTCAATCTTGAATAAAGCTTATCCAAGGTGAGCTTGCTCATGACAGCAGTTTCGTTGATGGAAGTGACTTTTATATTCCAAACTGGCATGTCTAAGGCTTCAAGAACTTGACATGCATTTTCAGAGTCGGGATAAACCACACCAACAACACACAAGTTACCGAGGATCTTGTAAAAGTGAGTAAAGAACCCATCCAAAACTCTCTAAGACTGATCTCGAACTTCCGGTATTCTTTCTTGAACTGGTTCTAACACACTTCCTTAAAAGCTATAGAGCCCTCATGGTAATTAGTGAGAGTCTACCAGATATCGTGTGTTGAAGCGAGATGAAACACATGGTCAAACTCATTTCTACCGAGTCTCTGAATCTGGAGGTTCCTAGCTTTACTATTTGCCTCCATATCCGGAAGATTTGCTGAGTGATCTGATCATTGGCAGGGACAACCTAGGAACTCTTGACCTTTTTCTAGATTGTATAAACTTGAGTCTGAATGTATATAGCCATCCTCGTCTTTCAATATGGGAAGTCGACTCCATCGAAGACAGGTGGCTTAGTGGAATACTTGTCTGATGCCATGGTTCTCAAGACTAATTAAAATCTGAGTAAGAGCTTAACCAGGCACTGATACCATTTGTAGGGCCGATGCCGGCAATAAGAGGGGTGAATGATTGTTCAAACTTTTTCCCGATGGTATTCAAAATCTTTACTTGAGCAACTATGAGAGTCACTAAGTTCATATTGAACCAACTATACTTTGCAAAACAAGGCTATAAACCTAATCTAACAAATCAACACCCTTTAGCCCAACACCGGTCAAACTGCAGGCACAAGGCCGATTGGACCGATGCGGCTGATCTGACCGTAGGTCTAAGGTTGGTTAGACTGTTCCTCTGTTTTCAGAGCTAAAAGCCTCTCGGGACAACACTTAAATCTAATGAACTAAATCTCATCTAAACACTTCTAAATTTTGCATGAGACTTGGTCAAGACATTAGAAACCTAAACCTATTAAGAATCATAAGGTTCTTAGGCCCAAATTCACTAAATTGAAGATAATTGAATTTAGGTCACAAGGACACCAAAAACACTAAAACTCAAATTATTTCTTACTCATGACAATCTAAGGTATGAGCTCTTTCGGATCAATTTCATATGTCCTAACAAGGTAATTTAAGCAAGAGATCGGATTAGAACTCTCACGAACAGATCACAAATCTAGCTTAAAATAAACAAAACCTAGTAAGAATGCAAATAAGAGCATGATTGAGACAAAATTTTGATCTATTTCCAATGGAGGATGAAATTTACATACTAATAGATGATTACAAGTTGTAGCCAAAGCACCACTCTTTTCTCTGTTAATTTTTCTCACAACTATGGAAGGAGACAAGGTGGTAGAACAAAAATCTAAACTCTAGAATCTTTAGATCTACTAACTCCTCCCCTTTAATAACCAACAACAACCCTAATGGGGTCTAACCCATTAAGCCTACTAGAGAACCAGTCAACCCAATAACTCAGGTTTTACACACGCACGCTTCTCAAAGCATTTACAAGACTCAACCCGCTAACCCTTTAGCGATTGATCTACTTATCAATTTCAGCTCTCCTTGACCTAAACCACTTCTTGTTTGTGCCTCGCCGTGTCGCAGTTTGATCAAGGCACCAACTTGGTTTTTGGTCAACTACCAAAATACCCTCGACAAAACATTCGAGCATCTTCTCTTGACTCCGTCTTCACCTCAAAGCATCCTCACATGCTTTGACACATAACCTGTAGTGTCCAATGACTAGCCATCACGTCTTCACGCATTTGGTCTCCTCCGAACCAATTCTACATGTATTGGCTTTCTCACTTGCACACCACATGCACCAATTCATCTCTTCACGATCCTTGTCTTCTATGTACTCCCCCTTTGAGTCACGTAGCCTTAACCGGACTTATACGACCGCTCAGACCTCAGCTCTTCCACCTAATCCCTGTCTATTGCCATCGACCGCTAACGTTCTCTAAGCCTCTACACATCCAAATGCCAAGCAACCATCTAGAGCATAAATTTCATACACTTGACTCACGTTAGTTAAAACTATGCATCATGCTATACAACACAACCAACCAATGACATCATTGCTATGCACATACTAATCCAACTCAAAAATCATTTTCACTATTTTTTGGCCGTACCCACCGGTCTGATTGCACTCTCTATGAAGGTTGGACCGTACCGTCAGACCGCCAACCAACAGCCGGTTTGATCGGCCCACGGATGTGACCGCATCTTCAATGCCACCCAACCTGATTCTAGTCCAACCGCCAACCTCGGCCGGTCGGACTGCATGTGCCTAATTCCAAAACACGCTTTCTGGAAAAAAGCAATCACCAACTAAAATCCGGTCACACCACACCGACGGTCCGGCTGCCAACAGAGTCCAATCACATTAGACTTGCGGTCTAGCCTATAACCCTGACCGGTCAGACTGCCCTTGACTGACAGAACTTTGAAATCTAAATATTTTAAAACTTTTGCAAAATCTAAATTCAACTCAACCAAAATATCAATTGTTCATCATAACTATATTCTAGACCTTCACATGGTCTCTCAGTAGCTAATGAGTGACTATGATGCACGGACACGGATATGTCTACACGACACGACACCGACACGGGAATTCGCCGTTTTCCCAAAAATACCGATACGACGACATGGCTATATATATTTAAATAATAAATAAATTATATATATATATGTATTATTTTCTATGTTTCCACATGCTTGTTAAATTGAAATAATGTAAATTGTAAACTTGTAATTTGTAAAGTGTAATTTCCTCTCTAACACTAGAATTAGCATCTTCCATTTTTCTAGAATGATGAAACAATCAATCAAGCACAAGTTTGCTAAATGCCTAAATATATATTGCTGGCTTACTACAGTCTACATCTCAACCCTAAATGCTAAAACAGAGAAGCGGGGAGATGATAACTCGTTGGAGCGGGGACGCCGGTGGCGCGTGGGAGAAAGTCGGTGGCGCACGGGAGAAAGCCAATCGGCGGCGGCGAGGTGCAGGAGCCGGCGGGCGGTGGCGAGGTGCGTGAGCCGGCGGGAGCAGGCGTCGGCAAGGTGCGGGAGCGGGCGAGAGCAGGCGGCGGGAAGGTGCAGGAGCCGGCGGGCGACAGCGACGTGCGGGAGCCAGCGGGAGCAGGCGACAGTGAGGTGTAGGAGCGGGCGGCAGCGAGGTGTGGGAGCTGGTGGGAGCAGGCGGCGGCGAGATGCGGGAGCCAGCGAGAGCGGGGCGGCGGCGAGATGCGGGAGCCGGCGGTGGCGAGATGCAGGAGCGGGCGACAGCGCCAGCGGGCGGCGGCACGAGCGGCTGATGCGGAGAAGCGCGAGCGTGCGAGCGCAATGGGAATGAGGCGCTCGGTATCCAGGGCGGGAGGTTAGGATTAGGGCAACGCCCGTGCGTGCGTTATGGGCCGGCAGTGTCCTAGGCCATTCCTGGGCTGGCTGTGTCCAGACTGTGTCCGACTCGTATATTTAGTGTGTCCGACACGTGTCGAGAATTTTAATAATTAAAATTAATTCTGAAATCGGTCGATACGTCGCCGACACGTGTCGGACACGGATACGGCGGTTTGGAGGCGTGTCCGTGCTACATAGATGAGTGAGGGTGGCTTTCAATTCTGCGCTGTTTACAGAAGAACAACATGCTCACACATTTCATTCATTTTCTAATGCAGACATTACACGAAATTTGTTTGTTGTGAACATCGGAAGGTACATTTCTGGCATAAGTTTTGAAAGGCAAATCCTCTGGTTGGTGCAGAAACACTCATAAAAGGTTGGGTCTGTCTTTGTAGATTATAAACTGTTACGCCAAAATTAAGAAACCAGCGTGGGTCTGGTGCAATGGACAGCCTTGAGCATTGCGAGATCAACACAAATATGACTCTCGACTATATAAACCGAATATTGATGGAGGAGGACATTGACGAGAAGGTCAGCACATACCAAGGACGGGATGCACTTCAGGCCACGGAGAAGCCCTTCTATGATATTCTTGGGCAGGCATACCCATCTTCGTCGACGGAAACAGTGATCAATAGTGACGGTCAAGCAGTTTGCCCCGATGATAGTAGCAACAATTATCACGACCAGGCATGCAGTGGTAGCTTCGTCACGACCAGGCATGCAGTGGTAGCTTCGCCAGAGGGTGCGCCCTTGATAACCACTGACTGTGCTTCTGAATTCGACCATTTGGTTTTGCAATTTAGGAAAGGTGTTGAGGAAGCAAAGAAGTTTGTTCCGAGTATTGAGAATTTGGTGGCTGATCCTCGGAGCCATGGCCATGGCCTTTCTGTTTCCAAACAGACGACAGTCACAGAGGGAACAGTAGAACAAAAGAGCATGCATGCAAACAAAATAAGGATCCGTCCTCGTGCTGAGGAGGGCTTGGAGTTGTTGGAAGCGAGGAACAGTAAGCATTTGGCCATCTCTGCTAGCGAGACAATCCGGGATGAAATGTTTGACATTGTTCTTCTCTGCAAAGGGAAGCGCTATGGTGAAGTTGCTCTCCTGAGACAAATGATGGCAAAACAAGCAAAGAAGATCCCACAGGATGTTCAAAGCAAAGGATGTGGCCAAGGCCAAGGGAAGCCACGAGGTAAGGAGGAGGTGGTCGACCTCAGGGCTCTTCTGATCCAATGTGCAGAAGCAGTGGCATCCAGCAACCGTCCCTTCGCCAGTGAGCTACTGAAAAAGATAAGGTGTCACTCTTCGCCGGATGGAGATGGTTCTCAGAGGCTGGCGAGCTGCTTCGCCGACGGTCTCGAGGCACGCTTGGCTGGGACAGGGAGTGAAGTTTACCAGAAGCTGACGGCGAAGCGAACGAGCGTCGCAGACATGCTGAAGGCCTACCGCCTCTGCGTCACAGCATGCCCCTTGGTGAGCGTAGCATACTACTTCTCCAACAAAACCATCGTCGATGCATCGGAGGGGCGACCAAGGGTGCACATCGTCGATTTCGGCATCATGTTCGGCTTCCAGTGGCCATCTCTGATCCAGCGCTTTGCGACGAGAGAAGGCGGCCCCCCGAAGCTTCGCATCACTGGCATAGACGCACCACAGCGAGGCTTTCGCCCTTGTGAAAGGATTGAGGAGACAGGAAGGCGCTTGGCTGAGTATGCAGACATGTTCAAGGTGCCTTTCGAATATCAAGGCATTGCATCACGATGGGACGGTGTTCAGATCGAGGATCTCAACACCGACGAGGACGAGGTGCTAATAATCAACTGCATGTTCCAGATGAGAGGCCTTGGCGATGAGACAGAAGACATTGATAGCGCGAGGGGCAGGGTGCTGTACACCATGAAGAGGATGAACCCAGAGGTCCTCATCGTCGGCGTCGTGAACGGAGTGTACGGCTCCCCCTTCTTCCCGCCACGATTCAGAGAGGTCTTGTTCCATTACTCTTCACTGTTTGACATGCTCGATGCAAATGTTCCTCGGGATTACGAGGCAAGGATACTGATAGAGAAGTACTTGTTTGGAACGGACGTGGTTAATGCTGTGGCGTGTGAGGGTGCAGAAAGGATTGAGAGGCCAGAGAGCTACAAGCAATGGCAAGCAAGAAGCCTCAGGGCTGGGTTCAAGCAACTTCCAGTTAATCAAGCCATCCTGAAGAGATCAATGGAAGGCATGAAGGGGTTATATCACGAGGACTTTGTCATCGATGAAGATAGCGGCTGGCTGCTGCTGGGTTGGAAAGGGAGAGTACTCAATGCACTGTCCTCATGGAAGCCCAAAGAACCATATGCTAAGCAGTAAGATCTAATTTTAGATATGTTTATGCAAGTCCATAATATTGATAACTCTGATAATGTTGGAGCTCACATAATTTCAAACCCGCGGAACCAATAAGGTGATCTTTAGCACGATGGCTCAAAGTACCACAAATTATATCTGGTGTTGGCAGAATATTGGAGAAAATCTTGGAAGCAGACGTCATGGGATTTTGACTTTTGCTTATTCTACTTTTTTTTTTTGGAGTGTCTTGCCATCATCCGAATGTTTTCGTCCTAATTAACATCCAAATTTATGACTTTTGGATTAGAAATCAAGGGGCCCCTTATTTTTGAAGGAGATAGATTTTTTTAAGAGAGAGGGAGTAGAATTCAAGGATGAGAGGGGAGAATGTATGGCCATTGGATCTCTAATCCAATGGTTTTAAATCTAGATGATAATTAGGAATAAAACATTCGGATGATATTTAACAAACCTTTTTTTTTTGAAATAATGTAACAGACTAACAAGTATACTACAAAAGGAGTCCATAAGATATAGAAAAGTGGGCAATGGGTGCATACCAAATTTGTTCTCAACTTTTTTTATAAAATTTGCAAATGCGTTGTTTTGCCAAGTTTGAGTATTTAAGTGATCCTTTCGAACATTTTCAATAAATCAGCCACAGTGATTACTTTTGATCCTATTGGACACGAAATTAGGAGCACGCGACTTTTTTGTGGCAATGCTGTATTGGTTCATTGGTTGTGAGCCTTTTATTGTTCTTTCTCTATGGCTAGATTTAATTTAATTATATAGGGTAGTACAAATAAGCATGGACAAGAAAATTTTCCTTACAAGTACTAAAACACATCATGGGTCACATATATTACAACTATTTATGAAAATTTCATCTAATAGAATAATAGTAACTAAGGGCCTGCCGTTGCCGTTGTAACCTCACTAGGCACCCACAAGTTAACAATTGGCTTGCACAATCACTGGAATAGCAAAACATAATTAAAAGTACACAACTTATGTGTGTGAGAGAGAACGAATGACCTGTCATGCATGCATAGTGCCGTGAAGTGCATAGTGTGATTTATCTAACTCAATCTTTATGGATAAACCAGACATGTTTAAATTATATCTAATAAAGAAATCTCTAAGCCTTTTTTATCCTTTGAGTCTAAATTTGTTCTTTAAAAGTTAATCATCCAATGGTTATGGTTTAGCTATAATAGATTACGATCCACCGAATTGAAGGCTAGATATTTGTCTTTTTATGTGAGAATTTCTAGCATTATTTTTTCTTTGAACATCCATTGGTTATGGTTTAGTAATCATAATTAGGGTCAACAAAATTGAGAGCTACATGTTATTTTTTTCTTTTTAAAAGGATTTCTAGCATTTTTTCCCCTTTTTTCTTAGTAATTGTAAACCAACTGCCATCAGTTTCTATTATACAGTCTATACCAGGGGCATTCTCTTGCTTAACAAAGGGCTCAATTTATCTGCCAAATGAGTCTAAATCAAAGATAAATGAATAAGCTTATTTCTTCATAGCCTAAATGAGAAGGCTACCGATTTTGAGAACAAGTAGAACTGTATAAGTTAATAGACTTACTAACGATTTGTCTAAAAGGTAAGGCTCTTAAAGCTTATCAGACAAATTTACTAATCAACTATTAGCTAGATCAGTGTGCCATTCGCTGCTCCAAACACTTCTAAACGATGCGTGGATGTAGTACATGTAATGTTATAAATTGCATTCTCAAATCCATATGTATTGATTTGAGTATGAACAAATATTCATATATGAGTTAGCCTATAATTATAAAATGGCTAATGCATTACCTCCACATTATATCAAGTAACCCTAATAACTTCATTGCAATTCCCCCTAGAGTACAAGGGCATCCTCCCCTAGTTTCACTGAAGAAATTCTCTAGAGCAAGTTCACGATCCACCACATTACCGTCAATCGACCAGGTAACAGAAAGATCATAAACATTACATGCAGAATCCACAGACCATTAAGGCACGAGATGAACCCAAAAAAGACACTACGTAAACAATACTACCTTGAACAAAGGTTATATTTTATCAATTGAGTAAACAGGAAACTAACCTTACTCAGTACACATTTCATATTATTTCATAAAAAATGCTCTCATCTCTTGGCTCAAATGATCTTATCTTCTTAGAAGCGACTGTTCACTTGTGCAAAAAGAGCCCTAAAATCTGTCGTTGGTGTCCCTTCACCTTCAGGTTTTGATGCCAGATCAAATGCCTTAAACCTTGCCTCCTCAAATAACAAGGCCTGCATAGGAAGGCACAGATGGACCAGGCAATAGAATCAGCACTTACCACAAAATCTTGTCTACAGAGAGATAAACATGCATGCAATGGGTTGTATAGGTAAAAGCTGCAAGCTTTGTGTTTGGTAGATGAAAAAGAAACATTGAGCAGTAGTTTATTTACAGGAACACATCTTTCATTGTATGAAGGTACCTGAATGCAAACTTCTGCAACATCTGGCCTGGCAATAGTTCTTGTTTCTGTCTGCAAGATCTCATCATCCTTTCCAACAATCAACTCTCGCACACCACCATCTTTATCTTGTAGTCCTCCAGCCCTGCAAAGAAAAGGAAGTTGAATATGGCATGTTATCACTTATCAGTACAAGTAACATGCAATCCCCTGATTCAAACCATGGTAATTCTTACAGTTTCGGTTATACCTGCTAGCGTTTTCTTTATTCATGACACACAAATATGATTGAGTTTATGACTAGACATCTGTAGGGAAGAAAAGTGAAACCCTACGCTATAAAGCTAATGTGTTGAAAAAAAACTATTTGTGGAATATGCAAGAGAAAATGCATTTCACAATTATAGCTTTAACAAATGTCTGTGTTACAACCTTATAATTGTATATGGTAGACCAGAGTCCGCCAGGTACTGTTCTGCCTTCCGCTTCCACACCTGCAAATTTAGAAGAACGATGAAGCATGCCAAGCTTGCAAACAATAGACACGATATGCCCAACCACACATACACACGGACACGCAAACATAAAGAAGAACAAATAAAAGAAAAGTTTCGAATATGCTATGTAGTACCAGTATATTTGCATTTCCTAGCTTGTTTAATGGGTGATTGATGTCTGTTCCGCCCATGGATCCAACCAAAACTACCTGCTTTACACCGATGGTCTTGGCTGCACAAAGATGCAAAAAAACTGAGAGACAAAGATGAAATAAGTTGACCCAAAAATATGACACATACTAGCTTAACAGACCATTCATTTTGAGATTACTGGTTGAACGGCATTGCGTAAAACACAACAGGTTAACATACTACTTGGATCTTTAAAGAATATATATATGCAAGACGAAGGTGAAGATTTACCAGCATCTATTTGATTCTTTTGGCCAATCCAATCCACCTTCCAACAGTGACAAACAACGCAAGACATTAATTCAAAAGAAATGCACAATTTTTCCTTACTAATGTGGGCGATGTCAAATGATTCATTTCAGCCACCTGCTCGGGATAGCACCCTTCTTCAAAGTAAAACTCCGGGCGCTCTCCTTTAGTAGGATCAAACCCTGGCTTCATCTTGGGAACCGCGCTGGTGAGGATGATGAGCGCATCGATGACCTCAATCGCAGGGGCAATGCTTCCAGGATCCCTTATGTCGCCGATGAACACGTCGTCGCCGCCTCCTATTTTGTCTTTGCTCTCTTGTGTCCTGACTAGCCCCCTGGCCACAAATTGGTCAGCCCTCTCCTTCAACTTCTTGTACACAATCTGGCCTGAATCATTAGTCACAGAGATGCGAATTGGAGTATGCAAACGGAAGGTAAATTAATTGGTCGAGTACATGTACTAGACAATATTCGACTTGATTCCAAGAAAGCGTCTCAATTCAAAGTCGCAAAGAGCGATGCCAGAATAGAAGAGGGCCAGGATTCCATTGCAAGACCAAAGATCTGTGTAGGGTCGCGGAATGGCAAATACGTGAAATTAACAGGATATATTATATACCTGTTCGGCCGCCGGCGCCGGTGACAAGCACGGTGGGAGGCGAGCAACCACCGGCCGCCGCCGAGACGGCCAGGCCGGTCCTCCTCCTCGCGGCGCTGACGTATAAGGGAGGCCTGAGAGGTGCGGCCGCGAACGGAGACGCCACCCGCATCCACGCCGCCGCCGTTGCCATCGTGCTCTTCGGCCGGCGACTAAGCAGTAGCAGTTGCTTGGCCTTGGCTGGCGGTCACTCTGCCCACCTCTCCGCTCCTTATCGCTTTCTTCTCTCTTCCCGCTTGTCACGGACAGCCGAGAGTTGGGTCACAGTATCGTTGGGCTGGGAGAGCTACAGCAGTATCAAAATTGCTGCTTCTGTGAGTAATGTAGTTTTTTTAAGGTTGTGGTTTGATTTTCTAGACTAACTAGCTTTTAAATAAAATATTTTTTAAATTAAAATTAATTGTAGTAGATATTATTTCGATTTCATCTATATCAACCAAAATAGCACGCGAGTATCTCTCTTCATACTCTCTCCCATGAGTAACCATAATTTAAAATTTTAAACAAAAAACCATAAATCAAAATCGGAAAGAACTAGCTCCAGGACTCCCTCCATTCTTTGTAGACGTCGTTTTAGAACAATGCACTGTTTAATGTTTAGATTGCAGTCTTGTCTTTAGCTAATGTCACATAAATTTACTGCACCGGCATCAAATCGCAATGCCAACCAGCAATGTCTGTGTGGAAACAAATTGAGTTGAATGGAGAGATTGTACTAGACGGTCTCCTGACTTCATCTATAGGATCAAACATCGTAATCAGAGTGAGTGAATAATTGCTTCTGCTTTTTGGAATCTATCAGTGCTCGGTGAAGGTTTCGACCACTCAGCGTTCGATCGCTCGCTCGACCCCTTTGTATGTAGTAACAATCTTCCTCCACTTGAATGCTTCAACACCAATGCTGTTGGCGACGATCGAGTGATCGACTTTGCGCACGATCGAGGAAGATGAAGTCGATGGAGAAATGCTATGTGCCACATACTACGTACTCGTAACGAGAACAAGTCGAAGACGATGTCCAGGAAACAACGCTGCCGGCGCCGACTAACCTTTCAGGAAAAAATTTGATCTTTTATTTCAAAAACATTTTATGTAGCTACAAAATGCCCTCATGACACCTCTCAAACCCTAGCACAAAAGGTTTCTCTCCAAGAGCCCTACAACAACCACAGTTAACTTCTTAACCTCTCCCCTCTATTTATATGCTAGAGCATCAAACTATATCCTCATCAAACTGGATACGCATTCCTAACTGCCTCCAAAAATCAAGGAATCTAAAACCTTCAAAACACGAGTTTTCCATTATCTCTAATCCTTCCCAGTTGTAGACTCATTCCTTAACTCATTGAATTCAGCACATGTTGAAGCTTCTAGAACCGCACTTTCTGTAGTTTCTCCACGCATCATTCACCTTTGATCTCTATGTGCTCTAGCGTGAGCCCAACCACCTCGTGACATCCTCGACCGTTTGGACCTCAGATTTTCCCTCCTAGTCCCGGTCCTCCTTGTCACCGACCATGACCATCTCCATGCCCAACCTGCACAAGCAAAGATTAAAAAAGTTTTCCCCAGCACAAATTCTTCCCAACTTGACCGACATTAGTCCACACACGCAAACCACACCCTTGACCATCAATAACTACGAACCAGATCATCCACGATCTCAATTTCCATGTTTTCCAAAATCAACCTTAGACCACTTGGTAGTCAGACTACCATGCCCAAGCCGATCAAACGGCTAGACAACAGACATGAGTATTCAAGGTACTCGAAGATAACAAGAATTGTAGCACTCAAAGCCTATGAGTACCAACCGTCAAGCCTACGGCAACTGATCGTAAAGTTTAAGACTACCGATCGCAAGGTCTACAACAACTTACCACAAAGCCTACGGCAACAAATCGTGAAGCCTACCACTACAACAACAGATCGTGAAGTCTATGAGTACCAATCACAAAGTCTACAGCTACCGATCACCGACCAAGCATAGTAGCACTGACTACCAGCTACCGACTAGGTATTGTAGCTATTAACTGCTGAGTACCGTTTGAAAACTTCACAAACGTAAATTTCAATGCAACCCAAATGTTAATTATTCATCGTCACTATATGCACGATCTATCCACATAGTCTCACAATCTCCCCTTGATGAATATATTGACAACACCTCAAAATCTCTTGAATGAGTTGTGTTTTAAAAGAAAAGGCAAAATTTCGCAAACCACAGCAGCAACTTCTCGACAAAAACTTTCACAACAGCAATCTCTCAGCAAAGTAGCAAACTCTTGGCAAAAACTCCAAAACAAACTCCCCCTCAACACAAGACGAACAATTTTAACAAATTTCTCTAATTTCTCCTAAACCAAATTCTCTCTACAATGACAGGCATCTCTATAATGACTAAACTGATTTATAAAGAGCACAACGAGATATCACACTAAAAAGTAAAAGCCTAAACGTGAAGCAAACTTTAAGTCTAGACAAACTAGCAGTCTCATATAACAACTTATTGTTCCACACTCAATTCTTAAGTATGTGGTACGCTTGTAGCATACTTCTTTTCGTGATGGCATGTTTGTAGCATACTTCTTTTAGATAGTGGCATGCTTGAAGCAAATTCTATTCATTTATACACATTTTATACTTTTTCTTTTTATTTAACCATGGCATACTTGAATTATACAATTTTTTTCAACTTTCGCTTTCTCATTTTTTAAATAACATGCCAAATTATTTATACATAAAAGATTGCAATAAAAACATACGAGCTTCATAGCCAAGATTTAAAATAAGACTCACAAAAAAGCCAATCCTTTTCGAAGAACATTGCAAAGTAATAATTATAATCAATCTAGTCAAAATATTTCACCATGTCATGCTTTAGTTCAAGTATAGCAAATTAATTACAACTAGTCATGATCAAAACTATATAACATATGAGTAAATATGATAAGGAGAGCTCTACAACTCATTTAATTTCAATGGTTTAGACTTGATGAATCATTTGACAAGTATAATAAACAAAGCTTCTAAAATTTCTTTAAACAACAAGCTCCCTCTCAGAATAATTCCAAAAGATGCAACACATCTAATTCACTTCGCAAATGAGCAAAACAAAAAGAATCAAGCGATTTTAGAGAATATCAGCAATCTGAAAATGAAACTCAACAAGGTGTAGAACAATATCACCCTTTCCACATGGTCTCTTAGAAGGTAAAATCTCTTAGAAGCCATCAAACGAAGTGAAAAATCATCAAGTGTTCCAACCAAGCAAGGACGTAAAAGACTAGAACCGATTAAGCGCATGTTCTCCATCCTACGATAGCTGTTCTTACATCATACAAAACATCAATCTCACAATACTTGGTTAGCGAAATAAGATTTAGAAATCTAGTATTGTGACACACGACGAATAAGAGCAGGCAACAATAAATATTTGAGTGAAGAGTTAGCCTCTGTAAGATTCTGACCAGACAGTCACTGAAAAGCTGGTCCAGCCACAGGGTGGTCTGACCGCTTCAGCAAGGCTGGTCTGACCACCAACCGGTCTAATCACATGGGAAATGCTGGTCGAAACGCTGGCTCGACCACGGGATGATCTAACTGTCTCTACAAGGTTGGTCTAACCACCAACCAGTCTGATCGAGTAGCAAATGCTGGTCAAAACGCTGGTTCGACCACATGACAATCTGACCACCTCTGCAAGGCTAGTCTGACCATCGATCGATCTGATCGTATGATAAACACTGGTCTAACCAGTCCTATTGCAAAAGCTTTCAAACCTATAGAAGATTGATTAGAGGGAGCAAAGCGATAGTAAGGAGCTTGCATAGACTCCACTCGAGAACCCTTCATTAACCTGTCTTTTCTTTCTTTCTTCGCTTTTCAAAAGCAAAATTGAATCAAATTATCATCTCTATCACAATAAGTGCATTGATACTTAACTTAATGAGAAGTCGTGATGACTTCACAATGCCTACTTTGGTAGAGAGATCCTTTGCTATACTAGTAGATTTAAACACAATTTATTTTGGATCAGATTTTACTTTAAAAGTTTCAGGTTCAAGAATCCTAACAACCTTAGAAGGACTATTCTTGGCATACTCAACAAAACTAAATCCTAAACCATGATCTTTCACACTTGTTTTTGACTTGTTTAGGATCATATTCAATTTTTTTATCAAAAAAATCTCTATAAATTGCCTATAAGATACTCATTTCCTTTAACCAGTGAAGGACAAGATGTGCACTTAATCAATTCATTTGCAAGATTCTTAGAAGCACTAGACTGAGCCAATCTATCTTTTTCAGCAAAATCATGAAGTATCTAGTCATGCTTCTATTTTAATGTTAAGCTTAGGACAGTTAGACTAAGAAAGTGTGTCATGATAAAGTATTTGTTGAATTGATCTATGAGATGAATTAAATCTAACTTCTAACCATTCACATCTTTTACATAGAGAGAGTTTGCTAGACTTAAGGTTCGTAGAACACCAAGATTGAACTACAACTTTCATCTTTTTCAGATTCTTCTTAGTAACAAGCAAATCATTAAGAACATAAAGCATGAACAGTTGTACCAAGAGCAAAGCAAGCATGCAATTCCTCACATTCAGTATTAAGAGAGTTAAATTTATCTAGATAATTTGTATGAATAGATATAACATGATTAAGCTCAATTAACAGGTTAGTGCACGAAGAACATAAATTATCATCTGGAACCAAAGCTCTTAACTTAGCAATTTCTAAATTAAGATTTTCCACAATAAAATTATTTTCTTTCAATTTCTTTTTGGTCTTTTTCAATTTAATAGCAAGTTTAATCAAATCATGTTCAAGCTCATCATACGATGGTCCTACCTCATCGAGATCACTGTAGTAATCGTTATTGTTACTGCTTACCATGAAGCACATTCCTGTAAAATCGTCATTGTTCTTTTTCTTACCTTTAGCATCATCGTTGTGGTCATCGTCGTCGCAACTTTCATATTCCATATCACTCAAATCGTCATTGTGGTTGGCGACTTGGTTTCTCTCTGGTTTCCGTGCTCTGTTTTGTCTTCAGCGTGTACTCGTTCGGGCAGTTGTCGAATGGCTGAAGATTTTAGGCGGAAGGAGGTCACTACTTCGTGCATCGTTATCGTACCGAGCGATTGGAACGAGCAATTGTTGGTTGGAGTTTATATGGATGATTAATCATCACTGGAGAGATCGTCGAGGAGATCAATAGCTTTAAATGCCAGATGAAGAAATTATTTAGCATGAGCGACCTCGAGTTACTCAGCTACTACTTGGGCATTGAAGTACGTCAAAGCTTTGGGAAGATTACTCTCAGCCAGTCCGCATATGGAACAAACGACATGAAAGATTGCAATCCAATGCAAATTTTGATGGAACCCCGCCTGAAGATGAGAAGAACAACGCATATTGAGGTACATGAAAGGAACTTTGAGTTACGAGTGTGTATACGAGAAGACAAAAGAAGGTTTGAGGCTGATCGGTTACTCGGACAGTGATCTTGCAGATGATACAGATGATTGGAAAAGTACTTCAAGCATGGTATTTTTCTTTGGGTCGAACCCAATCAGTTGGTGTTTGCAGAAGCAGAAGGTGATCGCTTTATCCTCATGTAAAGCAGAGTCCATTGCAGCTTGTGCAGCATCATGTCAAGGGATATGGCTGGAACGATTGTTAGATGATATGTTGAAAACAAAGGTTAAGGATGTAACTTTGAAGTTCTGCAATAGCGTTGTGCAAAAACCTAGTATACCATGAGAGAAGCAAACACATCGACACTCAATTCCATTACATAAGAGAATGTGTGAAATCAGGGGTGATAGAGTGCAGCATGTTTGCACAGGAGACCAATTCGCAGACATCCTGACCAAATCGTTCGGAAGAATGAAGTTCATGGAGATGAGGGAGAAGATTGCTGTGCGAAACATCAATGGAAGACAACAAACTTAAGGAGGAGATTGATAGATTTAATCTAGTTGTCTTCAGTTCTAGCCAAATCTACGACCACGTTCGAGTACTATAGCGGTTGTAAGTCATAAATGTATTGTAGTAATCGTAAGTTGTAAAGGTACTATAGCAGTCGTAAGAATATTGTAGCAGTCATAGTCGTAAGGGGTCAGGAGTCAGAGTCTGTTTAGGATTCAAAGAGGTCGTAAACGGAAAGTCGGGATGTTTCTGTGTTGGATTCTCAACGTCGTATGCTGTGTTGGTTTCAAAGTCTTATATGTTGCTTCTCTATATAAGAAATAAGAAAAGGACATAGACACATCGCACTACATCATGTCACAAAGAAATAAAATCAATCTTAATTTACTCATGTTCGCTTGTATGATCTCAAATATTGTCGTTCATCGCTCGTCTAGGCCCTGACGATTCCCCCAACAACTAAACTCTATAGCTGTAAATGTGTATATGCAGTGGCATGACATGATATATATGATGGAGTGATGGCTGGCTAGCTATGGCTATATATGTTGCTAGCTACTATAGCTAGCGTCAGTTTGCTGTACGTGTGCAAGGGAATGGAAAAGGATGGGGGAAGTATCCGGCCGGCCGGTGCGTCGGACGGACATGCAGCAGCTGGCCGCGCGTGCGTGCAGAAAGAAGAGGAGGAGGAGATCGATCGAGCTAGCTGGCATTCCATGCACGCGTCAGAATGATGTTTGAAACACCCCGAAAAATTCAAAAATTTTGAATTTTCTTGAATTTCTTTTGAATTTGGATTTCTTTCCCTTTTTGGCAATTTTCTTGAACTCCATGGGATGAGAGCATTAGCTGGGAGCTCCGATAACGAAGACCGCCTTCGGTCAAAAAGACCCCACCGTGGCTAGTTCGCTGGAGTTCTTCTCGAGCTGCGCCATCACTTCTCCCAGCTCCCTAGAGTATTGTAGATGGTGAAAAGCCCGCTCAATTGAACGGTAAACCCTTAGGTGTTCATGGCGCCGCCGCAGGAGTCACCGCCTTGCCGGCCGCTGCTAGCCACTGCCGCTATCCCACTCATTCCCCAAATACCCAAAATGGAAACCCTAGCTAAACCCGCATGCTTTCGCCAAGCCCATTTTACCTGGGAAGCTCGGGCGTCGTGGCTTCGCCGGCGAGGGCGCCCTCTGTTTTGCCGCCCGGGAGAGTGTCTGGAGGTTGAAGACGACTCCTGGGGGGCAACATCGGTCGATCGCAGCCGTCGGTGCCATTTCCATCTAACCGTTCTTACACCTTTAAATCCAAGCTGTAGATCCATCACCGCCTCTCTATCCGGTGGTCACGCCTGTGTGATCTGGCCCGTCGGCGCCAGACGCGCGTCACCCATCGGGCGGGCATGTGCGCGTGTGCGCTGGGCTTCGCCCGCGCGTGCGCATGGGCCGCGGCCTGCTCGGCCGACCGTGCGATCGGGCTGCCGGCCGGTTTAACCGCGCGGGAAAGCCCGGGCCGGGCTACACTGTTCACTCGGGCCGAGCCCGATACTGTTCTCTACTGTTCATTTTATTTTAGAAAAATTCAGAAAAATAATAGAAAAATCCAGAAAAATCTAAAAATACCAAAATACACCATTTTGACCAGTTTAATATTTCAAATTCAAATTGGGCATCCATTCTTCCAAATTTAAATTCTAAAAATTTAAACTTTACCATTTCACAACCTTAACTCTTTAAATTCAAATTCCACTGTTCCACTCAATTCAAATCTTATAAATTCAAATTTCTCCGTTTCGTACAATTAAATCTCGATAAAACCCAAATCCATCCAATTTGAAGATTAACCATCCATTTTTAAATGTCTGCCTTCTAATTCAAAAATATGTCCAACACATATATTACTTATTCGATCATCCTAACCTTATCAAATCCAATCCTCACCATGTTAGCCAACTAAGCTTTACCACATTCCGACCTCCCAACCCAACCCATTTCTCTTTATGTTCTCTCTTGTTTTTAATTGCATTTTATTCCCAGCTTGCATCTCGCAAAGCAGGAACTTATTTGAGTTCGTTTTCTACGCTAGTGAACGGACCAAGCGAGTTGGTCAACTAAAGGACAGCAAGGGCAGATAAAATTGAAGCTGGTCAAAGAAATCAGGGGCAACAAAAAGAAGGCAAGTCACATATTTTTGATCATATTGAATCCTATGAAATTTACATTATTTACTTAATGTATTTTCATTATCGATGATTGTGAAATGTAATTGCTTAAAATAAAATGTTTAGAATGGCATGCTATTTAGATAAATTCTACCACTGAAAAAGCCCTGTTTACTTTGAAGGCGACATTCACCTTGACAGCCTAAGTAATTATTAAAATATTGTGTAAATATATATAGATTATCTCATGAAAAATCTTGACACTACTAAGGTTGTGGCCGTGGGCCGATAGATTTGGAAAACCCGGAGCTAGGGTAGGGTGGTATGGGACACCGTACCCTAGTCCGGTGATACCGATGTGCACAAGTTAGGGTAAGAGTGTTGTGGGGATCCGTGCGGCAGAGTTCGCCCACCGCTTTACCCTGGAGTGAGGCTGGTTGGCTTGGTGGTGGTTAGTGCTGTTGAGCACAGTGGAAGTTTGTGGTTGAGTGCCTCAGGTGAAAAATATAAGGACAAGAACCTTGTGCCAAGTAACAGACATAGTGACCGCTCAAACCACAGGAGTTGACTTATCAACACTGGTTTAGTAGCTGCTCAATTCGATTGAAACTCTACAGGATAAGATGACAGGATGCCGGGGAGTTAGGTATGTTGTGGGTACCTAACAATGGTAGTAGACACTTAAAACGGCAGGGAGAAGTTTTTGTTTATATTTGGCCGTGACTGAGTGATGCTACCGGGTGGAGCTTATATAGAGAATTGAGCAGTGAAACAACCTGGCTTTCTTAACTCAGTCATGAGGGTTAAGGAATCGTGTGGGTAAAGTTGAGCAACTCTGCAGAGTGAAATAAATGGTATTCAAATACGTCGTGCTTCTGGTTAATGAGGCTGTGTTAATTGGGTGATTCCATCAACGAGGCATAAGTAGTGTTTCTGATGTTGTTAATTTGAGTAATGATGAGACTTTATCTGATAACAGAAAACCCCCTGATCTTAAGGAGCAAATGTTTAAAATTTTTATTTGTTTGCAAATAAACTTGCATCCACCTCATAATAAAATAACTATATTCCTTTCTCTTGAGAATCCTGGCAAGTAGATATATAGTAGTTCCACATGTGATTTGCTGAGTACAGTGGTTGGTACTCAGTCTTGCAACATTTTCCACTATAACAGATTCCAGAAGAAAAGATGATGTTGCAAGGTTTCGTGTTAGGGTTACGACTGCACTCAAGTGTTCCTGTGGAGTTTTCTTCGGCTCTTTTGTATGTAAGTTAAGATTTGGGCTTGGACGCCTGTATTATTATTAAAGTTGGCCATTAGGTCTTATTTTACTGAAATTAACCTTTTTACATTGTTCGTGAGCAGGCATGATATATTGTTCATCCGCAACTGAAGTCCTGGGCTGTTACAGGTGGTACGACGTCCCTGTTCCCAAAAATGGGGGCGTTACAATGTTGGCGGGTTGGGCGAAATGGCAGGTAGGATTGATTTGGAGATCTTCAATGCACCAAGTTGATATATGCTTAAGAGATAGTCATCTTGTCATGTCGGAGAGTATGCCAGAACTTACGCATCGATGCTTAGTTAAGCATTGGTGCTTGATGGATGCGAATGCGAGCTTGAGTTTGTAGGAGAATGCAGCCACCTCCAAGAAGTGCTTCTATTGGAGGATTGGATTCCTATGTGGGTGTTTGAGGATGTAGCGCACTCTCTCGCATCGCCACATGTTAGCTTAAGGTAGAGTACCGCATGATCATCATGCGACAGAAATATTATTTTTATAATTACTATTTTTATGATGCTATTTTGGTTAATGTCATTTGAAAAGGGCCATTCCTGTCAATGCCTCCCAATTTTCGAAGAAAGAGAAGACGATCGCGACGGAGTATATGTACATTTTTTATGCATCTAGCTAGCTAGCACATTATTTACCGTACGTTTAAACGAAAGGAAGAAGTAGATCATGCCCGGCTCGATCAGTACGTACTACAGTATATCATTAGATGTATACATGCACGTACACCACAAACTAAACATGATCACTGCAGACATAAATGGCAGTCTCTCTCTGTATGTTGGCGCAACAAAACAACATGTACATGCGTTTAACGGTACAAGACATGTTAACAGTACTCTTTCGCTCATGCGTGTGCCGGACTAGCAAGGAGCTTGGTATCGGCGTCGTGCGCGCTTACATATTTTTTTTGGGGGGGGGGGGGGGGGGGTACAACTTAACACAGAAATTTGATAGGATTTTGTTGATGCATTTTCTATATTTCTATCGAATTCTCGCGTTCCAAACAGGTGTAGAAGGTGCAGGAGATGACTCGAAGAGGGGTGAGAGATGATGCATGGACGGGCAATTAAGGGTGCGTGGTGAGCATGCAGGTAATTAGCGAGCTATATATGTGTTGATAGCTAGGTAGGCAGCTACTTGTCGATCTGGCCGAGCTTGCCGAGTCCGTTGCAGTTGGGGCAGACGATCTGGGCCTCGTCCTTCCTCGCCGCGTTCGCCCGCAGCGCCTTGCCGGACTTGCGGACGAAACCAGCGCCGTCGCACTCGGGGCACCTGCGTACGGGCACAACAACGTCAATGCGTTGCAGAGTATCCGGCAGGTAGTAGCTATGTGTGTAGCTGCTAATTAAGATGGGGACTCACGTGTCCCTGCGCGAGAAGAGTATGGGGAAGGCCGTGCCGACGAGCGCGACGGCCACCGCGCCGGCGATGAGGTACGTGTTGCCCTCCGCCGCCACGTCGCCCACCGCCGCCGCCAGCCGCCCCCCTGGGGGCGCCCTTCTCGATGGTCTCCTCCCCATCGACGGCGCCAGGGAAGCAGCGCTGCAGGCTGGACGTGGCAGCAGCGCATGCCCGCCGGAGCGGGCCACCGATGACGCAGCAGGCGCATTGACGACGGCAGCCGGGGCCATTGCAGCTCGTAATTACTTGCGTAGTGGTGCGAGCACGTACGTACAGAGGGAGAGAGAGCACGTACGCGCTTCTTCTGCACAGACTAGTTTGCAAGCGAAGTACTCGAGAGCTACGGACGATTAAGGTTGAAGCCGGCCGGCGGCGATGAGGTGCGACCGCACAGTGCACACACTTATTGTTGGCTTCCGGATAAGGCTTCCACGCTTGCTGTGCGCCTGCCTGCCTGAGAATACGAGGACAGCCTCTATTGCATGGATAAGGCGGACCCCAACCCCACAAGTTAATTAGCAGTCCTAGCCAGCTCAGCAAAGGTGCGTCGGGCCAACCTCCGATATCGAATCTCTCACCTTTGGATCTACCATGGAATTCATACACACTCTAACCAGTGAGTTCTCCGGTGGTTGCGGTTTCGGGTTCACCTGAGTTCGGTAATAAGGTTCGAAGGAGAGCGGTGAGCGGCGGGACGGCGAGGATCAAGGTGATGGAGTTAGTTGTTGGAACGATGGCTGTTCCGACGGAGCCAGTGGAGATGATCGTAAAAACCATGTGTCATGCGTGAAAGAAAGGAACATCTCAGGATTGATTCCAATTTTCTGAACATGATGGAGCTCTCCTCTCCCCCTCTCCTCCCTTGTTACCGAACGCAACAAGACAGATTGCAAAGGTAACAAGCATGCCAAGCTAAGCCGAGTCGAGCATGCAGCATTTCTACCACTAGTAGCGGTAACGAAATAAAAATCTTTTCTTTTCGACTCGCGGTCTATGACCTTTTCTCTTAAACAAATAAATGAGATGATTTCTTCACCGTCGTTTCAAATCAGCTTATCGAGATAGCATTTCTAAGACGACTTATTAGCTTATCATCGTTTGATTCATTCGTATAAATGCTCATAGTAAAACTAAAAGCCATCAGCGACAATCGAAAAGAGCATACCCAAAGACTTGAAGAAAGTTGGTACTAATTAATGTCACAGAAAAACATGTACATTCAGACATCACAAGAATATGCAAACATGCTCCCTACACATGTGAGAAGAGTTCCACTTAGGGTGTGTTTGGTTTGGAGACTTGGTGGGATGGGATAGCTACAACCCAGATATGTGGGATGGGATAATCCCACTTTTTGTTTGGTTGTAAGGATGGGTTAGTCCCTGTTTTTTGTTTGGATGGAGGGATAGAATGGGTTGGTGCAGAGGATGCCGGCAGTGGAGACGACGGCGACGACCGGAGCACGGCGACCGGAGCACCATGCGCGGGCGGCGGGGAAGACGGGCGCCGGGGGGAGAGGCGCGGGCGGCGGGGGAGATGGGGAAGGGGCGCGGGCGGCGGGGGAGATGGGGAAGACGGGCGCCGGCGGCGGGGAAGACGGGCGCCGGGGGGAGAGGCGCGGGCGGCGGGGAAGACGGGCGCCGGGGGGAGGCGCGGGCGGCGGGGGAGATGGGGAAGACGGGCGCCGGCGGCGGGGAAGACGGGCGCCGGGGGGAGAGGCGCGGGCGGTAGGGAAGACGGGCGCCGGGGGGAGAGGCGCGGGCGACGGGGGAGATGGGGAAGGGGCGCGTGCGGCGGGGAAGACGGGCGCCGGGGGGAGGGGCGCGGGCGGCGGGGAAGACGGGCGTAGGCGCGCGCAGGAGAAGTGGGTTGGCGCGGTTCGCTCGTTTTGGGCGGATCGTTCCAACCCACTTTTCAGGATAATCTTTTCTTTTGGGTCCAACCCACCCCACCAAGTCTCCAAACCAAACACTACAAAAAAAGGGTCCAACCCACCCCATCCCGGGATATCCCCTGAACCAAACACAACCTTAATAAATCTATGTATGAATATGCTCCTTTCGCAAGAGCTTCTTACCTTTACAGCTGAATACCATAACTATGTTATTTTTGTTGCCTACCATTATATGTTCATCACGACAATGACATCAACCAGGTAAAAATAACCATGTTCATTGGAACCTTACCAAAAAAATGATGCACTTAACCAATCTACAAGTAGTATCTCGTTTCAGATCAAAAATTGGCATTGGGTCAAGAAGAAGTTTTAACAGCAGCTCCTTCCATTACAATGCGCCTTAGGCTGCTTTACGTGACAAAAAGTAAAGCAGCAGCTGTTTAGAGACAGAATGATGGCATCAAAGATATTGTGCTAATACTTGTCGATGCATTTCTTTCTGCAGATAAACTCAACAGAAAATTAGCAAATCGTACCTCAACTTGCAACAAGCCTGTTTGCACGCAGTTGCAGCCCCACAACCAAGCAGGATTAGGGCGGAGTTTAATCATGGGGCCTCCCTGCGTAATCTGCAATAGAAGAAGAAACAGCAGAATCGTTCCAGTTCCGTGGTTGTATTATACTTGTATGGACCCTGCATGAAAAGAACATTTCTTGGTTGGTTTACCAAATGAAAGCGTAGCAGAACGCTGCTAGGGAACAGCAAAGCATGCAGCAGCAGCATTTCAAGTACTACATACAAATAGACCTTCAAGGGAAGGCAAACTTACTGCAAAGGTAGTCAACCATCAGGAGAATCCACAAGCTTTTACTGTACCACAGATATGCATGTCCTTAGCTACATTAACTAAAAGACAGTAAAAGAGGGTAAATTCATGTGGATGCTACTTTCTGCGGTTTACATCAGGACAATGATGTCTAGTGACTAGCAAGCACAACAGTAGCATACATTTGAGGATAGATGGTAAATATCTTGTTTCAGAAAAGTCATCCAAAAAGAACTAAAATATATGAATACAACAATCTACATCCAAATTTCAGTCAGGCAGATTATTTCGCAAAAATTAATTATAATCTTGTTGTTTTTGGACAGACGAAGTGGGATATATGTGTTGACTTGTGAACAAAAAAACCCAGGAGATCCAATCACTGATCATAGTGACAAGATGACAACATATAAATCATCCAGAATTTGGTGAGTGAGTCACGATATATTTGCAACAGATAGATGATACTAGGCTAAGGCTCATTCAAGAGGCCGGAGGCTGAAGCAGAAAATATCTGGAACAAGATTTTTATTGAACCCTGCAACACTGTAAACTTCAAGCTTCCATTGTGTTTCTTACAAATGCAAAGAATCGTGTGTGCCACATTGAATTGAATGAAATCAAGGATCAAACACGTCATTTGCTACCAACAAAGCAATTCACCACCTAAAATACCAAATGCTCATTTCAGAATCACAGTGGGCATCTTCTTCCCTGCAAGTTATCTAGCAGATGCTGCTCTTATGTACAACACCAATTTCTGTTCTACAAATCCTCGTGTTTCTTTCTTCTAAATACATAAACATGAAATGGAAACAATCAACAACCTTTCTTTCGATTTAGGCCTATCTTTGCACGATCGTGTCGGCGTTTGAATCTTCCAGCCTCCAGCTTGTGCTCCGGCTTCTCGAGCCATGGCTGAACACGGCGCTCCGATCTGATTCCTCGTTCAGCTCATCAGGCCTTGCATGGGAAGACGAGGCCTGAGAATTCGACGAATGCCCACGCCCGAAGCACGCAAACACATTACGAAATATGCGCCTAATGGTGCTCCTCTCCGTCGATTGGCTATGCCTTGACCCCCACGAGATCCTCCTCGGGCCGCCGCCATTGTTGAAGCCACCATCCATCTCCGTGTAAACGACAGGAAGCTCTCTCCCCTCAGGTCTCCTCCCACCGGCGAACCTCCCGACGGCGAATCCACCTCCAGGCAGCCTCCAGATGGTCAGCCCCACCGTCTCCTCCTCGCTGCCAGCATTGCTGGCCCGGGAGCGCGCGGGATCCGTGGGCATCTCGTGGCGGCACACGGGGCACGAGTTGCGGAGGGCGAGCCAGGGGAGGATGCAGTCCTGGTGGTAAATGTGGTTGCAGGGCATCTCCCTGGCCTCGGCGCCGAGCTCGAAGGGCTCCTTGCAGACGGCGCAGTGGGAGTCGGCGCCGACGTGGGAGGCGGCGATGGTGACGGTGGGCATGGACTCGACGGCGGCCTTGGAGGCCGGGGGGTTCTCCCGCGCGCGGGCGAGGCCGCCCGCTTCGATCTGGGTGAGCTGGTCTAGGAGGCGCTCGAAGCCGGATCCCATGAGGAAGTCGGACATGCTCTCGGGGAGGGGGCGGAGGCCGGAGCCCGCGCCGTCGTCGTAGAAGAGCTCGAAGCTGCTGGCCGCGGCGAGGGAGTCGTCCTCGCCGGAGCCGGCGGCGGGTGAGCGGCGGAGCACGATGACGGGGTTGAACGGCGAGCGGTCCCCGCCTGCGGCGGCGCGGCGGGTCCGGCGGAGGCGCAGGTCGTTGGCGTGGTGCGCGCGCGGGCGGTGGAGGTAGGCGAAGCGGGGCGTGGGCGCCCCCATCTCCTCGAGGAACCCCCCGCCGCAGTCCGGGCAGGCGACAGCGTCCTCCTCCTGCAGCGCCGCGCGCACAAAGCGGGCGCAGCTGTAGCACCAGTACGACGCTGGCGCCGGCGCCGCGGCGGCGGGTGAGGAAGCCATGAATCAAGAAGACCGCGCCCTTCAGCCAAAGAAAAGAAAAGGATCCCGCCCTTGTCGCGCTCCGACAAGCCCAGATCTGCCCGGGAACCACCGCAAGAAAGGATTTTTCCCCCCGGAGGTTAAAGGTAGGCGACCGGGAGGGGCGGCGGCGGAAAAGGCAGGTCGATCTTGTGGGCGTGCGTAGGAGGGAGGCGGCGGCGGAGTAGCAGAGGAGAAGGGTTGCTGGGGACTGGGGAGTGGGTTGCCTTGGAGAAGGGATTAAAAGCGGAAGGGTGGATGGAAACGCGTTGAGGAGAGGGGAAATGGGAATGAGAATAGCGTGTTTATCGCTTTTGGAGACACGCTTCTTCCTCGGAATTTCTGATTTCTTCTTGCCGCTGCCTGCCTTGCCGTCCAGCCGAGTCGAGGTCGACGGCCTCAGTGCCTCACTCTCACGCCGTTACGGAATTGGAAATGCGACTTTGGACACGCTATTCGAGCATATATTCGAACACGCAATTGCTTGCCATTGTTCTTCATCACAGATAGTAATCCAGTATTTGTCTTTCTAAAAGGTTCCTTCAGTTGGGCTTAGTCCATGCTTTGACTTCGATTGCTATGGTAACTAACTTTTAAATAATGTGTTTTTAGACATGGTTTATAGTAGAGCTGAAAAAAGTTTAAGACTCGTGAGCTGCTCGAGTTCGGCTCGCTCTAGGCATGATTCAAGCTCGGCTCGAGCTCCAAATGAGCCGAGCTCGAGCTTAATCCTAAGCTCGCGAGTTTCAATGAACCGAGCACGAATAGCTCACGAACTTCGACACTAACACGTAAGGCTCAGCAAAAAAATACTACTTCGGTCGCATCCCCTCGCCATCCCCTCCCCCTAAAATATCTCTCCTCTCTCTCATCCCGCCTCCCGCACCCAAAATTTTCCCTCGCCGGTCTCCACTTCTGTTCGCGCTTGCGGGTTCGCGACCATCCCCTTACCCTCCAACCTCACTGCCTCCCTCCCTCGTTTCTCCGTCACTGGCTCCCTGCTCACGCCTCCACTTCTGTACTACGCATCTGTGCCCCTCCGACCTCGTCGCCTCTCTCCCCCGCCGATATCCCCTACTGGCTCATCGCCTTCCTCCCCTACCAGTGTCAGCTAGCGGCTCTCTGCCCCCTCCCCCACCTAGGGGTGAAAACGGATCGGATATTTCCCGACCGACCGTCGAATCCGAGTCGGATCGAATTCGGATAGTCATATCGGATAATTATCGGATTCGGAGTCGGATTCAGATAGTTGCTTTCGGATACGGATTCGGATTCGGGAGCGGACTATCCGACGGATACGGATACTATCCGGAATTTTATCGGATAATACCCGGATATATTTTTCGGATATCCGGCCCATCAGCCAAATCATCATTTTCAGCCCATCAGCCCATTAGCAAATCCAAATAAATTCCCACAAATCCAATAAATGCAAATAACTCCAAAAAATTCCAGAAAATGCACAAAAAATATTATAAATCTAGGAGAACTTAGGGAAATAACATAAACTATTTTTAGCTTTTAGAAAATAGTTAAAATAAGTTTTTTTTGCTCTTGGCTTTCAAATAAAATCTAGAAAAATCCAAATAAATTTCAACAAATCCAATAAAATATGGGATATTCCATCAAGAAAAAAAGAAGATAAGCTAAAAAAGATTCAGCCATATGAAACTCCGAGCCTATGTTATCCGCCTATATTATCTGTTTCCGAGCCGAATCCGTTATATATCCGTCCCGACGGTACCGTATTCGAAACTCCGAATATTCCGAATTCGTATTCGTATCCGGTCTTACCGTATTCGACTCCGAATCCGAAAAAAAATATGGGTTAGGATACGGTTTAAGCAATATCCGACCGAATCCGATCCGTTTACACCCCTACCCCCACCAGCCTCCCCTACCGGCTAGCCTCCTCCTCCAGTCCAACCCCACCGGCGGCAGCCCTCTTCGTTGGCATCTATGGGTGTCGCTGGATCTGGATCTAGAGGGAGCTAAGAGGCGGCGCAGTCCAGGCATCATTCGTCCCCATCCCATGAAGGACTACGTGCACGCGGTGGAGGACGGGCTCAAGCTATCCAAGTGGCTGGTGCTACCAGGCGGGTTGCTGCTAGCGGGGATGGAACAGGGGCCGATGCAGCAGCCGCCCTACTGCTGCCCTCGGCGCCGACGACATACGTAGTGGTCGCCAAACCCGGCTCGGTCAACACGCCCGACGTGCCCAGCTACCAGTCCTACATGTACGGCCGCCTCGACCCACCCGCACTGATCCCACTACAGATGAAGGAGGTTGACCTGGCGGTGGACTGCACACTGGACGTGGCCGTCGTCACCGGTGTTGGTTGCACTGCATTGCGTAGCTGTGAGTGCAACGTCTGACTCGTCGTGCCCATGGGCAAATAGGTGAGCCGATCGGATTCTGTTGATGTGGTTAACAATATTTTACATTTTATTTTGGTTTGTATTGACTTGCCTCGTTAGATTCAGTTCAATGGGGGTTGAAAAAATGATTGTCGTTGCAGTATTATTGGGGCTATTTTTGCTGATACTGTGATGCATATGCTACTGAGCCTACATGAGCCGAGCTCGTGCGGTTTTTACTAATTCATGCGCTACCGAGCTTACACAAACCGAGCTCGAGCCCAGCTTAAAGCTCGACGGCAATCTCAAGCTCGCTCGAGTTCGGCTCGAGCTTCTACCGAGTTCGAGCTTGCCAGGCCAGGCTCGTTTAAGCTCGGCTCATTTACAACCTTAGTCTACAGATAGTTTAAAGTAGACACGGTATCGAGTTCAGCTATACCGATCAAAATCATATGCGACTATATCTCTCTACATACTATCTTTCGTGAATAGGTAGAATTCAAAAATTATAAGCCAAAGTTTGCTGGTGTGTGGAAACAAAGCGCATCGCGGTCCTTGATGTTACAACAGATGTCTTGTTTTGATAATATAGAATGTTACGACAGAATACTCACTATGAAATCTATGGTCTCCCAACGGAAACTATTAAACGTCTCACTTCAAACGGTTTTAGTTTTAGGTTTTTTATTTTTTTTGGTTTTAAGTTTTTTAGATTTTTTTTTGCTTTTTTCGCTATTTTTTATTATCTATGATAATATAATATTTTTAGATTTAATTATTTAGAAAAAACTAATAGCTATTACAACGTAAAAAAATCACTTTGAGCAAGGCCATGACCTTTGTGTGTGCCGTGTGGGATTTGCTTGAGTTGATCTACTCAAAACCATAATCAAACTGTATAAAGAGATGACTTCCTGTCTTTGTTTAGAGATAGAAAATAAAAGGGATTAAGAGATGGATAGCCCAAACAACGGTGTGTTGGATTAGGAATGCCGAGAAGTCAACGGAACTGCCTGCGCAATCGACGACGACGACGACGAGACGCGCCAACAAATGACCAAAATGCTACTGCTATACAACCCTCCCGTATGCTGACGAAATAACGAAAATACCCTTGCTACGTCAATTGACTACGGGTACATTGTTGGTTAGGGCAGTTGAGCGGTCGCTCCAAACAGTTTAAGCTTTTCCGAAGCTAAATTAAATGAGTTAGCTTTTAGAAACAACTTCTACAAATCACTTATAACGGCTTCTTGAATTCGGCCTTTTACTGTCACCATCTGCCTCACCCGTTGCCGCTATCTCCACCCCAACCGCCCGATCCATCCCCGCAGCCGTCTCATCACGCCATCTCCTCCCCCGCCGCTAGCACCGCCTCCTCCAACCATTTCCACACTCATCTTGCCCGAATCGTCATCCTCGTCTATCATGGCCTCGCTTTATCTTCATCAACTCTATCGTCGCTGCCGTCGATTGGCCATTGTCATCGCTCCTCCACAGTCAGATCCGGCCGAGTTTGGTCATGCCCATACAGATCCGCCTAGATTTGGTGGCCATCGCCCTATCGCACTTGCTAGTGTCATCCTCCACCTTCGTTGCTGCCCCTCCTCCCTTGGCCCCAACACCGCCACTCCTCCTTAGCCCCAACCGCGTCGCCCGTCGATTTTTTTCATTTCCCTTTTTCCTTTCATTTCCTTTCTTTCTTTTTCTTTTTTGTTCATTTAATCCCTTTCAATTTTCATAGCGCCAACCACATCAACCGTCATTTTTTCATTTTCTTTCTTTTTTTTCTTTTATGTTCATTTAATCCTTTTCTATTTTTATCATATTTTTCTTTTTTTTCAAATCATCTTAGCCAAAAAGTCAACAGTCGAATTAAACATCACTAGTTTTAGCCGTGGCTTCTTACAGTCACCACTGTGTTATTTTAACCAAAAAACAAAAACCATCCGCCACAGCCGAATTGAATAAGACCTAATAAAATTTCTACAATGTTTTCGGGAACAGAAAGCAAATAAATCTTTGACTTTGGCCAAAAGTAAGTCTAAGCATGGAAACAAACATGCATTGCTTCTCACTGACCTCGCTAAGCAAGGCTGACCAAAGCTACCAAACATTATCGGATCAAGCAAATTAGTAAGAGGGAAATTGAGAAATTGAAGAAAACGCGGCCAACACATACTACCACTAACATCTTGGGCTCGCGGCTCTCTCAATCTAACTAGGCCCCACTCATTCCGATTTTAGCTTCTTGCTCCTGTCTTTCAAAAGCTGGGATGAACGCGTTGACTTCTTAAATTTGTTTTTCTATTTGTTTGTTTGCTTTTTTCACTTTTTCCTTTGCATTAACTGTAGATATATAACGGCGTTTTTTCTCATTTTTAATTAGATAATTTAGGAAAATCAACAACTGCTATAGTATAGTTTCAGCCAAAGACAGCAGCCGAAAGACTAAAGCCGCTAAAAAAGCTAGATTGAATAGGTCTATATTCATCCGTATGGTTGTACCATGTCAAAATTCTCTCACTGTGTTCACCCGTATGGGCGGTGCAAATGCAGCCATGTTCTTTTGTAAGATCATGTGGTGTCAACCTCATATGAGTGATGAGTATTTGACATTAATCATGTCTCGTTTTCATTGTTTGAGTTTGATCTTTATGAATTTGAATTTCGACTATGATGTTCTTGTATCCTGGTCAGGTCTAACTGCTGGGATGGTGTGCTCAGACCGACTTAGGGAGGTGTCTGACCAGCGTGTGTGCCACGGTCAGACCGACGCTGTGTCAAGTTGCTTTCTAAGTCTGGTTTTGGGTGTTAATCATGGCGAGAGTCTGTGCAAATGTTAGTCATGGGAGAGTCCATGCATGTGTAAGTTATGGCGTGTGTCCATGTATATGGTTTACTAATGGAGAGTCAAGTGCATGTCATTTGTGCTTAGATCGATTGCTTTATTTTTTTGGTATGCAAGTGTTTTAATGATTGTTGCGGCTAGCGGTAAGATCGAGGCTACAAAAGGGGTCATAAGGCCATGGCATGTCACTTAAGTCCGGGCAGAGTAACATCTTAAACTGAAAAAGCATGTGAGAAAGACAATGATCATGAAGACGCAATATGTATATGTGGTGTGCCAATTGGTCTTGTGCATTTCAAGTGGTGTCGTTCTTCGGAGCAGGCGTATGATCTTGACGGCAAACATTGGGCATCACAAATAATGGTGTGATGTTGCTGTGCCATGGAACTTGGGCGTTTCAAATGGTAATGGACTCGGTGTAGGTGTATGATCTGGGCGACAAGTCATGAGCATCGCATCGTTCATGAAGATCGATGGATGGCAATTTGGGAAATTATCTAATATCGAGTGGAGTGATGGTTTACAAAACCACGGTGCTGGCCTAAATGGTTAAGGTCACGCCTTTGTGATTGGAGTATCTTATCGAGCTTGCGGAGCCTTTGGAAGTTACGGTGCCATAAACATTTTACGGTGGTTTGTGTAAGCACCATCATGTGGAGGCTAGCATCAAGAAGGGTGGGGCATGGCACATGAATGCATACACCCGCATTGATATACATATGTACTGCTATATCCTTGTAGGCATGTTTAACAGAGGGCTGACGATGATCATAGTATGTTCGCAACCGACATGATGACTCCAATGAAGGACATGATAGCTTGGTCAGCATTAGCAGTATGCATACTGACGGCATGGCCGCCACATCAGCGATGTTTGTTGCTGCCGATGGATGGCTCTGGCGCATTTGCGACCACATTGTTTGGCAAGGGCGCTCGTCGCATGGACTCGGCCTTGAGCAAGCAGTTCATCCACATCAGGCTATTGTTTCACTATGTGAACTATGGAGTGAATACCATATTGAAAGCATATGCCTGGAACGTGTGTCCTATAGTGATGGCGCTTTAAGACACCCAACCAGTCGTCAGAGTAAGGAACATCACAGAGACCATGTCCTAGAAAACCAATCATCGGCGTATGCCCGAAAATTGCTGGAGAGGTTAATGGAGACACGTACAATGCCCAACTTCACAAATCAGTACTCATCAAATCATGAAGCCGAGATGCAGGTGTTGCCGCACAAAGACAATGTGTTCCCTAATCAGATTAGACAACTGGGAGTTTACGACCACAACTACTTACAATCGCGTTAGATCAATGACGGCAGATCGATCGTGCCAAATCGATGACAACAGATTGTCCACAGCGGCTCGACCATGACTGGTCAAGCACAGCAAATCGACCTCAACACGTTGAGCACGGAAAAATAACCACAACTGCTCGACTGTGGCAGAATGACCACAGCAGGTCGACCACAATAAAATGACCACGGCTTGGTCGAGCCTGGCAAAAATGACCTCGACCGAACGACCACGGCAGAATAACCACGACAGTCAAGCTCGGCCAAAACAATCTCGACTGAACGACTGTGACAGAATGACCACGACAGGTCAAGCACTGCCAAAACAATCTCAGTTGATTGACCACTGCAGAATGACCATGACAAGTCAAGTGCGGTCAAAATCAATCTCTACTGAATGATCACGTAGAACAACCATAGCCGATCAACCATGGTAAAATGACCACGGTTGGTTGAGCATGGCAAAAAGGATCTTAGCTGAATGACTGTTGGAGAAGAACCACAATAGGTCGTGCACAACCAAGACAATCTCAGCTAAGCAACTGCTACATAACAACCACAATAGGTCGAGCATAGCCAAAAAATGGTCTCAACAGGTCGACCACATTTTAGAGAGCCAGCAAAGCCTCACTAGCATGAAATCATTGAGACCTCAATGAGTTCGTCAGAGCAAACTGCACAAGAGATTAGAGAAATGACCACACTTACTTTGTTGGACAGCATGAAGACATTCCTCTTCTGGAGCATTGAGCTCCTGGTATCGCAATTGGATCTGCTCATCTTTAATAAGTTCATCACAGATAGCCACTCGTAATGAGGGGTCTTGTATTTCAACAAGTTCACTCCCATAAATAAGAGAATATGGGATACATTGTGTTGGCGTATGAACAGTGACATGGTACGTCCATAGAGCTTCAAAGAGACAATCGTGCCAATCCTTTGGGTGTCTATTGATAGTTTTCTTAAGTATCTTACCAAGAGTTTTATTGAATGCTTTAGCCACTCCACTGGCTTGAGGGTAGTAGCCAGTGGAGTAATTCCAATTAATTTTGTTCTTGGCTATGAATCTTTGCATCTTACGGGATGCAAAAGATTTATCATTGTCAGGTGTTATATGACGCGGCACCACAAAGTGGCATATAATATGCCTTTCTAGGTAGTTGATCATGTTGTCGCTTTCTACTTCTCGCAATGGCATGGCTTTTGCCCACTTGGAGAAGTAATCAGTCGTGGTTAAAATGAAACGATGCCCCTTGAGTGATGGCGAGTTAATGAGCCCAATAACGTCTACTCCCCAGGCATCAAAAGGCCAAGAGGGAACATTAGGGTAAAGAGGTGCAGGCGGAATATGCTTGAAATCATTGTGGATCTGGCAGCCATGACATAATTTAGCCACCTTGAGGCAATCAGCCATGATGATAGGCCAATAGTATCCCATGAGTTGAATGCTATGATTCTTTGGCCCACTTTGGTGCCTACCACAAACTCCATCGCAATATTTGTTCAGCTTCACTTGTAGATGTAAGAAGGGAGACGACACCAAAGTTGGCGCCTTTTTACTGAATCATTAGGCAAGCTCCTATGTTTGAAGTAGTTAAGGACTGGCTTATGCCAGTCATCTTCCCCAACAACAATGGTCATGGCGGTGTTAACCTCGTACTCTACCGGAATAAGTTCAAGGATAGCAGGAAGAAGCCACTTCTCTTCAATAGTTATCAGTGCGAATTGATCTTCCATGAGGACGATTGTCGCTGCTGGTTTGTCCAAAGCATCTGCCGGAGCACTCCTACTGTGCGGCTGTAAGTTCAAGCTCCATTAAGTTAGTTTTGGTGATAATGATAAATCTAATTATGAGACTAATTTGTTTATTAATTATGATATTGCTTAGTCTCGTTTGAATGAAAATGTGAAAATCATAAGAGGTATGCATTCAACATCACATTCTTATATCTTAGTGCATTCCTTGGGTCTAAAATATAGATGGAACTCCACAAATAGTCAAACATGAATATGTGCATATGTCTTTATTATATACTCTACTATGCACATATTTAGGGGAGTTTACTCTTTGTTTTGAAGTTTCATTAGTATTGATCCACATTCATCTTTCTACATATTAAGGATATTTACTTTGAAACATATCTCTTGAGTATATATAGCTTATGTAGTTCACATATACTCATGATCAGGTTGTCATCCAGTTTTTCCATTATGTGTTAATGGTTGGATGATTAATGACAACCGGACGAATAAGCTTTGCTTAAAAAGCTTATCCTAGAGTATACAAGTGTTGTGTACATGTTGTATAATTGAAATTCAATTTCTACCTTATCGTTTGTTGAGATTGTCATGAATTACCAAAAAGGGAAAATTGTAGAACATAGTCCCTCCATTACGAGTTATTGGTGAAGTTTTGGTAATTGATGATAATTGATTTGTAGACTAATATTTTTCATGAGTTGGATGAATAGGTTAGGTTCCACAAATCATGGTGACTTGGGATGACTTCGTGTGTTGAAGATCATCAAGTCAAGTGAAGGATGCATCATGAGTTGATGCATATCTAAGAGGAGATGATCATGTGTTGATCATCAAGTCAAGTGAACTTCCATCATGTATTAATGGAATTGAAGTAAAGGATGCATCATGAGTTGATGCATGTTAAGACTATGACTCAAGGCAAATGTATGGCTAGTTAGAGCTAAGAATGCATTCCTAGTCTTTTACCAGTCTTAGTGTTTGGTTGGAAGACTAGATTGCTAGTATAGGTTGTTGTACTATTAAGAAGGGTCATGTGTAGTAGCTTAAGTCTCATCATATATTGATAGCTCAACCTCATTACTTCTAGCTCTCCGTAGCATGATGCCTATATTTGCGAATGTGTTTTACAAATAGTTGTAGCTCATGTGTTGAATCCTTGTAAAATGGAACTATACATTGCGAATATATTTTGCAAGTGTGTGACGTCTATGTTTTATTCTTTGTGGTATGAGGCTTATATTTGCAAATGTGTTTTGCATATGGTTGAAGCTCATATTTAATCCTTGAGTCATGATTCCAAAAGTGTGCAAATATATTTTGTAATTTGTTGGGAATCATGGATAATTCTTGTGTACATGATACTATAGTTTACAAATATGTTTTACAAAATTTATTGAAGCATATGCACTTTTTAGGAAAATTAGAACTACCGTAGTGTATTCTGCGGTACTACCGCTGACCAGAATTACCGGTGTTGTATCATGAAACTACCGCATTCGCTAGTGGTCAAAGACCTACGTGGTCGAGGACTAGAGTGGTCGGAACCGACTTGGTCAAACCAAAGTGGTCGAAGACCTGAGTGGTTAAAGATCAATGCGGTCGAAGATCAACGTGGTTGATGACTTGTGTGGTCGAAGATCGACGTGGTCGATGACCTGTGTGGTCGAAGATCGACATGGTCAAACCAGAGTGGTCGAACCAACATGGTCAAAATCGACGTGGTTGAGATCTGTGTGATCAAAACCAGTGTGATCCAACTGACGTGGTCGAGATCTGTGTGATCGAAGACCAGCATGGTCAAATCAAGATGGTCGGAACCAACATGGTTGAGATCTGTGTGATTGAAGACTAGTGTGGTCAGACCAAAATGGTCAGATCTGATGTGGTCGAGATCTGTGTGATCAAAATTAGCGTAGTCGAATTGACGTTATTGATACAATGTGGTTGAAGATCGACGTGGTGGTTGGAGATCTATATGATCGAAGATTGAATGGTCCAAGATCGACATGGTCAAAACACTACAAGAAATGTGTCATTTATTGACATTTTATTTTTGTCATAATATATGGAATTCATGTCACAATTCAAGATTTGTGACATTCGGTTGACGAAAATCCTAATGTCAAAAAACACGCGTCACAAATTTATTATGTGACGTCTGTATAGTTCATGTCACAAATCTATGACATTGGCTTTTAGTGTCACAGAGGTTTATGACATTCATTTGTTGTCACAAAATCCTAGGCCTTGCCACGTGGGCAAATGCCATGTAAGATCAAAAACTAACGTGGCGCTGACATGGCAGAATATAAAAATGTCATAAAATACAATTCAGCCCATACAGTTTTTCAGCACACACAATTCAGCCCATACAAAAATCAGATTCAAATCAACCAACAGCATATGGAAATATGATTGCATATCATAACCAGTCCACAAGTCTTAAATTAACTATCAAATATCATTACATCCATCACCCAATTCAGCACACATCCAGACCAAGTCCCAAAGTCTCAAATTTCAGGTTGCTGTTGGAGCTTGCCAAATTCACCACACATGGCATCTACAACCTCAATCACAGATGACCATATCAAAAAAAGCATCTACATCCACACTAGGTTTCTGTTGGAAGTTAAAGTCGATCACCAAAATAGCATCCACAGCCTCACAATCACAGATGTCACCAAAATATCATCTAGAGCCTAATTGAGTTTGAGAGCTTACTGCTGAGCATCAGGTGATGCATACTTGCTGCCAAACAACGAACGAAGGAAGCCTTGGATCTCACTTCCTTGCTGCTTCAGCTTCTCAGTTTCTTCTTCATGCTTCTTTGCTGCATCTTTCTAATCCTCTACTTGCTTCTGCAGATTCTCCAACTGTGATCGAAGTTCTGATGCTCCTAACTTCTCAGCATGCAATTCACTCTCAAGCTCATGTACTCTCAAGCAACTAAACATACTTCAATATACTAATTGACAACCACTGAATAAAATGCAAGGCACAAATACTTTTCAGTCACAATTCATAGACACACATCACAGATCCTAAATCATTAATTTAACAGTGCACCATTAACAGAGTTTAGTAGTCAACAATAAGCAGCTATTGAGCAGTAATTAAGAAAAGCAACAAGAGAGGAAGAAGATTTGGAGGTAAACCGAGCAGTAGAGCAGTAGGGGAAGCAAGGCAGCAGGTGAAGCGTCGGCGGCGCCGTGGATTAGCAGGGTGTCGCCGCCGTCGGTGGAGAGGCGTGGTGGCGTAGTCGGCGTAACAGCGCCCGAGAGGAGGTGCGGCGACGGGCGGCGCAGAGGAGGCGATGCAGGGGAGGAGTTGGGGAACGGCGGTCGGTGGAGAAGGAGCAAGGTGGAGAAGGGACGGGCGGCGCAAGAGGAGGACCGGCGGGTGAAGGGGCCGATGCCGAAGAAGAAGGGGCAGAGGGGTGGCCGCTAGAGGGAGTAGGTGGCGGTGGCGCGGAGGAAGGCAATAGGCGGAGCTCGGTGAAGAGGGAGGCGCTGTGAGGAGCAACGGGGAGAGGTAGATGGTGGAAAGAGGCAGTGGGAGAAGAAGGTAGAGAAGGGAGCGGCGCTAATGGAAGAGGTGACGGGTGAAGAAGGAAGGGCGCGGTAGTGATGGTGGCGCCGGTAGAGAGCAAAATGGCGGTGCACGGGTGGATCTGGGGAGAAGCAGTGGGGCTAGAGGGAAGAGAAGGCGCAGGGGTAGCGGTCGGAGGAGGATAGCTGCGGTAGGTGGTGTGCCAGAGGGAGAGCAGGCGGTGGAGTTTGGTGGCGCGCCGGCGAGCTACGGCCCAGTGCTCACCGGTGGCCGAATTTGGAGGAGAACGGGGGGAAGAAGAAGAAGGCCAAGGGGGGCGGTGGCTTAAGGGAGATGGGGGATTTTTGGCAACTTTGCCATTTAGTCCTAAAAGAATTTAGGGTTTGCAACAAAGTCCTTCCCCAATTGATTTCTTCTGTTCTGGTCCTCTGGAAGTCCGATTTCTTCGCGGTTTGATCCCACACGTTCGTGACGACGCGTACAACTATACGGAGCAGCCCTAGAGTGCCAGGTTTGTCGTTTTATGCGCCTATATCGCGCCGGCCTGCGGAAAAGTACAAAAAATGTAAAATGGTACATTTCGAGCAATTAAATATGAAAAACGTGTAAATGATGATAAATGGTCCCAAAATGCGAAAAATGTGAGGGTAAAATGATGGCAAAATATACGCAAAAATGACGCATGTCACACCCTTGTCCAAACAATACCTGTTGTAGTATATGTCTGGATAGAAATGACATTTTGGCTCCAAAATTTTTGGTGTGGCAGGGAGACATCGCGCCACTGCGCCAGGCATCCAATCTTTGGCGCACACCCTGCTTATAATTTGTGACACACAACCTCTGTCATAGATTTATGACATTCATAAATTAGTCCTTATGACATAGCAAATACCGTCACTGGATGGAATTGTACTAGTTGTATGACATTTTTTGTGACATACAACTTTTTATTGTCACTAAGTCGAAATGCCTAAAACATAATGTCATAAACCGGATCATATAATGACATTATGACATGTTGTCATGCTAAATACGTAAAAAAATGACACATTTCTTGTAGTGAAACCTCTGTGGTCGAAACCAATGTGGTCCAAGACCAGCATAGTTGAAGACCTGTGTGGTTGAACCGGACAATGTGTCGAAGACCAGTATGGTTGTAGATCAGCATAGTCAAAGACCTGTGTGGTCGATTCGTACAACATGGTCAGAGACCGGTGTGGTCAAACTGAACAACGTGGTTAGAGACCTGAGTAATCGAATCATCCGACATGGTTGAGGACTAGGGTAGTCGATGATCGGAAGTTTTGGTTCTATGTGAGCGTTTGACCAATGAGCGGTGCTACCGACTCTGTGTGAGCATTACTTTTGATTTACGGAACGACTGGCTTGTGTAGCGGTATGTTTTTTCCAGAGTGACACCTTCGTGGAGTCTTCTCGTCCCCAAGGAAATTGGTAGTTCTGCTTGAGTGGTGCGGTACTTCCAATGATTGGTAGTACCGACCTTTGGCCGTCAGAACTACCGGATTCACTGATAACGATTAGTTTTCTTACCGTTGTGAAGGGGAGCGGAAGTACTAGACCTTTGCTTGTGGTACTTTAGAAAATCCTGTTTTCTCAGGGGTTTTGATTCCAACGGCTAGTTTTGTGGTGTGGGTATATATACCCCGTTGTGGCCGGTTAGGGTAAGACTTTTGGCACTCTATTTCACTCTTTTGAGCTAGTGTGAGATCTTTCTCTCAATTGTACATATGCTGCACCTTGTGAGTAAGGAGGAATACTCTAGATTACATGTATTGCATCTAGAGGTAGATTTAGTATCCTCTTGAGCTTGTGCATTCTTTGCACGTGGTGAGAGTTAAGCGATGGGCTTGACTTATTACTCTTAGAGGTTTCCAACTACTAGATAGCGTTGGAGACGTCGTGCGCGGTGATCTTCTTAAATAAGGTTGTGAGAAGATCTGACTAAGGCTGTAAAACAAAGCTCGAAGCTCGCGAGGTACTCGAATTCGGCTCGTTCTAGACTCGATTCGAGCTTGGTTTGAACTTTAAACGAGCCGAACTCAAGCTTGATCTCAAGCTCACGAGCTTCACTGAGCCAAGCTCGAATAGTTCGTGAGCTCCGATTCGAACTTAAATAGTAATACATATTAATTCTTACCGAGTTTACTCGAGCCGAACTCGAGCTTTTCTTTTTGTTGAAAATTAGTGTATATTTGAATTATTTTGACTGTTATCGAGCTTACTAGAGCCGAGCTCTAACTTAAAATTTTCTTATTATTGAAAAATAGTGCATAATAAATTATTTTAATTATTATCGAGCTTCAACAAGCTGAGCCGAACTCGAGCCCAGGTCTACGCTTGGACCCCAACTCGAGCTCAGCTCGAGCTTCTACCGAGCTCGAGCCTGGAAGGTTAAGCTCGCTCGAGCTCAGCTCGTTTATATCCCTAGATCTGACGAAGTGTGAAGGTTAGAGCTTACCTACCCAAAGTGGGAAAGAGCTACCACTAGTAGATTTGAGATGATTGGCTTAATTTGTTAAACTGGTCTAATTCGCTTGGGCTTACCTCAACGTGGACTTGGGGGATCATCAAGTCTCCGAACACTACGGTAAAAAGCAACCGTTTCATTTGTAGTTTGTTTTCTTGTGCTCAATTTACATTTATAGAAGTAAATTGATTGTTTATCTTTCTAGGATTGCGACACTACAGTGATGATGACAACACGACGCGCATGCCAGCGTCGATGGCCGCCTCGGCCTTGTGGCCCACACCGCTCTGCGTGCTTCCGCCTCCTCACTGCCTCATGGGCTCATGGCCTCACGCGGCTACCACGCGAGCTCCCGCCTCATGGCCTTGGGGTCACCACCTCGCCGGCTCGTCACCTCCTGCCTCAGCCTCAGAGCCGCACTGCCACCCGTGTCGGCATCGCTCCGCCTCCCACGCCACCTCCCGCCTTGGCGCTGCCTCAGGCCTCCCGCGCTGCTCCAGCCTCTCGTGCCGCCCCGCCTCCCACCTCGTCTAAGGAAGAAATGAACTAGGCGAAGGGATTTTAGGGATTGGGGATTTGGCCATTGTGTAATTTAGCCCTCCAAGTGTTTTGAAATCAACAAATAGGTCCTTATCTATTTTGATTTCTTCTGTTCTAGCCCTCAAAAACACTGATTTCATCTCGAAAAGATCCTACACATCCATTGTGACATGTACTTCTGTACGGAGCAGTCCCTAGAATGCCAAATTTGAAGATTGAATTAGGTTTTGGAGATGTGAATGTGTGATGTATATATATGAGATGAGGATTAAGATGAGGATGGTTGGGTCTTAATCCAATGGCTAAAAAAATTGACTGAGATATGCTATGATTTAGGTTGAGTTCATTTTTGTACTTGTGATATGAGGTGTCTTTTGTTGTTCTTCATTTATGCACTTGTGATATAACTAAGTTTTTAACGAGGCGGATACGAGAGGAATGAAGATGGTGACCACCGCCACCATCGTCGCCGCTACCGTCATCGTATATAGTTACTTTGGGCTAGGCTTAGGTTGGCACGGCACGAACGCCGGTACGGTAGGCTTTGGGCTGTGCCTGGGCCTGGTCGAAGGCGAGGTGGGTCGGCACGGCATGCCACGGTGGAGTGACTGAGCCGAGCTGGCACGGTACAACACGGCCCGAAGCAGGGTGGGCCTGGGTCGTGCCGGCATGGCACGGCCCAATGCCCACCTCTAATCATGAACCATGCATGCTTGTGCATATGTGCTTGACCACTAGTCTTATTTAAGCCAAACGGCTGTTCTAAATGACTTTAGTTTCTGATTTATTTTACCTTTTAGTTTACTAGTTACGTACCCGTGCATTACAATGAAACTCATTGAATATATATAGAATCATGTTATAGAAGAGAGTTGCTCTGATCGATTGGTTGGAAAGTGAAGAATGGTGAGAAGTTAACGGAATAAAGCGGTTGAAGGAGAATGGACGTATAACCATGAACTCCTTTTATACCTTTTGGTTTATTTAAGCCATAATCTATCTGGAACATGTCAGCTTCTAATTTTTGTTTTTTGCATTTTATTTTTTCTCTTATTTCTTTATATTGTCCGTGACGATATGTTTTTTCTTTTTTCTTATTTTTTCTAAAAAAACCTAACAGTTATGAAATTTTAGTCAAAAGTTAGAAACTTAAAGCCATGAATCGGTTGGAGTGGGAGCCGCGGGCTGTCTCATGCTTGGTGCTTGCATGTAGACTGGCTTAATTATATTTATACAGCAGGAGTGCCTAGGATTTTGTTATTAATTAACACAGTGGACCGAGCTAGCTAGTCAATTATTCTCGAATCAAATAGCTTATTGCGTTATTCTCTTCACATGTGCATAGTATATAAATATTAGCTGTGGGGCATTTTCCTAATTAATCGGATACAACTCATTTTATTCTTCACTTCTGTTTCATTTACCAGAGAAAGAAAAAGTAATTTTGCCAAATCTCAACCGCCGTTCATGTTCTATTATCATACATGAAGTGTAATGACCAAATCTCAACCGCCGTTCTGTTCATATTGACTTTTAAAAACCTTTTTTTTACCATAAATAGCTTTTTATACTATATAACTTTTAAATGGAGTGTTTCTTAAGGTAGAGTCTACTAGTCGATTATAGTAAACATTGTAGCGATTTCATTTATACCAGTCAAAATCGTACGTGAGTTTCTATCTCTCTGTACTCTCTCGCGAACAGCCAAAAATTGTTACTATTCATAAGACAAAGCTAAAAACCATTAAACAAAAGTCAATATGAACGGACAAATACTTTTTTCTTGCCAAAATGCTAGCTGCTTTTGACATTCGGTAGATCGCTGTCAAATTAAATGACATCACTATATACAGAGAAAAGCAAATTGATCGATGGAGCTCAAGTTAGGGTTTCTATACGTGCCGTACCCTTTGCAACAATCTGGTTTTAGACTTAGGTTGGACTTAGCCACTAAAGTTTGCTTGGAGATGCATGAAAGCGATAATTATGCGTGACATGGACTGTGTTGGGAGTTTGATTAGTCAAAGTTTGAACTGATCTCCTAGCCAGCCTTTGCTGCTGCCAACCGTGCAAGCTAGCTAGGAGATCATCTCCTAACCAGTTAAAAGCTGCTGCATGGTTGGCTAAGTCCTAAGTCTAAAGCAGTGTCGATCATGACACGATCGATGATGACACGATGTACTCCTAATCTTAATTATTTCGGTCCATCGTGGTACCGATTAACACGGCTGCCAAACTTAATTGGTATGCCCTGGCCGGTCGGGTATAAGGCTGTGCTCATTTGGGATTCAACTTCTGATTTCCAGTTTATTTTTTACTATTTATAAATTTCGTCTTGTTCTGAACTTTTGGTTTTTTGCCGGTTTTTTCCGTATTTGTTTGTATTATACGTAATGGGCTAACATATTTTTATATTTTTAATTTTTTTTGAAAACTTAATTATGCTAAATAAACATCTGCCAGCTACAGTTTTTTTAGCCAGCTACAGTGCTTTTCAGCCATAAGCCACCTAAAAAAAGCCCAAATGAGCACCACCTAAAATATGGAGGAACTTCGTCTCTGTCACACGCGATTTTACTTAATTTGGACATGGCAACCGGATTACATTCGTGCTTTGCAAGATTTTAGTTGTCGAGAAAGGTAGGTTAGATGAGGGGAAATGCTGAATTTCTCACCGGAACTTCCCATCTATGGTTAGGGTTTGGTGAGTGGATTGGTGTCAAGATGTGATCGATGTACCGTACACATACACATAAAATTCAACTGGGAGTTTCTTACGGGGTAACGGTGGAAAGGTACTGAAAGTCATCCGGTCCTAATCTTAATTGTGTAGTTGTATATCCATTGGCACTAGCAAGTAGCAGCAGAGTCTTGTTTGCTCGAGTTGGTCTGAATTATCCATTTATCAGTTTTGAGCAGCTCTCGACGGCTTGCATGGCACACCTTCCCCCCCCCCCCCCCCCCCCTCTCCTTCTCCAAAAGAACAGGCAACATGCTCATCACTAGACAAGTAGTAAGATATAGAAAAATTATTTACGATGCGTTCGTATTGACTTTTGGCTGTGACTTATAGTTTTTAGCTAAATATAATAGTAAGGATTAAAAGAAGTGACTTTAAGAAGAAGAACGTGAGCAATAGGAAAAGTGAGTGAGAGATACGTGCGTGTGACAGGAGCGAGAGGAGCGTGATGCGTTATGCATCCGTGACCCTTTACCTTATCTTCGGAGCGAGATGATAGCGAGAGGAGTGAAAAAGCTGCTTCGAGAAGCTAGATATTCGTATTGGGTCTCTTCTTTTCAGTTTCTAAAAGCTGATTTTTAGCTTTTCTACAGTAACTAGCTTTCAAACTGAGTGTCTTTTCAAGGCGAGATCTATAAGTTGATTGTAGTATACATTATAGTGACTTTATTTATATCGGCCAAAACCACACGTAAGTTTCTGTTACTCCATACTCTCTCTTACTAACAGCCCAAAAGCCATAAGCTAAAGCCAAAAAGAGGCATGTTCTTTTCAGTTTCTAAAAGTTATTTTTTGGCTTTTCTGCAGTAATTAGCTTTCAAACGGAATACCTTTTTAAGGCAGGATCTACAAGTTAATTATAATCTCCCTCAATTTGTGTTTTGATTTGTGTTTCCGTACTCTCTCTCTCTCAAGAATGTACTCTCTTTCTCTCAAAAATAGTCAAAAGCTATAAATTACAGTCATAAATTATAAATCGAAATCTTAAAAAACATGCCCCCAACAGGCCTATTGGCTTTTCTAAATAAGTAGAAGCATGCAATGTATTTTAGGGAAGGAAATGATATCAGGCTTGGTACACGCACAATGGGCCTCAAGTACTTTTCTACTTTGGTCCTGGCTAATGGGCTGGATGTTCTTTCGGTCCGGAAGTCTGGGCTACACAATGAATGGGTTACGAGGAATAAGATGATGGGTGAATATTATCAAATTGTTACTTTACACCAAGACAGAAGAAGACGAGGAGGATTCCTCCCAACTGAACACACCCACAGCCGTATGCAGGCTTTTCAAGGAGAGATTAGTCGAGTTTAAAACATTTCATGCTCCACGTGACTTGAGTTGTATGTAAGAGTGGATTTGCAGGCTTTGCTTTTTCTCAGAAAAAAACAAGGATAGAGAGTCTGGGTGAGCAAGGAGAAGACGCCGCCTCGAGATGCGGCGTTGTCCATCTTGTTTATTCTCCCTCTCTCTCTCTCTCTTTTTTTTTAACATGCAGCAGAGCAGTAATCACAGCTGGGTTCGTTTTTGACTTATGGACTATGATTTTTGACTCTTATTATAGGAACTAGTTTTTAAATGGTGTATTTTTTAAGACAGGATTTATAAATATGTTATAGTACAGACTATACCGACTTTAACTGTACTAGCTAAAATCATATGTAACTATTTTTTTCTATATACTACCTCTTACGAATAATTTAGAATTTAAAATTTTTAGGTATAAGTTGCAAGCTACAGCTTAAGGCCCTGTTTGGAATACGGGAATTTTTCCTGATTCCTGCGGGAATTGAACTGTTTCCTGCAAAATTCCTGTAAAATTCTTGTGAAATTCCTCTGTTCCAAACAGGCCCTGAGGGATTTTGCTTGTTTAAAGTGCGTGTCATGGATGGATCCTCACGTGCCATCCATATTCCATCCCCACGCCACGCCCCATGCGACAGGCCGCCTGCACCACGTAATAATCACCACCACTCACGTTGACTAGCACTTTCCTCGTCCCTGGTCCCCGTTTTCTAGCGGTGTGTCGCAACCATTGCATAGGTTAGAAGTTGCTTTCATTGGTTTCTATTTAGAGAAATCTAAAGGTAATATAAAATATCAATTTTTAAGTGATTTCTTCACCCTCTTATTTATATCTCATTTCAAAGATAAGTCAGTGGATTACAGACAGATCACGCATTCACTCCTCTCGTTCTCTTACTTTCTCCACTGCTCATTCTTTCATTCTAAAAACCGTTTCTTTTAACCGCTATTATTTATTTTCAGTTCAAAGCTATCGGTTATGGTAAAAATCATTAGTCACAACTAATACAAACACATGGCTCTCTAGCCGATGACTAAAAATTGATTTCTATCAACAATGAGTTATGCGAATTATTTTGCGCAAGTGTGGGTTTTCGGGGCTTAAGCCTGTTACTTTGGCAGTCCAAATGGACTTGTGGCGTGGAACATTGATCACTCGTCCTTGGCCGATTTCCTTTTTCTTTTCAAAAAGAAGTAAAAAATCAAGCTCAAGAATAGGTTCCAGGTATCTGCATGATTGTAAAAATCTGGTCCAGCTTAACGAGTAAAAAAAAAACCTCGCTATCACGCAATACGCGGATGATAATTTGACAAAAAAAAACCGCATTACCAAATTTACACTGAATGCTAAAAAGGCACATGGCATCTGTCAGATGAAGAGGAAGATTTATAGTGCATTATTTTCCTGCAGTTAATGGCTACAACTAATGGCTTTTAGGTGTAGTATAAATACTTGTACGAATGAACCTAACGTCGATAAGTTGATAAGTTATTTTGAAAAACTGTCTTAATAATCCATTTCAAAACAACAATAGAGAAGTTACTTTATTTATTTATTTTAATAAAATTATAAGTTATAAGCTGAAAATAACGGTAGGACAAATTTTGGAACCATCTTTTTGAGGAGCCTCAGAGTAGGCTGGAATGCAAAAACACAGGGAAGACCTGGAGCTCACCAAATTTCCATTTCTAACCACAAAAAAAAAAAAACTTTGCAGCCGAGCACTAAACTGGGCTGGCCAGGCCTGCGACCTCAAAACCCTAGGACCCAAACCCCTCTGGAAGATCTTGCCCGTCCAATCCCCAATCCAACGACCCAAATCCCTCGGGCCGTTGTACTTAACCGAGCCGCACGCGGACGCTGACCCCTTCTTTTCTAGTCACATCTCCTCTTCCCCACAAGAACACACACACGCACAGCTGCAAGTAGGAAAGGAAAAGGGTAGCTCCAATCCCTCCCAAATCCGCACCATTTCGCGGAATTCGAACGCCTGTTCTCCCGCACATGGACCTTTCCTCTCCGATTCGCTCGCTCTGAGCAACAAAAATCGGTTCCTGCTGCCTCTCAAGCTCCAAAAGTGACCATTTCCGGGTTAATTTTTGTTAAAAAAAACCCGCCGGTTTCTTGGTCTGGGTAGTGAGAAGTGTTGTGTTGCACGGTAATGGCGGGATTTTAGCGCGCTAAGCCCGTAAAGATCTCGTTTTTCTGGTGTTCCGATGGTGACGGAGATGGCGGCCCGCGGGGAGGCGGCTTACGGCGCGGAGGCGGACCGCGACTTCGAGCTCTTCCGCAGTGGCTCCGCGCCGCCCACCGTCGAGGGCGCCATGGCCAGCGCCGCCGCCGCCGCCGCCGCCGGCGACGTGTTATTGGACGACGAGCTCCGGGCCGACCCGGCCTACCAGAGCTACTACTACTCCAATGCGCACCTCAACCCGCGCCTACCGCCGCCGCTCGTCTCCAAGGAGGACTGGCGCTCGGCGCAGCATCGCCTCCGCTCCTCCTCCGGGCTGGGTGGGATCTGTGACGGCAGGAGGCCAGCGGCGGCGGCGGGGGACGGGCTTGTGGGGCTGCCCGGGATCGACCTTGGTCTGCAGAGGAGCTTCTCCAGTATCTTCCAGGTGGTTGCTCTGAGGAAAGATCTCATTTTTTTCTTCAGTATATATCTTGATTCAGTGCTGTATGTTATGGGAGAAAAGTTTTGACCCTGTAGCTGTGTGCTTTTGTTGACTCAGAGAAGTGTGGGTTCATATTACATATAGTACATGACTACTGTTGAATTAACATTTCCCACCTTGCTGCTTCTGCTGTTGGTTGGAGTGCATTTTCATAATGGAGCAACTTATAGATCGGATTTGATAGGTTTGGCATGTCTTAGGTTTCTGTTATTGTACAGTGCGATTTATTGGGATATTCCATCATTTGCCACCGTAAAGATGTGCACTTTAGGATTTGTAACTCCATATCTCACTGACGTGTGAGTCCTGAGCCACATGTCAATAAGACATTAGTGGCAAATCCTGAAATGACATCTTTGACAGTGGTAAATGATCAATCCCCCCATTTATTGATTGGTTGGTGGCACTTCTGAATACGATCTAAATTCTGAAGAATATGCATAGGAAGATTCTGTAGTTTGAGCTTGTACATGGAACAAAAGAAAGACTGTTTCAGTTTGAGTGCTGGATATTAGTGACCTATGAACTTTCAACTAGCATTTTTAATATTTATGTGAAAGGGTTATTGGAAATGCTATGATAGTTCCTGAACAACCATTACGAAGTTACTGGATCCTAAGAAACATTGTTCAATACTTCACAATGTTTCACTTGTATAATGTGTGCATTTGCACCTATGGTCTTCTGTGTAATTATCCATGGGGACCAGCAACTCTTTGTTGTATCCTATTTATTTCGATTTGTCATTCATGGATGGGCGGACCAATGCCTGCATTAGGCCAGTAGAAATAAGCTTCTAAACTCTGTTGTTTGCTCACCAGTATACCCTTCACTAATCTTGTTCTTGTTAATGACCATATAGAGCAGAACACCCCAATCTGTGTTCCAATCACAAACATTTAATATAGCCTTTCGGGTATTTGCTTCTCTTCAGCTTCATTTTATCCATGTCAATTGATCAGATTTGTACAACTTGTTGTAAATGGTGCAGGAGGACTCAAATCAACGTGATATGGATAGACAGAGTGCCAACCACATTCGCAATGACTTTCTGGATTCTTCTGGAATACAGTATGCTCTACATCGTGAGACTGGAGCTATAGGTGGCCTTCAGTGTGACAGCAATGAGCAGAGTTTGGCTGAAATTCAGAACAATGATTTGCCATCACATACATATGCCTCTATTTTAGGTTCATCACTTTCTAGAAGTGGATCGCCAGATCCTGAGCTTGTGAGGAGGGTCCCTAGTCCGTGCCTGCCTCCAATTGGTGTGAAGGTCAGTGCTAATGATAAGAAGAGTAATGGTGGTTCGACTTCCGTCCGCCGTAGTTCGTCTGCAATTGGTGAATCTGATGACCTAGTTGCCGCTTTATCTGGGTTGAACTTATCATCATCAAGAGCAGTTAATGGACAACCCTCTGATCAGTCTAAGCTCTATCAGGATGTTGATAATGTCCGTAAATTTCTTTTTGATCGACAGGGTGATCAAATAAATGGCAATCAGCAGCACTCCTACATGAAACGTCCTGAGCAAGGACATTTTAAGGCACCTGATGGGTATTCTGCAAATTTGGCTAATTCTTCTATGATGAGAAATCAGATTAATGCTGGTAATTTCACATCGTTTGACAATTTGTCAGTTGGATCTGGCTTTGCTTCCCCTAGGATTGGCTCTAGGTCCCCAGGAGGGACTTTATCTTCTCAACAAAATTTAGCTGGTGCGTCTAACTTTCTAAACTACAATGGAATTGGAAGTCCAACTGCAGCAACTTCTCTTCTGACACCTATTGATCCAGTATATGTTCAGTACCTTCGGGCAGCTGAGATTGCCGCCCAAGTTGCAGCTAGCTGTGATGATCCCCTTATGGCCAGTGGCCATCTGGGTAGTTCTTACATGGATTTACTTGGTCCTCAGAAAGCTTACCTTGGTCCATTGCTTCAGTCACAGAAGAACTATGGGTACTATGGAAACCTTGGTTTTGGCCTTGGTTATGCTGGAAGTCCTTTAACGAGTCCTGTTCTTCCCTCTTCACCTGCTGCACCTGGTAGTCCACTTAGACATGGCGAACGCAGCATGCGCTTTCCATCAGGCATGAGAAATTTTGGTGGTTCCTTTGGTTCATGGAGTCCAGACCTGGGTGGAAAGATGGACGTCAATTTGATGCCCTCACTTCTGGAGGAATTCAAGAGCAACAAAAGCAAATCTTATGAGCTCTCTGAAATAGCTGGTCATGTTGTTGAGTTCAGGTAATGGTTGACAGGAACTACGGTATGGCATAAATTGTTGTTTTGATTTAATCTAGAAGAAGAGATACATAAAGACAAATTGAGCAAAAGTTGAGGAAAATTATGAAAACATCTCTGTTTTTTGGGGAAAAAGTTAGGAATGTGGCTTGACATGGGCTACAATAGGGCAAAAACAGTATAGAAGAAGAGAAATGAAAGGACGAACCGGGCGAAAGATGAGAAATATTATAAAACTAACCATCTCTCAGTTTGTCTCTTTACGTTCCTCGTTTACTGAATGCCTCAGAAACATGAACTTCAAAAAAGTTCTAGTTCGATTATTGATTATCCCTATACTAATTTTTATTTGAAAGTGGTTAGGAGTGTTTTGCAGTTTGCACAACTTTGCACAATTTCTTAATCATGAGCAGAAGTACGTACAAGATATATCTTCTTCTAAGGTTACCTTGTACGTTTACTAATTATTGAATAATTTGTAGTGCGGATCAATATGGAAGCCGATTCATACAGCAAAAGCTAGAAACAGCCAGTACCGAAGAGAAAGACATGGTGTTTTCAGAAATCATGCCTCAAGCCCTCACATTGATGACTGATGTATTTGGAAATTATGTTGTTCAAAAGGTAGGAAAAATAAATAATTTGTTTGAGAGCGTGACTGTGTGATGCCTATCCTTATCATAAATGCTTTTGTTCAGTTTTTTGAGCATGGAAGCACTACTCAGATAAAGGAATTGGCTGATCAGCTTATTGGACGTGTCCTTGCTCTCAGTCTTCAGATGTATGGATGCCGGGTTATACAGAAGGTGCTTATCAGTTGACATTTTTTCTTTACTTCGGAAAACATAAACAGTTCTTGCATACAGCTTCACTGATTTGTTTAATAGGAATTAATGTACTAATAACTTGTCATAGGCATCTGTTTCTGCTTTACGAGTATATATTGGATGAATGCTGGCACACACCAAGCATATTCTTTTTGTTTACAATACTTGTACAAACGACAAACCTTTTGCGTATATATATAAATACATAAATGTCTGGAATACTAGAGCAAGGTATTGATCTTATCTCATGGATGATATATTTGCAGGCTATAGAGATCGTTGATTTAGATCAGCAGACTAAAATGGTTGCTGAGCTAGATGGACATGTCATGCGCTGTGTACGTGATCAAAATGGGAACCATGTAATACAGAAATGCATAGAGTGCATCCCTCAGCATGTTATCCAGTTCATTGTCTCAACATTCTATGGTCAAGTTGTGATGCTATCCACTCATCCATATGGTTGTCGGGTTATACAGGTATGCAAATACTACATATTATGCCTCTAGTTAATACGTTTTGAGGTTTACAGATGTTACCATGCAACCTCTCATCATCATATCATGTGAATTGCCAGAGGGTGCTGGAGCACTGTGATGATCCTACAACACAGCAAATAATGATGGATGAGATTCTCCAGTCCGTTTGCTTGCTGGCTCAAGATCAATATGGCAACTATGTTGTTCAGGTCAGTGACATGCACATTGTTTTGGAAGATATATTACATACTTTATGAACTTGACCAAACTTCTATGCTGCTTTGCTATTTATGGTGTGCGATGTAGGTGGGCTATCTTGTGCAGTACCATCTGTAGGTTATCATATTGATCATAATGCTTGATAATACTAGCAACTGCATTTTAGTTGCTTGCTAAATATTGTCTATTAGTGAACACTAAGATGTGGAATTGCCAATCTCTTCTCTTTTAAGGGATTTGCAGCGAAAGGTGGGTAGACTGTTGTTTCGTGCAGTAGCTTCTGTAGGTTATTATAATGTGGTGCCCAGTAATTGCTAACAAATGGATGTTACCTGCTCACTGATTGCTGTTGTTGAATACTAGGATTTGGAGCTTTGCGGTCTTAATTCTGAGTTTTTTTGGACCTTCTTTATTAGTTAGTTTGTGGAAGGTGTTTTCATTTTCTCAATGTTTCATTTCTGATAATCGACTCACTGAACTTCACAGCATGTTCTGGAACATGGCAAACCACATGAGAGATCTGCTATTATTGAGAAGTTAATTGGACAGATTGTGCAAATGAGCCAGCAAAAGTTTGCTTCAAATGTCATTGAGAAGTGCTTAGCCTTTGGGAATCCTGTAGAACGCCAGATTTTGATTGGTGAGATGCTTGGATCCACTAACGAAAGTGAACCTCTTGAGGTTTGTGTTCTTTGAACTTTTTTACCAAGCTGTCAGGTGAAACTGGCCAAATATTTGTTCAGTTAGAAGTTTTCTGTATCTTTAGGCATTGAAAGCTGATTAAAGCGACCTTACTGAAGTTGCTTAATTGTCCTTGTAGGTAATGATGAAAGATCAGTTTGCAAACTATGTGGTGCAGAAGGTGTTGGAGACTTGTGATGATCAGCAGAGAGAGATGATCCTTACGAGAATAAAAGCGCATCTGAACACGCTTAAGAAGTACACCTACGGGAAGCACATAGTAGCGCGCGTAGAGAAGCTCGTTGCCGCTGGAGGTATGCATGGTTTATCTTTGCGTTTATCTTCACTCTTCAGCGATGTTCCACCATATCTGTTCTTGTGCATGCAGAAAAGCGACTGGGGCTTCAACCGGCATGCACCGCCGCCTGAAGGGCGAACTACGCAGTTGTACAGCTAACAGTGGCTAGGTTTGCACTCACGTTTTTTTCCAACTAGAAACCCTACAAGGCCAGTATGGCCTTGTCAGAAATAAAATACTACTGTCTCGCTTGCACCGGAGAGGGGAGTGTCTGTACATTCTGTAGCTGAGGACAACGCAGAAGGGATGTGAGCGAGTCATGCACCTGTGCAAGTTTAATCTGAAGGCTGTAGAGAGGAAGAAGAGGAGTAAGAAACATGTTACTCTGCTCACTGTACAAATTTAGCACTAGAGAAAGCTGTCAGCTGTCTAAACTAAAGCCACCACCACCACTACTATGTTATCTCTGTCGATATGTATGTTGACTTGCTGTTGTTGTGACATAAACTCGGGCGCACTAGCCTTAATTTGCAGTTAAGCTGAAGTTATTTGTATCAGCTTTGCTGAACTATTGGCATGTTAAACGTGTTTCTTGTGTTAATTCAGTGTGTAATCTAATCCAGCCAGGATAATATGCGTACTTGGTGGTGCAAGTTTCCTTTTCGTTTGAGATAAACGTCAGTTTTTCAGTAATCTGGGTCATGTATAGATCAGGTCCCCTACTATGCAATCACCATTTACGGTGTACTCGTGTAAACACTTTGGTTTTGGTAGCAAATCAACATAAAAATCGTAAAAAGTTTCTAGCTGCGCTTATAAAATTTCAAGTTCAGAATTTTCTATATTAAAGAGCAAAACAGAGATAAGAAAAATCTTATAAACGGTAAATATTTGGGCCCAACCAATCTCCTCTCTCAAAAAGAAACGAAAGAACCAACCACTTCCCTCCCCAATTGTCGTCCTCGTTGAGTCGTCGTCTTCCTCGGCTTAATTCCCTCCACTTTGACGCGGGGCCGGCCGGCGACGTCCATGGCTGGGACGGCGCCCTCCTCGAACAAGTTGGGAGCCGTCTCCAAGGCTTACAACCTCTCGTCCGCATGGGAGGAGGTCGGTCGTCCCACGCCCACCCGAGCAGTTGGGTTGGTGGGTTTGCAATGGCAATGGCAGTGCAGGGGCTAGGTGAATTTGTGACCTCCTTTTTTTTTTTTGGTTGGGATCGATGCAGCATTCTGAGTATGACTCACTCGCCATACTCTTAGTATTAGAACTTGTCAATATGATTTCTGACAATGTTTGGAATTTCATTTGGGGGTGTCATACTGGTTGTATATCAGGACATGGAGTGTGATTTCACTGAAAGGCTGCTTGTAATTCTGTCCAATTTTTTCCCCCCGTTTTGGGTTTGGGTTAGTAGTGGATGCATGGCATTGGAGTTCGCTTAAAATGCATTTCGTGGGTGTTATACCAGGAGAAGAGCTTGGGGGAAGGATGGAGGTGCGGTAGTGCCAGAAAAGGAGTCCACTTTGGAGGAGGCGGGTGCAATGGATGCGTTCTTGGTGAATACACATCAGGTTAGTTCTCATTCTCCTGTTGTGTAACTTTTGCTTGATGGCTGCTCTAGCACTAGTTTCTTCATTGATGAGGGAATATTGAAGTCACATTAATGTCTTTTCCTTGTGTTGTTTGTTCAACTTTTAAGTGCTGTCAGGATGCAAGCTTAAATATTTCTGAAGATCGAGCTAATTCATATGTTACCACCTTGTAGTTCTACAAATGGTTCACAGAACTGGAATCTGCTATGAAATCTGAGGTTTGTTTACATTCAGTATCTCACTTGGTGATGGAAAGCTTGCGATGTCATTTTGAGCTTGTTCACCTCTCTTAGTATTTTTTTTTACAGACAGAGGAAAAGTATCGTCTGTACGAGAATACATTAGAGGAGCATGTTAACACGTGTGATGGTTTTTTTTTCTCGAACACGTAGAAGAGCTGTGTATCTTTGTATTAAGAAGGGGAAACAAACAGAACCTTACAGACCCAAACGCATCCAAACACACACTACACCTGCTCTAGGAAACTAGCCTATGGTACAGAAACAAGATCGACCTTGACCAAAGGGGATCTAGATCAAAACTTGTGGCGGGGCAGTTAGGTATGAAATACCCTTTGCTTCGGCCAGACCTCAAATCCTCATCTCCTCACTGACAAAAGACAAGAGGGCCCTAACGTCCGGTGCAACCCCATCAAAGACGCAGCGATTGCGAAGATTCCAAAGAAACCATGCCCCCAAAATGATGATGGAGTTAAGGCCTTGTCGGACCTGGCCATGAACTGCGTTGTGTGATCTGAACCACCAATCTTCAAAGGAGAGCTCGCCCGGTTGAGGGGAAAGGTTCTGTAATCTGACCTTTTGAAGCAAGTCAAACCAAAATTGGCGGGCAAACACACATGAGATCAAGAGGTGGTTAATGGTTTCCTCCTCTTGGTCACAAAGCAAGCAGCGGGGAGGGTGTTGCAATCCTCGGCGTGCCAGATGATCCGCAGTCCAGCATTTATCATGTGCAGCCAGTCACATAAAGAAACGACATTTATTTGGGGCCCAAGTTCTCCAAATTCGCTCCCAGGGACTAAACTCAATGCCTCCCTGAAAGAAGCCTTCATATGCTGATTTTGCTGAATAGTTTCCAGTGGTAGTGAAGCGCCAAATATGTTTATCTTCTAAATCGGGCTGCAGCACCACCTGTGAGAGGAGATCCCAGAGATCCAAAAAATCAGCAATGGCCCCAACTGTCATCGCTCCTATCAAATCCGCAGTCCAGTTGTGACCCGTGAGTGCCTCCCTCACCATTCGCTTATTGGCATGTCTCTTGGGAACCAAAGCAAAAAGACGGGGTGCCAAATCAGCGATCCTTTTCCCCATGGATCCACCTATCTATCCAGAAGAGAATGCGGACGCCGTTACCGACCTCGGTGCATGTAGGCTTCTGAACCCTGTGCTGGTTTTGTTGGAAAAAAATCTTTCGTTTGGTTGATGGTCACACTTTTAGTTTAACCTTTGAAAGTACATCTATGCAGGTTGACGACACATTGAACTTATTTGAAGAACTAGAATCCTTGCACTTGAGTGTTGCCACGAAGACAAAAACTTTGCATGATGCTTGTGACCAGCTTGTATGTCCCTTTTGCTATGATCATTTTTGTTGGAACCGTTCTTATGTTTTGTTGGAATCAACTCTTTATTAGGTACATACCCACCATAATGAACTGCTAATTCCCCATTTCTTGTGCACATGGGCCACCTTGAAGAGTTCCATGAATATCACTGAAACTTGACAAGATAACATGCCTTGTGGTGCAGTTTTGATACATTTTATAGGTTGACTTATTAAAAGTTTTTAATAAAAACGGTCTGTGATGACTTAATTATCACAGATGGTTTGTAATACAAACTGTCTGTGAAGTATCACAGATGGTTCAAACAAAAATCATCTGTGATATGTGGTAATATCATAGATGGTTCTTGTTAATAACCATCTGTGATACTTCACAGACAGTTTTCATCATGAACTGTCTGTGATATTACCTCTTCACATATGATTTTTATCGCTAACAGCAATACAGATGGTCTCTAAACTAAAACCATCTGTGCTTGTATTTAATACCGACGGTTTTGGGGAACCGTCTGTGTTGTGGCATTTAGTATTAGGCTTTCTATAGTAGTGTCATCAGAAAAATGATCTCCTACTAGCTGGTGAGAGCATGGAACAATCTGCATTGCATTCTGTCAATTTAGACTCGAGCATTGGTCAGCAAAACTAAAGAGAGGGTGAGCTAGTGTAGCTGATGCAACCCAGTTCCTCAATTCGCCAACTGGTTAGCTTGTGGCAAGCGTATATAGGCATGTTTGATATGGCTGTGGCTTATGGTTTTTGGCTGAAATTTTCGAATTTAGCTGTTTGCGACAGAGATTACGGAGAGAGATAACCACTTGCGATTTTGGATGGTACAGATGTTAGGCTTTTAACATGTACTACTATTAACTTGTAGACCCCATCTTAAAAAAAATACACCGTTTGAAAGTTAGGTACTGTAGTAAAAGTCAAAAGTCGATTTCAAAAGCCATATTAAATAGACCCTATATATGATGCATGGCTTGCCGCTGTAACATAAACTCAGGTACACTAGCCTTTATAGGTAAGCTGAAATTATTAATTATTATCAACTTTGCCGCTGTAACATAAACTCAGGTACACTAGCCTTTATAGGTAAGCTGAAATTATTAATTATTATCAACTTTGCCGAACTGTTGTCGATTTCAAAAGCCATATTAAGGCCCTGTTTGGCACAGTTTCACCAACAGCTTCATGAGCTGTTGTGAGCTGTTTTTTGCCAAACACCCTTTTTGCAAATAGCTTCACCCATGAAGCTCCTTTTTTTGTGCTCTCACAAAGGAATAGGGAGAGGTGAAGCTGAAAAAAGTAGCTTTTCACAGCTCTCTCCCTCAGGCCCATATTCCAAGAAAGCGAATGCCCCTCTAGTTCACAAAAATTTACACGTATTTGCCACTCTCTCCCTCAGGCGTACGCACCGCTCAGTTCACAAAAATCCCGTTCACTTTTTTCTTTCGCGTACGCACCGCTCTCTCCCGGTCACGTATTTTAAATTTTTTATTGTTTTATTATTTTAATTTTTTAATTCATACTCATTCAAATATATTATTTTTTAATTCATATGACCATATACAAATATACAACTCCAAATGTTAGAACAAATCAGGTAGACAGGGGCATCTTGGACAATTGACCTCTCTCAGCCATGCATGAAGCTGTTGGTGAAGCTGTTTTGCCAAACAGTTTTCTAAAATACCTTTAGCTTCACCGGTGAAGCTGCTCGTGAAGCTGAATCTAAAAAAATAGCTTCACTAGTGAAGCTGAGCTGTGCCAAACAGGACCTAAATAGACCCTATAGTCAATGCACATGATGTTTCTTGTGTTTTATTCAGTGTGTGATCCAGCTCGATGATATGATATGCATGCATGTTCGATCGTGTGCAAGTTTCGTTTACCTTTTGGTTTGAGATGTACATCACTTTTTGGGTGGTGTATTGTAGGCATGGATATCTCAGTCTGCAGTAGTACAAACATTGTTTTCAGGAACACTCAATCTGCAGTAGTACAAACATTCTTTTCAGGAACACACAAGAAAGCTTGCGTGCCGTATTCATTAAGATAGGGGAAAAAAGCATCCAATACAAACAGGAAGTAATGGAACTAAGTCCCGCTCATTTTAGTTTAATCTTCTGATTTATTTTTTACTATTTATAAATTTTGTTTTTTCTGTCTTTTTGAGTTTTTTGAGTTTTTTTGCCGTTTCTTTTTTTCCGTATTTATTTGCATTATACGAGATGAGTTAACATGTTTATTCTATTTTTAAATTTAATTATGCTAAATAAGCCACCCTCACCTGTAGTGCAAAATAAGCCAGATACAATAAAAATAAGCCATAAGCCAGGCTTATTCAGCCCAAATGAGCACAACCTAAGAAAACCTAAAGAGAAGAACAGGAAGAAACATAAACACGATACAAACGCCTATCCTTGTGGGATCCTAATCTGAGGAAAGATGCGCTGGACGTGCAACCTTGTGACAGCTCATATATACTTATCGAAAAAACATGAAAACTATGTACCATTCGAACAGTATAGTATCCTCTCCCTCTTGCTCTCTCTCTCGGTCACCACTCCGTCATGCTCTCTCTCACTCACTCTTGCTCTCATCCGATAAGGGGCACTACCATCGCCAGGTTACCGCGCCCCCCAATGTACAGGTAGGCCAGAGAGGCAGTAGGGTGTTGGGCTGTAGCGGAGGGAGGCACGGCGAGGCGGTGAAGTCGCTACCGGCTGTCAGTGGTGGAGGAGGGGTGGGGGAGGCAGAGGAGGGGTGCAGAGTTGTATTGGTGTCAGAGAAGAGAGAGGGAGGGGAGCAGCGAGGGAGAGGAGGGAGAGCTCATTGGCGGAAAGCTACACTGGTGCCGGAGAAGAGAGAGGGAGGGGAGGGAGAGGGGCGGGGGAGGGGAGGGGAGGGGAGGGAGAGAATGGAGAGTGGCGGGGGTGTTAGTGATATGCTCTAGAGGCAATTATAGAGATGATTGTATCACTTCTATATTTATGATGTTTTGAATAATATGTTGTTTTGTCCCTTGAATAAATATATTTCATATTGATCAACAAATATGTGACTTGTTCGTGGTACCCTTATTCATGTTTTGATAGTATTCTAAATCATTCCTGATCTTATATCATTACGTAGGACAATTATGATTTACAGATCAACACATGTATTAATTGATGATCATGTTTCATGGATCATGGATATAGAGATATCAAATCAATAATGTGGACACATGTTAGAGAACATGATGTTGGATTGACCTACCATGAGATACTACGAGAATTGTTATATTCTTAAGTATCATCAGTTGGTCTCAAACATAGTGTACGTATGATCCTTAGACCTGAAATCATTATGATTTTCTACATGTGTAATAGTTTATTTAGGGGTTGTCAAACACTACTTCATAACTGAGTGGTTATAAAGGTAGCTTTTAGATTTACTATGAAACATGCGAAGAAATGTGAGCGATCAAGATGAAATTTTCTCCTCCTATATAACAGAAGAGATATCTCTAGGCCTCTCGATTTGGTTGAATTAAGGAAGTGCATGGTCATACCGAATATGGTTGAGAAGTCAATCACAACTGAGTAATCCACTACAAATTCAAGTGAAGAATTGAGCTATCATAAGATGGCACATTTCTTGTCTTAAATTCGATCTGGTATCATGAGGCTAAAGGATCGATACATCAGCACTATATGGGTTCATCCGATATGATCTTTATGTATATCTGGGAGTCGTTATGTGCTGCTAGGGACCACTGCCGACTTATAGACCGAAAAGGAGTTTTCGGCTCATGGCCAAATATACATGAACCTACGAGGTTGCACACTTAACGGGTTGAAATGATAAGGATCCGGTTGGATGTTCTCTGAGTGGGATACGATCTCTACTTGTATTAAATAAAGATCCAGTCCGAGACTTTCCAAGTTGGATACGATATCTGATCGTATTGGGTAAGGATCTGATTAGAGGCTATATGAAGGGAGGTACGGGGCTAAGAGAGGTACCTCGAGACACACCCCATCAAAACCTAGCTGCCATATCTCATAACCCTCGTCGTGCACGCTAGTGCTAGCACACCGACGTACGGCGTTGCATCCCTTGATGTGTGGACCTCAGTAGAGATGCTGTTGCGACTACGGCACTAATCGGTATGATCACGAGGAGGAGACGGTTAGCCAAAGTATGATCGACTACTTCCACTACACCGGCGCGCGTTTCGTTGAACCAGTCGCTTCAACTCTACTTCTTCTGCACTGCACGTCTAGTTGTAACGATCTATGAACTTTTACTCACGTAACTTACTGATTTACATGGTAGAAAATTTTAATTTATGCTAGTCTAGACTATTCGTATTCTACCACGGGAGGGAAGAGAGAGCGGTGAGAAAGAGAGGGAGAGCGGTGGCTAACATGAGAGGGAAGGAGAGAGAGGGGGAGGCTATACAGTCAGGGGAGCGTTCCTGTGGTGCACAGAAGCTAAAAATGTGGTAAAGGCACCGTGAGATCTTGTCGTACGTGTTGCTATCATCCATGTGGTTCTTATGCGTGTGAATTGTTGTCTACTTGGAGGCTACAACTAGGCCGTGAAAAGAAAAAAACTGAAAGATAGTGCCACATATGCCAGTCTCACACTTAACGGGTTAGAACGATAAGGGTCGAGTTGGAGGTTCTCTGAGTGGGATACGATCTCTACTTGTATTGAATAAAGATCCAGTCTAAGGCTTTCCAAGTTGGATATGATATTTGATCGTATCGGGTAAGGATCCAATTAGAGGCTATATCAAGGGAGGTGCAGGGCTAAGAGAGGTATCTCAAGAAACACCCCATTAAAACCCTAGCCGCCACATCTCATAACCCTTGTCGTGCATGTTAGTGCTAGCACACTGACGTACGACGCTCCATCCCTTAACGTGTGGACCTTGGTAGTGACACTGTTACGACTACGGCACTGATCAGAATGATCACGAGGAGGAGACGATTAACCAAAGGATGATCAACTACTTTCACTACACTGGCGCGCGTTTCATTGAACCAGTTGCTTCAACTCTACTTCTTCTGCAATGCACATTTAGTAGTAACGATCTATGAGCTTTTACTCACGTATCTTAATGATTTACGTGGCAGAAAATTTTAATCTATGTTAGTGCAAACTACCCGTATTCTACCAGGGAAGAGAAAAGGGAGCGGTGGGAAAGAGAGGGAGAGCGGTGACTAACATACTCATCGGTAGCTTGTGGTGCAAAGAAGCTAAAAATGTTGTAAAGGCACCGTAAGATCATGTCGTACGTGTTGCTATCATCCATGTGGTTCTTGTGCGTGTGAATTGTTGGCTACTTGGGAGGCTGCAACTAGGCCGTGAAATGAAAAAACTGAAAGATAGTGCCACATATGCCGTGCAAGCAGCTAGGTAAACCAAAGGTGTATGCGTCTGCAACATTATTCTCCTTTTGTTGTTTATTTGCTTTTCATGTCAAGTATGGGGATTAGCTTACTTGGCGTGTACATTAAGTACTCCCGGATTTATCTATAAATACATTACTATGCCTACGATAACAGCTCATCAGTTCACAGACCAATTAATTCTATCTTCAGGTGAGTTGCTTGCAGATCTCTTCTATTGAATAAACTTAATTGATATCTTGATTTCTATATATGTCTCTGCAGAGCCTAGCTAGCAGCTCAATTAGTTTGCGAAGAATTAATCAGGATGAACTCCGCCGAGGCATGCACCGGCAAGAAGCTGGAGGGAGCTGCCGGCGGTGCCACCGATAAGAAGAAGACGTCGTGGCCGGAGGTGGTCGGCAAGTCCATTGAGGCGGCGAGGAAGGTGATCCTGAATGACAAGCCGGACGCCGAGATCGTCGTCCTGCCGGTTGGCTCGCCAGTGCCCAGGGACCTGCGCCCCAACCGTGTCCGCATCTTCGTCGACACCGTCGCCGAGACGCCGACGGTCGGCTAGCTTGGTTGGGAGCTACTACTCTTGCTGGCTTCTTGGGTAGACCAAGCTTAGTCATGCGCTATTAATATATAATAAGCTACTATAAGCTATATGTGTAGTAGCATGAATAATATATATGGAATAAGATGATTGCATGCAATGGTTTGGGTATGTGTACGTACTGCTACTGCTACGTACTGCATGCTTGCATGTATGCATACTGGATCAGCTATGTAAGCGCGCGAATTCGCATGAATAAGACATGTATGGCGGCTATATACAGCGCCGTTTTATTCCTATAGAAAGAATGGCGATGTTTATATGGACTGATGGAATCACTGTTTCTGTACCAGTGACAATGGAAAGATGTATGCATAGAGCCATAGAGGAAGAAGAGCTAGAGCAAAAGTAGCCATGCCTGTTTGGAACGTAGGAAACTAAAAGCTATATAGGAATAAGGGAAATATGGCATAGAATGATAGAATGCCATCTCGTCTGATATCATACAGGAAGTAAAAAAAAAACATGAAAACTACAAAAAAAAATCCTTTTGGATGTTACACAGAAAAAACACGGGAATTTAAGACATAGCAAGAAGAACAGTACACAAGGTAAGACCTCTTGTAAGTTTTTACCCAAAATTCCAATGGAATATATAGACCATTCTACGAGAATCTCAAAGGAATCCTTCGGAGCCACTCCTTTGTTCCAAACACCTTCAATTCATAGAAAATTTTCCTATTGGTCTAAAAAAAGAAAATTTCCAATGGGATTACAATCATCCACTTTTTTCTTTGACTCGAACAGGGCTTTATAGGATTTCAATCAAATTAGCTGTGCACATGCCACATGTATTTGTTGTGAAGATCATGAATTCCGCCGACACAAGCATAGTAATAATGCTACAGTGGATATATATCCTAATATATAGCATGCCATGCCATGAATGGAATGAAATAATTATGCATGATACATCATGCATATGGATGTATATATTTCAATGGATTATGTTTATGTACGATAGCTGCAGTTACCTTTGTCTGTCAATATGATGGCTAGCTTGTTGGTTGTAACACAAACACAGGCATACGTATAGTACTATCCTTTACAGATAATTAAGCTGAGGCTACCAGCACCGCTTTGCTGAATTGTTGTTTTATATGCGTCATGTTTCTTGTCTTAATTATTCGGTTTGTAATCAAGGATGATATGATATGTATTCATATGTCCGTGCAAGTTTCATTTACCTTTTAGTTTGAGATAAACATCACTTTTTAGGTGATGCAGGCAGTGTGTGTATATGTATGTATGTATGTATGTATGTATGTATGTATGTATGTATGTATGTATGTATGTATGTATGTATGTATGTATGTATGTATGTATGTATAATATAATTATATGGGACATCATAATGTCTGGGCATCATGATCTAAAATAAGTATTTCCCATATGTATCATGTGTAAAAAATTGTGAATTTTTTTGGATGTCAAGTTTAATTAGTTTACTAACTAGTTCAAACAAGTTTGAACTAAAATTTGAATTGCAGTTGGCTTTTTTTATGATGGTTTGGTTGTAGGTATGTGCTGAATACACACACACACACACACATACATACATACATACATACATACATACATACATACATACATACATACATACATACATACATACATACATACATACATACATACATACATACATACATGTAAGCATGCGATCTAAATTCACTCAAAAATTTAAAATCAAGTATATTTTTTCAAAGATATACGCTTCGTTTGAATTGTTATAGATGGGTATATACCCTAAAACTAATATTTTCAAAAAATATACCCGAATTTGGGTTGAATTCGTGCATTTAAAATCATGGTGCATGTCCAATTTTAGCATAGTATGCAGTGATACAAACATTGTGACAACTCATTCGTTGGTATGTGTGTGTGTGTGTGTTAGTGCGGAAAATGTGGATATACACCCGCGTTCACTGCACCCACAATCTCTCCCCTCCATTGCTACCTCTAGATTTGTGCCAAAAAGAATTAGATTGGAATTAGAAACCAATAATGGCCCCATCAAAATCACTTAATTTTCACATCACCTTCTCCTAATCTATCTTCTTATTTTCAAATTTTGAATGAGCCAACAGTACATCAATTTGAATCTTGCAACAGTCAAGTATTTGCACAACTAATCATGTATTATAAGAAATTAGTACTTTTAGACATACTGAAAGATCAAGCTTCATTTAAGTTGATTTTGGTGATAAAAAAAATACTATTATGAGGTTTTGGTGATAATGACAAATACATTTGTGAGACTAACTCTGTTTATTGATTATGATATTACTTAGTCTCATATGGATGAAAAAGATGAAATCATTGAGTATATTTTTTAGTCTCATTTGGATAAAAAAGTGAAATCAAAGAGATATGCACTCGAAATCACATTCTTATATATTAGCGTATTCCTTGGATCCAAAATATAGATTGAACTTCACAAATAGTCCAAAATGAATATGTGCATATGCCTTCATTACACATACTTGTATGCACATATTTAGGGGAGTTCACTCTATGTTTTGAGGTTTTATAAGTATTGATCCATGTTTCCTTTAATATATATATTTAGGATCTTTACTTTGAAACACATCTTTTGAATATATATAGCTTGTGTAGTTTATATATACTCATTTGTAATCGGTTTATCATCTAACTTCTCCATTATGTGTTAATGGTTGGATGATTAATGACAACCGGATAAGTAAGCTTTACTTTGAGAGCTTATCGTAGAGTATACAAGTATTGTGTACATGATGTATACTCGCAAATATAATTTTTATCTCATTATTTGTTGAGATTATCATAAATTAACAAAAAGGAAAGACTATAGAATCTAGTCCCTCCATTATGTGTTAATGGTAAAGTTTGGTAATTAATGGCAATTGGTTTCTGGACTAACATTTTTCACAAGTTGGATGAGTATGTTAGGTTAATTCCACAAACGAGGATAACATGGGATGACTTCATGTGTTAAACATCATCCAGTCAAGATGTGTGATGGAAGATGACTTCATGCGTTCAAGACTATCAAGAAGAAGATGCATCATGAGTTGATGCATGTCCAAGAGGAGATGATCATGTGTTGATCATCAAATCAAGTGAAGACCCATCATGTGTTGATGAAGCTCAAGTGAAGCATGCATCATGGGTTGATGCATGTCAAGATGATGACCCGGACTTGAAGTGATGATGTACTTCATCAAGCTTCAAGATGATGCTTAAGGCAAAGGTATGACTAGCTAGGGCTAAGAATGTATTCCTAGTTTTTTACCGGCTTGATGTTTAGTTGGAACAGGGGTGCTAGTATAGGTTGTCGTGCTATTAAAAGGGGTCTTGTTTAGTAGTTTGAGTCTCATCATGTGTTGATAGCTCAACCTCACTTACTATAGCTCTCTTTAGTATGATGCTTATATTTGCGAATATGTTTTGTAAATAGTTGAAACTCATATGTTGAATCCTTGTAACATGGGACTATACATTGCGAACGTGTTTTGCAAGTGTTTGAAGTCCATGTTTTTATTCTTTGTAGTATGAGGTTTATATTTGCAAATGTGTTTTACAAATAGTTGAAGCTCATATATAATCCTTGTGTCATGATTATAAAAGTGTGCAAATATGTTTTTGCAACTTGTTGGGAATCATATTTGCTCCTTGTGTGCAAGATACTGTTATTTGCTAATGTGTGTTGCAAAATCTGTTGAAGTATCTGCACTTCTCAGGGAAATCAGAACTACCGTAGTATAATCTGCGGTACTACCGCTAACTAGAGCTACTGAAGTTGTAATCACGAAACTACCATGTGCGTTGATGGTCGAAGACCTTCGTGGTTGAGAGCCGACTTGGTCAAACCAATGTGGTCGAAGACCTGTGTGGTCGAAGATCTGTGTGATCGAAACCAGCGTGGTCAGAATCGACGTGGTCAAGATCTGTGTGATCAAAACCAGCATGGTCAGAATTGACATGGTCGAAGATCTATGTGATTGAAACTAGCGTGCTCAAATCGACGTGGTCGAAGATCTATGTGATCAAAATTATCATGGTCAAACTGGCGTGGTCAAAACCGACATGGTTGGGATTTGTGTGATCGAAACCAGCATGGTCGAACCAACATGGTTGAGACCTTTATGATCGAAACCAGCATAGTCGAACTGACGTGATTAATACAACGTGGTCGAAGATCGACGGAGTAGTTAGAGATCCGTGTGATCGAAGACTGACATGGTCGATGTGGTCGAGATCTGAGTGGTCGAAACCAATGTGGTCAGAACCAGCGTGGTTGGAGGCCAGTGTGGTTGGAGATCAGCGTAGTCCGAGACCTGCGTGGTCAAACCGGACAACGTGGTCAGAGACCTGAGTGGTCAAACCATCCGACGTGGTCAGGACCAGTATCATCGATGATCAGTACTTTTGACCAGATCTGTGTGAGCGGTCAATCAACTCTATGTGAGCAGTCTGATTAGCGAGTGGTACTACCGGCTCTGTGTGAGCAGTACTTCCGATTTGCAGAATGACTGGCTCTGTGTGAGCGATACTTCCGATTTGTGGAATGTCCGGCTTACGTAGTGGTACATTTTTTCCAGAGAAGTACTTGGGTGGTAGTCTTCTCCTCCCCATGAGAGCGGTAGCTCTGCATGTGGGAGTGGTACTTCCGATGATCAGAACTATCAGAAAATGTACAACGGAACTACCAGATTCGATTAGTCCTTTGCTTCTAATGGCTAGTTTTTTTACTGTTGCAAGGTGAGCAGAAGTACCACAGTTTGTCGTTGGTACTTTCGATAATCCTAATTTTTCAGGGATTTGACTCCAACGGCCAATTTTCTTGTGTGGGGTATAACTACACCCTTGTGGCCGGTTGGAGATGAGGTGCTAAACTCTCTTGAACTAGCGTGAGCCTCTCCTCTTAATTGTGCATGTGTTACACCTTATGTGCAAGGAGAGTGATTTAGAGTGAGTGTGTTGCATCTAGAGTTGGGCTTAGTGTCCATTTGAGCTGCATTCGTTGCACGTGGTGAGAGTCAAGCAAGAGGCTTGACTTATTACTCTTGGAGTTTGCTGACTCCTAGACGGCGTTGGAGGCGTCGTGTGTGGTGATCTTCTCAAAGAAGGTTGTAAGAAGACCCAAAGAAATTGTGAAGGTTGGAGCTCACCTATCCGGAACAGAAAAGAGTTACCACTAGTGGATTGAGGTGTTTCAACTTAATTCGTGGAGTCGATCAACCCGACGAAGTTGTGAAGGTTGGAGCTCACCTACCCAGAACGGAAAAGAGCTATCACTAGTGGATTGAGGTGTTTCGACTTAATTCATGGAGCCGGTCCAATTTATTTGGGCTAACCTCAACGTGAACTAGGGGAGATCGGCAAATCTCTGAACACCACAGTAGAAAGATACCATGTCTTTTTGGTTTATTCTCTTGTGCTCAATTTACTTTCAAGCAATTTACATTCATAGAATTAAATTGATTGCTTGTCGTCGTAGAATTGCAATCCTTTGACATAACTTAGGTTGTTGGTGCATTTAGGTGAACCTAGTTGATTGAGGTTTTATTTGTGCTAAAACCAATCTGATTTATGATTCCGCATTATATTCTTGGTTTTAGCTAAATAGCTTAAATATAATTAATTAGAGAAGAGAATTTTTTATAAATGACCATTCACCCCTCCCTCTCTAGTTGGCCTCCTCGATCCTACACATACAACACAAGTGTTGTACAACACTTAGATTTTTGAAGATATGTACAGTAAAATACATCATATAACACACACAGGATGTACAACTCTCAAACATGTCTACTGTTTTTCATTTATTTTTGCGTTATAGTACATAGTTACACCAAAGTATCAAACTCTTGAGGATGCTCTTTGTGATAGAAATTGGAAGGAGGCATTGGAAACTAAATATCATGTACTCTTAAAGAACAAGACATGGAACTTGGTATATCTTCAAGCCAAATTCTATGATATGACGATGTTTTCTCTCAGCTGAATTATTTTATTGATGAGTGTGTGGACAGGAAATATGATGAGTAATTCCAATTTATTGGAAAAATGAATTCAACTTCTGGTATTCATCTCCCTAGTTGGTTTACATGTGTAGGATTTTTTTTATTTAGAAGGCGCTCAACGTGAGTTTGGATTTGGATGAATATGCTATAGACATTGCTTTACTCTTAAGATAATATATCCATGTGAATTTATTGAAATCATCAATGAACTCATATAGTATTTAAAACCACCAATAGAGGTACATGCTGGCCCCCAAATATCAAAGAAAACAAGTTCAAGAGGTGACAAACGACACAATTTTTGATAGAGGAAGAGGAAGCTGGTGACTTTTGCTCTGTTGATAAACATCACAAACAGAGGATTTGTTGGACTCATGAAAAAATGGTAAACTGTGACACTGAAGAATCTAATCTACCACAAGGGATGAGGGATGGTCTAAACAGCAATGCCACCACTCGTGACTATATTCGATGATAGAGAGGGCCTTCCTAGATGTAGCCAAGCTGCTAGGAGTGAGGTATAGGGCACCCTCATTGGGACCGCGATGGAGCACATTCTTCGAAGTACGAATGATTCTTAATGAGAAAATAATTAGGGTGAAATTCAAGACAGATGTTATTGTCAACCATGAGTTTATGAACAGATAACATATTTTTATTTGTATGTGGACATTAAGAACATTATTTAGGAATAAGGGTTTATGTGACATGAATTTTAGAAGAACCAATATGAGCAATTGGCATACCTAAACCATTTGCTATGTGAACCCAATCTTTGTTGGAGTACCGCTCGTGTATCATTAGCTTGTTTAATTCTTCAGTGATGTGATCAGTCGCCCAAGCATCTGTGTACCAAGGCACATCAAATCCTGATCCTATGGTGACATTTGCCACCGTGTACTCCTCCAGCTGGAATGCATGATCGCACTTATAGCATGTAAAACCTACATGGCCGATCTTTCCACACAATTGGCAGACGGGCTCATCGTCAGACCCATGTTGCTGCCATGATCATTGCTGTAATTGGTACCCTGGTACTGGTACTGTCCGTGGCCACCACCTCGGCCACGTCCACGTCCACCACCACCACCGCTCGCCCATGCCTCCCTTGTGTTGGATCGAAATCGGCAACAGAGGGGGGTGAATGTTGCTTCTTTAAAAATTAGCCCCCAAAAAGGATATTCACGAAAGAGTTTCCTCTCCGGTGGCTATGGAGCTATGAAGAGGGCATCAAATACTCATAGGATCCCCAACCATTTAGAAGAGAGAGCAATACAGCCAAAGGCACGAAAGATCAAAAGTATCAAATCAGAGATCACAGCATGGGCAGTCTGACCGCAATGCATTGGGCCGTCAGACCGCTTGCTTGCCACCGGTCTGACCGCTCCCCTCACTCCGGTCGAACCGCCTTGACACAGGCGGTCAGACTGCCCCTTCAACTCCGGTCTGATCGCCGGCTTTAGATAGGTCAGACCGCAAGTAAAGAACCGGTCAGACCGGTTAATCTGAACCAGGGCAATAGCAGGCCGAGTCCAAAAATTGAAAATACTGAAATCTTTTGAAAACAAGGATTTTTTGTGATTTGTTTCTGTTCTCCACTAGCCAGCAAGATAAGAATACAAACTAAATACCACTGGGAACCTGGAATCCAGGGATTTCAACTGGAGAAAGATTGTTCAAGATTTTTGGAAAAATCTGAAATTTTTGCAAGATGTAACCTAAATTCCAAATTACTCATGATTCTTGAGTCCTTTGCACATGAGCTTTTGCAATCAACTTAGCAATGATCTTAGGACTCTAGAACCCAAGTTTCATGTCCTCTTTTGAATGGAATCAAGAGAACAAGGGTTGGCCTGACATGAAACCCTAGAAAAACATAAAACAGAGGAAGTCTTGACGAGAGACTCAAAATTCACAGGAGATGTTGAATCTTCCAAATGCTCTAGAAAATGGATTGGTCATATGGCCAAGAATCTTTTTCATCACAGAGCTTTCAAATAACAAACACACAAAACTTCAAAGATCACCACAACCCATGACAGGAGAGAAGAAACAAAGAGATGGCAAAGATGCAACTTAACACAGATGAAGCAAGAAAACGAAATAGCCCAACAAAATCTTTCTTGTATTGATATTGAGGAAGAACGATGAATGATTACACATGGTTTACAACTATCTCCTCACATCGAGAACACAAGAACTTCTCCCATCTCTCAGAACCACACGTAGGGGACAAAGTAACAGACAAAGCAACCTCACCTGCACTCTCACCAACTCCCAACAACAAAGCCCAAAGCAAAACCAACTCAAACCCTTCCCAAAGCCATACATGCTTTTTCAATCACCAGGAGAGCCAAAGCACTAAAACCCTCAAATTTTCTCATGTCTACACCTCTCCTTTTATACTCTCCACTAACGGGTTTACAATAGCCTTGACCTGCTAACTCTGAAACCCAATCCGCTTCCTTTTGTGCAGCCCTGCGTATTTACAAAAACGTCCCTCATGCACCTTCCGGGAAGCTTCCGCATTTCTTGCCATCCAACCCTCGCAACCACCTCGAGTCCTCGCCGTCTTCGGCACACCTCGACCGTTCTGACCTCGGCACCGCCTGCGCCTAGTCCGGTCATCCCGTGCCTCACCACAACTTCGCCTCGATGTCCTGCAGCCATCACAGACAAGAAACACATCACATATCACCGCTCGACATAACGTAATAAACCATAGCATTACAAGAAATCTTAAGCATGAAAAAGCCAAAACCTGTCGAATCAAGAGAATAAGCATCCTATAACACGTCGATCAAGTTTGACTAAGTCTGACCAAAACCAATTGCACCGTGCAACGACATGGTCCAAACCACACAAACCAAACTCGACTTTTCTAAGACAGATGTCAATTACTCATCACACACACGGGGTCACCCCCACATGGTCTATCACCTTGATTGCCCCCAGACAACATGTTCGTAGAGGGCTAGAACATGAGATTGTTTTGCTCGTAATGCATCTCATAGTCTAGCATGTGTGAGTAGAGATCGGTGAGGGCGATCGGCTCCTTCCAAGTGGTGATGGATGTCACTAGCACATTATAGGAGTTGTCAAGGCCGGTGAGAAGCTAAATGATGACCTCCTCCTCTTCGAGTGGTTTGCCAGTGGCGGTAAGCCCACCGGTAAGGCTCTTGACTTTGTTGAAGTAGTCGATCATCATCATGTCCCGCTCCTAAAGTGTAGCCAACTACCATCAAATTTGCATAATACATGCCCTAGATTGAGTCACAAACTTGTGCTCGAGGGCATTTCAAAATGCAGCCGCCCTAACACCTCCGTCAAGAGGGTGGATAACAGTAGGCTTAGGTATGTCTGAATTTGTTGGAGCCAGACGGTATATGTAGGATTAGCAACTTGTGTTGTTCCATCTTCTGTCGATGTCGCGATTAACTAGGGCAATGCCAGATTGGTTCCTTCTACGAGACTAATTAAGCCACTGTGTGCCACGAAGGACAGGAAAGAACATGTGCCTTCCACAATAAGTAGGTGTCGTGAGACAGCTTCATATTGATAGGATTATCAAAGAATGGGTGACCAGTGGACATCAGGCCAACGGCTTGAGTGCCGAGTGATCCTAAGATTGATGATCATATGCTAGTAAATGTATTTGCAGAGGTTGTCATTGGATGGGAAGAGTAGGCTCTGATACCATGTCAGAAGATATCAAGAGAATGGTTTGCAACTGGCACACATTTGACTTCGATTGATCATCTATTTATATACAAGTACATGAGTGCGAACACTCTCATGTATGAATACTAAGCACTACCTCTAGTGGGAACATCAGCACTAATAAGAATACTAAACAAAAGTGACATACCAGATCTGGTAGTGCTGTGTGGACCTGGCGCCAGTGGTGGCGAGGACACCGGTGGCCTAGCAGCGGAGCACAAACCATTGTAGCCTTGCTGAAACCCTCGCCAGTCGAGCAAGAAGCTCAAAGCACGGACCACCGTGGCCTCGCCAACGTCTCGCTAGCTCGTGCCTTATTGGCGGTGGCTATGCCACTGTGTTGTGTCGCTAACTCGTCGGAATTGGGAGAGATACCAAAATGGGGGGCCCACATGTACCCAGCTACTGACATCCATCTCCTATTATGTCCCATCAGAATATTCATAAAATGGATGGATACATGAAAAGGAATTTCTATTCGATTGGCCGCCCATATCTCGAACATCCATCAACGGTCCAGATAGTGGATTCATATCAAACTAAGTTCATATATTTCCACTGTTCTTTTTTACTTGACTTCCTAGAATCTATACCATCAAACTTTCTAAAGTTTGACAACTAGTAGGTTAAAACCTATCTAGATTGACTATACAAAAGTTATATCATTAGATTTATCATTAAAAGTAATTCCATAATATTAAAATTTTATTAATATATCTTAATGTAAAGTTATAAAGAGTAATAAGTTAAAGTCGCATAAAAACTATAAAAACGTCAAATAAAAAAAGGAGGGTGCTTCTTATTCTATGTCAGGGGTCTCTCCCTTTGCATGTGTTTGTGTCCCTTTTACTTTCTTTCTTTGTGTTTCGAGCGCCTGGTTTTGCCAGGCCGCATTGTATACCTGACCTGAATTTTTCCTATATACTGAATCGTCACGCAAGTCTTTCGTGTGTTCATGAAAAAAAATATTTGTGGTATGCACGGAAACCAAAGGCGTGGCAAAGCCACAGGCATCTTGTTACGTTGCCATCATCCGATCGATCCATGCATGTGCTTCCTGTGCGTATGAATTTGTTGTGTACCTGGGAGGCTGCAACTAGGCCGTGAATAAACCAAAGGTGTCCATTAGCGGTGAGCAGCTGCTGGGTCAGCAACATTATCCTCTTGTTCTATACTTTAGCTGCTGCTACTGTTATTCATGTGACTTACCTGGATTTGCTTATACTTGGTGTGCACATTCACCTGCTCTATAAATACATAGGCCTACCTATGATAAAAGTTCATCAGTTCACATACCAATTAAATTCTTCAGGTGAGTGCCCGATCTTTTGTTTGATATCTTATTTCAGTTCGGACATTTATACCGCCGATTCGCTATATTTGTCTATAATATCATGAGTATTGTTTCAATATATTTGTTTATTAAAGGAATCTGTTATTCGAGGTTAAATGGTTATGGTATATCATTTAATAGAAGTTTATATATTCATTTCTTATTAAGTATCTATTAGATTTAATATTTTTTTTTGTCTATGCGTACTGTGAGACCTGGATAAATATAGGAAAACAGAGGGAGTTGTATATACTAATCGATCGAGCAATCGCTGAACTGCAGTAGTATCAATCTGCAGAGGCCAGCTAGTTAGCAGCCAAGTATTGGTTCGCGAACTATTGATTAAGATGAGTTCCGTGGAGACGTGCGCCGGCAAGAAGCCGGCTGGAGCTGCCGGCGGTGCCACCGATCGTCATCAGAAGACGTCGTGGCCGGAGGTGGTGGGGATGTCCATCGAGGAGGCGAAGAAGGTGATCCTCAAGGACAAGCCGGACGCCGACGTCATCGCCGTGCCGGTTGGCTCGCCGGTGACTATGGACCTGCGCCCCAACCGTGTCCGCATCTTCGTCGACACCGTCGCCAAGACGCCGACGGTCGGCTAGCTGGCTGTTTCAATTGCTTGCTACCAGCTTGCTCTCTTGCCTAGACCAAGAGTCAAGACAATATATAGTAATAAGCTACTACTCCTACATATGTATGCATGTGGAGTAGTAGCATGAATAATGGAATAAGAAGATGCATGCGTGCTTCATCTGCATTTATGTATGTATGCATGCATCAGCTATGTAAACGTTTGTGCTTCGCATCAATAAAACATGACGGCTATAATGCCGTTTGTTACTCAGAATTGTGATGTGAATTTTGTATCAGACAATGTGAAATGTCCTAGAGGAGAAAACTTCGTTTTACTTGTTCTGGGACGAGGTGCAATTGGAGTGGGCGTTGAAAGGCCAGCATGAACTCTGCTGAAACACTCTTCAGCAGATTTCCCTGGCACCTCAAAAGATTTGTGTCAAAAATTGCTGAACTAATCAATGATAAAGGTAAATAATATGCCTTACTACTTTCTTGAAGCACTCTACTTTCAGAAAAATGCTAAATAATCAATATGACTTATCACTGAAGTATTTCAATGAAGTACAAAAATGATTGTCAAAACGGTATCACACATTATATGAGTTACATGACGTGTTAAAACATCAATAGAAAATTTACTGAAAACAACTCTGAGCGTGTTAAATCCATTTGTGACAACATTAACAGAGCAGAATTGAAGTACTAGCAATCATAATTTGACAGTAAAATTTTGTTGCATGCATCATCTAACTAACAACGTTAACAATCTGATGATGATCATGTTGCCACATCCCTGTTGGTGTCAGTATGTAATGAGAAGAAAGAAATTAAGTGTTGTGGACTCTCTTTAGGAGAAGTTTTTACACGGGGAGGCCTCGCAACCGGCAAGCCGTGACAGGTAATTAACAAGGAATTATATCAGTGCACTTCACAATGTATCATTGGCTGGTCCTACACTCTTTGGTCCGGTAATTATCACCGCCACAGCAATTGCAAGCCAATTCCTTACCAACAATCAACATAAGTACTTTATCTATCAATAGTCACAGTATGTATACCTTTGAACCCATCTTTTGAACAAAAATTGCACCATGTTTTTCCCTCGTCAATCCTTTGTCCTGGATGGCGTAGTAACCGATTTTCAAGAGACTATTGATGCAATCATAAAGCATTATGATTTTCCTTTGTCCATCATTGTTCTTGGAGTTGGTGTGGCCGACTTAAAGGAAATGGAGGTGAGGGGGAGGAACGGGAGTCATAGCAAGGCGGCGGCTGGTGACGTGAGTGGGGAGGCACGGGGTCAGAGTGAGGCGAGTGTGGGAGGGGCGGGAGGCAGAGTAAGGTGGTGCCCAGGAAACCCTAGAGGCGCAACAGGGGGAGGCCGCGGAGGGCAGGGGAAGGCGACAGCTGTAGAGGGAGGTGGCGTCACCAAGGCCCGAGGGGGCATGACGGGGGCAGGCCATGGAGGATGGGGAAGGCGGCGGCCGTGGAGGGAGACGACGTCACCGAGGGCCAAGGGCGCGACGGGGGAGGCTGTGGAGAGGTGCGGCGTCGTCGAGGGCTGGGGAGGGCGTGAAGGGCGGGGACAGGCGTCGGATTGGGGATTGGAGGCGCACGGGGTTTTTTTTTTGGGAAAATACATAAGCACTTAGGGGTTTTGATGAAAAATACATAAGTGACTAGGTACTTTCACCCTCACAAATCCGGGTCATAGAAAATTTGACTCTAGTTCATGTTTGTATATTACCACTGAATAACCCATTTGCATTAGATATGTTCTATACACATATATATATATGTATGTGTGTGTATAACGTATACTGTACATGTTTTGATTTTTACAATAAGCTCGCGCAATCCAGGGCGATCGACGATGAGCTCCTCGGACGTCGACGTTGCGAGCGCCGGCGGCAAGACCTCGTGGCCGGAGGTGGTTGGGCTCTGCATCGAGGACGCGAAGAAGGTGATCCTCAAGGACAAGCCCGACGCCGACATCGTCGTCCTGCCGGTTGGCACGCCGGTGACCACGGACGTCAGGCCCAACCGCGTCCGCATCTTCGTCGACACCGTGCCGAGACCGCCAGAATAAATTAAAAAAAAGGAAAATACATTACATCCAACACGAGATGTTGCTATGCATCGCCTCTTATCGATCGATGAATTGGCACATGAATTAATTATATATTGGTTTCTTCCCGTACGTGTCTGTATATATATTCAATCTTTTGGCCTTCGTTTTGCTTGCCTCGTCTTTGCTGGCTAGCTAGCTAGCTCAAGTGGAAATTATGGCCATAAATGACAACCGTCTCCTCTAGTCGGTGCAACTGTAGCTTTTGGTTGCTTGTAGGCATCACAATTTTGTTAACAATTAAAGATCAAGGGTAAAAAAAATTAAAGACCACACCTGAATACACATTTTTACAAATCTAACTTCTCCATAGATCTACCGAGCTAGGGGCTCGGCTGCCAAGCTCCCCTGCGGTATGCCGCAACCAGCCACTGTGTATCTTAATTAGCATTTTAATTAGTGATAATCATATTTAATTAGTATTGATTATATTTAATTAGTGCTAATTATGGGTTGATTAAATGCTAATCGCCTTCATTGAATGCTGCTACATTGGGTTGGTCCGCATCGGCCCGCCGAGCTATCCTAGCTCGTAGGTATCTATCGAGTTCGATAGAGCTATAAAAAAAACTAGATTTACAAAAATAGATATTAATTTTTAAATTAAAAAATAGCTACAGTAGCATTTACGAGGAGGCTTCATGAATCCATTGAGTAAAGAATTGGCCATCCGTAGTGCGAGAGGGCTAAGTTTTTTATCACTTATAGCTTATGGCTTATACTACAGTAAAAAGGTTGTAATAAAAAGTGTACTGAATTCAGTTATACTGGCTAAAAATTTAAACTATAAGTTACAGCCAAAAATATTCACCACAATAGGCCCCGCTCGGTTGAGCTGAAAAACTGTGGCTTATGACTGAAATTGCACTGTAGCGACTGAAATTTTACTGTAGCTGAAGGTGACTTATTTGAGTAATTAAATTTAAAAAAATTAAAAAATAGAAAAAAAATATGCTAGCTCATCACGAACAACGCAAACGAATACGAAAAAAAGAACCGGCAAAAAGGCTCAAAAAGCCAAAAATTTAAAAAAAATGAAATTTATAAATAGTAAAAAATAAGTCAGAAGCTAGAAACTGAAGCCGAAACGAGCGGGGCTACACATTACACGCATCATGATGTTCAGACTAATTGGACTTTTTTTTCTTGATTGAGTGCGAGCTTATCTTGTTTTACACATGTCAACCATCCAAGCTAGCCAACAACCGCGGGGTCAGTGGCCAAGGACAAATTAATAATTGCAGTCATGTACGAATATGGAGACAGTACTGTGTACAGCAGCGCAATAAAACAAGCGCATGAGGCACGCCGCTGCGCTCCTAGCTCGCGCGCGTCACACGTCCAGTGATATAATAATATTTTAATTGAACAAAGCACCGTACACTAAATTGGATTGCTAATTGTGAGTTGCCTTGAATTTTCTTATACGACACTCTGTCTCCTAACCTCCGGATCTTGCATTGCGATTCGTGCTCTAACTGTTAGTTCGGTAAAAGCTTTTTTCAGTTTATGACTTATAACTTTTTCGAACACCAAACAAGATAGCTTCTTTGTTTTTTCGAAGACTTAATAGGGCAGTTTTTTTGAAATAGCTTTATTGATTTATCTGCATTCCGTTCATTCGTACAAATGCTTTTTCTAGGGTTAAAAGCTGCAGCCGAAAAGAACCGACCCAAAAAGTTTACCAGGTTATGTCGACCCAAAAAGTTTACTAGGTTATGTATTAAGTTTACACACACAGGATGAGAACACTGAGTTCCCTTTTTGCTCGCTCGAAATGCACACATTCCATTTTCAGTATGGTGAGATGACGATCACTCTGTATGACGTCTTGTTCTTGACTGGTCTCCCTCTCCGATATGACGCACTTGTTCCAGCCCCTGCACCGACGGACTGGAAGGAGTGGCTGGTGGACTGATTCAACCTGCCTACCCAGAGGGTGCTTGTGGCGTCCCCCACGCTTGGCTGAAGAATTTCATTGTGTGCCCGTAGGATGTACCACTCGAGGTCATCAGGACATACATTTTGTTTTTCTGTTAAGCCTTACGTTCCACTAACATCATGGCATTCTCCTGCCGCAAGTCCGTCATCGGGATGCTTCACTTTTAACGTCTGCACCACCTATACAGACTACCACTCCCCCATCGTTCATCTTCGCTGCACTTCTAGAAAGTATGAGAATCACATTATACATCTAAAATATTTATTCTGACTAACATTGTTTCATCTTGCAGCCTCCAATTCAATATGGGGTGACATCGAGTCCACCGATGATGATACGGGCCTCCCAGATGCTTCCAGAGAGAGGTACACAGCGCTAGAGTTTGCAGCGTACACAGGGCAGAGCTCAGTGTTCACATCATACATAGAATTTGGAGACTTTGATGGGCAGATCTCCTCCAGCTTCGCTGCAATATCGTAGGGTCAAGGCGAGAGCTCCTTCGCACCACGAGGAGGAATTTTAAAGTTCTTTGTTCATGACATTATTGCTAGCAACTTGCAGTTTGGCATATCTCAGCTTGAGGATATCGACCCTTACCGGACCCAGCCTGCTGTACTTGAGCCTACTGGACCACCGTCGGGCATTGAGCAAATGGAACAGTCTCCATACCTCTTCCGAACCGAGACACAACCTTCAAACCGGCTAACGTACCCCATGAGACATGCTCGTGCTCAACAAAAGATAAGGCCATGCATGGGGAGGCAAACGCGGCGAGGAGATAGTAGTGACTCAGATGGGTGAGTTATATCGCATCCCGTATGATACTTTTTTGTACTATTACATGTACTTGTACAAATATTTATAATATATGAACTGCAAAAGATGCCTAAGCATCGTTAATTTAAAATTACACAATTAGTATGACTATATCAGGAGGCTTTCTACAAAATTTCATAATTTTTTGTGCTTGTTTGCTATATGTAATAGCTCCTACGAATATCAAAATCGTATGAATTTTTAGCAACATTCACAGCGGATAAAATTATCAAAAAAAATTACACAGCTATGTATGATGTATCAGAAGACTGCACATAAAATTTCGTAATTTTTAAGGTCATTTGCTTTATTTAAAAATTCAAACAAACAGTACATAAAAAATAAATCAGAGTAGGTAATTAGGCCGGCTAATCAGCTAGCTTAATCACCTGCCGCATGGTGATGGGACTGTGGAACGGTAGCGGCTACACGTCAGCCCACGTGCACTGCCGTCCGGTCACCGGACGGCAAAAACATCATTTTTGTCAATACACTATGCATACGATTATTTTTATAAATACAGTGATAAATAGTGCCAAATATGCTAAAAAGTCTGATGGTGACCTACACACGTACGAATGTACGTGAGGATATATGAAGTATATGTTCGTGTTGATTTCGGTATTTCACGATGAGTACATGTGTGTATGTGAATGATTTCATACTATCGGGAGTACATACTTCCACAGGGTGTACTTTCTGGTTGGATATTAAAGACCCATTTTGATTTTCTCTAATTAATAATTAACTCATAAAATTGTATTAACTATGTGGTTGGATATTAAGGGCCTGTTTGGGGGAACTGTAGATTCTGAGTAGCTAGCTGGAGATTCTGAGTAGCTGGCTAGTCTGAGTAGCAGCTGGTCTGAGTAGCTAGCCTGTTTGGCATCCTGGATTCTAGCTGTGCAGCTGGTATTCTGATAGATGTATTGATTGAAATGCCCTTATGTGAGTTGATGTCCTGATTATATATTGATGTCCTGTGTTAATATGGTTGTTTTTATTTTTTATAGAAATATTTATGAAATAACTTAATTGTACTAAGCTAAGAACAACAGAGCGCATCGCCAAAATCACTCGTTGCATTGTGTATGTTTTTTATTTTCTTTTCAACACGGTTGTACTTAACTACGAAATTTCAATGTCCGTGCATGTTTGGTCTCAGATCGCAGCCATGACTCCACAACCGACAGCAAGTTTTTGGCACTCTTTAGCTCTTCAATGTCCGTGTATTTCGCGGATTTTCTCAGCTCGCCTTCTTGGATGTACGCAATGTCAGTAGCCCATGTCTCCAATCGATCAAATATGTGTGTGGCGTAGACAATAGTTGCTTCTCTCTGCGATGAACCTTCCACGTTATGCAATGAAAAGAATGACGGGCAAACAAGCTAGAATGAACTAAAATTGTACCTGTTCACACTCTTCCTTAAAGAAGTCAAGGAGATCCATTCTGGTCACAACATCAAGGTCAACAGTGATTTCATCAAGTAATAGTACCTGCATCGGTCTCAGATGTTACCAATGACAAACTTTGATATTGTAACTGCAATACCCCAACTTTAACCATGACAATACCACTTGCCAAACAAATGCATAAAACAATCGCCAAACATACATATTTTTGTCTTCCAATCAACGACAACATAGCTATGGATTTTTAGGGGCGTAATACAACTATCTAATCAACGAGCACTAAGCTCAGTATTGACAACAACACAGTATGGGAAGTACTCAAGAATACAAAATAGAATAGTCCACAAAACTGAGAACAGAGCACCACCTTGTATGGATGAAGAAGACCTATGCAAATTTGTACCCTGCGGCGTTGTCCATCTAGGGAGGGGGGCGGGGTGGCGGCGGCGGGGAGGGGGGAGGAGGGGAAGGAGGGGGGCGGCGGCGGATGATCTGGGGAGGGGGCGACGGGGAGAGAGGAAGGGCGCGGAGGGAGAAGGGGGGCGGCGGTGGAGGATCTGGGGAGGGGGCAACGGGGGAGGGGACGACAGGGCGGCGGGGAGAGAGGAAGGGCACCGGGGGGGAGGATGGGGGTGGCGGCGCCGGATCTGGGGAGGGGGAGGGGGCGACGGGGGAGGGGACGACGGGGCGGCGGGGAGAGAGGAAGGGCGCGGGGGGGCTCTGGGGAGGGGGGAGGGGGCGACGGGGTGGCGGGGAGAGAGGAAGGGCGCGGGGGGGGGGGGGGGGGAGGATGGGGGCGGCGGCGCCGGATCTAGGGAGGGGGAGGGGGCGACGGGGGAGGGGACGACGGGGCGGCGGGGAGAGAGGAAGGGCGCGGGGGGCTCTGGGGAGGGGGCGACGGGGAGGCGGGGAGTTTTATTCGGTGGCATTTGCGGGTAAATATCTTCAACTTTTAGTGGTATTTTAGTGGGCTAGCCCGCAGAATCTGTGAGAAGCTGGGTTTTTGCAGCTTCTCGATCCCAGTACAATTGTGGCTTCCCAGATTTTCAGATTCTCAGTAGCTGGCCCAAAAGCTGGACTGTTTGGGACAGCTTTTGGCTACTAGAAGTAGCTAGCTTGCCTAGAATCCGAAACAAACAGGGCCTAAAGACCTGGCTCCTTTCTCGGGGATAGATCAGGCGCGGGGCTGTTCACCTCGTTTTTTTCCGGCGGTGCGCAAGGAACCCACCTCCGGCAGCGTGGAGCTCCTCCTCGCATCCTGTGGAGGTCGGTGGGAGCATCTCCAATGCAATCCCAATTGGTGATGAATGGCCGCAGGGTCCTCAACCCCATCCTGCTACTCCCGCTACAGAACCGCAGTAGGAGTATCATCCAATACTCGGAATCAACTCCTCTGACGTGGGTCACTGCGCGTGGGCCCCCTCGCCGCGTGGCCCCACGCGTCAGTGACGGGAAGTTACGTCAGAGGATCTCATTTGCCAATACTCACCCCAGGTACGCATGGAATGAGATCATCTGACTTTGGGGTCAAAGTCAGAGTGACTTTGGTGCATTTCAACCGTTGGATCTAGATTTGGATGGTTAGGATTGATGTGGAAGAGAAATCATGATTATCTCGTGAGAAATTGAAAATCAATCTTAACCATCCAAATCTAGATCCAACGGTTAAAATGCACCAAAGTCACTCTGACTTTGGCCCCCAAAGTCAGAGGATCTTATTCCGGTACGCATTGAGAAGTTGTTGCATGATACCCCAAGACTAGTTCGGCACGCATTACAGTGATGTTCTTTTGTTAATTTGAGGGCAACAGATTGGTAATGCCTAGATTACGCAGCACAATTCACATCTCATACTGCATTTTTTTAAGCGCTCCTTTTTTTTCTGTCTAATCTGTCATTACGTGGTTGACCAGATTAAAACAGATTTCCGGCGGCATAGCACAAAGACGATTGTTAAAATGGTAAATCCCTAATTATACCAAATTTTGTTTGTAGAGATTCAAGGCTCGTAATAATACTGATGCAAAATCCCCAATTCATTTGTCGTCATCCAGAAGAAGCATTTTGTCTTTGAGCACTGCCCGTGTGGTGAGCAAATACCGTCAGAACAGGGTTCTGAAAACACTAGCTAAAAGAAAAAAGTACAAACTTTAAAATTAACTGCAGAAGCCGACCAAAGTGTGCAGTGAACATAATTAAGGATTTTGACGACCATAGGCAGGCCTGGTAATATCGACCCAGTGGTGCTGTTGGTACCCAAGTAGTTAGTACACAGCGTGTACGTACTAACATAGCCACGGCCAATAAACGCCAGCCACATCGGATGGGGTTTTGCTACGTGGCATTTGCAATTATTCCTGTTAATTTCGTCCTTATTCTCTTCCATGGACCATGGCTCGATATATAGACCCCATCCACCTGAAGTTCAACATGATGCTCAACATTTATATTGTCTAACCGATGATGTTCGCGTTGTTTTACTCATTGAAGAAAGAAATCCGATGATCTTTTACTCCAAATGGCAGAAAAAGCAGACGCTTCTATTTGGATGAACACAACTATTATTTCTTTCAGGATGGTTTCAGTCTTAAAACGAAGACGTTGCCTTGATGTTTATTTGTTTGGGTGGAACGAAACACGAACGTGTAATCAATCGCGAACCCCCAAACTAAAGTAGTTCTTGCTGGGCCCAGCTTTTCCAAGTCAGTACGTAGAACCTAAGTTCATTCCAGCGATCGTTTGGGCATGTGGGCCGAATTTATTATCCAAATTTAGGTCTGCCAAAGTTGGGTGGGTCCACATGGGCCCTAGCCCAATTTATTCTACAAGGCCCACAAAGCCCATCAACAAGTCCGTGCGTACCCATTGACGCCCATCAAGCGGCTGAGGTCTCGTCCTTGTGGCTCGACTGCCGGCGCCCGCGTCTCGCCGGCCACGACCATGGCCGCGCAGTCGTGAAGATTGAAGAAGCACTCTGTTTCCAGTTAGCTCAAGCATCTATCGCGACAAGGAAGGAACGCGTTCTAAGGTCCTGTGCTTTTTCAGTTTTTAGCTTCTGCATTTAACTTTTCTACAGTAACTAAATTTTAAATAGAGTATTTTTTTTAAAATTAGGTCTATTAATTAACTATAGTATATACTGTACCGACTTCATTTATATCGATAAAAACCACATATAAATTTTTATTAATCTATAATCTCTCATATAAACAGCCTAAAAAATCACTAACCGCAGCCAAAAACCGTAAGCCTCAGCAGAAAAGAAAAACAGACCCTAATTTTATTATTGATAGTTGAGCGGCCGCAGCCCTCGTTCTCCCACTTCCAAAGAATTAGGAGAAGCTTACGGTACAAAAACTGTGCGAGCCTCCAAATGCACGAGATCTGAATCCGACAAGCTCTTGCCAAAACAGGCAATGGAAACGCCAGCCAATAAAAGCACACGGTGATATAGGAATAGTTGCTGCATGGTTCTTCTAACAAATAGTAATAACGCAAGCAATGCGCAAAGTCATCAACAAGACATAAGGACATAAGGGGTGCTTTTTCCAATCTTACCAGGTTCACACCCCTGGACCACAAAACCCAAAACAGCTCAGAACATTCGACGAATTCATCACAGGTTACTGGTACGGATCACGCGACTCTTGCTAACTTATTCAATACCTTCCAACTTTTATACCACCAAGAACAGCAGCAGCACTACGCCGACTCCGACTTTGTGTAGATCCTAACTGCGACAGCCAGACCCAGAATGGCCAGGGGAACCAAGAACTGGAGGATCTTGATGATGAACTCCGGGGTCTTGTCCTGGTTGTAGTGCGGTTGCTTCGGGAGAACATACTTCGTCCTGGCAGGTATTGAGGATGTGTCGACGTCGCCAACGTAGTACTCATCCATCATCGCACGGGCAGTGGTGCTGTGCCCGACATCCTCAAAATCATCAGTCGCATCCTTAGCTGTAGAAAGGTCCATGTCAGTATAAATTAGTAAGTTAAATCACATCCTGTGATCTTAGTTACTAGTTAGTACCCAGAGAATAGAAGGCATACCGGTCGAGGACAACAGAACATCATCACCTCCAGGGTGGTCCTCCAAAAACTTCGTCACATTGTATACCTAAACAATGGAACACAGTACTGGTGATCTTCTTGTAGAGAAGGGATAAATTTTCTCATTGTTCTAAGCCTTATTGACATAAAAGTAACAGCATTAATGAAAAAGCATTGCCATAAAATTGTTCCTGTTAAGTCTAACCAGTACAGAAGAGATCAACCCTTTACAAAAGCGTAACTAAGGCCCTGTTCGTATTGGCTCCTACTTCTGGCTTCTGCTTAAAAAAGCTAAAAGCTAATACGAACACCTAGCTTCTCAAAGCGGCTTCTCCACTCCTCTCGCTCTGGGGATAAGGCAGGCGTCACTGGATATATCATGCACCTCACACCTCTCGCTCACTGTTTCCACCGCTTGCCCCTCCTTCTAGAACCCACTTATTTCAATTATTACTAATTATTTTCAGTCAAAAACAATCAACAAAAGCTAATACGTATACCCTCTAAGGCTAATCATTTGGTCTTTATCAAATAAACTTATCTGAAAAAAAGCTTCATGTTCTGAATAAAGAAAAACACATCAATATTCTATAAGGGTTTGTATGAACTACCAACATTTGAGGTATTTACCTTCAACTACAAAACTTCTAGGTTTCAATAAAAATAGAGTTCTTTTGCTTAAAAAATTGTCAACGAACTTCTTGGCTGCACATGGATATAGAGTACCTTCTATTCGATTTATGATTTATAGCTTCCCTCAAACAAACAAACGGGACGGCTTCACCGTCGCCGTTTCGAAGCGGCTTATCAGGACAGCATTTGTAAAGCGGCTGATCGGCTTATTAGCATTCGATTCATTCACACAAGTGCTCGCACTAGGGCTATCGGGACAGCATTTGTAAAGCGGCTGATCGGCTTATTAGCATTCGATTTGTTCACACAAGTGCTCGCATTAGGGCTAAAAACTATAAGTTGCAGCCGAAAAGAACTCACCCATAGGGTATTGAAACAATATTCAATTTTATGTATGCACCTATGGAAGGGCACACTGTTCGCCTCAAAAGAGATGGTACCTGAAGCCATGAACTAGATGGTTGTCTCGTAAGGCAGAACCTTTGGACGCATACACACAACAAATATGAAAACAGTTTATTCGAAATAAAGTTATTATATTTAGCCCAAGATTAGAATGTAGATTCATTAGTGGGTGTATAAACCAACATGTAACTTTTAAGACCTCAAGGACTGTATTATCATGAAGTTGTCAAGCACAGGAATGCACCCTAATGTGAACGGAACACAAAACAATTAAGAGGCTGGATAGCCTTGTGAATTTGGTAAGGTTAAGCAACATTTTCTGAAGGGTTATGTTGCATAGGCAAAAATCCAGAATAAATTAGGAACTGATTACAAATCTATATACTTTAACCCCAACAATATATAAAATATTTAGCATCAAATAGGCCTTCATTATCTGTCCAGAACTCCAGATGGCAAATTCGAACAAAGGAATTCTTAAGGAGGATAAGTGAATTACTCTCAAAGGGCATGTACTGTAAAGATGGGAATTTAGTACTCCTTGCAGAATTATGGACAATTTTATATTGTTAATTCACTTAATTGTATGAGGAAAAAAAAGGTATCTACAGCTGGTTTCATATGTAATTTGTTATGGAGTTGTTAGTGATGTTTTGCTGGCCTGTTTGAAACAAGCTGGAGCTACAAATGATATGGCAAAGTATTATCAAATCACTTGTACAAAAGATATGGCAAAGTATCTCTCACAATTGTACAGATTGAGTGGTTCGTACCATGATATGGAAATTACTTGTAAGAGCAACTCCAAGAGATGGGCTAAAACATCCCCTAAAACAAATTTTGGTGATTAGTGAAAAAAACCCCCTCCAAAAGATCCCCAAAACCACCACTAAAAATTTTAACACCCCCAATATCTCACCCCACCGGAGCCAAATTTGGCCTCACCCCACACGTCCCCAATCACCGATGCCGCACGCGAGTAGGCGATTCCGCGCCCAATTTTTTTCCTTCGCGTTGCGTGAGACCTACCTGAGGCTGGGAGTGGATTTCCTTGTCTCTAATTTTCATGTGGGCTTGAATAAACTCATGAATATCAGCACTATGCTCATGTGAAACTGCGACGGGTTCACCCATCCAATCAAAGTTCAAATCATTTTGTTCATCTCGCTCGTCTTCTACTATCATATTATGCATGATGACACAAGCATTCATGATATCATTGAGTGTATGCACAACCATACTGTACAAAATTTAAAACTAGCAGAAAATCTATTGTACAAAACACTAGCAGATAAAATAAATTTTAGGCTCCAACTAGCTAGCTAGTTCACATGCACGTGGAGATTATAGTAAGAGCAGTGACGTTCGTTGAGATTACCGTGATAAAATAAATGGAGGAGCAGGTTGGTTGAAATGGGCAGCGCTACGAAGAACGAACAAGGGCGGCGCTAGAAGGAATGAACAGGGCGGCACTGCAAGGGCATGAACAGAGGCGGCGCTTGGTGGTGAACAGGCTCGGCAACTGGGCCGATTTATAACTAATATGGCCCATAAGCCCATGTAGCAGATTTAAAATATTTAGGGGACCAATTTTGGGATGACTGTTGAAGCAAAGGAGTTATATTGATCGCCAACTTTTTGGCATGTCCCCTAAAATGAGATTATAGGGGATCAAATTTAGCCCATCTTTTGGAGCTGCTCTAACCCTGTCTACTCTGCACTATTACATTTTGCAGAAAAGAAATATTACGATCCAAGAAGCCCTCAAAATAAAAAATGAACCAAACAGACTTATATTTTTTTAGATAGGGCAAAAGCTAATTAACTAATTGCATGGATCTGCAGACACTTACCATAAAGGCATATATTTTTTTGCTCTACCAGATTAGATAGGATCCAAAAGAAAAGACCATGCATAAGTGATTTATCACCATCACAAATTTACATCAACTAAGTGAATTTAAGCCAAAGTGTAATCTACCAAACCACCAGCCAAAGAATTAACATGGTTTGGCTCCCACCAAACACTTAATTTCCCTTAGCAAGCCATGAATTCACAGGCGACAAAAACACAGGGTTGGACCGATCCATCAGGGCATCAGCAGTGAAACAGACAAAATTCTATGGTCCTGGCCAGATCTGCCAGCTCATCTAATCTAATCACCATCACACAGGCACAGAATCAAGAATCTTAGGAACAAAACGGTTGCCCTCGGAAGAACAAAGTGAATCCTGAGGATTTGGTGGTCATCACTCAGTCGACAACCAACAAATTCTTTGCTAGCGATTCGGGCCTGTTGCCAATTACTAGTCAGCATGGTTACGACCAAGAAAATCTAAATCTTTTTTTAATGTTAGAAAATCCCAATCTTGGCTAAGAATCGGAGAAGAAAACATCACGAAAGATCAACAAAGAGTGGTGGCATGCGCGAGAAGAATCGCTAGGTGAGGGAGGCTGAGAATCAATCGAGAGGGGATAGACAGATAGATGCATCGTACTACCTTGCCGCCGATGATAAGCCAGCAGTCTTCCTTGGTGTTGTGCTTGGCGACCTCCTCGAGGGTGTACACCTTCGACATCTTCCCCTTCTCTCTCTCTCTCTCTCTCTCTCTCTCTCTCTCTCTCCTCCCCGCTCGTTCGCTCGCGATCGCAGATCCCGGGCGGTGGTGGTGATGTGAATTGAGATGGAGGCGAGAGAGGAGACGGCGCAAGGGAAGGGGAAGGCGAACGGCAAGGGGATTCGATAGGGCCGCCGCTTTCTTTTAAAACCGCAACGAGACGAGACGAGGCGCTCGGCAGCCACAACCTACCCACCAACGCTCCTCTGCTCCAACTCCACCTACCCTTCCCCCAACCGACGTCCTCAGCCGGGCAAACCCACAATCACTCCAGGAAATGGATCCGCATTATCTGTATTATTTAATTATTATATTTAATAAAATATAATATAAATTTTAATCTAATTAATAATCTCTCTTCTATTTATATTCGCAATACGAATATAGTATGAACTTTTACCATCCGAAATATTATTTTATCCAAACTATTCAAATTTATATTTGACGAAGCAATATGTATATTTTATTGCAATACGACTAATTAGTTGGATAAGTTTTTAATTTAATGTTAGTTCGTATTTCTTTACGCGAAGTAAATTAATTAGAATGATTAAGCGTGATTGTACGAAGATAAAATGGCATTAATATCTTCATACTATATAAGTTATGAGGATATCTAGATCTAATCAAATTAAGTAGATATTCAATTCAAATTCGCATTTGTTACAATATTCTATTTATATTCGTATTTAAAAATGTTCGAATTCATAGTCATTTACAAAACACAAATACGAATATGGTAATAACACTATTCAATTTGTATTCGATCCTTTTCTATCCCTACACACAAAACAAGGAGTTCAGAACCTTTGATTCATACCATCTACCAATGTTATTACGGCTAGATGATCATACATCCTGGAGAACTTGATTGGATCAAAATCGGCTTACAGAGTCGAAGCAAGAAAATATATGTATCAGAAGCATGAGTTTAACAAATCAAAGTTAACGATTGACATGGGAATCATCTCATCTTGGTGGTGACGGTGGAGTTGTGGGTCGTGGATTTATGATTGGTCTCCGTAATTCTAGACGTGTGCTGAAAGGGTGCACCTGTGTGTGCATGTGGTACATGTGTGTCTTCCTTTTTAATAAACAAAATTAACACTTAACATGAAAACACATGAAAAACCACTTAACAAAAAAAATGTTTTTCTCCAATTATGTCAGTAGAGTTGTCCAAATAGCCCGGGCCAACTGTGCCAGCCCGAAGCACGACACTATTGGCCCAGCCTTGGCACATCACGATCCACAGCTAAGTAGGTTGTGTCAGCCAGGGCCGACCGGTCGTGCCATTCTTGGGCTAGCACCTCGACACATCGGACCAGCCTGGCATGACACGAATGGTACCATGCTCGGCACGGCACGGCATGGCCCAGGCATGCCTGACCCGCACAGGTCCTTCGTCCCCTGTTCCCCAACCCCTATCTGAGAACTGCGTTGTCGCACTTGTTCCAGTCATCCTAATGCTACCCTTTTCCCACTATCTTGCACCCTTGCCCTTCTCCCGTGTCGCTACTCCTGCTCCCATGTGGCCAGCACAGCATGGTACTAGTACTAGGATCCTCATCGTTGCCCTCGTCCTCCCCAAGCTTGTCCATCACTGCTTGGTAGTTGAGATCCTCGGCGACGGCGAAAACAGAGAGCGGCTGCGTTGGGAGTTGCAGCGGGAGTTGCGACGACAAGAACGCCTGAGACTCGACGGCCGCGGGTTCCTAGTGCGGCAGTGGAGATAAGAAGGGGTCAAAGGCAAGGCCTTTGAAGCCGAAAGCATCACCATCGGCGTAGTTGGTGTCCATGATCCAACGGAGGAAGGAGCTGTCATGGGGCTGGGCGGTGAGCACGGCCATGTCGTTGGAGAGGACGACCTCCTAGTCCTTAGCGCTGATGGGGGCAACTCTGGTGCGACGAAGGAGGGGGAGGAGGTTATGCCACGGAGGGAGGAGGAGGTGGGTAGGTTGAGGCTACGTGGGTTAGGTTTCGACTGACGATAGCTTGGAGGACACGGAGTAGTGGAGGAGGATGTTGATGTAGAGGTCGCCGAACTCGTCGTCATCCTCCATGGCGATGATGAGATCGGGAGAGGCAAGTTTCGAAGGCGGCGGCGAGATGAGGGAGTAGGAGGGGAAGGACAGGTCATGGAGATGGGCTAAACGTGCCATCCACAGCTTGTCAGGCTAAATGTGTCTGGGCTGGTACGGCATGGCTTGTGACCTTGTTGGGCTATGCCTGGGTCCGTAGTTGAGTGTGTGGGCCGATACGGTATGACCCGTTTAGTTTAATGGGCCAATCTGATCGTGTCTAAATGGGCTCGTGCTAGGCAGTCCATTTGGACAGGTCTTCTGCATTGTACATGTGCTTTGGTTATTTAGAGAGAAAACCATGCCTACTCAAAGTTCTCTAGTCGGTGGATGGTGATGAGTCTAATCGAAGATCTAGTCTTCAAAAGAAGAAGAAAAGATCGAAGACCTTATACATATTCCAAGCGATTCTATGGTGAGTGGTGACCGTAGCAATGTCCTTTGTTCCTATTTTTTTTTATTAAAGTTACAATTATTTTCAGATCTATATCTTTATTTGTTCTCAGATCCAGATCTTCATGTGGACTACCCCTCGAGAGAAATGATCCTCAATTGGACTCTTTTACACAAAGAATTTGCCATTTCATAAAGAGGCTAATTACAAGTTTGTGGATGCACATGAGAGGAGGATGTACAATATATGCTTTCATGTGCATAACTATTAAATTGGTGATCCGTTCCAAACCAGTTCCATGCCAAGGACAATAAACTATGAACCCTGAATAATTTATTTTTAAAAAAAGCATGCATAATTTATTTAGTGATGAACTGATGATTTGTCGTTTCCCTATGATGTGTAAGAACTAAGTACATGTACTTGAACATGTGTCGTCTCTTGGTGGTAGGTGTATTAGCTCCAAGTCAAGACCAAGCCCCACATGATAAATCGTCAGGTTATCACCAAATAAAGTAGTATTCATGGTTCAAATTTCTTGTCCCTGGCATGCTACTGGTTTGGAATAGATCATCAATTTAACAACTGTGTACATGAAAGTGTGTATTGTATAGTATTAACTTGCCCAGATGTTCCTAAAGTAGAGGAAGCAATTTTATCTCTGTACACGACTACAGATACTACTTTCTTCCGGTCTGTATTGTGCTGCAGATCGAATACCGTGACCACAGATGAAACAGTACTAGTTGGTTTGGGCTGGTGGTTGCATAGAGGTAGATAGAAGCTTCTGGAGATGGTTATTAGACAATCTTGAATTTTTTTAAATAATATTTTTTAAATATTATAGGAATATACCACCGATTAAGAAATTATAGAAATAATTCTCTGTCACCATTTCACCACTTGAAATAATGACAGCAACTATGTCGCCATTTGAAATAGCGACAGACACTCTGTCGTCAAATGAATGGACGATAAAGCGCCACGAATTATGTTACTATTTCAATTGACGACAAAGTGATCAATCGTCAAGTGAAATGGCAATAGAAACATAGAAGTTTCAATCATCATTTCAAATGGTGGCAAAAGCCTCTGCACCCTCTATTGTCATTTCAAATAGCGACAAAAGTTAGACTATTTAAGAGGAAAAATCGGCTAAAATTCATTTTAATTTGGCAAAAAAGAAAAAAAACTGGAGGAGAGGAGAGAAGGAGCTGATCTGTGCATGGTAGTGATGAGTTTTCTGTTTCTTTATAAAGTTCATTTCGAAACTATGGTAGGTTAGCAAATAAAATCATTAGATGTGTAGTTGTATCGGGTACTTCGCATATTGTTAATAGAGATATGTAATTATATTAGGTAGTTACAAACAGTATAGTCATAGATATATAGTCCTTTAGAGTAATTTGTGTTGTCAACCTACATAAATCTTAGTTGTAGTGCATTGGTTAATTTTGCGGTGTTACATTTGGTAAATAGATGTATTCAGAAAACAAAAGGATACTGTCGTAGGGGTGGCCCCAGCTAAGCCCAGCTGGCCTGTTAGAAGGCTGTAAGGCCCAAAATGGGACATGTATGATGGCATAAATGCCCTTGAGAGGGACACCGAAGTGTAGGGGTACTATTGTAAAAACACTCCCCATGTGAATATATATAGCATCCAGGCCATGGGGGAAACCCTAAGCATTGCTCACCTAACTCTCCACTACCATACCTCTCTCTCTCTCTGTTTGATCTGTAACCACAACAGTTGGCGTGCCGTCCGTGGGGAGGACGAGAGCAAGCCTCAAGATCTGAAGAAGGATGGCACCGAAAAAAGCTTCATCATCGGTGGCTAAGAAGAAGAAGAAGGGGGCGCGGCGGAATCCCGCGTCAACACCAGAGCCTCAGCATCGGCAATTGCGGGCGTGGACGACGATGCGGACGCGGCGGCCACGAACATCGACGCTCATGGCGCGACGATCGACCCCGCCACCGCTGGCACGACGGCTGACCCCGCCCCATGCGCGACGATCGACCCCGTCACTGGCGCGACGGATGACACCAACAACACCGATCGGGTAGTCGGGGGCGGTAACGCCGGCGCCTGTGTTGGCACGGCCGCCGTCCCTACACCCGGTGCGGGAGCGACGGGTGGTTCTGGCGGCAATGTTGGCCTCGTCATCGACTCCGGAGTCTACCACGCCAGCGCATCGGGCAACTCGGGGGCGCAGGCCGCGATCGCCGCTGTCCCGGCAGCGCGACCAGGTGCGCCGATTGCTCCGGCTACGCCAGCAGTGGAGAGCGCCCTGCTGATGGCCATCGGCACGCTCCAACGGGAGTTGGCGGATCTCCGGGGAGCCGTGCGGGATATGCAAGAGGCTCGGAGTTAGCAGACCTCGCCGGTGGTCGCGCCGGAGCCCACGCCAGAACGGGCGGATAGCCGCGATGCCCTATGTCCAGCCGCGTCCCACTGCGACGCGTGGACCCGGAGTCCCCACTCTCGGCGGGCCTGTAGCAGTCGGCATGGCTGGAGGACTTCAAGTTCCCTAGCGCCATCGAGCCGTACAAACGCGACACGGACCCTCGGGAGTTCGTGCGTGTGTACGAGACCGCCATCGAGCTACAGGCGGGGACGACACCACGAAAGCGAAGAGACCCCCTCGCATTACAAGGAGTGGCACTCTCTTGTTTTTTCCACCATAGAGCCAAACTCCATCTACGCAAGTGAACAGATCTGCGACTGCCTCTACAACAACTTCCAAGGGAACAACGTCGAGCGCGTCGACACAGATCAGCTCTTCGCTGTCAAGCAAGAACCCTCAGAGAAGCTCCGGGAGTACTTCAAGCGTTTCGCGAAGGTCCGCTGCCAGGTCAAGGATGTTAACGAGACGACCATCATCAACGCAGCGGTATAGGGCCTCCGCCCGGGGCCACTGGCCGAATACAACGCGCGAAAGCCAATCAAGACGGTGGTGAAGCTCTTTGACAAGATGGAAGAGTACGCCAGGGCGGAAGAAGACGCGCGGCAGCGCCAAGGTGACGACTCCGACACCAATCAGGCGGAGGGCATGGCAAAGAACGAAGACTCGCCGAAGGAAGGCTTCTTGAAGGGCAAGTGCATGCAGGAGCCATCGAAGGACACCCCCGCGTGCAAGGATGCCCAGTACAAGGACTCATTGGGCGACAAACCTAAGCGCGGCCAGCAGAAGTCTCGGAGAGCCCGCTATGTCTTCGACATTGAGGGCGGCTCTGAAGACAACGCTCCCGCCGGCCGCGGCGGCAGGGCTCGCTGGGTCCGGGGGCGGGGGCGTGGCCGGGGTCGCGATGATAGAACCCGTGCGGAATACGACGACCAGCACCACGACGAGTGGTGGGAGGTACATGGTCGCAACAGCCACGACACGCGCGCATGCACCACCATCGTGGCACTTCGACAGAGTGTCGCCAGGGATAGAAACCTTGAGGTGCGGCCGCCTGTCGTGGCCCACGTCCAGCAACCCCCGGAAGGCCCCATGCAATCCAGGATCAGGAGTTGCAGCCTCAGGAGGGCCCCTGCGGATTCAAGCCCACGTGCAGCAACCTCAGGAGGGCCCCCTGCGGATCCAAGCCCCAGAGGGAGCCCAGCGCAGGGTCATAAACGTCATCTCCGGGGCTCCTCACTGGAGTTCGCCTCGGCGCGGCAGCGGAAGGCCTATGCGCGGAGGCTACACCACGTGGCGACGTACCCGGCATAGGCACCGCCGGACTGGGCGCAGCATGAAATCACCTGCACGCCCCACTGACGCCGAGGGCGTAGAGTTCCCCCACCAAGATCCCCTGGTCATCCAGGTCGCCATCGCAGGGTGACGTTAAGCGCGTCTTGGTCGATGGCGGAAGCTCTACGAACATCTTGTTCGCAGCGGCTTTCGACCAGATGGGGATCCCTCGAAGTCGCTTGGGCCCCTCGGGAATTCCGCTGTAGGGCTTCGGAGGTCAGCCCCTGAGGGCGCTGGGCTAGATATGCCTGCAGGTTTCCTTTGGCGGGGATGACAAGGTGAGGGGCGAAGACGTCACCTTCGACGTCGTCGATATCCCGTACCCTTACAACGCTATATTGGGGCGATCAACCCTCAATTCCTTCGGGGCAGTTCCACACCACGGCTTCCTATGCATGAAGCTCCCTTGCCCGCGGGGTATCATCACCATCCACGTCGATCAGGATATGGCCCGGTGCATAAACTTGGTACTCGAGGGCCGCACTGCGAGGCTCACCGGGATTCTTAGTGGGCATGATGGCACAAGGGCCCTCGGTGGCTCCAAGAAGCCACCTGCCGGGCTCCCACGTGGATCACTCCGGCAGTAGAGGCTCCCAGCATACCCTACCTCGTCGCCACGTCAACGGCAGTCACTGTTATTCCCGCCTCCAAGCGATTAGTGGTTAGTACTATGTCTTTTGTAATCGCTCACCCGCGCAAACGGGAATTCAATAATGTTCACTGTTTGCAAAACTAGTCTTATTTTCTGCCAAGACGCGCGGGGGCTCGCCTCCGCGCGCACTCTCCGTGAGTATAAACAAAGGCATGCGTTCGCGCGCGCACTCTCTGTGAGTATAAACAAAGGCACGCGTTCGCGCGCGCACTCTCTGTGCGTATAAACAAAGACACACGGGGGACGCCTCCGCGCGCACTCTACGGAGTATAAATAAGACACAGCGTCGAGGTCCGCCTCCGCGCGCACTCTACGGAGTATAAATAAGACACAGCGTCGAGGTCCGCCTCCGCGCGCACTCTACGGAGTATAAATAAGACGCAGCATCGAGGTCCGCCTCTGCGCGCACTCTACGGAGTATAAATAAGACGCCGGGTCGAGGTCCACCTCTGCGTGCACTCTATGGAGTATAAATAAGACGCGGATGTTGTTCATGCGCACTCTACAAAGTATAAACAAGACGCGGATGTTATCGCGCACGCGTGGGTGTTGTCCCTATGCGTACTCTCCGGAGTATAAATAAGACGTGGATGTTGATCCCACGCACTCTACGGAGTATAAATAAGAAGCGGATGTTGTCCCTGCGCACTCTACAGAGTATAAACAAGACGCGGATGTTCCCGCGCACGCGTGGGTGCTGTCCCTACGCGTACTCTCCGGAGTATAAATAAGACGTGATTGATGTTCCCACGCACTCTCCGGAGTATAAATAAGACGCAGCAGAGGCTTGCCTCTGCGCGCACTCTACGGGGTGTAGATAAGGTGCAGCAGAGGCTAGCCCCCGCATGCACCCCATGAAGTGCAAACAAGACGCGCGGATGTTGTCCCCGCGCGCGCCCCACGATAGAAAGTATGGGGGTCGTCGGCGCTGGGAAGCGGCTCTGCCCGCGGGTCAGCCTTCGAAGGGTAGAGGACGGAGCGCTCGTGTGTCTACTTTGACTAGGCGCCAGCTCCGCTGCCACCACTTCAAAGGGTAGGGGACGGAGCGCTCGCACGTCTACTTCGACTAGGCGCTAGCTCCGCCGCCACCACTTCAAAGGGTAGGGGATGGAGCGCTCGCACGTCTACTTTGACTAGGCACCAGCTCCGCCGCCACTGCTTCGAAGGGTAGAGGACGGAGTGCTCGCGCGTCAACTTCGACTAGGCTCCAGCTCCGCTGCCACCGCTTCGAAGGGTAGAAGACGAAGGGCTCGCGTGCCTACTTCGACTAGGCGCCAGCTCCACTGCCACCGCTTCGAAGGGTAGAGGACAGAGCGCTCACGCGCCTACTTCGACTAGGCGCAGCTCCGCTGCCACCGCTTCGAAGGGTAGAGGATGGAGCGCTCACGCGCCTACTTCGACTAGGCGTCAGCTCTGCTGCCACCGCTTCGAAGGGTAGAGGACGGAGCGCTCGTGGGTCTACTTCGATTAGGCGCCAGCTCCGTCGTCACCAAGTCGGTGGCTAGAGGACGGAGTGCTCAAGGCACCCACCTAGGCTATTAAGCGCGAGAATGGAGGGCCAAGTCTTACAAAGGAATCAGAAAAGAGCGTGGCCAAGAAAAAGCGACGGGGATAAGTATTTCAGCTAGTCTTTATTGCGTTCGTATACGAATGTTTACAAAGGCTCCTGCCGATTAACACCCCGTAAGGTCTAATGCATAAGCGCCCTCGGGCATCCGGGAACGCTACTCGTCTGGCTCCGCCTTGATGACCCTCGCGCCGGAGCCTCGCCTGCCGAAGTTCGACTCGCCCAGAAGTCCAACGAGTCCTCAGCCCACCGCCAGTGCCGAAGATGACGCCGGGTTATGACGTCGAGACTAGCAACCGGTCCCTATTAGGCAGCTGCTCGGAGCATAGGGATACACCGGTCAGAACATGGGGGTAATTTCCACTTTATTCATAAGAGGGGGCGTGCACATTGCAACGCACACAAACACACGAGAACCCCGGTGTCACACCTGTGGGTTCGTGCCATGCCCTGAGCCATCGGCACCACCTTTGTCGCGCCGTGGGACTTCATCCAGCCATCGGCCGAGGTTCCCCTTGCCGTACATGGTCCGCTGTAGCTCTACCTTCACCGCGGCCTCCCTGATGTACTCCCAAATCCGCTCGTGGAAAACCCGAACAGTGGGGTGAACAGCGCGCACGGCACCGGACATCACCCCGGCCCCGGCCGGCATTTCTAGTTGGGAGTCAACCAGCTCGTCGACATGTCGGCAACCCCGGTGCTAGAGAAGCGCACACGCCAGGCACGAGGTCCCGTAGGAGCAGTGGTTTCCAAATGACATCACGGTGTTGCGAGCGAGGTTGGACGCATCCCTGATCCGACGAAGCATCCACGATAGCTCTTCGGGTCCGAAGGAGCGAGGCGGCACTTCGGCGACAAGATCTTCAAGGGCGCCTTCCAAAGCCAACATAGCGTCCCATGCCGCCAGCGATGCGTCACCCAGAGCCTGTTCCCGCTCCCCAAGAGATGCAGTGAGGCGGTCTTTCTCCTCCTCTAACGCAGCGATTTCCTGGAGTAGGCCGTCCCACTCCTCCATGGCTGCTTGCCGTGCCGCCTCTGTGGCCGCTTACCGCACCGCCGCCACGAGCGCCTCGGCGTATGAAATCGCCTTTGCACGCTCCGCCTCCAAGCGTTGGATGCGGTCGTCCTTGGTGGAGTGCGCCTCCTCGGCTGCGCAAAGGGCCTCTTCGGCAGCGCGCAGCCGGTCCTCTAACGCCCCCCGGTTAGTAAACTTCTAAAGGACCACGCGTTGCTAAAGGTCAGATGCTCACCCTCATTTCTGAGACCTCCAGTGCGCCTCCAAGGAGCTCCGACCCGCATGTCAGCAGCGCCTAGCGATCCAGTTTCGCGGCCGCATTATTTACGACCCCCTGCCACGCTCCCAGCACCTCCGGTCGAGGGATGAAATCCGCTAGGCTTGGGTGCGCGGCATCCACGACGACAGTCTCGAGAGCGTCGGGCGCCCCTCCCAAAGGAACGTTCCCGCGCCCCGAAGGTTGTTCGCGCTCGGGGAGGCGTGCCGCTGCTAAGGGACGTAGCAGTTAGAGCCCTACGAACGCACCACAGGATTATGCCAAAGAAGGTGAGTTTACCTTCAGCATCGGCTGGTGGACTCTGCAGGGGTGTCCCCTCAGTCTTAGAGGGAACCGCAAGGATGCCAATGTCCCCCGACAAAGCCGGCCCTCCAGGTCGGGGGGCCTCTATGCCGGAGGCTAATTCCAGCAGGCTCCTGACTCTGGTCGCCGTAGCCTCGGAGGGAGCCGCGGGGACGTTGGGCCAGGGGGCCTCAGTGTCGGAGTCGGAATCCCACAGGCCCCTGACCTTGGTCGCCACAGCGAACCCCTCTTCCGACGAGGGAGTGATTGTGTGTGCGGTCGCTTCACCTTTGGGGAGCAAGGCGGGGACTCCACCTCGGTAGTCACCGCAGGTGAGGGCTCTGCTCCAGTAGCCACCGCGGCTGAGGACTCCACTCCAGCATCCTCCACGGGCGACGGCTCTACCTCAGTGACCACCGCGGGCGAAGAAGCTTCCCCCTCCCGATTGTCCGCACGGTGCTCTTGGTCCCTGGCACCGCCCAAGGACCCCTCGCCCTCGTCCTCCGCACCTGCTTCCAGCTCCGAATCGGCATACTTCGCCGAGTCGGAGCCGGTGTCCGCCGCACTGTCGGCAACGGCAGCCGGTGCACCAGGTGCGGCCGCGGAGGACGAGCCCCCCGGCGAGATGGCAGTCCTCTCTCCTTGGCATCGTCGTCTCGGCGGCGAGGTTGGCTCAGGGCCAGAGTGGCGCGCTCCGGAACTTGAATGCTCAGGGCCTCGCACACATGGTTTATCTGCCCCAGCTCCGCCTCCGCAGTCGTAGCGGCGCGCAGGCAGTGCTCCTTGGCCGTATACGGTCCGAGGAACACGTCCACCGCACGCTCCGCGTCCTCTAGGAGAGTCCCTATAGGCGGCAAGAGGCGGAGTTAAAAAGACATAGTCCAATAGGCAGAAGGGGAAAAGTAAGGCTCCACCAAGACTTACGAGGGTCGGAGGGTCTCGGTAGCGAGGACACCGACGGGCAGACATTGTCGCGCCGAAGGTCCCCAGGTGTGATGCGCCATCCATCGGCAAGCGGCGCCACGCCATACATGACGAACTCCTCAGCGAGGTCGCGCATGTTGAAGCGGGTGGCGATCCCCATGAGCCTCCGCGCCCTTCGCCTGTCCTCGTCATCGTGCGGCGTGCCAGGCGTGGTATTGAACGCCACGGGCCGGCCTGAGCACTCGAGGCCACTACCGCTCACCACGCGGTGGTAAAACCACCGTTTCATCCAGTTCAGCTCCCACTTCGCCCGAGTCGAGTTAGTAGGAAAGATCTTCCCGCACGGCGACCGCAAGACGAAGTTGATGCTGCCGAAGTTGGAGTACGTCCCGTCTCTCCGCCTCTTTGGCTGACAACGTGCGTAGTGGAGAAACGCGAACAGCGAGGCGCTGGGCCAGGATGCCTCCGTACATAATGCCTAGCTGTACACGGCAAGGCAGGCTATCGCGTTCGGAGTCATCTGCGCCAGCTCAAGCCCGAAGGTCCACAAGACGTCGCCGACAATCATGGCGGCCGGGATGTGAAGCCGACAACTTCTCGGGGTGCGGTTCTGTCTCATCACTGGCGGGCAGTCGCACCTCCCGACGGTCCGACAGCTTCCCTTCGCGCAGCAGGGTGTGGATCGTCTCCTCCGTCGTGAGCGTCGGGCCTAAGACGCGGGAGCACGGACCTTCCATTTTCTCCGTCGCCACCCACCATTTGTCTACCAGTGATGAATCACGCCCCTTGAGCGTGTACTTCACCTCGAGTGGCGACGACCGCCGGGAGAAGGCGCTACCGCCGGCCTGTTGAGCACGTTCTTCGCCGTGTGCCATCGTTCTCCGGGAGCTAGTCGACGATGGGGGTAGCGCGGAGGCAAAGAAGACAAGAGAGCAGGGCGCAGGAAAAGGGACCAGAAGGCGTGAAGAGGAGAACGCAGACGTGGTGCCACAGGGGGTATTTAAAGCCCCTTCATCCCCCGCACCGCCGGTAAGTGTAACCGGCGGGAGACGAACAGCTCGCCTCCCCACGATTGAAGCCGAAGCGGCACAGCCGCCCATGCGCGTCGTGCCCCGTCAGAAACGGATGCACGACCGTGATTGTGCGATGGCCTGACAGCGCACGACGTGCCAATCGCGTTCCGCCACGCGTCTACTGCCTCAGGAATGAACGCAGGTCGCACGATGTGGCGTATCCTCTATTGCGTGTCGGCACGATTCTCGAGGCCATCAATGCAACAACGACAGGCCATTGACTATTCAACCTCGACTGCAACTTCGGCATGGTTCCAGCCTCCGCAGGGCGACTCCAGCTCCGACTTCGGCTCTGTCCCTACGAAAGGGCACCTCGCTACGCCATCGCAAGTCTACACAGCGAGCTCGAAGACCACCTCGACTTCGCTCGCGCGGGTTGACTACGGCACCTACTCCAGCACATACTTTTGGGGTCCAGCCGGGCCTCCGACTCGGCCTCGTGCATGGGGGGCAGTTTCGCGTCCCAATCCTAACATTCTCAATATCTTTACGTGCTTAACAGTTCACAGATAATGCCCATGGAATTTGGTCCGATGCAGGTCTGGCTTCGTCTTCACGAGCCGCCCCTGGTGGGCGGAGTCTAGAGATGCGCAAGCGCCGGTCTAACGCACAACGCCAACACGGTGCCATCCCCGAGCCGTGTGATACAGCGTGGCCCTCTGATCTCCAGCCCGCGTGAAGACTCTGGAGTCAGCTCTGATCGAACTCGAGGAGTAGTGCGGACGGTCACCTTGGCTTCGAAGTCCGCGTGACAGCCTCACAGCCCCAACCAGCGGGGATCCAACCATTTGCGTTCCCCACATTCGTGGAACGCGAAGGCCGATTTACGACAAGTTTTGACTTGTTCTCATAAATAGGCCACATTTAGTCCTTCAACATTTTTTGATAGTAGCGCCAGCTGACGCGATGAAAGAACGCGGATGAGCTCAAGAAGGCCTACTTATGAGAACAGGTCAAACCATGCCATTACATGCAGGAATGCGGCCCGCTCAAGCAGGAGGCAACAAAGCAAATAGCCAGGTGTTGTAGGGGTGGCCCCCACCTAAGCCCAGCAGGCCTGTTAGGAGGTTATAAGAACCAGAGTAACATCAGTAATGACTCAACTGCCCTTAAGGGGGATGTACGGATGTAAGGGCATAACTGTAAAAGCATACTCCATATGAATATATATATATCAGGATGAGGGGGAGGGTGAGGCAGAACACTCCCACCTCTCCACTACCATCTCTCTCTCTGTTTGGTCAGTAACCACAACAGTTGGCGCCGTCCGTGGGGAGGACAGGGACAAGCCTGAAGACAGAAGAAGAAGGAAGGCACCAAAAAAACTTCATCAGCGGCGGCGGCGGGAAGAAAGACGGCTGGGTCGGAGCGGCGCGGGAATACCGGGGCTTCGGCATCGGCCGTCGAAGGAGCTGGCGACGGCGTAGGCGTAATGGTCGCGGGCGTCGACGCCCGCGCTACAACGACCGACCCCGCCAGCGCCGCTACAACGACATCCAACCCCGTCGCCGGCGCTGCAGCGACAGTCCCCGCCACCCTCGCCAGCAGCGCGGATCAGGCGGCCCAACTCTTCGCTGTGAAGCAAAGACCCTCGGAGAAGCTTCGGGACTACTTCGAGCGTTTCGCCAAGATTCGATGCCAAGTAAAAGACGTTAATGAAACCACCATCATTAATGCAGCCATACGGGGCCTTCGTCCGGGCCCAATGGCCGAGTACCACGCGCGGAGGCCAATCAAGACAGTCGCCAAGCTCTTCGACAAAATGGACGTGTATGCGCGGGCGGAGGAGGATGCGCGAAGACGCAGCATCACCGCCCTCGACCTCGCCCATGAGGAGCGCCCCCCGCGCGAGGTGGGGGCGGGTGGTCCCTCCTCGAAGCAGGGCCGCAGCCGAGAGCCCCGAGGAGGCCCTCCCCGAGGCAGCGATACCGGGGTACAGGAAGGCTCTTCAGGGAGCAGGCATAAACCTCGGCGCCACCAGCGCAGGTCACAGGTGGCCCATCATGTCCTCGACACCGGGAGCGCCCGCCAAGGACCCGACCTCGCCTCATGGAAGGGAGACCGGGGATCGGAAGGCGGACTTGGTTGCGGCGGCCAACCCCACGCAGAACAAGAGCTCCTGCATTATGGCAAGTGGTGCGAGGTGCACGGCTACGGTGATCATTACACAAAGGCATGCCCCGCAGTTATGGAGCTGCGGAGGGTGACGGCCGGCTCTCGGGCTCTGCCTCCTCGGCCCCTCGCCGGAGCCCACATGGGGCACCCAAGGGGTAGCCCCCTGCGAGCCACCGCAGCGGAGGGCGCGCAGCATCGCACCATCAACATCATCACCGGAGGTTCCTCTTCAAGGGCCCCCGGGGAGCAGCCGCAATCATGGATGCCGCCCTGCAACATCACCTTCGACTTGAACGACGCCAGGGGTGTGGAGTACCCTCACCAAGACCCTCTGGTCATCCAGGCCCTCATAGAACGCTGTGACGTCAGGCGCGTCCTTGTCGACGGGGGAAGCTCCGCGAATATCCTGTTCGCAGACGCCCTCGACCATATGGGGATCCCCCGCAGCCGGCTACAGCAGCCAGGCGCTCCACTTCAAGGCCTCGGAGGTCAACCGCTGCAGGCCCTGGGGCACGTGTCCCTTCCGGTCACTTTCCGCCAGGAGGGCAACAAGGGTAACATCCGGACCGAGCATGTCATCTTCGACGTCATGGATATCCCACATCCCTACAACGCCATACTGGGGCGGCCCGCCTTCAACTCTTTCGAGGCAGTCCCACACTACGCGTTTTTGTGTGTGAAGCTCCCGGGCCCGGAGGGTGTTATCACCGTCTTCGGCGATTAGGACCTGGCCAGACGTGCTGAGGTCGGCAGCCGAGTTCCGCATCGCCCGGTGCACGCCCTCTCCGACACGCTCGGCGATGGGCCCTCCGCCCCCGGGTGGACGCCCAAGCCTCGGCCCGACGGCGGAGTCAAGAAGGTGCCGCTCCAGGCGGAGGGACAGTTTGTGTCCATCGGCGAGGGGCTCCCCCCGGGGGTCGAACGAGATCTGCTCCGAGTGCTTCAGAACAACGTTGACATTTTCGCATGGTCCCCGGAGGACATCAAGGGCGTAGGCCTGAGCGGTAATCGAGCATCGCTTGGCGGTCCGCCCCGACGCCAAGCCGGTCAAGCAAAGGCTTCGGCGTATGTTGATGGACCGGCAGCAGGCGGCCAAAACAGAGGTGGCGAAGCTTCTTCGGGCCGGGGTCATTCGCGAGGTCCACCATCCAGAGTGGCTCGCTAACCCGGTACTAGTCAAAAAGGCCAACGGGGCCTGGCGCATGTGCATCGACTTCACGGCGCTAAACAAGGCGTGCCCAAAGGACAATTACCCCTTGCCGCGCATCGATCAGCTGGTCGACGCCACCGCTGGGTGTGAGCTAATGAGTTTCCTGGACGCCTATTCCGGCTAACACCAGGTATACATGGCCGAAGATGACGAGGAGAAGACCAGTTTCATCACACCGCTTGGGACGTTCTGCTTCGTCAGGATGCCCTTTGGCTTGAAGAACGCAGGCGCTACCTTTACCCGCCTCGTCGCTATTGCCCTGGCCGCCCAGCTCGGGAGGAACGTCGAAGCTTATGTCGATGACGTGGTGGTCAAAACCCGGCAGCTTGCTCTGCATGGCCGGGACCTCCAGGAGACCTTCGACAACCTCCGGAAGGCGGGCATCAAGCTCAACCCTGACAAATGTGTCTTCGGGGTACAGGCGGGCAAACTCCTAGGTTTCCTCGTGTCCGGACGGGGAATCCAGGCGAACCCCGACAAAGTAGACGCCATCCTGGGTATGGAGCCGCCCAAGACAACGAGGGAGGTCCAGAGGTTGGCGGGCCGCATGGCAGCACTAAGCCGCTTCCTATCCAGGGCGGCGGAGCGGGGCCTGCCATTCTTCAAGACACTCCGCGGGTGCGACGGATTTCGTTGGGACGGCGATTGCGCGAAGGCCTTCAACGAGCTCAAGGAGCACCTGGCAAACCTCCCCACTCTGGTCGCCCCAGCACCAGAGGCTCCCCTCCTGCTCTATCTGGCCGCGTCAGCCACCGCGGTCAGCGCCGTCCTCGTCTTAGAGGAAGGCACCAGGCAGCGGCTCGTATACTTTGTCTTTGAAGCCCTCCAAGGCGCCAAGACAAGATACACGGAGCTTGAGAAGCTCGCCTACGCGCTGGTCATGGCCTCCAGGAAACTTCGGCATTACTTTCTGGCTCACCCGATCACAGTGCCTTCCTCATTCCCCCTGGCAGAGATGTTACACAACAAGGAGTCCACAGGGCGCATCGGCAAATGGGCCGCCGAGATCGCTCCCTTCTCCTTGACATATGCCTCACGAACGGCAATCAAATCCCAAGTCCTTGCGGATTTTCTCGCCGAATGGACCCCGCCGGCCCAGCCCGTCCAGACGCACGATGAACCCGTCTGGACGCTCACCATCGACGGAGCCTACGGCGTCGCGGGCGCGGGCGTAGGTGCAGTGATCGTCACGCCCGAAGGACGGCGCTTGCTATACTCGGCGCGCCTTGCCTTCCCCGCTACCAACAACACGGCTGAGTACGAGGCGCTGCTCTTTGGCCTGACGAAGCTCAAGGCAATCGGCGCGAGACGGGTGCTAGTCCGCACCGACTCGCGCTTGGTGGCTGGTCATGTGGACAAGTCATATCAAGCCAAGGACCCTGAGTTGGCCAAGTACCTCGCGGCTGTGAGAGCGAGGGAAAGGCACTTTTTGGGCGTCACCGTCAAGGCCATCCCCCACGCGGAGAACGAGCAGGCCGACGCCCTCGCTAAGGCGGCCAGCCAGCAACTGCCCCCCCGATGGGGCATTTTACGAAATATTATTGCAAGCGGCCATCGCGCAGGACAACCGGGACGCGGCACTTGTCCATCACATCGACCGGCCAGGTGACTGGCGCGAGCCCATCTTCAATTTTTTGCAAGGCATCGCCGAGCCGGAGAACCCCGCCGAGCTTCGGTGTTTGCAGCACCGCGCAAGATCCTTCCAGGTGTTCCAGCCCACGGACTCTAAATAAGACGTAGCGTCGAGGTCCGCCTCCGCACGCGCGAGTCTCCGGACTATAAAGGAAGTTGTAGCGTCGAGGTTCACCTCTGCACGCGGCAGTCCACGGACTCTAAATAAGACGTAGCGTCGAGGTCCGCCTCCGCACGCGCGAGTCTCCGGACTATAAAGGAAGTCGTAGCGTCGAGGTTCACCTCCGCACGCGCCAGTCCACGGACTCTAAATAAGACGTAGCATCGAGGTCCGCCTCCGCACGCGCGAGTCTCCGGACTATAAAGGAAGTCGTAGCGTCGAGGTTCACCTCCTCACGCGCCAGTCCACGGACTCTAAATAAGACGTAGCGTCGAGGTCCGCCTCCGCACGCGCGAGTCTCCGGACTATAAAGGAAGTCGTAGCGTCGAGGTTCGCCTCCGCACGCGCCAGTCCACGGACTCTAAATAAGACGCAATGGGGGGACGCCCTCGCGTGCACCAGTCTACGGACTCTAAATGAAGTCGTAGCGTCGAGGTTCACCTCCGCACGCACTAGTCCACGGACTCTAAATAAGACGTAGCGTCGAGGTCCGCCTCCGCACGCGCGAGTCTCCGGACTATAAAGGAAGTCGTAGCGTCGAGGTTCACCTCCGCACGCGCCAGTCCACGGACTCTAAATAAGACATAGCGTCGAGGTCCGCCTCCGCACGCGCGAGTCTCCAGACTATAAAGGAAGTCGTAGCGTCGAGGTTCACCTCCGCACGCGCCAGTCCACGGACTCTAAATAAGACGTAGCGTCGAGGTCCGCCTCCACACGCGTGAGTCTCCGGACTATAAAGGAAGTCGTAGCGTCGAGGTTCACCTCCGCACGCGCCAGTCCACGGACTCTAAATAAGACGTAGCGTCGTGGTCCGCCTCCGCACGCGCGAGTCTCCGGACTATAAAGGAAGTCGTAGCGTCGAGGTTCACCTCCGCACGCGCCAGTCCACGGACTCTAAATAAGACGTAGCGTCGAGGTCCGCCTCCGCACGCGCGAGTCTCCGGACTATAAAGGAAGTCGTAGCGTCGAGGTTCGCCTCCGCACGCGCCAGTCCACGGACTCTAAATAAGACGCAATGGGGGGACGCCCTCACGCGCACCAGTCTACGGACTCTAAATGAAGTCGTAGCGTCGAGGTTCACCTCCGCACGCGCCAGTCCACGGACTCTAAATAAGACGTAGCGTCGAGGTCCGCCTCCGCACGCGCGAGTCTCCGGACTATAAAGGAAGTCGTAGCGTCGAGGTTCGCCTCCGCACGCGCCAGTCCACGGACTCTAAATAAGACGCAATGGGGGGACGCCCTCGCGCGCACCAGTCTACGGACTCTAAATGAAGTCGTAGCGTCGAGGTTCACCTCCGCACGCGCCAGTCCACGTACTCTAAATAAGACGTAGCGTCGAGGTCCGCCTCCGCACGCGCGAGTCTCCGGACTATAAAGGAAGTCGTAGCGTCGAGGTTCACCTCCGCACGCACCAGTCCACGGACTCTAAATAAGACGTAGCGTCGAGGTCCGCCTCCGCACGCGCGAGTCTCCGGACTATAAAGGGAGTCGCGGCGTCGGGGTTCTCCTCCGCACACGCCAGTCTACGGACTCTAAACACGACACAGTGGGGAACGCCCTCGCGCCCGCTAAAAGGCGGAGGTCTTCCCCTCGCACTCGGTGACAGGTAACACCAAGAATAAAGTGCTACTTGTTTTCATTGCAAAAGCAAGGGGGGTTACATGGTTACAAGCATGAGAACCAATACATCATCCCCCCGCCCTACCCGACCAACAGCTCAGTCTTGGCGCGGTGCGGACACACCCGTGCCGATGTCGTCGTGGTGTTGGACGACTCCTTCGAGCCACCGGAGGAGGTCCCCCTCCCCATGCAGCGTCTGCTGCACGGCGACCCTCGCCGCATCTTCCCCGAAGCGGCCCCAGATCCGTTGGTGGAAGTTCTGCAGGCTAGGCCCGATGGAGCGAATGGCGTCCGACATAACCTGTGGTCAGCCGGGAAGATCCAGTTGAGGATTCGCCAGCTCATGGGTATGTCTGCACCCACGAGTGTGAAGCATGGCGAGGGCGAAGCACGCACCAAGATAGCCGCAGTGCTCGCCAAAGGTTCTGGCGCCATGAAGAGCAACGCCCGCCCCCTCCTCGATCAACCCGAGCGTTTCCGACAGGTCCTCCAGCCCGTGCATAGTGCCCGGCACTCTGACGCACAGGTCTCGGAGGGCCTGGTTCAAAGACTCCATGGCCCGCCACGCCGACGTGGACGCATTTTCCAAGACGCGGCTATTCCCTGCAGCAGACTCCGCCAGCTGGGCTTTCTCCCCTTCTAGGACGGCGATCTGCTGCAGGAAGGCGGCGCGCTCCTCAGCCGCGGCGCACTTGGCTTCCGTAGCCTCGAGTTGCGCGGCCGCCATGGCGCCCTCCAGCGTGTGAAGCTCTTCACCCTTCGTCGCAAGAGTATTGTTTGCTTCGCGAAGGCTGGTTTCCAGAACCCTCCGCTCCCGAACACGGGCCTCGTCAAAGGCCTGGCTGAGGGCAAGCGTCTGGCAAAAAACAACACGTTAGCAGGTGCCCAGCAGTACCTTACAAGCTGAAGCGCACATATTTACCTTCATCTCAGAGGTCCGCAGTGCGAGCGCTAGGAGTTCCCCCTCGCACGACGATAACATCTCTCGGTCAAGGCCGTTGTCGGCACGCTCTGCGGCTGCGGTGAGGACGCGAAGTGTCTCCAGGCGAGGGAGGAAGTCCGAGCAAGTGAGCCCCGGCCCCAATGCGCCAGGATTCGCCGAGGCCGCGGCCACATCAACAGCAACGGACACCTGCGGGGCACCCTGCACAAGGCTTTGGACTTCGCGCACACCTCCGTTGCTCGATCCTTCGCCACGTCCGGGAGACTTCGTCTCGCCTGATGCTGGCAGAATGAGCGTGCAGATCGGAGAGAGCCTCGCGAAGTCATGTGAAGAGAGGGACTCACGCCTACCTCATGCGCCTCTCGTCACGGTAGGAAGTGGCGCCGGTTCGACTGCCAAGTGAGAGGCGGGCGCCTTGGTGGTTGGCGAGGAGGTCTTCTCGGCCGCGCCAGACGCCGTAATCCCGCGACAAGGCCCCGCAACGGCGTATCGACCCCTCGCTGGCGGCGGGGCCTGCGTTCGAGGGCGTTTCGCCTGCGGCGGCACAAGCGAGTCTTCCGCGGCAACACCAGCTACGATTCCCGTCGCCCTCACGGTTTCCTCCGTAGGGGGCACGCCCGCGCCGGCCGCGGCGGTTGATAACGCACCATCAACTGTGGTTTCCCCGCCGGGAACGGTGCTCCCCCCCGGGTTGGCGAGTTCCAGCTCGACGATTGCCGCGAGCACGGGTTCGTTGGCGTCGGCAGAGGGTGCCGGGGGACTCGAGGCGGCGCACTCCTCCGAAGCAGGGTGGCCGGGCCCACCGCCGGTCGCACGCCCTGCCTCACCTGTGCTAGCCGCCGAGGGGCCTGCGGGGTCGCATACGGCAGCCGGGGAGCGGGCCCGGCGTCGCGAAGATAACACCCCCGCAGGGCTCTCACCGTCCTGAGCGCCCGGAGTCCCGGCGGGAAGCTCCCCCGGCACCGCACGCTCGGGCACAGTAATGCCCAGAGCCTCGCATGTGCGGTTTACCCGCCCTTGCTTAGCTGCCTTGACTGCGGCCTCGCGAGCCTGGTGCTCCTTAAGCGTGTACGGGCCGAGAAGCGTCGCAACCGCGCGCTCCGCGTCTTCTAGCCGAGCCACTGCGCAGAGGATCACGTCAGTCAGGCGGAGACCAAACAGATGCAATGGCGCGCGTACAACATGCTGGGCGACTTACAAGGAGCGGAAGGTGGAAGCAGGCGAGATACGGATGGGCTGAACCCATCCTCGCGGGGGCCGTCCTGTCCAACATACTTCCCCCGGGAGGAGAGTGGCACCACCCCATACATTGTGAACTCATCGGCTAGGTCGCGCAGGCTCATTCGACGGGCGACACCGACAAGACTTTGTAGCCTTTGCATATCGTCAATCTCCGCCTTCAGACTCGGCGTACTGTTAAGCGAGATCGGCCCACCTCGGCAGTGCATTTCGCTCTTGTCGATCACGGTGTAGTAGAACCACTGCTGAGTCCAGCCGGACTCCCATTGCCTCGGCGAGGCTGGCGCGGGGAACAATGTCGCGCACGACGCCCGGAGCACGAAGTCCACACCGCCGAAGTTGGACACCGCCTCGTCAACTTTTCTGGGTCAACAGCGTGCGTCGTGCAGTGTGGCGAATAAGCTCGCGCTGGGACGCCGCCCCTCTGTCCGCATCGCCCATGTGAAGACAGCTAGGTGGAGTATTGCGTGGGGCGTCAGTTGGGCTAGCTCCAACTTGTAGGCCCGCAGGACTTCGCCCACGAACAACGTGGACGGCATTCGAAGGCCGGCGTCGAAGAACGCAACAAAAACAATCGCCTCCATGGCCCGGGGCTTCGGCTCCGCCTCGTCCCGACGGGGTAGGCGAGCCCCATCGCGATCCGCGATCTTCCCCTCCTCCACGAGTCACTGCAGCGTCCCTTCGGTCACGGGACTCCTCCCCAACACACGGGAACAGCAGCCTCCCGAGTGCTCCATGGCGTCCCACCACTTGTTGGCGCGCGAGCTCCCCCGCGGCACCAGCTCGTACTCCCGGGAAGGATGGGCCATCTCGCCCTGGCTAGGCAAGCAACCGCTGCGGGGAGGGGGGTGGCGTCGTCATGGCTAGACATCGCTCTTCGCGACCAGGGAGAAAGAAGCAGGGAAAGGAGCAACTGGCGTTACAGTTAGCACGGGCGGAAGCAAAGCGGCAGATCACAAAAAAAACAAGGGTGCTTCCGCCTCAACGCTGGCACCTTATAAAGGCCGCTCGCCTCTCATGTGGCTGGAAGAGCAGACAGATCAAACTTGCAGCGATTCGGCTGCCCACGATTTGGAAAGAAGAACCACCGGGGCTTAGAGGGCCGTGCCCAGTAGGTGACCAAACAGCGCACAATGCCTCCACGCCCTCAACACGCGTCCAACTTCCCTGGGGAAGAGGCGAAAGGCCGCGGTCACGCAACCGCTCACATCCCACGACGCACCTGTCGCGAGTCGCCGCGTGTCCCACACACAGGATGGAGACTGCACGACGCGACAGCCTGGCCTCTGTCAGGCCAGGTGTCAGCGTGATTCCAGCCGCCATTAAAAGCGCACTACCAGACTGCAAGGCCACAACAGCCTCCAATCTTAGCGCGAGGGCGGAGCGCGCGCGCGTCGACTCCGACTAGGCGTCAGCCTCCGCTGCCACCCGTTCGAAGGGTAGGGGACGGAGCGCGCGCGCCTCGGCTTCGACTCATGCGCCAGCCTCCGCTGCTACCCATTCGAAGGGTAGGGGACGGAGCGCGCGCGCCTCGGCTTCGACTCAGGCGCCAGCCTCCGCTGCCACCCGTTCGAAGGATAGGGGACGGAGTGCGCGCCTCGGCTTCGACTCAGGCGCCAGCCTCCGCTGCCACCCGTTCGAAGGGTAGGGGGCGGAGCGCGCGCGCCTCGGCTTCGACTCAGGCGCCAGCCTCCGCTGCCACCCGTTCGAAGGGTAGGGGACGGAGCGCGCGCGCCTCGGCTTCGACTTAGGTGTCAGCCTCCGCTGTCACCCGTTCGAAGGGTAGGGGACAGAGCGCGCGCGCCTCTTCTCCGACTCAGGCGCCAGCCTCCGCTGCCACCCGTTCGAAGGGTAGGGGACGGAGCGCGCGCGCCTCGACTCCGACTAGGCGCCAGCCTCCGCTGCCACCCGTTCGAAGGGTAGGGGACGGAGCGCGCGCGCCTCGGCTTCGACTCAGGCGCCAGCCTCCGCTGCGACCCGTTCGAAGGATAGGGGACGGAGCGCGCACGCCTCAGCTTCGACTCAGGCGCCAGCCTCCGCTGCCACCCGTTCGAAGGGTAGGGGACGGAGCGCGCGCGCCTCGACTCCGACTAGGCGCCAGCCTCCGCTGCCACCCGTTCGAAGGGTAGGGGACGGAGCGCGCGCGCCTCGGCTTCGACTCAGGCGCCAGCCTCCGCTGCCACCCGTTCGAAGGGTAGGGGACGGAGCGCGCGCGCCTCGACTCCGACTAGGCGCCAGCCTCTGCTGCCACCCGTTCGAAGGGTAGGGGACGGAGCGCGCGCGCCTCGGCTTCGACTCAGGCGCCAGCCTCCGCTGCCACCCGTTCGAAGGATAGGGGACGGAGCGCGCGCGCCTCGGCTTCGGCTCAGGCGCCAGCCTCCGCGGCCACCCGTTCGAAGGGTAGGAGGCGGAGCGCGCGCGCGTCTACTTCGACTAGGCGCCAGCCTTCGCTGCCACTCGTTCGAAGCGTAGGGGACGGAGCGCGCGCGCGTCGCGCCTCCGCTGTACTTCGACATCACCTTCCACCCCACACCTCGAGCTCCCCAACCGCAAGTTTGGAGGAATTCACAGGCCGCAGGGGACGGAGGGGGCCAAAGGACTCGGCGACATGGCTTCGGCCCTGTGAAGCCCTTCACCATGAGAGGCTCCTGTTGTAGGGGTGGCCCCCACCTAAGCCCAGCAGGCCTGTTAGGAGATTATAAGAACCAGAGTAACATGTGTAATGACTCAACTGCCCCTAAGGGGGATGTACGGATGTAAGGGCATAACTGTAAAAGCATACTCCATATGAATATATATATCAGGATGAGGGGGAGGGTGAGGTAGAACACTCCCACCTCTCCACTACCATCTCTCTCTCTGTTTGGTCAGTAACCACAGCACCAGGGGTGCGGAAGGGTGACACTGCGGTAGCGGCACTTATATACCCGCCTTCCCCCCCGGCTATGAACAGTCGAACCGGCAGAAGCTCAACCGATGGAAGTTTAGCCGGCGAAAGACGAGGCGCCGTGGTCAAGTATGCGCGCGGCGCACCTGTCCGGCAAGGCCACATGTCGCGTATGGCACCGGTTGCCTGGTCGTGCGCACACACGCGCTCACGCCTCCCCCGAGGTGGACCCTGACAGCGCACGACGCCCCAAGCAAGCCTCTCCACGTGTCCAGGCACCTCGAGAAGCGCGGGTCGCAAAGCCCCTGAGTACACGCACGGGCGGGCCTTCCTGTGCATTGACGGAGACTAGTCTCCAGGCGGAGACCACGCACTCGGCTATGGCATTATGCGCGGAAGTTGAACCGGACCGACACCTCGGTTTGTCCGTGGTATGAGCCCGTCTCCGCTTAGATTTCAACTCCGCTACCGAAGGGCCTCGTGGTCAAGGACGGCTTCGGCAACCCGCTCAACGCGGAGACTACACCAAGCAATAAAATTCCATCCAATAATATATGGGTTCACAGGTCGCGGGGACGGAGGGAGCCAAATGGCTCGGCAACATGGCTTCGGCCCGTGAAGCCCGTCACCATGAGAGGCTCCTGTCGTAGGGGTGGCCCCCACCTAAGCCCAGCCGGCCTGTTAGAAGGCTGTAAGGCCCAAAATGGGACATGTATAATGGCATAAATGCCCTTGAGAGGGACACCCAAGTGTAGGGGTACTATTGTAAAAACACTCCTTATGTGAATATATATACCATCCAGGCCATGGGGGAAACCCTAAGCATTGCTCACCTAACTCTCCACTACCATACCTCTCTCTCTGTTTGGTCTGTAACCACAACAGATACAATGTGTTAGACCAATAGGTTCGTGCACTGCGTAGATGAGGCATGAATGGTAATTTTGATTTTTATAGGACTTGTAGGAATAGTTGTCCAGAACCTATCATATGCAAGTTTTTTTAGCAGCGGGTTTATTATTTGCTATATTTCACATTTATTTAGACCAATGAGTTATTGTCCCTAACATGAGATTAGGTGTTGAATGGTTGACAGGTATGTCTAAATGAGAAGTTTTCAAATACACTATGGAAAAGGGGCTCCACAGATGGGTAAAGAAGGAGTCAAATTGGATGATTTTTCATTGGTGACGGCTAGTCTTTCTCATTGCGGGGTAGTGTTGCGAGATGGTTATGCCACTTATTCTCGTTGGATCATATGCTGCACGACCTTAAGTTGCATGTCGTTACTACTCGGGCACAACAACACACGTATTGTGAACTTGTGAAATGTAAGGGCCGAGATTAATGGAGCTCCTATGCAAGATTGGCGATCGAGCATAGATGGTTGCTTGTCTTACTGGCACAAGCTTTTGAGAAAGTCCATCTAGTTCATGTCGCATAGGAGGAAGCCAATATTGGTGATGCCAAAGAAGTTGGACAGTCAAGCCATAGTGCACCATATTCTTTGAACCAAGAAGGGGTTGGTGGTGCCGACTCAGTCAAAATTGAGATTGAGGACCCACCTACGTTTGTGGCGTAGGAATCCATGGGATTCCCGATGAAGGTGAGATGACAGAATCCTTGGTTGAACGGATGGATCTCGAAGACCAAGAATACGAGGCATTGTCCAGTGATGAAGCTTCTGTTGATGAGCTGAGTGGAGGTGGTTAGCCCGTCCCGTCGGAGTGGAATGCATACTAATTCGATAAGTTAGTTGTGAGTTCTAGTGAGTAGGTTGCCTAAGAGTACCTGCAAAATAAGGTCAGACAAGGTGCTTTCTACGAAAGTATGGAGGAGGTGTAGGGAGTAGTCAAGTTGTGGACAGTATCGTTGAGGAGCGTGTTCAAGATGGTGAAGTCTAGTCCTTGTGTGTATGATGTGAAGTGCGAAATGGAGGGATGCTCGTGACAAGTCCATGTGCACCAACCTATGTAGAACACCCATTGGAAGTGCTCCATAGTTGTTCCGCACACGTGCGTGGCAACAGAGTCAATGCAATCCCACAAAAACTTATTCTCAGGGTTTATTGCAAATGTCATGTATGGAGGGATTGTTGACAACCTTGATTTTGAGCCACGTTCCATTATTCTTGCAGAGTAGCAAATGTTCCAATACATTATAAGCTATGCTAAGGCATGGCAGGTGAAGTAGAAGGCACTTGAAGCAAACGTCTAAAGTTGCATCACTTTTGGGTTTCTGTAGGCACATGAGGAAGAGAATCACAGGACGTGCAGGGTGGGCCCAACACATGGCGCCATACGTTCACTAGTGAGCACTAGCATTGCATGACATTCACATGGAGCATGCCCCCTATGACCACTTGACATACAACAACTACATCGAGTGGTACAACACGCACACTAGGACTTAGGTCGTACGTGTCATGGACAATCCATTGAAGCACTTTGCTATCACGTTTGACACTTACCCCCACACAGCTGGACTTCGCATTCCATTGCTCGATAAGCTACACACAATTAATTATATTGCACTTCTTACGGTCGCATTACTTCTAATATGTTTTCCTTGCCGCACAGAGCGATCTTGCAAGGGAGGTTCACGAGGGCCAGACATATCTGATGTCCAAGATCACAGACAGTGGGTATAGAGTCATGCTTGCCCAGATCAGAGACAAGGCAAGGTGTATCATCTCGCTAACGTTGTGTAGGAGGATGAGGATCGACGTGGTGCCACATGCTTCCGTGGCACGTGGCCGAGGGGTCAGGCACAACATGCCATGTACGTCACACACTCCCAATGCGCCCCCATCGGATGTGGTAGGGGGCTCTTCTTGGTAGCATACTGCCCCTATAGCTCAGTACGCCTGAATGTTCCCAGTATATTTCGCACTCCTTATTTCCTTAGCTCAACTTTGCAAAGAAATTTCAATTATATCCTATATTCTTTATAGGCCACCATCTGGAGGATTATGTAGGGGACATGTCTGCCCACAGCACACAGATGGCCGATGACACGATAGTCCACGAGGCGCAATGGGACAACAACAACGACTCGATGGACGCCTGGTTGGCTGAGCCCCCAAAGGACAAGGTGGTGCACGTCCTAGGCTGTTTGCAGCTCTCTGACACGCCAGGACCCAACCAGCCGACCCAACAAGACATGGCCACTCTCGCACCTACTACTCAGCCAGCCAGATCACGACACACATCTAACTAGTGGACCTACCTTTGGGTCATGCACAACACTGTCAAAAGGCCGAGGGCCACTCGAGGGATAGCGCCTAGGAGGAACCACGTGTAGGCCCGCTCGAGTTACTACGTTTTTGTATTACGATGCTATGTGTTACCCAGATGTTACGATATTGGCATTGTTACCTACACGATTTCTCTTAGGAACACAAGATAGACCCCTCCTTAGTAGTCCAATGAAGGGGTAGTGCTAAGAACAAGCATCGCAACACGTGAGATCAAGCTAGTCCGCCTTTATAGCATAAAGAGCATGTTGGCAATGCTAGAGACTCCGTCTTTAGTCCAATTGACGACAAGTCTCTGTCGCCAGTCCAATTGGTGACATATCTTCTATCGTCAATTGAAGTGGCGACAAAAATTCTATCACCAGTCGAATTGGCGACAATGCTTTTTATCGTTAATTTAATTGGTGACAGAAGATATGTCGCCAATTGGACTGGCGACAGAAACCTGCTCTCTACCATGGAGGACTCCACATAAGAAAGTTGCCATTTCGAATGGTGGTTGGTCTTTGTCGCTATTTGAAATGGCGATAAGCATTGTTTTTGTAATTTCTTAATTAATGGTATATTTCTGTAATATTAATAAAATGGATTATTTTAAAACAGTTCGGACAATCTTCTTGTACTTGACAGGGAAAGAAGAAGAAACTGTGGCTGGATTTCCCACTGGCCCCCGGATTTGTGTGGTCAAGGTGAATGCCAGCTATCTTTCTGTGTTTTACATTAACATTTCTTCCTCTTTTTTATGACTTAAGCTCGGTTTGGCATTATAGTGGCTTTTCAAAAAACACTTCTTTTTATTTAGCAGTTAGTTGGAAGCACCTCTTTTTTTTTATCTTTAACAGCAAAATCCTACCAAAATTAGATTCCGCAGCAAAACAGAGCACATCAACCACAAATTGGCCCTTAAGACGATACCCCGTGTTATGGTTCGCCCTTGGTTTAGTCGGCTAGCAAAAGTACAATGTTAAGAAGGTTATATCTTTGTTTTTCCTCGCTCTTGTTTAGAAATATTTTAGCTAGAAATTGGAATTAATCTACCCTATTAATTCTCCTGACCCCTCGTTTTTGTTGGCACGAAAATGCTGAAACATGTGCTTGCGGCTTGACAAGTAACACTCATGACAATTTCATTGCATTGGTTACGTGGCAGTCCTTGAAATGGTAGGTGATCATGGGTTGCAATGCTGACACTCTTGTTTGCTTCAGGGGAATTGCTGTCGTCTCCGTCACATTTGCTTCCAGACGATACTACTCCTGTTCTCCATGTGATTTCCATACCGATTTTATTTGAAGTCGCTATTACTAGCAATTAGGTCACCTCAGTACTTGATGTTACGTATGCTTAGGCTTTTCCTGGGAGGTATGTGTGAACGAAAGACCGAATATGATAATAGAGAGTGAATGATGTCTTTTAATTTTTTTTCTAAGTATTTACAAATTATTCACTTCAACAACTACATAGCTATGAAGATTAGGATGAAAGATTACTACAAAAACTAATCGAGATACTAAAAACCCAAGAAAAATCAGCAAAATCGGAACTACCGCCATTGTAATTGTAGTACTACCGCTTGCTACAGTAACCATAGTACTACCACTACAGTAATCGTGATACTTCCGCTGCTACAGTAAAATCAAGGTGAATAGTATTTTCAGCACGGTTTCAAAAATGAAAATCGCGAGAACTTTTGATCCGTATATATAAATGATATGAAATTTTGTAGGGACCTTCTCTAGGATATCAAGGACTTATTCCAACAAACAATCATGAAAATCATGATCAAAGTTATAACCTTTTTTAATTTGTTGGAAGATTGCACCAAATCCGAGCCAAAACCTCAAACGGTGAATACAACTTGCTCATGGGTAGAAGATAGCCAACATGTCTCTAGATATATTCCCACATATCACAGCAAGCTAGAACACAGAAGAATGCCAGCCAAAAAGCCTCAGATCAAGAGATGAACCAAAAATGCCAAAGTCAAGCAAAACCGAATTTTCTTGTGAATTTTACTATCAAAGTGTCTAGATAGGAAGAAAAATATTTCTAAGGATTATCTCAATCTCTTATACGTTCTTGGTACAATAAGATCATAAGAGGGAAAGATGAGGGATCAAAACCAACCAAAAGTCAAGCACATCAATAAAAAATAAGGATTCGAGAGTTGCACAAAGATTGATGTATTGCTTACTTGAGAAGATAGGTTTTACAGCCACTCCACCAGAGAATAAAGAACACACAAGGCACTCACTCTCAAACCCTAACATTAGAGATGAGAGCATATGAGATGGGTTGGATGGTTAACCATACATGTCTCTATCCTAACCCCCTTTTATAGGTAAGCAACTAGCCACCTACATCTCTTAATGAATTCTATCTACTATTACAATGAGAGAAACCCGTTAACCCCATACACACGGGTTTTACTCTCACAAGTTCACTTATACACGTTTTTCAAAGCACATAAGTATGCATTCGCTAAATACTTAACTTTGATCCACATTGATTAAATCAGCTTCACCTTGACCTAAACAGCTCTCCAACGCATCGCCCATGCTTTACGGTTTTGATCCAAGATGGTTTCTGATATTTTGGTCCCCTTTCTTGACCTGGTCATCACCAACCACTACAAGCAATTGCTATGTTTGCCACGTGTAGGTGCACCACTAGCTTGCAACGCGTCGCCAAGTCTCTCCCATCTCGGTTCCATCAAACGTCGGCTCACTTAGCACGTGCAAGCTATATGACGTCTTCCTGCCGTTCGAACTCGTCTTCAACATTTCTCGCATTTCTCATGCCATGCTTGAGCTCATCGTCTCACTCGGCATCCTCGACTATTTTGGGTCTCAACTCCTCCATGAGCTTAGTCCCGATTCTCACCGTTGACCGCGATTGACTCCAAACGATCCTGCGCATTTAAAGATAAAGAAATCATTTTTAGACACAAATTCTTCGCAACTTGACCTACATTAGTTAAGACATGCATCATGCAATCTTAATCTATTGACTCAGGTCATCCCAACTTAATTCATGACTCAATTCCCCAAACCCCTATTTTTCTGGGAAGATCGGAAGTATCTCGCCTAACACGCTGCGGAACTACCGTCTCCCAAAATGGTACTTCCGCACGCTGAAAATCTCACCTGGAGCTCTCTAGAAAAACGCACCATAACTCAACCCGGTACTTCCGCCAAACGATATTACCGCATTATGCCTACGGTACTTTCATAAAAGCGGAACTACCATACTAATACCTACGATACTTCTAATTTTCCTGACACTTCCAGAAAATAACCCAAATCAAATACAATATTTGCAAAACCATTTCATCACTCCATAAAACTTATAATGGTTCATCATAACAGTATTCTAGATCTTCTCATATAGTTCTTTAGTGATATGCTAGAATCATGAACATTGCATTGGTCCTTGCAGACATGTTGTATGACTTGGGTTTCAACGGCTGCTGACACTGACAGCTGTCTCTGTTTCACACAAACACATTTTTCTTTTTCTTTTTAAGGAGTGGAGGCAGGAGATGAGCTCGTTTCGTTTCACACGGGTGTTACTGAACATATATAATCAGAAAAAAAAATGACCAAACACGCCGCACCCTTGCTTCGAACAATCGTAAGGGAAACTTGAAAGGCTCATTATTTCGTTCATCGTTTCAGCCAAAAGAAAACACAAACAGCTTGCTTGCGCCTTTATTTTTGTTCATTGAGAAACACACAAAGACCATGTCCTTTTGATCACGGTTAATAGTTTTTGCTGTGATTTGTAGCTCTGATAAATAATACCGACCGATAAAAACCGAAGCTGAAAGCCAGCTGAAAAGCGAAAAAGAACAAGGCCAAAATACAGAGGAAATTAAGTCTAAAATCAGGGAAAAGTTGACTTGAATGATATAAATCTGATCTTCATCTTGACGCGCAGCAAATATGTGGCCTTTCGAGTTTGCTGGAAGATTCAGTCGTCCTTGGTTGGGTAGGAGGCCATCTTGTTGATGCCGCAGAGGCCCTCGCCTTTGCCGGCGCCCCTCTTCATGCGGATGTAGCCCTTCTCGCCCCAGTGCGGGCCCCACGAGTTCTTGACGATGATGTAACCCTGGCCGTTGCTCGTCCCGTATCCGACGGCCGTCACGCCGTGATCCAGCTCCGCGCCGCACGGACCGTCAAACGCTCCCTGTGTGTGTGCATGGTTACGGTGAAGAAGCATTTTCAGTTGCAGTTTTGGTTTTCGATCGTATGGTTCTTTATCAGTAGGATTTGATGACAAAAGAAGAAGAAGAAGAAGAAGAAGAAGAAGAAGAAGAAGAAGAAGAAGAAGAAGAAGAAGATAGCATTTGATGTGATGCTGACCCCGCTGTAGAACTGGAAGTGCCTGCCTGACGCCTCGATGGCAACGCTCACCGGCTGGTGCGCCAGGGCCTTGAGCAGCCCCTGCCCGTCGTTCTCCGGCACGTCCTCGTAACCGCTGATCGTCACAACCTGCTCGCTCGACTGCAGAACCATTCATTTCAGCCCAAAGTTCGCGTCAGCTTAAGTTGAGATGCGGTCCTCTGATCAATGCACAGTGCATGTTCAGGGTTCAGAGAAAGTTGTGGTTTGTTGCGCGCTTACGCTCTTCTGATCGCAGGTGCCTTCCTCCATGAGGTAGGGGTATGCCTCCTCGGTGTGCAGACCGCCGCTGGAGGCGATGTAGGAGAAGGCATAGTCCATCATGCCGCCGTTGCAGCCGTTGTTGCCGTCGGTGCTGCAGTCGATCAGCTCCTGCTCCGACAGGGACGTCAGGTTCCCGCTCACGATCTGGTTTATGCCCTCCACTGCAGCCACCGTCGAGAACGCCCAGCAGCTACCTGCAAATTCACACACCATTAATTGCATCAAACTTTCACTGATGAAAGCAATTAAAATCAACGGCAATGTAAAGAACGATTATGTTGGATTGAATCTTAGCTTACCACACTGGCCCTGGTTCTTGACGTCGGTGACTGCACCCTTCTTCCTCCAATCCACAGACTCGGGCAGGTCGTTGACATCCTCGTACCTGAAGTTGGAGGAGAAGACCTCTGTGCTCCTCCTCGGCAGGTCGCCCTTGAGACCGAGGTACGTCGCCTTGAACTCGTCGTGCGTCAGGTCGGCGAACTCGTTCAGGCCAAGCCAGTAGCTGGTCACCTTCTTGTTGATCTCGTCGATGTGCTTCAGGTTGTCCTTGAACACCTCGAACCTCTCGAGCTTCTCCTCGAAGCTCGCATAAGCCTTCCGGTACTTTGCGAGCCACTTCTCGAAGAGCTCGATGATCCTGTCATGGGAGGACAGGTCTTCCTCGGAGTAACCCACAATGGAGAAGTCGCTGTTGCGAGCTACGCATGCGCCAACGTAGAGGAGGAGGAGAGCAAGGGAGAGCTTCAGGTGAGCAGAAGCCATGATCAGTGCTTACTGCTTAGTAGGAAGTAGAAGAGGTGAGCACTTGGAACTGTTGTTTGCAAGATGGAGGAGAGGATGCATGTATATATAGTAATTTGTTTGGGTAATGCTTCAAAGCAAAGGCAATGTAAAACATGCAGTGCCATTGAGTGGTTTCTGAATCATGCCGAAGCTTTAAGCTTTGGTCTGTGAGACTTTGCTTTCAAGCATGCTGGGTGCAGATCGAGAGAGCATCTGTTTGTTTAGCTGCAAAGTTCAGGGAAAATCTGAGTGCGTATGAACTTCACTGAAAGCAATCAAGCATGCATCTCAAGTCTGAACCGAAGAAAATTGTACATGGCACCGAACTGCAAACCTGATGGGTAAACTATCTGTGTCAATTGTCAAACCTTTCCATGCTAATGCTTCTTGCCTCTGCTGAACATGTTAAACAATGGCTTCTATATTTGTTCACCAGATTATTTCACTACAATAGTTATGCCTTCTCTTTCAAAAGAAAATGTTTTCTCTTGGACCACAGTTGCTACTTTCGGAGTAAAACAGGGGCATCAGACTCATCATATTGTGACATACTCATTTCTCTAGCAGACCATACAAAAAGTCAAAACAAACTAGTTGCAGGCAAATAGCCAAGATATTTTCTTTTGGCTTCTTTTAGTAGTACAAGAACATATTTCTTTGGTGTCTAATGGAGTACATACATTCCAACAAGCGTACGTGAGCTAACAAGTAGTAACTTATCCTAGGGAAATCTCTCCATGTGGCGTACATGTAGGCTTGGTCCATGTAGTAATCTCATATGATCTTGTTGTCAAGAGGCTCCAATCTTACAGACTGGAGACACATACTTCGATGAATGAGGCGGCCTTTGGCCGAATTCCACCTTTCAACTCCATGTTCTTGAATTCTAATATAATTCTGCCTTTCCTACTCTCTTGAACAATACCGTGTTGATGACACATGTATATAAAATAGTTATTTCAGTGAAGCTTCTATGTGGTTCCTCTATTTAGAGCTCTCATAACAAGTTCACACACAGTGTTCGCGAAAAATAATAAAATCACAGAACATAAGACGATGACTAACACATAAAAAGATGTACTGTATTCTCCTCAGAACTAACTATTTTAGAATTGCAATCTCAATGTATCAACACCACCAAATGCATTATCAAGTTAAGGTTCACACAGAGCCATGATAAATCACAATATTTTCTGATACTAAATAACTACCATACAAGAACATAATGAGTGAGACATCACGTTCAGTCTGTAACCATTCCACACAGCTATAAACCAAATGCAAATGTAGGTATCTTTGGAAGGAGTTTGAAACTCGAATCACGGTATAGGATGATCCTTCATGCTGGCTTCTCATAGCTGTTCTGGTCTCTGAACTCCGATATCTTACTTCTGATCATTTCTGCCACATGAGGCTGGACAAACATGTGCGTAGGGTCAAGCATGTGCACGATGAACCTCTCTGATGCGGGCATTGAAGCATTCAGATTAACAATGAACTGTGCCATCGGTACATCACTGAAATAAAAGGATTAACCAGTGGATTGTGTGAAACTACAAAGAGATGACAAAAGAAATTAAATGATGGGTCCAGTGGTGTTAGGAATTAGGAGCTTACCAGGAGATGAACAACCCCTTGATTGCATTAACCATCTTTTCTGTGCTCGCGGCAATAGAATATTACCTGATTGGCAAACAACACAACCATGTCAGTTGGAGTAACAACAGTACCGGAAACCTTCGCCAACCATGAGACATACATCATGTAAACCATGGTGTTCTAAAATCATAATATGTTGGTCCTTGACGCAGCAGAAAAAAAATGCAAGAATGAAGAGCCAAATGCCCAAAACTTTGCTCCTTATACCATGAGAGATCATGTGGTGTCACGGTGATAAGGGACCAAAACTAATCCAACTATGCCTACTGCTGCCACACTGGTATAACAGGACGTGAGCATGCAAACACAACAAGTTTCGAAAATACCAAAAATCTGAAACCATATGTGAGTATATAACTATTAAAAATTACACATAACACCAGTGTGATCAGTGATATGTCATTTTGATCAACTGTGACTCAGATGAAAACACATATAGCAAAACAATGGGTAGTTTCTTCTCTTTATTTTTCTGCACATGACTCCATTGATTAAAGAACAACAAAATAATCACATTCAGTCTACCAGGTTATTTATTTAGCAAATTAACAATTTTTAGTATGAGGAACATTCTGAAGAAGGAAAAATCAAAACAAGCTCAATAGCATGTTGAGATAAGCAGGGTTGCATTGGGTAGGGTAATCCAACTGAAGAATTCACAACATTACAGCATATAATCCATCAATCATAATTCAACGCAATACTACATCAGCAAGCGCAAGTCAGTATGAATCTTCCCAGTAGCTCCAGTAACTCCGCTTCATCTCTCTGCGTTGTTATCTTCCTTGTTCCAAAACATTTATACAGAAGTGCGTGTTGGTGTGTCCAACTCTAATTTTGCAGGAACAAATCGAAAGGGTTGAAGAAATCAATCAAACATGCGTACACTCACGAGTTTTAATTGAACTATAAATATGATTTTTTTTGCATGTCGGTTTAACATCACCATGGTTGCTGCAAATTTATACCAGTGCTGAAACATATCACATCTACAAGAACCCTTTTAGACTACATCACACCACATACTCCTAGATTGGAATCCAACCGGAGCTCATGGGGCGCACTAAGAAAGAACCCTTTTAGACTACATCACAACACCACAGATTCGAATCCAACCGGAGCTCATCGGCCGCTACGGACTAGATCAAACACAAGACGGTCCAACACACCGGAGAAGTAAACTAAGGAAAACGTCGGATTATCAAGCGAGATTGGAGTCGTTCTCACCACCTCTTGGCGAGCCACTCGTAGGCCTCGGCGACCCTCTCGGCCGCGGCTGCCTTGCCGCTTCGCTTGCCCCCACCTCGCCGGCGTCGCCACCCCACCCCGTTCGTCGTCCTCGCTCGTTTCCTCGTGTTTTTTCCTGATGCGAGTCGAAGTCGCCGGTGATTGGGCCGTCCTGTCGAGTGGGCTGTGCACGAACATCAAGGCCCATCAAAGTCAAAAAGAATCCAGCCACTAAAGAGAGAACAATCACCTTGCACTCGGGAGCCTAACATCGCCACTGAGTGGTGCGGACTGCACAGTCTAATGGTTTATGTTTGTAGTCGACGACTTTTGTTCCTAGCGCAGGTGGTTGTGCAAATGAACCAAATGTCGATAAATTACTATACGAACGAACTAAATACTGATAAGTTACTTTGAAAAGGCTGCTCCAATAAGCCTCTTTGAAAAAGCGACAGAAAAACCGTCCCATTTATTTATTCGGGAAAAACTATAAACTATAAGCTGAAAAAAAGAGACATAAATTATATCATAAGAATTCCTCATATATATGACCAATGGCAAAGTTATATCACATAAATTACACGGAAGCTAGAATACAAGACATGTATCTCTATATATAGGCTGTATGCAGATCATTGCCTAAACTCGAGCATACTGAGCCGGGAAGCAACCACACATGTAAATGCTGCCTACGCAATATACACGCATGCATACATGGGCATGCATAGGATATTAGTAATGTGTAGACCAGCTTTACATTAATTGCAATGTAAAGAAACTAATAAGGTCTTGCTGAGTCATACTAGCAGTATACACATACATATATATATACATGAGAGTGGGATGAGGACAAGGTTATCCAGTTGATTTGAACTGAGGCTGCAGGCGAGGCACCAGGTTGGCCACATGGGCAAATGGTAGTGGTGGTTGGAGTCCACCACAAGACCCCAGTCCGCTGATCCCGGGCACAAAACATATGGTAAGGGTAACAACTAGCTACATGAACTAGTACTAACAACTTCACACCCTTCCAAGATAGCTAGCTAAGCGTTCACCAGCATCAAACTTGATTGCAAGAGTCATATCTTGGATTACAAGCCTTGTATATGGACTTAAGGAGTAGTGCATATCTGTGATGCTTAGCATCTAATCTTTCTTCTTATAATATACTAATGCTGATTTTGCTTGATCCCATTCTGTTACATGATAAATTTTCCATATAATATTTTATAGAGAGAAAGTAACAAGTAGTTTATCTTGTTTGTGCCAGTCAATCGTATTTACGGAGTCCAAACCATATGGGCCCGATCAAAATGCCTTTTACGGATGGTTTTTTTGGCTACGCTGATGATTTTTTGGCTGAATTAAGCATTATAAAAGTTGTTAGCTTTTGACTAAGACATACAAATAAAAATTAAAGAAAAAAGAGGGAAAAAACCATTATATCTCTATGGGCAATGCAAAAGAAAGAGGAAAAAAAAGAGAAAAAACCATGTTAAAACAATACTACGAAAAGAGTCATTCTAGACGTCTCATCACAGACGATTCAACACAAACTATCAGTGATAAAGTTACCATAGATGATTTTATAAGATAGACCGTCCAAGTTCACCGTGATGGAAAGAACCGTCTGCGATGACCTATTTATCATAGACAGTTTTTATTACGAATCGCCTGTAATACATCACAGATGGTTCAGAAAAAACCATATGTGATATCTGTACTTATCACAGACAGTTTTTTCGAACCGTCATTGATGTATCATAGATGGTTCGAAACAAAAATCGTTTGTGATGATGTACTTATCACGGACGATTCTTTACCAAGAACTGTCTGTGATAATATTTCAACTTACCCTCTCTCGTCGAATTTGAATTTCCTACTCATCTCGATGGATTTGCTCTTTAAAATAAATGGCTTGGCTGTTCTTCACCTCATCTCCTCTTCTCTCTTCTCACTTCTCCTCCACTTCTCCGCGCCAAATTTTACCTTAAAAATAGAAGGCTTGGCCAATTATCTCCCCGAACTCCTCCGTCTCCATTTGTGATGCTATAGTTCACTGCATAAGGCATTCTTGTCATAAGAGTGTCTTGTGCAGTGTCACTGTCATAACACAACGGTGACGCTGCTGCCGCCAACCTCTCCTTCATAGCCGGTGATATATCCCCCACCTCTCCCCTCTTTTCCTTGATGCTTGGATATGAAATTACGAAATTGTTGGATGGCTGGAGTTTTGGCCATGTAAATCTTGTCTCTATAAATTTGCATTGCCGATGATATATCTCCCACCACTTTACTCTGAGAACTTGTATTTTACTTTCTCAGCTCCCTAAACTTGTCTTCGTTTGCACCATATGTCGTTTCCTCCATTTGCTAACAAAATTTGGTGATGTGACGCACATGACTACTAACAGACTAGGCGCATACGACCACGAGCTTACGACCACGGACCTACGACCACGGCATATGACCATGGCATACAACCATCTGTATTCTCTAATTGCGTTGTTTTACAACACAATTAGAGAATATTGATGAACTAAAGGAGGCCTATTTATGAAGACGCGAGAACGCAATCACAGATAGTTCTTAACTAAAACCGTCTATGCTGTAACTTATCACAGACGGTTCAAGAGCTGTCTGTGATAATCACTTGTTATCACAGACACTTATATTCAAACGGGTCAGAAATCATCTGTGATGATGGTTTTGAACCATCTATGATGACCCTTTCTGTGGTAGTGAAAAGCTAAAAAGCCATTTTGAACAGATCTAAAATGGGCAATTTGGCCAAACTACTGTAACCTCTGAAACTTGAGAGGAGAAGGGATTAGTAAAACATAGGGTCTCACTGGTGTGTTAGGAAGCTGTGTAGGAATAGTTCATATCAAGTGTTGGTTTGAAAGATTGTAGGAAAAATTACTACTGCAGAAAGCCTAATACTAGACGCCACATCACAAACAGTTTTTCAAAATCGTCAGTATTAAATACAAGCACATATAGTTTTAGTTTATAGACTTTCTGTGTTGCTGCCAATGATAAAAACCAACTATGAAGAGGTAATATCACAGACGGTTCATAGTGAAAACTATCTGTGAAGTATCACAGACGATTATTAACAAGAACCATCGTGGTATGTGGTACAGTTATTAACAAGAAGCGTCTATGATATTACCATATGTCACATATGGTTTTTTGTCTGAACCGTCTGTGATACTTCATAAACAGTTTGTATTACAAACCATATGTGATAATTAAGTCATCACAGATAGTTTTTATTAAAAACCATCAGTGATAATTCCACTATATTAATTATGCATAGACCCGTCGACCCTACGTCTTAAATTCCAAATCTAGGCTACTGCTTTGAGCTGGAGGTGGGGCTTTGAGGTAGTCATTTGGTGAAAGGAGACTATTTGGTAAGAGTAATTTTAGATGCATTCATTTCTGAACTACCTATAGTTAGTAATTTGTTCTTAATTGCATTATACTTTAGATCTATAGCTTTTAGTGAAAGAGGAATTGAAGATGGTTTAGATCGAGCTAGCTTAATGTAGAAAGAAGATTATTTACATCTAGTATGGTTTAGGGTTTTGTCAATTCATAGTCTATTTCTACTTAATTCAATTCAATTAATTATTTTGGCTACATGTAGCTATTTTCTTACAAAACATGTGCAAAATCATTCATACTGTTATATGTGTAACATAGGACTGAAGCTGGTTGTACGCTAGGAACCATGTGAGTGAAGAGTACATTAATATCATGTCTGCTTTTACAAGAGCCGCTGAGAAGGATGTGTTGAATCAGGGGTAGAATATATGTACTGTCTATGTATTGATTGCGAGAACCTAAAGATGTTTCAGAATCGAGCACATATTGAAGCACACTTGATTTGAAGGGGTTTAAAAAAGGGGTATGCACGTTGGACTAGTCATGGTGAAGAGTAGTGTTGTGGTTACGGACCAAACAGAGAGAGAGTATGGTAGTGGAGAGTTAGGTGAGTAATGGCTTAGGGTTTTCCCCATGGCCTGTATGGGTATATATATCCTCATGGGGAGTGTTTTTACAGTGATACCATTACATCTGAACATCCTCCTCAGGGGCACTTTCGTCATTATACATGTCCCATTTCGGGCCTTACAACCTCCTAACAGGCCCGCTGGGCTTAGGTGGGGGGCCACCCCTACAACAAGTAGATTACACATGAAGGTAGCAATAATGACATAGCCAACGAAGTCAATGATATACCACCGGATGATGTCGATTATGGTTCTAATTTGGATAGGCTGCATGATGACAATCTAGATCAGATGTTTCGTGATGCAGAAGGGAACTGCGATGAGAGAGAGTATGTTAAATTCCGGGGCTTAATGGAGGACTCAGAGAAACCTTTGTTCATGTACAGCAAGTCAAAGTGCACGAGGTTGTCAGCCGTGCTTGAACTGCTAAAATTGAAGGCAAGCAACCGTTGGTCTGACAAGAGTTTCACGGCACTGTTAGGTTTTTTAGCGGACATACTTTCAGAGATAAATGAGTTGCCCAAAACCACCTACAAAGACAAGAAGGTTCGTTGTCTATTGAGAATGGAAGTAAAAGGAATACATGTATGTCTGAACGATTGTATCCTCTACCATAAAGAGTATGCAAATATGCATGTATATCTGATGTGCAACGCCTCCCAATACAAGCGTATGAAACAATCAGATGACGGTAAGGGAATAGAGGTGAAGAGAGGACCTCCTGTTAAGGTGGTATGGTATCTTCCTATAATTTTCCATTTGAAGCGGTTTTTTGCGAATCTAAAGGAGGAAAAATTGCTTTGTTGGCACTCAGAGGAGCGTAAGAATGATGAAATGCTAAGATACCTTTCTGATTCTGCCGAATGGAGAAACATCGATAGAAGGTTTGCAGATTTCGGTGCAGAACTGAGGAATATAAGGTTCAATTGAGTACAGATGGAATGAATCATTTTCGTAACATGAGTAGCCGACATAGCACTTGGCCCATGACTCTCTACAGCTACAACATTCCTCCTTTGTTGTATATGAAGTGGAAGTATATTTTGTTGTCGATACTTATCCAAGGGACGAAGCAACCTGAAAATGATATTGATGTGTACTTAGCACCGTTGGTGGAAGATCAAAAAATACTGTGGATCGAATGGGTACAGGTATGGGACACGTACAAATGAGAGAACTTCACTTTATACTCCTTGTTGTTCTGTACCATAAATGATTATCCTGCCCTTACTAACCTGTCAAGCAAGAGTACAAAAGGGGCCAAAGTATGTACTCACTGATTAGATGATACCGAGAGTATGTGGCTGAATCACTCACGTAAAATCATGTACATACATCATCGTAGGTTCCTTTGGAGGGCTCATCCATACCTTAGGATGAAGAAATAATTCGATGGAGAGAAGGAGGACAGTTTAGCTCTAAGGCATTTAAGTGGAAAAGTGGTCTATGATATAGTTAAGGATTTAGATGTTGTGCTCAAAAAAGGACTTAAATCGATGACCCGTGAGAAGAATGGCTGGAAGAAGAGATCCATATTTTGGTACTTACCTTATTGGGAGCACCTAAAAGTTTGCCACTACATCGACGTCATATACGTAGAGAACAATATATGTGACAGCTTGATTGGTCTCTTACTAAATATTCATGTCAAAACAAAGAATGGTGTCAATACACGGCTTGACTTAGTTGATATGGGCATTAGGCCTAAATTAGTGCCGACAAAGATCGATAAAGGACGAACTTACCTTCCCGCTGCTTGTTACACTCTATCCAAGGCTAAGAGAACTGAACTGTGCCAGTGCTTGCATGGTGTGAAAGTTCTGTCTGGTTACTCCACCAATATGAAGAAACTTGTTTCGATGGAAGATTTGAAGTTAGTTGGCACAAAGTCTTATGATTGTCACGTGCTAATGACATGGATGTTTTCTAATGCAATTAGAAGTATTTTGCCGATCATGGTCTGAGAGACAATCATGAGGTTGTGTTATATCTTTAACACAATTTCTCAAAAGGTCATCAATCCCGAAGGACCAGATGCTCTACAGGACGAGGTGGTGACGACTCTACATCATCTTGAGATGTATTTTTCTCCATCGTTTTTGATATCATGGTCTGTCTCATTGTTCACATTGTGTCAAATATAAAAATGTGCGAGCTTGTGTTTCTACGTAGCATGTACCCGTTTGAGAGGTTAATGGGAATTCTCAAGTTCTATGTACGGAATCGATCTTGGTCAGAGGGTAGTATCGTCGAAGGTTATACAACCGAAGAGGTCATTGAGTTCTGTGTCGATTACATGACTCAGGTCAAACCGATGGGTGTGCCTCAATCTTGCCATGAGGGGAGGCTCAAGGGTATCGAGACCATCAGAAGGAAAACAATTACTCTAGATATGGATTCGTATGCTCAAGCCCATTTCACAGTTTTGCAACACATGACTGAAGTGTCCCTATATATCGACCATCACAAGGACGTGATTCAGCAATAGAATCCAAAGCAACTGAATGTTTGGATCACGAGACAACACAACAGTCGGTTCAACCAATGGTTGAAGGAGCGACTTGCTAGGAGTTCGTCAAGTGATATGCTAACATGGTTTGCAAAAGGGCCAACATTTACAGTTGTGACATGGTAAGGATATGACATTAATAGATACACATTCTATACGCAGACTCAGGATGTAAAGAGTACTAACCAGAACAGCAATATTCACATAGATATGTTCAGTACTGATGGGTTGAGAAACTCCTACTATGGGTTCATATTGGAGATTTGTGAGCTTGACTATGTGCTTTTCAAGATCCTCTTGTTTCGGTGTCGTTGGATCCATCTCCCACAGGTGAAGGTCCATAAGTATGGTGTCACTACCGTTGACCTGAAATATGTCGAATACAAAGACGAACCATTTGTACTCGCTAACCAAATTGTTCAAGTTTTTTATATAACTAACCAGGCAAATAAGAAGCGCATGTTCTTCATGGAAAAAGGATTGTCGAAGTTGAGAATGTAGTGGATGAGGAAGAATACAATCAATTTGATGAGTTACGTCCTTTCGAAAACGACATAAGGTTCGAGGAAAAACAATGTGACAAAACTAGCTACATACACGTTGATCATCATGAAGAGCTAATGTTTAAAGGAAATAAGCAAGTGGAATGATAAATGAAATGTTTATGTGCCATATGTTCCGTATTTCCATTTATATATGTGTATGATAATATGTGATATATATGTGAATTTACATATATGTATATAAGAATGTGTGATATATATGTGAATTTGCATTATGTATATGAGAATGTGTGATACATATGTGGATGTGAGTGGGGATCATCACAGATGGTTTTAGAATATTTATAATCACATATGGTTCTAAATTAAACCATCTATGATATTTTATTATTACAGACGGTTTTTATTTAGAATCGTCTATGATGATAACTATCACAGAAGGTTCTAAAATAGAACCGTTTGTGATTATTCCCCTATATGTATTACGCACTAGCGTTTTCTCCACTATACTAACACTATACCTGAGCCCCCACTTAATGTTGTCGCCTCTCTCGAGCCCGTCGTTGCCTCCCCCAACTCCGGCAGCCCTCCTCCTTCCCCGAGCATGCCGCCTCCCCCGAGCCCGTCGCCACCTCCCCCGACTCCGGCTACCCTCCTCCCCTACGCCCGATAATCTCCTCCATCTCCAAGCATGCTACCTCCCCTGAGCACGCCGCCTCCCATGAGCACTTCTCCTCCATCGAGCACGCTGCCTCCCCTAAGCACGCCGCCTCCCATGAGCACTTCTCCTCCATCGAGCACGCTGCCTCCCCTGAGCACGCCACCTCTCCGAGCCACACAGTGAGATTTACTTTATGTTCTTGATTTCTCTGTGAGATCTGATTGTGCATTAGTTAGCCATGCTAGTTTCTCTGTTCGTTATCACTGAAATCTGATTGTCGACTGGCACTGGGAGAACTATTGCATGATAGATTATGGGTTTTTGATTGCTCAACGAGGAAATTTGTCAAGATTGAAATTTTAGTGATAATTTAGGATTATTCTGCTAGTTTGAATTCACATTTGCTAGTTGTATACTTCTGTGAGATGTAGTCGGTAGCTTTGTCAATAGCTAGTCTTTAGTCTCCTGCTCAGTATTGCTTACTGCTGTCCTTTGGCTTTGTCAAATATATGTTGGTTCTGCTGTAGCACATATATGTTACTTGTTTCTAATTTCTACCAAAATTTGTTTATTCTGCATGCTCTTAACATTGATACTACACTGGGGTAATATTCAATTAGACAATCTAGCAGAATTTTTGGGGAATTGTCACTGTGATCATTGAAATATTGATAAGAGTGGAAGAAGGCCAAGTTTCGAACTTGTGCAACTCCTCACCTAAGAAAAAAAAACACACTTCTTAATCTGTGCATTATGCAGATTTTCAATGCCTACTTTTATGTACTATTTAGCATATTGTTGTATGTTAATGACCTAAATAGTTTATCTGTTTCGAGAGATAATACATATATATGTATGTTATTTTCATATTGCAGTGTTTATGCTTTACTGTGCTTGATTATAATTGGAAATAATATGAAAATATTGTTGAAACCGCTTTTCATATTGCTCAAAGGGTTGCTTTTATTTTTATTTTTCCTTTAAAGGATAGGCTTTGAGCACAACAACACTAAAACTCCATGACGCATATATAGTTACCTATATAGCTTTTAACAAAAGTTAGACTTGTTGTTAGCCTATTTTTCTAATAATTCTAGTTTACATGGCACATTGATTTTTGAAACATATTCTAAATTCACCAAGAATTGGCTCAAGAAGACCACTAGAATTGCTCACTTCTATAATCTTTTGAACATGTCGTCCACTCATTCTTTGACATTGTCGTCGAATGCATGTGATGCACTGTCCTCTGGAAAATCCCAAAAAAGAAGAGGACTATCGAAAAGACCCTAGGGCCGATTTACCATCACGGATGTCGATGCGACTGGGACACCTCTCAATCCTCGCTGAGCAATGTCTGCATTTTGAAGAATAATCAGAATAGTTGCACGAGAACAGATTGAGATCACATTTGATTCTTGGAGGAACATGACCAAAGTTCAGAAAAGTAAGCTGGTGACAGAAGTTTTTCGATCGTTCGAGATCCCGGAAGAGCACAAGACCTCCGTGCAATGACATGCATTGCTAGCGGTGTGCAAAGCATAGAAGAACTTCAAGAGCCTACTTGTCAAGTAATACATAGAGAAGGATCTGATGCCCTTCTACAAGTATCCATTCCTGGAACCGCAATGGCAAGAGTTTGTGGCGGTGAAGACAACAGATAATTTTAGGAGTGAAAGTGTGGCCACAAGGCCCTTCAGGCAAAAAACATGCACCCCATAGACTCAGCACCACTGGGTATACGGGTAAAATTCCACAATGGAAGAAAGAGGACGAGCAGGCAATCCTGCAGGACACCTCCCTGCCAGTTGTCGGGATCCCTAGTGAGCGTGCCCAAAACTGGATAAGAGTGAGGTCATCTATCTTGTTGTTGAGGGTCATCTCCTCTCAAAACCCAATAGACGAGGAAGTGTCCCACCGCCTAGCAAGGTATCAAACTACTTAGTTTGTAATTATTCCATAACTTCATAGAAAGTGAAATGACATGTCGAGCTCTTACAGAAAATGCTGAGTATAGAATCTTCCAAAGGCTCATTCTGGGCTCTTAGGGAGAGAGACATACTCTCCATGGCCCTGGGAAATAAGGAGCACACAGGTCGCATGAGAGGCCATGGTCTTTATGTTCATTGGAAACATAGTTTCTCACATGACTCCGAAACGTACTAAAGTAGGAAGAAAGCCAAAGTCAAGTGCGAGGCACAGCTATGAGAGGACATTATGGCATCCCTTAGAGATGAGATACAAAGGTATGTTATAGATTAGATGGAAAGATATGGCATCCCTTCAAATTAGTAGGAAGCCCTAGGTTTTGCAAAAGTGAATGTGGACAGTGTTCATGCCAATTTCAAGGTCGTCCCATTGCAGATACCCCCAAACAATGAGGTCGTGACTCTAGGGCAAGCCATTTGAATATTCATTCAGTGGCCCAAGAGGGACATCTACCTAGAGGTTCATGCACAGATGCCAAGTCCACTCAAGCTATCTACACCAGTACCAAGTCCACAGGAGCTATCTGCACCGGTTTCAATTCCATAGGGACAATCCGCACTAAAGCTACCTGCACCAGTGCCAAGTCCATAGGGGTTATCCGCACTGGAGCTACCTGCACAGACGTAACAAAGGCACTGGAGGCTCACCGTGACAAGGAATTCATACTTATACCCTACAACCAGGGTAAGTGCTGCACTAGTGGCTATACTTGTTGATTATACTTTATAAGCAACACTAACTTAGCTTTAATGGCCATGACATACCTATGTAGGTTCTACTTGATTCTAATTGTAATTATACCAAAATGGAACAAGGTAGTATACCTTGATTCCCTAAAGAAGAACAAAACTAACTACACAGTTGTCCAATAATTAATCGACAAGTAAACACATTTTCTCCATTGATAACTCTATTGTAGTCTTTCCTTCCTTGTGCGCGTACTTCTTATTGTCTAAAGTCATAAAAGAAAATAGGGAGTTCCACAATATAGAATGAATTTCACTAGGATAAAATTGAGCGTAATTGTTCATGTGTGCATTTGTTCATGGATGGATAATTTATTTTATTTCGGTTAATTGATTTGGGAAATGGATGTTCTTATTTCTGAAATGAATTAATATGAATTGGATGTATAAATACTGTATTGATCTGCTTGTTTCAAAGGGTATGGCTAGCATTTTATGAGGCTATCGAACTAACAAAAATAGATTTATAAATAAATAAGAATATCACAGACGGTTATTAACTCATAATCATTTATGATAGTCAACTATCACAGATGGTTTCTACTACAAACCATCTGTGATAGTGACATATCACAGATAGTTTGTAGTTGAAACCGTTTGTGATATATCAGCTATCACATACAATTTCTAATGCCAACTATTTGTGATAATCAACTACCACAGACAATTTTTAGTCTGTGAAAGTTTGCATCACAGATGATTTGAAAGCTGTCTGTGATGCCCTCATATCATTACTGATCCATAAACTCAGACGGCTCACGAAACCATCTATGATGATGTTTTTGAATCGTCTGTACTGACCTTTTCTGCAGTAGTGAATGGTAATAGTTTTTAACATGGCAACATAAATGAAACAAACGAATTATATGCAAAAAAAATGTTACCACCTCATCACATTCTATTGAAAAGTTGCTATCTTTGGAAAGAGCTTCTTTCCAAACATTGTTTGATTGGAACTTTAGTCCTGTATTTATTTTGAGCTGTCCCATGTAGGGAATATTGCGTTTATGGGTGTAGCTTGAGCTATATTTTACGCATGCCTGCCACATTCTTGAAGAAAACATATAGATTTGATTAGATTATGATTTGCACAATGACAATTAAAGTCATCCTCTAGAATCACTACAATAAAAATGTGAAAATAAAAGGCTTCCCATTATCTAAAATTATACTGCATAAATACTTTGAAGACAAGTGGCACCAATCAGAATATAATCTTTTTAAACAAAGTCTTGATTGGCACCAGCTATCCAACGGATGCCAGCTACTAGCAAGGGAACAAAATGTATGGAGTTTGTTTATCCCCATTTTCCTCCATTGTTTTCCTGTCACACTCTAACATACTTTCTTATGCGCAGTAGCCCCCAAATAGAATCAGAGTTTGTGATATATGGCACAAGTATGCACGATATCAAAAATGAAGAACATGAATCTCATAAAGAACCAAAATAACAACGTTAAAGCAATCATGATGAGAGAGAAAAGATTTAGTAAAACCGGCCACAAATTTCTTAATACAACCTCAAAAGAGTACAAGGGATTGTCACTCTCTCACAACCCTCTCAAATCTTTTAGGACCATTGGATCCATACCCTATATAAGAATCTAGTATTGAAGAATAACCTAACCTCTAATCCTCTTGTGCACTTCTATCTTTGGATAAGTGGCTTCTTTGTTTTGTTACTTGGTTGCTTAGGTTCTCCATAACCACCCCTTATGGCTAGGGGTGAAAACGGACAGGATAGTTTCCAACCGATCTGGACAATTTTCGAATATGGAATGTTTTGGCTTGATTTTTTTCGGATAGCCTCGAATCGGATTTTTTGTTGGAAATGAATACAAATACAGTAGCACACTATTCATCGAATATGAATAAGGACTTGGACTATCCGAAGATTAGAAAATTTGGATATCCAACCCACTGGCCATAACTAAGCCCATAGCCGCTAGCCCACTACTAGTCACTTAGTCAGGACTCCCTACCCTCCCTTTTCCAAAAGGTCAACTCATCCATCCCCTCCATTCCCCCGATCCCCAAAATCCCAAACCCAAAAAATCAAAATGGGCAATGGCAACCCAAAAGCTGACCGTATGGCAAAGAAGGGACTTGCGGAATGGCTCATGTAGGGCAATGCCACAGATGAGATCATGCATGAGCTCAAGGTGCATGACATGGATGGCCTATAGAGTGTGCAACTCACCCCAGAGCACCGCATGGCTGTTGAGGAGGTACACTATCTTCTTCTCTTGTTTACAACTTGAAATATGACTCATTAGGAACAAATCCAGTGACAGAATTGTGCAACCTATGACAATGAATTGTTGAAAAACTAAGCTACCGATGACATCCTTGACCATGTGGTGCATCGATGTCCAAGTCATCATGATGTGTTTGTTGGAATTTGGGTTGTGCAGGAGGCAAGGAGGATCAGGTGCCAGCATCTTAAACGCCATTGCCAACGGTATGATGAAAATACTTATGCTTATTCAAATTTCATGAATATTTTGACAAGATAAACTATTTATGTGTTTTCATTGATTTTGGATGAATAGTTTAAGGGGGTTTATGTTTCGATAAATATTCGTGATCATATTTGTTTTGATTCATATTCACTCTATATCTGTATTTGAGATTATTTGTATTTGTATTCATATCCGAGGTATCTGTATTTGTATCTGTATCCAAGAAAAATATGAAAAAAAATGATAGAAGCAATATACGTCCATATTCGATCCATTTGCATCCCTACTTGTGGCTTTATATAGCCCCCTTAGCCCTCCTTCAAAGTGGAGTAAGAATCTTAATGCTAGTAGGATTCATTTAGGACTCTTTATAGTACCTTTTTTAAATCCTAAAAGATTACGCTACATCTCATTCTTTTCAGCTTATGGCTTACGGCTTCCCACAAATAAACAAACAGAACGCTTCTCTGCCGTCTTTCGAAGTGACTTATCGACATTTGGTTCATTTGCACAAGTTCTCATGGTAGGGCTAAAAGCCATAAACTGTAGCCATAAGTCATATTGTACAATTTTTCCATGATGGAATCTTACAACCTTTTAGCATCTCACCAACACCCATATGGTATGGGGATACATAGCTATAAAGGAATAAAATACAACCTCAATTTTTTTCATGACAGACACAGCCTAAGCACAATCTTACAATGCATTACTGAAAATTTGTTTTTTTGACATGACCAAGTCGTAGTATTTTTTTAGTAGAGCCCACGTATCAGTCGAACAGTCAAAATACAGGTCTCCTTTTGAACATGACAATTTTGTTAGAATCCTAAGGAGCATAAATTGTGTTTGAGGATGTGCATAGAGGTTTCAATATGTTACTCCTATATTTCATAGAAGAGAAGAGAAAAGAGGTGAGAGACATCACTTAGGATTAGATGTGGGACTTGGGTCGTGCCAGCACAGCACAACTTCGGGCTAGGCCGGCTCGGCATGGCCACCCTGCTATGCTATGCCGACCCGCCTCACCTTAGTTGAGGCCCAGGAACTGCCCAAAGCACAATAGGCCATTGCCGTGCCGTGCTAGCCCTGGCCCAGCCTTACATAACTATAGATGATGGAGGCAATGACGACAATGGTGGCGGTGACCGTCATCTTTATTCCTCTCATACTGCCTCATTACAAACCTCGTTCAAATTGAATTAATTGCGTAAAAACATGGACACGTAAACTTTTTCAAGACTTTTCTTTTTAAGCTTGTATGAATAATGTTATGTTGCTCTGTTTTTTATTGGTTGATGCCTTGATGGAACATATACATCTACAGGATAAGCAGTTGAGGTCTCATCCTCAGAAGAACATTGAGTCTGAAATTTTGCACGAACATATTAAGAAAGAGAGGGAAGCAGCACAGACTAGAAAACAACCACATTATGTGAAGAATTGTTTGTTCCCCAATCCCACCCCTCCTCCCCTCACTATGTGTCTATCTACAAATCTAAAGGTTACTTTCATTTTCTTGATCAGCTGAAATTCATGAAAGGTAGTTGATAAATAAGTACAATGAGATCAAGGTAACATGCACAGGATTCATGACTGCTAATTTTACACACTTAAGGAATATGGACATTTCCCGCCTTCCACTTCAATTTATGACTACGATTGAATGTTTGCAAAAGGAACGATTGATTGGAGTGTATACTTCATTGCTTCTTGGGACTCTTTTTCTGAATTCTATTATGGAATTCTCTAAATTTTATTAGAAGCTTATGCACAACCATCAGGACCTCTGAAGATTATCGAAACTATTAACTCTTAAACTAATATTGTGTCATTGCTAAGATGGGAATAACTACCATTATCGTCTTACCAGCTAGAACTGTCGATATTGTTTTTGATGAACAAGACATCTTGAGTTGTCCCTGGTCAAACTAAATTAAAATTTAAATCATTAAATTGAATTGTTTGAAAGGTTGCATTAAAATTTAATTATTTTGATTTATTGTTTTCGCATGCATTCAAAATTATGTCATCATACATTCATATGCTCACTGCCCTTTCCTCTGGTTTAACTGACTTGCCATGCTGATGGCTCTGGTAGCTAGCTTACCACAGGTGGTGCCACCACGGCCACCCCAACTCACCTCTCCAGTTCCTCAACATGCACCATCACCCTCAACATTGCGCCTCCATGCTCCACTACGGTGGCTCATCAACGAGACGCAATCGAAGTTGACCTCTGTCTATGCTGGTGAGATGTGCATTCATTAATAGTGACAGTTTAACTTCTTTGGATTCCAACTTCTCATGGTTTAGATGTGACCCAGGTTGGATAATTCCTCCTCCTTTTTATATTTTCTCCAAGCCTTTCTTTTTATTTTCTTCCTTTTCCTTTCCTTTTCTCTCTCTCTCTCTCTCTCTCTCTCTCTCTTTATTTTCTCTTCCTACCTATTCCTTAGGCTGCCTCCTAGCTGAGATGAGGCCCACGGTTGAGCCGAAGCCTAGCCTCCTCCTTTTATCTTCTTCCTCCTCCATAGAGATGCCATTCCCTATCTCCTCCATCCCCTCTTCTCTTGCTTTCTCTCCCCAAATCCCCTCATAGGCAACATCTCTCTCCTCTTGATCCCACTTGGGGATACGACGGGCCACTACACCGATGGCTCTATTGGCTAGGCCGCGGTAGCACCGTTGCAGCCAGTCTGATTCACCTTTGTGGCTCCTTAGTGCATGTCATCACCCCAACACTGCTTCTCCACGCTCCATCGCCATGGCTTGCAAGACGCCGTTGTCACCTTCCAACTACCCTAGCCACACTCGTATGCACTCAGGTGTGCTCCTATTCTACTATAACTACTTATTCTTACCTCCTCTTCCAATCCCACTCAGGTTAAGGTAATTCGCCGTGCCAGTAGCTCCGACTGCGCCAAACTTGTCCTTTGCCACTGGTTCGCTCCCCATATGGGCCCCCTCTCACATGACCGTTGCTGTACAGCTATCCTCTGTGCCTTGCTGCGGCAGCTCACTGGCGAGATGCAACTGAAACCAACCTCCGCTATCGTACATTGCCTTCCTGTCCTCCAGTGCTTGCCTCTTTGCCGTCTGGGTGCTCCCCTCCATACCGCCATGGCCAAGCCGTGGATCGTTGCCGCGATGGACATGTCAGCATGGCTGTGGCCACCACAGTGCAGTGGTGCTATCGCCGAGCCGTTAGCAAGGTGCGTCGTGGCCTTTACACCTCATCAAATTCGCTAGTGAGCTTGCTCCTTCCCTTCTACTGCTACTTCTACCTCTAAAGCCCCACTGTTAGTGGTGAATCAATTTGTAATGTGTGTGTTGAAGATATGAATCCCTCCCCTATTTATAGTCGAATTGGCTCCTCTCTTTATCTCATGGATTAAGCATCATTCCCGTCTATAGCCAGTGTCATCGATGGCCTACTCGCCGACATGCAAGCTCTGCGAGGCATGGTGTTGGTTCCGTGCCCACCTTGCTCCTCTCCACCCGCCATTTAGAGCCATGCCAGCCGGAGCAGCAGCATGCAAGCACTAGTTGCGATCATGCCGAGTGGCGGTAGTGGTGAAGTGGGGGAGGTGGTGAGGCGGTGGCCGCCATGCTTGCTGTGCTGAGCTGACCCAGGCCGTCCCACTCGATGGGCCGGTTTTCCAGGCCCAAGCCGGCCCTCCATTTGTGCCGTGCTTAGGCCTCAAGCTGGCCCAGAAAAATAAAGCCCCGACTCCCACCTCTACTTAGGATACCCTAGATGAATAATGTGAATAGGCAAATAATAAACTAAAATCAATTAATTGGTGGGCCAGGAAGATTAGGGTAGTGGATCCAATCTCCTACCTTTTGCGGTGGCCATTTTTTCCCTTACCAGTCAGTCTGAGTCAATCCACAGCTGCTACTACACCACACCGCTGGAACCCACACACACGCTCTCTCTCTCTCATCTTCCCATGTGCCTCCCACCCAACACATTGCATTTGCAGTGTACCTATTTTTCTCTCTTTTTCATGCTAATAAGCAGGTAATCTCTCTCCGTATCTCAATGATACGCTCAACAAATTACAGTGTTACACATGATGTACATAACTATATGTTGCTATCTCACAGAAAGTCAACATTTTGGTTTTGTTTTTTTGGTTTTTTATTATTTTTAGCTTTAGTTTTTTCGAAAGTCGAAATAAACGGATCGACTTCTTAAAGCCATTTCTCTAAATAATTTTTCTAACCTAAACCGTGTACATCATTTATATCGGTGTATCTATTATTTCGAAAAACACTGACAAAAACCATCAGTCACAGCCTAAAAGAACAGAGCACTTATCTAATAGGAGCTGATCAATTGTTTTTTTCCTTATGAGAACAGTTCATAAATGTGAATCAGAATTTTGACTCGTACTCGATCTCTACATGTATGAGATACACAATTGATCTCCTCTTGGAACTCCCGATGAAGATCAGTACTAATTGTGATCTCTCTCATTGAGCTGAGCAATGCAAGAGGAATGAGAATAACACTGGTAGAGTGGTAGTTACAATGGTTTTAGGGAGAATTATATTCAATTATATCTTCTCCAAAAAGAATTACAAAATCGAAAAAAAATCTTACTCAACTTAGTTCACAATTTTTGACAATCTCAACGTGGTATCAGGCCCGGCGGCCAGCTCACTCGAGCCTCCACGCGTAGAGGTACAAACAGAAGCCGCTCGCCCCCGCGGCCACCGCCCCGTCCAGCAGGCCGGCGGGCGCCGACGCGCTGGCGAGGACGATCGGCCGGAAGATGAAGAGAGCGGGGCGCGTGCCGGCGCTGAAGAGCCAGCCGTGCACATCCCAGTAGACCTCCACCTTGGCCCGGCTGAAGGTCACCGACTGGTTGCCCCGGAACTTCCACTGCAGATGCTTCACCTGCACCGCCTCCTCGCCGTCGATCCCGATCGTCATCTCCATGTCCGCGTCGCCGCCCTCGCCGCTGCCGCCGCACTCGATGGCGATGTCGTGCACGTCGCCCTGGTCGTGGAACCGTGCCTTGGCTGCGAACCGCCGCTTCCCGAACACGTGCTCCCGCCGCGCCACGGGCACGGCCTCCGCCGCCGCGGGCGCGCAAGGAGCCGCGCGCCGGAGCGCGTCCTTGCGCATGTCGCCGAGGACCAGCACCACCTCGCTGGCAGCCTCCACGACGACGTAGTACCCGGCCCGCGGCTCGGGGAGCCCGGCGCTGAACCGCGCGCGGCAGAGGTCCCACAGCACGCGCACCGTCGCCGGGGTGGACGACGCGCCTCCACCGAGCTCCACGCGGCGCGACCCCGCCCGCCGCCAGAATTGCCACGGCCGGAGGTCCACCCTGCACTCCGCGGCGGCGCCGTCCGCGCCGGAGATGGAGACGGCGAAGGCGTGCGAGAGGAGGTCGCGGGACCAGGACACGGTGACGACCCGCGAGTGGCCTGCGATCTTGGCGAGGTACACCGACGCGGTAACCGCCTTGCCGGGCTTGTGGCCGTTGACCGGGATGTCGTCGACAGCGATGTCGCACGATGGCACCGGCTGGTCGCCGCTCCTCTGTTTCATGTGGGGCACGTGGGACTCCTGCATGGCTACAGTCTGCAGCTGCGACGCGTCATGTGTTGCTCGATCGAGCTCGGAGCTCAGCGTCGGAGCTGAGAGAGAGAGAGAGAGAGAGAGAGAGAGAGAGAGAGAGAGGAGGGCGCCGGGGAGAAGAAGCGAGGGATATATAGTGAGGAGTATAGTGGAGTGGTGGTTGCGGGAAATTTTGTATAATAGAATGGAAATATGGAATGCAATGCAATGATAGGGTGGGTGAGTGATGAGCTTTCTTTCAGTTCAGCGATGTGGTACTAATGTGCGTGTGTTCCGGGGGATCAGCTGGCTGGGGACAGCCGATCGAATGCATGCATAATTGGCATCCCATTCATCTTTCGGCTTGGATTGTTATAGGTATGGGTGTAAATGGAGTGAATAATTTCTATCTGTCCGATCGACTGAAAGCTTATAGAGCGAATATAAAAAGGTAAATAGGTATCTAGTATTATCTGTGTTCGACTCTGACTTTAAGGAAAAATATGGAATTGAATATAGAACGAGTAATATCTGTCCGTATATATATATCCGTGTGTCAAGTAATATGAGAAAATCTGTTGTGACTTCACTTAGAAATAAGATAACATATAGACGGATTGCCACATCTAAATAGGTAAAAAAATACTGAGTGATCTTCTTTCGATGTCTCGGCGATTAGTCAATCCATGTTCGCTCTGATTACACCATACTATCCAATGTCCCGTGTATAGGTGCAAAAGAACCGAAAAATTTTCGTCTGACCAATCGTCCGAAGGCTTATGGAACAAATACGAAATAGAGAAATATATATCCGATATTATCCGTGTCCAATTCCAACTTTGAGAAAAAAATACGGAATATGATACAGAATAAACGATATTTGTCCGCATCTGCTCCGATTGCACCCCTATCTGTAGCTTAGCTAGCTTGGATGCATGCATGAAGCCATCTATCAGCTTTTCAATAATAATAATAATAATAATAATAATAATAATAATAATAATAATAATAATAATAATAATAATAATAATAATAATAATAATAATAATAATAATAATAGTGTGGTTCATAAATTTTGGATTGATTTGATTTGTGTTTGTCTTGGTTGTTTGTATCTTCTCTCTCCTCGATTTGGGTTTCTATTGTGTGAAAGTGAGAATGATGGGTGTTGGCTCCTTGTTTTGAAGTGCATTTGGGCGTGTTTCTTAGATGATGCATTGGATCCATAGAAGTGGCTTGTAAGTTCGTGGCGCATATCATTGATCGACCTTGTCACAAAGATCGGCGTTTGAAACGGCTTCAACGAGCCGAATTAAACGCCAGTTTTTGGAATTTGGCTTTTGAAAATGACTTTTGAAAGCTAGCCGTATAAAGAGAGAAAGGGAATTTGGGTCGTCGACGAGGGAGGCATAGAGAATCTCGCTAAAACACAAAAATGAAATTCCCTTGACAAGTGGAACACGCTAGTCGTGGCGGTTTGCACGAAGGAGCATTGTAGGTGGATGAGATTGTGCGATAGTGGCCGACGGAGCGAGCTTGCCGTGGCGAGGATGGAGAAGTGTGTCTAGAGCATCATGGAGATGGGGGCAGGTAGAGTGCGATGAGTAGATGCCTCTGGTGCGACAAATTTGATTAGAGACTCACGGTTATGATGCAATCGACGATGAATGCCTGAACTTGAGCTGTCGTCATTGGAGCTTTGCGCCACTGCCTAAGCTCGCCGTTGTCGCTTGAGCTTGAGCCGCTATCACTGTTGGAGCTCTCGCCGTTGTCGCTTGAGCTGTCGCTACTCGAGCTCAAGTCACTACCGCCTGAGCTCACGCTGCAACCGCCCGAGCTCGCGCTGTCGATGCTGGAGCTCGCACCACCGACCAAGCTTGCGTCATCGCTGCTTGATCTGTCGTGATAAGGCAAGGTTTGGGGAAGATGACAAGTGGATGACCACCACTGTATAAAGATAAAATAACTTCACTTTAGCTCACCAAAAGCTCTAGACAAATCAAACACCTCTCATTTTTAGCCGCTTCTACTTCTAGTCGCTACTATTCCAAAAACAAAAAGTTCTCACTGTTTCAAATGCCCTGATACTCTGAGGATTCACGTCCCTACCATTACCGTTGCATTAGTAATGGCAGAGGTGAATAGTACCGTGTCATTCTTTCGCTTCTAAACGTAACACGGGGGAAAAAAGTCAAGATCAAGCGCTATAGTTTTTTCGCCACAGTATCTGAAAATTGTTATAATTAATTGCTACAATGCTCGATCAGTCTCGATTAATTAATGGATAAGAGAAATAATGACATAATATCATTACAATCCAATGGTAAAGTTTATGAACCCATATTCAAAGGTGCCTAGGAAATTAGCTAGCATTCCTAATGGTCAACAGATTTCCATCTCTTCCATGTAAGAAGGGGTTGATCATTGATGGATCCCAAAATATTGTGACAGCATGACATTGGAGGGTGGCCCATGCCACTCCCAGTGTAACACAGGTCCAGATTCTGTGTGCAGCTAGCATTCCTAAACTAACCAGCTGGGTTGGAGAGCCACAGGTTTCAAGTACACAGATTCAGATGCAAAAAGAAATTGGGTGCACTGATGAGAGGAGAGACGTGGCTCGAGGAAAGCAGGAAATGTGAGGGCAGGGGACACGGAAATCTGGGGCATGTGACGGATGCTACTGGAGCATGTGTTGCACAAATTGTTGTTTATCACTGGCCACTTCAGATCTGCTGCTGAGTGGAGAGTTCCGCAGCTCCATCCTCCATGGCACACTTGCAGTTAACAATACACACACACACACATATGTGTTGTGTGTGTATCAAAAATACATGTGTGCGTACATCATCATAGAAATGAGTGAAGGAAGTGTTCATACATACAGCTCTAAGGAGTTGGGCAAGCATGTGATCCAAACACAGCGGAAATAATTGAACATTATGTCTGTGATTGCAAGTATGCAACAGCACAAACACTGATATATATCATTAATAAGTCGAAGTACAGAAAGGGGAAAAGAAAAGGATAAACTTCTTATGAACAATTCAAGCACACAGTAGGATAATGGTATCTGCAGTTTTGGCTTGGTGAGCAGAAACCTCCTCTTGCCTTCAAAAAGCTCCAGACAACTTAGATTAGCATCATATTTAGTTCCTGCTCAGTGATTCCACAAGCACTTACAGCTTCTCCGTTCCATAAAAAAAAAGAACACTGGAAAGGCTGAGACCATCTTTTGCACAACAACAATTCTAAACAAACTCCTTGGTGCCGGTATCGAAAAACACACAGCGAGGATGTACATGGAGGAGTTGTAGCTAAAGTTTGTCTGATCTGTAATATTTCTGATCTGCCTTCAACCGGCACCTGGTTAAGGTTTCCTCGCGATGCTCTGCAGGCATGCCTTTCAAGATGACCTCTATGTCAGCCTTATGCTTCCTACGTAGCGCATTGAGCTCCTCTTCCTGCTGAGCTAACAAGCTTGCTAACCTCTTGGTAACATCCGCTACACAATGCTCATCATCAAAAGAGTGAGAGCTTGTACCAACAGAAGCTCCTCCAGATTTCCTGTCGATCACAGATGGGTTCAACAAGTCTGCAGATGACGATATCCGCTCACAGATATCTTCCACAGAGTGGATGGAAGTGCCAAGGGACTGATACTCCTTATGTTTCGCATTGCTGACGATGTCGTCAACTTCATTCCTCTTCAATATCCCATTTGACATATTATCACCAATCTGTGGGTCCACCATTGAGTGAGACACTTCAATGTCTCTTCTGGGTGAGTCTGACCAGTACTTCCGTCCAGAAGGAAGCTGTTCTTGGACAAAACCATTATGTGTAGCATCAGGCTCATTACGCAACTCAGAAGTTTCATCGTCAGCTTCTGAACTGTGGGTCTCAGAATGAGTTACTTCATCCCCTTGGTTGTCAACTAATTCATCCAATGCCCAATCAGGAATATGCGCCCGTATTTCAACATCTATCATTTCTGCAATTGCCGTAACATCTTGGTCAGTCAGATCCAGCTGCACAACCATCTCAGTCGCAACACTAATCGAAGTGTCCGCTTCAATGTCAAACGGGAAGTGGATGTTTTGGGCATGACCTGCATATTGTGATGAAAAAATGTATAGAGAACAAGCAACAAATTAACAATATAATGGTAATTAAAATGGGATTGCACCATAAAAACCTGTCGAATCAGCGATTCGCAGTTTCAAAAATATTGTATTTAGGTCCTTCCGCTGACTCTCGACTGTGATACTTCGACCAGTGGCAGCATGTGGATCCATGGTGCCATGTATGTAGCTATCACTTGGATGTGATTCCGCCATGCTACCTGCATTTCACCATAAGATTGATATATGAAAAGTGAGAAGCCCCATATCAGTGCACTATTCCATTCACATCACCGTCGGGTCATTGAACTTCTACCTGTGCTTTCCCGGCCACCCACAGATGATGCTACTCTATCATATCTGTAACTCGTACTCGGGTTTGAACTGCCAGCAGCATCTGCTATGTTTATTCTAAGGTTACATGGGAGGAGAGCAAATTTACCAAACTGTATATCTATAATTTGATATACCTCTCCAATTCAGTCATGTACCTGATGTATTCATATTTGGCTGCAATGGATAGAATATTTTTCCATCATCAACATCTAGGAGAAAGGGATCCATTAATAGTTCTTGTGCTGAGAGTCTTTGGGAAACTTTGGTGATGCACTTCTCTATAAAAAATTTAACTTCAGGATCCTCAATCTTAGCCAGTGAACCAGGCTTTTCACCCTGTTCTAGAGTATAGTTAGTTTATAGTATCGCACATGATTTTCTACAATGATGATTGATCAAATGAGGAATGCATTGCCTAGGGCATATGTGCAATAAACCAGTTGATAGAGCAGACTATGTACCAAATCAAATGCATGCATGCTCTGTAGGTTGCAATCTATTCAGGAAAAAATCAAGGCAAAGCAAAGTTATTTCTTCAAAAGTCAAAACTTGAGGTTGCCAACAAATAGTCGAGTATATCTAATACAACAAAGTCCAAAGGCATTACTATTAAAAATTTGAAATTAATTAGTTAATATGCATTAGCCACCAAGAGATGTATCTGTCACAAAGAAAGTTCATGAATTCTTTGAAAATGATGGCATACCACCTATACATGATCGTGTTGACAGTGTGATACCAGGACAAGAACATAAGGTAACATACACAAATACAAGACAACCACATATAGATGTAACACAGTCTTGTGGGTTGTGGCTAGTCATTATCCATGGATCTACTATGACAGTTCAAGTAAATGATAATATCTTAAGTCAGCTTCTGGCATGCAATTCAAACTGAAAATTCTAGCGGCTACTTCTGCAATTTCTATGAACAATAACACTACAGTATTAGTCATGCTATCAGTACAATCCTCACTGAAAAATATCCTACTCACTCTCTTCAAACAATGCAGGGAGTTCTCAAAACAGAAATTTGAGTGCTTCTTACACCAGCATAGCATAGGCTGGCGAGCAATGCACCAATATTTTGACAACTGAAATACACAAAATACACCCTCAGTAGCAGACTACAATATCTTTCCCTGTGGAGAACGCTAACAGGTTCTTATCATAGATGATTAATTTCACTAAAAGTTCCATTAGCAGAATCAGATAGAAAGTACATTTTTCCAAATCTAGGGCGTCAAGTTTGTTCTCCTGATTCTACATCTTTTACCCCAATGTTCCTCTAACACAATTTATGAACTACTCAATGAGATCGTGCTTTTGAACTCTTTTAGCGGTAGCACTTGTGGGATCTGGTCTCAGTGATTGTAAGTCTATAAAATATGATATAATTCTAAGTAAACATCAATGATCGTAAGAACAGATGTTACCCCAAAGTTTATAACACATTATATTATTATATTTTAATACTATCAAAAATTCAAAATACTTCCCTAACTAAAGCACACAAGAACAATATGAACAATTTGAAAACTAGATGATGTTCTGGGAACTGAAAATTTTAAGCCACTGTCAACCCTAATAGCATATTCTAAAAATTTTTCAAAAAGCATATCTACAACAAGGAATTTATAACTGATACGCCATTTCATGGAAGTATACAATAAAATCAGAAAGAATATTAGCATTGACCAAGTGATGGATTTTGCAACTATCAAGAATAGATGGGCTAGTGAAAGCACCTATGACCATGTAGGATGAATATTGTTTTATAAACACTAAATGACTCTAATTTTCAGCAAAGAAATGGGAAAAATAATGCAAAAAATAAGTAGACTAACATCGGACACTTTCTTGTATATCTGCGCTGCATTGGAACATTCACAATATGGGTACTCAAATGTAACAAGCTCCAGTAAGCACATCCCGAATGCATAGATGTCTACAAGCTCATTATATTCTTCATCATAGAGTTCTGGGGCCATGAACTCCGGTGTGCCTATGAAGATGCAGAGGTTACATGAGAAATATCCTAAATTCTTAATAAACAAAACTCAGAACGTTTTAAGCAAATGAATTACTTACCAATGATACTGTGAGCTGAACGTGCATTGTCTAGGATGGTTGCTAATCCAAGGTCTCCAATCTTTACTTCACCCTGGTTTCCGTTCACAAATATGTTGTCACATTTCAAGTCTCTATGGATTACTGGTGGATCATGGCTATGGAGGTAGACAAGACCACTCAAGATTTGCCTTGACCATTTCTTTAAAGCTCTAATGTCTACCTTCTTGTGCTTTATACGGTACCTAAACAAAGATAAAGTGATGAGAAAAAACTCAGCGAGAGGAAGCTTAGGCATCTGAAAAACCTAGAAGTATCTAGCATGTTGATTTAGTTTCCACCAATGTTGCCTGCTTTGTTTATGGGAAAATTGCTCTAATGCCACAAACTTATATGTCATCCTTCCTTTTGCCACAAACTTCAATAGCTTTGTTATTATGCCACAAACTTAGTGTTTATTTCTTTCTTTTGCCATTTCCTCCACTTAAATGACCGTTTTGCCCATCTTCTTGCTCTTTCCTCCCTCTTCCTTCGGGGGTGAGGTGGAGCGAGACGGAGGTGGAGCGGAGCGGAGCGGAGCGCGTCGGGGAGGTAGGAGGTGGTGGGCCAGAGGGAGGCGGCGGGCCAGTGGCGGGTGGCGGCGGCGGAGACGATGAGTGGGCGGCACGGGGAGACGTGGTCGCGGAGGAAGGCGAGCGAGGTCGGGGGTAGGTCGGCGCGCGGAACGGCGGCGGAGGCGCCATCCGGGGCCGCACGGCGCCGGACTTGGAGAAGGAAGAGGGAGGAAGGAGCAAGAAGATGGGCAAAACGGTCATTTAAGTGGAGGAAATGGCAAAAGAAAGAAATAAACACTAAGTTTGTGGCATAATAACAAAGCTATTGAAGTTTGTGGCAAAAGGAAGAATGGCATATAAGTTTGTGGCATTAGAGCAATTTTCCCTTTGTTTATTGGTGCAGTCATGCTAGGATACAAAGCACGTGCTTGGGAACAGGCCAAATTTTTCTTTATAACCATACCGTTTTCATTATATCATAATACTGATACATATATAACTATTAGATGATGACAACAATGTTAAATCAGATAGTATCAGTGAATTGAGTACATCTTATTCATATTATTTTAAGGGTGTAATTAACTAATTATAATCAGAGGGGCACAAGAGCACATACTGGCGCAATGTTCCAGATGTGAAGACTTCTGTGATAAAATTTATGTTGTTGTTTTTCTTGTCGAGCCATGAATTGTAGAACTTGATTATGTTCTTATGCTTGAGGGTCTTGAGCAACCGCACTTCTGATCTAAGCCTCTCCAAATCATCATTGTTCCGAAGTAAATCACCAACTTTGATCTGGTTCCAAGCAACTTCTAGCCCTTCTAGTTGATCAAAAGCCTTGTAACTATGCCGACAAAATCTGAATTAAGGATCCCAAGTCCATAGAAATATCAGAGCAGATAAAGAAAAGTTGCCAAAGATACATGATTAATGGAGCAAATTTTCACACGGCTAGTATGTTCTGGACATAGTGCACAAGTCCAAACATCTAAACAAAGTGTGTCTTTGCTTTTTCATCAGGATTACACAGTCACAACTAAACGAACTGCTCACATGAAAACTACACAACCTCAACATACCAGAAAGATACAATGGTAATCTAAAGTTGTCCTAGCAATTTTGATAGCTACCATGAAAACCTGCATACCAAAGATATATGTATTCTTAGGCAGACAGGTAGAACACAAAATTCAAAACATGCACTCTAAAATGACACATTTTTCCTTAAGAGCATCTGTATTAATAATGACAGCTACGCACAGAAAGTGAGCAATCCTCCCAGTCCCATACATCACTCTCACAAAACAACCAGATAATCACGGCAGCTGTGAATCTCTCCAATCACGACACATGGGAATGGGATATTGTTCATAGAAGGATAGCACCTAAAGCCAACAACTAGGAACAGGTGTATGCAAAAAACTGGAACTTTGGCCAATCAATGCATCCACCAAATAACAATGAAAATGTAATGAACGTAAAGAGACTAGCACAGCGGGTGCAAATGGAAATGCATCAAGTAATCACAGCAGGTCAATGTCAAACGCACATTTAAATGAAGAAATGGCAGAATTTCCACACAGAGGAAATAGTAACATTCAAAGCCCCAAAAGAACAGTAGCATAAAGGTCAAAACTTTAACAGGAATCAACGCATCAGAAAGCATTGAACCGTTTCAAATCAAATGGCGAAGACTTTCTTTATTTCCTGGCAGAAAACTGCATCCAGAACCTAAAAGAACCCCATGGACTGCGACAAAATGGAATCTTTAACCAATCAGCATTTGTCAAACCAATCCGAGTCACACGTCAAAGACCGAAACTCGTCCATGGAACGAAAGGATACACCGTCTTGAAAGCGCCCTTGCCGAGAACCTCCGTGTACTGCAAGAGGCCGCATGCATCACCAAATGAGTCGAAAGATCGGAGAAGAAACAGGCTGGCCAATCGAATCGAGGCGAGGGAAGGAGGGAGAAAAGAAGTGTGGATGGGGGGTGTCAGGGAAGGCATTACCCGTCCGTAGCGGCCGGTGGGGTCGACCTCGGCGAACTCCGGCTCCGCCTCCAGCTCCGGCGGTGTGGGAGGCATCTCGTCCTGGCCGCCGGCGATCTGTGCTCGGTGGTGGTTCCGGGTCTGCCGTTTGGGGTGGTCGCGTCGCGGTTGGTTGCTTAATTGGGATCACAGGGGTCTCGCGGCTTTCCGGCCGGAGTGGAAAGCGACATTTCCTCAACGGATCCTCTCATCTCATGACTCCCGACTACCCAGTCCCGACGATTGCGACCCGAGTTGGTGAAGGTTGGAACTGGAATTTGGTGAGCGTTTGACCGCATGCGGCGCCCTCTTCCTCACGGGCTCCGTCTCTCTGTTTCTCGGAAGCTGGAAAGTGAAAAGTCTGGCCGCTTTTGGCCCAGTTAAGTGTTGGGCTGAGAAATAAAGATTGGATGAATTATACAGAGTAAATTACGTCTGGTCACTAAACTTGCCTATGTGTTTAATTTAGGTCACCGGTTTACTAATTTGTATATCTACATCACTAATTTAGATTAAGTGGGTCATCAAAACCAACGATGATGCCATCTTGAATTCGTGTGACTTGACCGATGCCCCGTGCCTACATGTACTGACCAACACATTGAAAGATGTCCATAGGCTTGGTAGTGGGTGTGAAATTTTGCAAAGAGCCCTCTAGGACTTAGGAGTCATTTTTTTGTTGTAGCTTATGACTTAAATTTTTGAATTCTGATTGTTCGTGCGAGAGGGTATAGAGAGAAACACTCGCGTGCAATTTTAGCCGATATAGCTAAAGTCGGTATAGTGTATACTACAATCAACTTATAGACTCTACCTTAAAAAGATACTCTATTTGAAAACTATTTGCTGCAGCATAAGCTAAAAGTCGAAAAGAACGGGACCTTCCTATATACTCATTCCCCTATCCTCAAATGTCCCTAACCCATCTGATACCATCTCCCTGTCTCGTTTTGTTCCTTATCCAGCAACGGCCAAGGTGGCGAACAACCAGGCAAGGCCAGAGGGATTAGAACCTGGGTGGTTGCACTTCACGTACTCAGTTCACTTCAGTGTACATGGATGTATCAAATCATTGGGATATCCACTAATGGTTTACATGTTACAATTTCACTTCAGTGTATGCATGTATCAAATCATTGGGATATCTACTACTGTCTCATGGTTGTTGCTGCTGGTGGTTGTTAAGTGCTAATTGTTGATGTGCTACTACATCATATTCGGTGGCCACTGGTCCAAAAGATTGCAGAGATATATGGTCAACGGAGATGGCCAGAAGCTTCCACGCATGGCTAGAAGATTGCACAAGCCTCCATGCATCCAGTTCCCTGCTGCTGGTGACGAATCCCAGGCATCTCGTTCAGCATCAAGACACTGACAAAGCGCAATGTGGTGCCACCAAGGGCTTCCTCGTGTGTCGGCATATTTGTCATGGCCCATAAGTCACTTCTTGATATCTCTTTTTCACTGGTGGTGGCGATTGGCGAAGCAATAGGGTGAAGGGCGACTCGGGCAAGCCTGTTAGGGGGAAATCAATATGGATGCATTTGGGGGACTTGTTTAAAAAAATCCCTGGGTAAGTTAATTAGTGATGGTGTAACCTTTTCCATGGTGGCACTGCCATGTCATCTTCATATAATCGTGTTGGGTTGCTAGTGATCTCCGGTGACTCACTTAATAGTTAATACGGATTAGTGGTCTAGATGTGCAGATTAGGAGACTTATGACCTAAGTGAACCATCCAAACAAGTTTAGTAACATACGGTGCAATTTACTTAATTATTGTGGGGACCCAGATTTAACAACCTAAATATCATGTGTATTCCGAGGTAGTTCCTGGGTAGTAGCTAGCTCACGCAATAATATCGACAAATATCACATCCATATATACGAGTAAATAAAGGAGTACTTCATATTACATAGTTAATCATAAATAGGTTGTATGACCAAGTTTTATATAACGGGCCGATCAGCCAAATAATATTGTTCACAATAAAGTAGCGGAATAGTGCGTAAACCAAAATAGGTCTCCATATCTTGTCACAGGCAATCAACTAGGGCTAAATCTAGTCCTAGCCATCATCTTCCATGTCGGTAGCATAGATGAATCCATACACTGGGTCATCACTTACGTCATCTAAAACCATATATTAAGCAATAATGAGTACAAAGGTGCTCAGCAAGTCCCTATAACAGAATGCAACTTCATATATATACTTCTACATGCAAGGCTTACCGAAGCGAGGGTCTTATGTCTCTTTTAGCATAAAGCCAATTTGTCAGATATGCTACTTTAGTTAGATTCCAAACATATGACTTAGCCATTTTTTACTTAGCCATTTTTACATTAAAACCAATATTCATTTTTGAGTCAAATTTATCATAAGAGTGAAATCCCTCCGCTTTCATGTCCAAATTGTGAGAGCGAAATCCCTCTGCTTTCACTTCCATTTTTAGTTGGTTATCACAACCATTACTAGTTTTGTTATTTATTTATGTAAATTACACAAGTGTAACATTTTTACACTTTTGCCTATATCCGAGGGCACGACTATTTGAATAGATTTGTAACACTTTGCAGGGGTTGTACAACTTTATCCACAGTATATGATTAACTCGTAATGTCAGTCACTATATGCTTCCGCAGGCATGCGACTGAGAAAATCATACTAAGGCTTTTACAATGCTTAACTGCGATGCTTACTCCCACTCTAGGGTTAATTCTCAACTCTAGCGACAATGACTACTCCCTTCCTGGGTAACGCCCCACCCCCAGAACTGTAACACCCTGACCCATCCGCTGAGTCCAAGGTGCTACCATGTCGGACCCAGATTTTTCAATCCAAATCCACTGTGATTTTTCTGCACTATTCCCTGGATCAGTAGATAGTGCTCACAGTTACAGTTCTGAATATCAAAGTACATATCATGCGGAAGCGTAAATATAATATTAAACTTACTCATGGGCCGATTAGGCCGAAATCAATAAACTGCAGCAACGGAAGAACGAAGCACACAGGTGGGACCTTCAAGACATGCCCACAGGCAGCCAACTGGAGGTTCGCGACCTAGCCCTTGACATCTTCATCTTCTCGGCCAGCTTGTCCAATCTTGTTGCTGAGGCGAGATGATTTGATTCCTGATTCTGAATTCTGTCGCAAAAGCGAGTGTGAGCACTCCAACCCCGTGCTCCGCAAGCCAACACACAGAATGCAAATATATAACATGCATGGCTTGTCAATGGAAAGACATAGGGCTATTTTGTTTGCCAAAGAGTGCTTTTGGATACAATTACTAAAATTTCCTATGACCTAGCAGGTTTGAAATCACATTTTTAAAACATTAGTTGTAATAATCCATGTAATCATGTTGGCATCACACCAACTAACCTTATGGCATCGCACCATAAGTTACCTCTTGGCATCACACCAAGGGCTGCATATGACATCGCACCATATGCGTTGGCATCACACCAACTAACCTTATGGCATCGCACTATAAGTTACCTCTTGGCATCGCACCAAGGGCGGCATATGACATCGCACCATATGCGTTGGCATCACACCAACTAACCTTATGGCATCGCACCATAAGTTACCTCTTGGCATCGCACCAAGGGCGGCATATGACATCGCACCATATGCTTATTGTTGGCATCACACCAACAATCCTTATGGTATCGCACCATAAGTTACCTCTTGGCATCGCACCAAGGGCGGCATATGACATCGCACCATATGCTTATTGTTGGCATCACACCAACTAACCTTATGGCATCGCACCATAAGTTTCCCATCATGTTCAAAATAGTTTGAAAGGGTATTCCTTGGGGCATTAGTGTCACCCCAAGTAGCTAGCATTCCTAAGCATGCCATATAAATAAGGACTTAATTTGTGAAATCATATGTTAATTCTTACTATGGCGACAAGGTTCACATTTCCAAGCATGGCAAGGAGAATAATTCACAATAGCAATAACAGGGTATATCTAACTTGCTGAAAGCAAACAAATCATATTTCATGAAATAATAGCATGCAAGTTGATAATTTAAAAGAAATAGCTTTGAAATGCTGGGTTCAATATGATCAAAGTGTTGACTCGCCTAGCGCGGTTTGCCGTGATCATGAGCTCACACAATGCTTTCTCTTGGGCTTCTGGTCTTTATCTTCGATTCGCTCTTGATCACGCCTGATCCTTTGATTCTTCAAGATTCCCATATCTAATTACGTGCTAAATGACTGAATTCAAATAAAGGCAAATAACTCAAAAGATCCAAACAAATCCAAGTAAACTCAATTTAGCTTCATTATGAGTTAATGAGTGATTCGGATGATTTGAGGCAAGATCGGTGGTAGAATACGATGACTCGATCTTTTTTATTAATAATCTGTTTTATTATTTTTGTATTTATCAAGGAAGTTCCATTGGGTAGACTTTGATTTTTGGGTGCATTTAGAAATGTGTTTTATTTAATTTGGTGGTAGAATGAGTTGATTATAATCATTTGAAGCTTAATCATAATTCAAGTATATGCAATATAATTTTCTAATTCAATTTGAGTATCATAGTCTAAAGATTTATAGTTTAATGTTCACATCATTTAATAGTCAAATAGTATTCTCCTAATTGCTAGAGCATGAAGGCAATGGTTTATGGTTTAAGCTTTGCAAAGATTAATTTTTATAACACTTACTATTATGCAAGGGTTCATGATTTATTGTTTTTGGGCAATCTTTATTTACTAGATCGCCGTGAGAGCATAAATCTACACAATATTTCTAATCAATGCCTCGCCATGCCTTAGTTTAGGAATTAAGCTTTAATATAAATGTTAAAGGCACATTAGCTACTAACATGTAATATTTAATCCATGATTAAATATTTATTAAGCTCATTTATACTCTAAATAAATTTTAGCATCTTATATATATTTATTTCTGAGTTTTCCCTAAATTTCCTTTATCTTTACTAATTAAAATGGACTAATCACAGTAAAAACAAAAAGAAAGTAAAAAGGTGCAGAGAGTGTGAGTCGAACTCGGGTCTCAGTGTTCACCGCTGGCTCGGCTAACCAGCTGGTCCTTCAGTCTTTCGCGTTTGAATGGGGTAAACGACTACTGAAGAAGCGAGTGGGGGCTGTGGACTGAATAGAAGAGCCATTGGCCGAAACAGGGGAGGCGGTGGCGCACTGCTAGGCGGCGATGTCGCCGGCGAGGAGCGGCCGGGGAGGTGCCGGAGACCAGCAAAACGGGTTGTGGGGGAGGGAAGGGAGCCCTGGGAGGTGGCGCGGTGGTCGGGGCGGCGACAAGGTAGGCCGGCGGCGGTTTGAAGTGGGCGACGGTGAGGTGGAACGAGGCGGCGGCGCTGGCATGAGAGGGAAAGGGAAGTGGCTGGGGCGTGAGCAGGAGAGGGACTGGGGAAACCTTACCAAGCTGTTTATTGAGCTGGGGGAGGTCCCAGGCCGGCCGGCGATGGGAGCCATGGCGACGCAGAGGAGCTTCTCGGTGCCGACGAGCTCGGGTGGAGGAGGAGCGCCGACGACGGTCGGAGAAGGTCCGGGACGTCGAAGAGTCGCTCCAACCGCGAAGAATCGAAGGGAGCTCGGCTGTGGAGGGAACGGCGGCGGTGGAGGCACATTCGGCCGGCGGTGAGGAAATCTGGCCGTGCGGTGAGCCGGGCGCACCGCAATCCAATTAGCTTGAAGGGAATGCACACGGGGGACGGAGGGACGTCCAAACGTGGTCGGAGCGGTGGATCTTCGCCGGAGCGGCCGGGGTGGCGTGAGGCAGCTACGGTTTGCGCACGGTCGAAAATGGAAGAAGAGACAGGGGAAAGAATGGAGTGGCGAGGGAACAAGGAGAGGAGCTAGCCTCAAATTTTATGGCCCGGGTGACTGGGGAGCTGCTGTAGCCTTGTCGGAAGGATGCGGAGACGTGGACGGCGTACGGGCGCATGGGCTCCACGGGGACGAAGCGTGCAGGCGTAAGGGACAGCACAATAAGAGGAGGGAGAGAGTGGACCGGGCCACTCGGGCAGGGGAAGAAAAATGATGAGAGAAAGGAGGGAGGAAACTAGGAGAGAGGGCCCACATGGCATAGAAGGAAAGGAGGAGATAAATACTAGGATTCAAAATTTAGAGTTTAATTTCTTGAGCTATAACTAGAATGACTTCTTGGTCCTTTGAATAGGACTTTGGTTCAGTGAGTTTCACTGAATTTCAGGTTGTCAGGGGTTTAAATATCATTTAAATTACTTGTATTTATCTAGTTAATTTGAATTTCTTATGATTGCTATTTTGTGTCATTATTCCCAAAATGAGATTTTATATTTTAACTCAGGTTTCTCTCTTCTTATACTGGATCATCTTTTCAGATTCGACTTTAAAATTTGGAATTTCCATTATTTGCATATTTCCTTGGATGACATTTCTATTTTTGATTTTGTTTTTCTATGAGTTCTTAAATTTTGAAACCTCAACCAAATTCAGGAAAACACCATAAAATCCAATTCAAATAAAATATATTGCAAAAATAATTCAAAAGTTTCTCATTTTCAAATTTTGAATTTTCGGGATGTTACATACCACCTACTCTATGATGCTACTAATTCCAACTTTTACCGTTGGTCTTGTGCAACAACTCCTCTAATTAAATATCAACCAAATGACCAAAAAGCAAATACTTGACACTAAGCGCATCAGATGTATAAATTTGCTAATTACCAAGAAGGTACTCAGACTATTCAAGGCTAAATATGTCAATTGTAGATGATATGTGAATTACTGCTGCACATGAAACAACTGTGCTACTCCCGCCTGTAAATGTCGCCTTCAACAGATATCTAAAAACAACAACAAAGTAAGGATGAGTCCGACAATTCAGCAAGCACACAATAAAATAGTGGGGTTAGCACAGTAATCAAGTAAATCACATATTTATGAACTATAACCTAGAATCTCTAGATTTCCCCTATCTCCTATTCATTTCTTGCAAATGTAATGCAATGCGATGCCATGCGTCTCTGTATGTAGCTTATACTAGTATAGCGGGGTGTTCACCCATCGATGAACCACTCAATCCCCGTTCTTTTTTTATACGATAATCCAAACTCCACAATGAAATTTATTCTAATGTTTTTTTGAACAAACTTTTGATTTTCTGAACTACAAAGGTTTGTAGTATCACATGAGGGAGAGAGAGAGAGAGATTGTTGGTGTGAATTGGGCTTATTGGCATTGTCAAATTGCAACATAACGACACATGAAAAGTTCAGACTAGAAATGTCAAGTTGGCTCACATTTGCTTTAGTGTCTATGCCTTTTTTGAGTTTCCTTTTTTTCTTGTTTGACATAGCATAGAAATATTCTAAAAGCGCAGATATCATTCATAATGCAATTGAAAAAAACTCAACTTACTGATTCCTTTTCTCTTTTTTTTGAGAGGCACTGATTCATATCTTTTGTAATTCAGGAGATGATGAGTGATGGGAGTACTTCCCTTGCCCCTTCTGTTACATTGAGGTGGAGGTTCCCTTCCTTTGTGACCATCTGCAGGAGGAGCATTGCTTTGACATGAGAAATGCTGTAAGAAGAGACCCCCTTTTCCCCTCTTTCTTGCTGCAACTGCATTCCCATTTGCTTGTAGAAACATCACTGAATTTGGATTAATTGAACTTCTGTGTTAAATTGAGTGAAAAAAATAAATAAAAAGGAATTCTTGTGCCATGTTAATCCATTACATAGACTGCACAATGCATTAAGCAACATTAGTTGTGAATTATAGCTAGGATTGGTTTCATCTTGATCGTGGTTCAGTTTTATTCCCTCTATGATGGTTGAATGGCTTTTCTTCAGGTGTGTTCGATCTGCGTCGACAACCTTGGGACAGACACGTCTGAACATTTCAGGAATCAACACTCACTTCTACTGAAGGTACTACTTTCACAGTGACTTCACTTCTAGTAGTGTCATGAACAGATATTGCAAGCCATATTGGAGTTCATTGGCATTGTCATTTTGATCATGAGTCAGAGGAGGAAGAGTGAGGGGAGGCACGCTTGGTAACATGGTTGGCCATGGCTTTTATAGACGGGAGGACGAAGAATGAGCTTGGGCACCATGAATGGCCTTGGGCGCTGAGTGAGAGAGAGCATGAGAGGAAGAGAGAGAGAGAGAAGCCAGCTGACGACAGGAATATCTCGCGACGACGAGACTATGTCACGGTGAGGTCGGGTGCACGCACGAGGAAGAAAGAGGGGAAGAAGAAGAACAGTGTGCTGTCTGGTGGAACGGGCCCACTTGTCGATGGCGCGTGAGAGTGAGGCAAAGAGCTGGGTTAGGGTGCGTGCGGTCCACGCACGGGCCACGTGGCAGGAAGGAAGGAGGGAGTGGGTCGGGCCTGCGGGCAAGATTCGGCCCAGAGGATTTGGAGGGAATTTAAATAAGATTTAAACTTTAACTTAGTTTGAATTTCCAAGGGAATTTGCATATGAAAATTTTTGGAAAAATTTCTTAGTAGCCAATTAACTTTTAGAAATTTTGGGTTCGCTTTTTTGTGTCAAGGAATTTATTTTAAAAATCTCAAATGTCAACCAAGCTTCAGGAAAAATTTATTAAAATGTACCAGAAAATTTGAAATTTACGTATGTTTATTTGGAAGTCAAAATTAGATTGTTACAATTATATATATGCTCTTGATAATAGAAGGTATGGCGAAGAACACCTAGCATGTATGCCATAATTGAGTTTCGTCTTTCGACGATGTGTATGTCTTTGACATGGTTTTATTTAGGTTTTGTCGAGCTTCGGTGAATGGAAGCTACATTTTTTCTAATCTAGTCGGCTAGACATAAACCTTCTCTCATAGTTTTGGCTGGAAATTATCCACATCTTTATATGTTGGAAATGGAATCACGCTGAAAGAAGAAGAAAGGAAGATATATATATATATATATATATATATATATATATATATATATATATATATATATATATATATATATATGGGCGGATCTACAGGGTATGCCGGGTGGGCCCCGGCATACCCTGTGGCGGTGGGACCCAGCCGAAGTATCGTCGTACCAGTTCGCCTTCGCTCGCCTGCCGCACGCGTGACGCGCCGCTCGATCCTCAGCGTCTCAGCGAGACGGTTTGCCTTCGCCTCGTTGCCCAGTTGCCGCACGCGTGACGCGCCGCTCGTCGCTCGATCCTCAGCGAGACGGTTTGCCCAATCACGGAATCACCTTCGCCTAATCGCCTCGCCTGCCGCAGCGTGACGCGCCGCTCCACTCGATCCTCAGCGAGACGGTCGTTCGATCGTTTGCCGCATGACAGAAGAATAAACCGCATGACTGCATGAGAGGCAAAATCAATCAGGTAATCTGTAATCAACTTCTTTTTTTCAGTTCTGGTATGAGAGGCATAATGCAGTGCTTGCTAAATTTAGATCCCTCAACTATGTTCCTGTATGGAAGGATGAAAGGCCACCAAGTGTTAGAGGTGGGGACGAGTTGAAGGTGTACAGAATTTATCCAGTAGGTCTTACACAACGATAGGCATTATACAAATTCAGATTTAGAGATGATGCCAGACGATTTCCCCCGGAAGTTTTGCACAGGATTGATTTTGCTCTATTAGTATTGATGGCCAAAAGTTAGTATTGATGTCATGCGGTACATTGTCATTTACTTGTGTAATTAAAATATCTGGAACTCGTGCCTATTTAATTTGTTCATCTATGATAGCAAATGAACAATACATTGTCTAATGCTGTAGAGGACTTTTGAGAACAAGACTTGTTGAGCATTGTCTGTCATTCTCCTCACATGTCACACTAAGAACATATCTTGTCTGGTGCTTTTGACCTGAAATATTATAGGATTGTATCTATGCACTATTCACAAGCACAACTCAGATTTTTACTATAATCAGTTTCATAATCTTTTATCATCAGATGTTTGAGGCTCAGCGTCATGCGGTAACTAAGCTGAGAACTGATTTACTTGAAATGCTTTTGCTTTGTAATGTCTTTGTTGCTTTGTTAGCAGTCATCAAATCATTTCTGTACAGAATTTATTTGGAGTTACTAAATAAGCACTGTTTCATTCTACAGATCTTGAAGATCTTGCATTACTTCTATAACAGAAACATATGGCCAAGAAAAGTTCTGGCATTCAAATTTCAAAATGGTATATAATATTCTTTATTCTCTTGCAGGGCCGGAGCAATCCTTGAACTTTTGAAGTTTCTTGCAGGAAACAGTGAAGGAGTGAGCAAGTATGTTTTGAACAATGCTCCAGGTAATTGCACCTTAACTAGCCCAATGATATAAAAGGAAATTATTCACTGTTGTGCCATAGAAACTAGAAAGAAAATAATTGAAGAACTTGGTGATGAGCCCTATGCAATTTTAGCTGATGAGTCTAGTGACATATCACATAAAGAACAACTAGCTCTTTGCTTGTGTATATACTGAACTATTAGTATGGTGTTTGAACTATTTATATTGTAATTTGTGCAAGTTTCCAATTTAATCCTTGAATTTAAGACTTATCATATTATTTAGTGCCTATATACCGAACTATGGTGCAAAATTTACAATTACTAGCTGAATGCCCGTGCGTTGCTACAAATTTTTAAAATTTATTGTACTACATGTTTTAAAACTCACGGGTACATACAAACATGTTCTAGGTTTTAAATAAGTCGTATATCACATACAAGATAACTATGAGCATGAAAGGGGTAAAAATCAGAATGTCAGAGTTTATCAATAAAACAAGGTAAATTCAAGGAACAGACATCAATGTCAACATGTATTCTGTGGCAAAGATAATTCTCATGTATTCTGTTCTGAATTTTCTGAAATCCATATATCTAGTAGCTATCTGTTAAACCTTCCTGCAACTTTGAATTGTTTGCATTTGACGTCATCTCAGCAGTGACATTAATTTTTTACTTTTTAATGCTAGCTTCTAATTAATATACTCCATATACTCCATGTGCAAATGCAATAGGAGAACATACATAGTTTAGAAGTATGGTAGTAAATGTTTTTGCAGTTTTGCTTGATAAATTCTTCTGCTTTCCCAATTCATGGCACAATCTACTTGAAGGAAAACAAAATTACACATTTGAGTCATGAAGTTACACAACTACTGAGAAAAATAATGCATACACGCAATGTTGCTTTAGTAGGCACTTTCCCAGTAAATGAGAGGGAATGGACTTGGGCCCTCTGAATTTGTGAACATGGTATAGTCAATTCATTGCACCTTTGTCCTGCATCAAAATGCCAAGAATTGTCCTCAATGATACACTTCAGTGAATAAACAACTACCTCTCCTTATTGATATCTTCCAACAGAATTCTATTTATCAGTGTTAAGTGCCAACATTGCATATCAACATAGGATAGCTAACTACCACTATAGTACTACTGATATCTAGGATACAAAATATAAACATTGTCAGTACTTAGCAACCACCAGTAACAGGTTGCAGCTGGTTTCAAATTTAAAACACATACACTTTTTAACAAACTAACATGGGGTCAGAAACTGGAACCTCACCCATTCACATTTAGGTACCAGTTCCGCCAAGACCGCAGCTTGTCAGTGCTTGAAGAGGCACCTGGTCACCATTGCATACAAGAGTTATATTTGATCCAATCTGTACCCCTACTAATTTACCATGTCTTAGATAGATGGTAGCATACCTGTAATTATGGCTCCGTTTGGACTCTCGGTTTGTAAAGGCATTAATGGTGGACGTTGTTTCCTAACATAATCATCATTCCTATGCAGCCACTCTCTGGACTCAATTGGAGCATCATTTTCCTGGTCACGATGTATTGATGCTTGGCAAATGGCAGAAACACCACTTTCTTGTGGTGATTTTCCTCCTGTGACCGAGATTATAATCACTCAAACTGGATATATATTTTTCATACATATTATATCTTCATTATATAGTAGAATTATAATGAACACATACCCGACCGAGATGGCGCCAAGGTGGAATGTACTGCTTCAGTAATTTTAACGTCTGTGCAACCGGATATAGGTTGTACATCACATGGTCCTGGGTGTATAAAAATTCCGAGGTTACTTATTTTTATGCATAAACATGATACATGATACATGATACATGATCAGACAAGTAATACCATGATCAGGAGTCGTTGATGTTGCCGGAGTTTTTTTCCTAGCACGGTACTCACGCTGTTTTCTATTCCGCTCTTCTCTTTGTTCAGTGGTTTCTTCGGCCCTTTTTCGTGCCCGGTACTCACGTTGTTTTCTATTCCTCTCTTCCCTCTTTCTTGTCTCTTCATCTGCAGCTGCTCCCTCTGTTGTTGTGGTATATAATTTGTGTCACAGTTATGCTAGAAAATTAGAGAATCTGACCAGGAACAATGACAACGAACTTACCCTGTCCAATGGTGTTTGATATGTCGCTAAATGCAGTGCGGGCTTGTCGCTTATCCGCCATGTCGGATCACATGTAATGCAGTAACTCGATGATTGCCTGTATCAGAGTTAAAACATAGGAACTGATGAAAATCTGAGAGAACTAAACCCTGCTGCAGCCATCTAATTCCGGAAGTGCCAGCACAATATGAGAAGGTTGTTTAGGTCATTTCAATATTTCATAATTAATGGCTTGTACAGAGAAAAACTTCATGCCTTCTCCAATGCCTAAACTGGCTGTGATCCAATATATCATAATTCAATCCATTCAAGATTCAAGAAAAAATATGACACTCTACCAGACAAGACATTGAGTGAGGCGCCTGCTGCTAAAGACCAGAGCTACTGAAAGTCATACACAGGTAAGTTAGGTGAAAAACAAACTGACCCATTATCAAGTTTATTTAGCAATAAAAATCAGTTGTCATGTATTTAGCAATAAAAGGAGATGGTTGTGGCTGCAGCCACTGCCTTTCAAATTTCTTCTTTTTAGGTGCCTGATCAGAAGCCTGGCTGCTGCTGCAGCAAGGACTCAATGACTAAAGTGACTACAATAGGTAGAAACAAACAACAGTAGAGTATTGGGTGTGCCTAAATCAGAAAAGCGTACACGTCTTAGTGCAGATATGCACAGAGTATGTCCTTTATATTCAGGAAGTTTTTTGGCTTTTAGATTTTTTTTTGCCACTGACAGTACAAAATGCAGAAGGAATGACCATGATTACGAAGCAAATGAAAGCAAAGTGTCTACGTCATGATTGAATCAAATAGCATGTCCTCAAAATAAAACTCCCTAAAGTTCCTTGACTGAATGAAAACAGCAAATTCTGAATGATTCAGAAGTGGAAATATGAAGTAAACTTGTAGATAAAGAAATGAGTGGATTATCCTCATAGGTTGAACTGATTGTGAGCCACATCTAAAAAGATCAGAGGTTGCTGGTGGCAAATCAGGACATGTAAAAAATATGGAACTCTAAGAATTGTTATTTCTAAATTGTGAATTTGCTTACTACAATGGAATCCAAATCTGTAACACAATGGAATTAATTAGCATAGATCATTGCTGTTGTGAAACTACAGTCAATCTGAAGCTATGAATTGCAGACAACAAAAAATGTGAGCACATTGAGTGAACCGGGTTTGAGAAAAATGTGAGCATTGTTAGAAGAGGAGAAGGAGAGGGGATGAGCAATCTAGCAGGGGGATGGGCGATCGCGCAGACCTTTGACGACGGCGAAGAGGGAGCAGAAGATGGTGGCGTCGGGGACGGCGAGCAGCAGCAGCACGCCGGCCCTGCGGCGGCCGACCAGCCGCAGCACGCGTGCGGCACTCCGGCGCGCGTGCCTGCCGGCGCGAAGCCCTGGAGGCGGGCGTCCCTGCGTTGACGATGGCGAAGAAGGAGCAGAGCCCTGGCGGCGGCCGCGACAACGAGCAGCAGCAGCAGGCCGTCCTTGCGGCAGCCGACCAGCCGCAGCGTTCCTCAGCGGCGCGCGTCCTCGTCCCTGGATGGAGCCCTGGTGGCGCGCGGCTGCAGACCTGGCGGCGCGGATGGCTGGCGACGCGGATGGCTGGCGGTGGCGTCTGGCTGGAGAGCGTGGGAGTGGGAGAGGCCGGAGAGCGGGCGTTGGGGAGAGGGAGAGTCGGGCCGTGGCGCGTGGGGTGTGTGCGGGAGGGGAACTGGATGGAGCCCTGGCGGCGCGGATGGCTGGCGGCGCCACTCCCTGGCGGCGCGTCTGGCTGGAGAGCGTGGGAGTGGGAGAGGCCGGAGAGCGGGCGTTGGGGAGAGGGAGAGTCGGGCCTCGCGCGTCGCGCCGTGGTGCGTGGGGTGTGCGCGGGAGGGGAACGACGGATGACTGATGAGGTTTGGTCCCAGTAATCTGATCCGTTGGATCTGAGTGAGTAAGAGAAAGACAAGATTAGATGGGATCTTGTCCCTTCATTTCAAATGTTGGGTGGGGTTGGGTGTAAATTTATGGGTGTACTTAGGATAGCTAATGACTAATGACTGAGATTTCTGTGTGGCTTTAGGATTGTTTTTTAGGTGCATTATATATGGTAGAGATAGAGAGTAGAGATATATATATAGAGAGAGACACACGCGCACACACAAAAAGGGGTGCTTGGTGAAGCATAAACAAGTTTCCTGCTCTATTGGGAGAACTTGTTGGTTTTGTTGGCTACTGCTGCTACTAGTAGAATCTAGAAAACAGGTGGAGGAAGGAGGTTGGTGAGCGATGCACATGCGTGGATCGGTGGATGTTCTTCTTCGCCAGCATCCCTCGCCTCCATGGTGCTCGCTTTAAATCTGGACCGTGTGGTTTCGGATCAGACGGCTGGCGTCATGTTGGCGTGCCTGCCTTCCTGGCCCGGACTGTACTGTAACCGGCGTCCACGTCGACGACGGTTGGAGTGAGGTTTTTGCGGTGCGTTGGCGTTTCCACCGTCTCTTTCTCTCGCCAACTTTCCCTTGTAGAGGAGACTCAGGCGGTTGGAGTTGGACGACTCCTCATCTCATCGTCGCCGTTGCCGCGCCCACGACTTCCGCCCCCTCCACCCTCCTCCTCCTCCTCCTCCTCGTCTCTCCTCGTCTCTCTCTACCTCTACCTACGCGGCGGCCATATATACGTGCGGAGTTACTACCTCCTGCTCCAGCTCCTCCCTACTTGCCGACGCCGCGCTGCTGGTTGCTGGCCCCGGCTTCCGGCGCCTGCTCCCCCCGATCGCCTCGATCCGGGGACCGTCGCGCCGGCGATCTCGCATATCAGCTCAGAGGCCACAGAGCTGGCCCTGGTGAGATTAATTTCGTGCTAAAGCTTCCACCTTTCCGCCGATTTTAATTGGTCGGATCCTAGTATGCTATGTTATCCCGGCGTCCGTCCGGAGAAGATCTTTTCTTTTCTTTTCCTTTTTTTAGGTGGAAAAATGTTTTTTTTAAGCTCGCTCCGGCCTCTGGGTAGGTGAAATTGGCTGGATTTGGAATTGGAATTTCAGATGGAGCCTTACTAGCGATGTCTATACTTTTGTTATTATTAAATAAAGATGCAGTTTTCAGGTTGGGAACTGAATCTGGAGCTGCTACCGTCTGCGTCCGTAATCATAGTTAGTTAGCCAATCAACTTGTTTGCACTGGTACCTCCTTGGTACTTACTTGGGTATCTCAGGAGGAGTAATTCCCATAGAGGCAGATGCCTGCACTTGACTCTGCAAGGAAATTAAAATTACTCCTTACCTGTTCATTCTACAAAAAACATGGTCTTGTTACTATTGAGGCTCAGTTGCAAACTGAGCAAAACTGTCAGTGTCTATTGGGTTATTAGAAAAGGTTCTGATTGATCAATAGTTCGTCATGCATAATAAGTTACATAAAACTTATTTGTAGTCCTCTGACCATGGATTGCCGCTGTGTTTCCTCCAGGCTTTCATTTTGTTTTGCGTGCGATGCTACACCACCATTCCTCTTAAAGCTGACGTCATTATGATCCTGCCGAACAATGCGTAGCAGTTGTCGCTTGCAAGTGTCTAGCTTCTGTTACATTCTTACACTAGAGCATGGCGAATCTCGCAACTATTGGTCGCAGGTTTGTATGCTTTTTCTTTTGTCCCTTTAGCATTTCACACAACTAACATTTCCCACTTGTTCATTGTGGCATGTTGATGCTTGCAGTGTTCTTAGGTTTCCAAATGAAAGCATGAGGCTTGTTATGGTGACGGTTATTGGAGCGGTCTTTGGCTTCTTCATTGGAATTTCATTCCCATCAGTCAGCATAACAAAGGTATCATGATGATTTTATCACCATATCCAAACTATTTCAGTTGATCAGAAGGGATTGACTTATTTCTGTTTAAAATATGTCAGCTTCACTTCCCATCTAGCTTTGTTTCATACATAGAAGACAGAAACTCTGGGCTCACAACACAAGCTTTACTTAATCATGCCTGGACTTCTGCCAGAAATGCAAGGGAAAACAGTACCGAACCAAGTTCAAACACTACTTTGAAGGTTTGTTGTATTACTTATTTACTTCGCTAGATTGTTAGTTTAGCTGTATTAAAGTTCCATGGACCATTAGAATGATATCCATTTGACACAATCTTATGCTTCAATAAATGATGCTTGTAAATAAACCATTAAAATATTTGGTTCATTCTAACAAAAGTTCTGCTTGATGGCTCATAGATATATGTCCCAACAAACCCCAAGGGTGCAGAGAGTTTAGCACCAGGTATTGTTGTGCCAGAGTCTGACTTCCATTTACGTAGGTTATGGGGAGACCCAAGTGAGGTATATTTTCTTGTGCACCATACTCACATCACCTCACTGATCTTCAAGTTCATTGTGAATATTTTATTCCTGCAATCTTATCTCTTTGTTAAATATTCTGACTTACAAGCATATACTTCTTAGTCCTTTCTGAAAGGTTTATGTTTTCCTTTTTCTCAAATATATTCTGCTATTGAGCAAAATTTTCAATTATTACAATGTGGCTCTTCCTGTTTATCAGATTGTGATTATGTAAGAAATTTTAGTAATCTTATTTGTTAGGTTTTGTAATAATTCAAAATAGAAGACCTAAAGTCTGTATCCTTCTAAAGTCTGTTCTTTGGTGTGCTGATATTTGATTTTGAATTGCAGGACCTGCCCTTCATACCAAAGTACCTTGTTACTTTCACCGTTGGATATGCACAGAAAGAAAATATAAACCGAGCAGTGAAGAAGGTAATGTTGTTGGCAACTTTAATGAGCTGAACAATCAAAATATTGCCTTTACCCACTTTTGATGGCAACTGAATCTTTCAATCTATATGTGCCATTTCATTAAACTCACCTGCCTGATTATTTTGTTGTTTGTGCTGCAGTTTTCTGATAATTTTGCTATCCTGTTATTCCACTATGATGGTCGGGTGAGCGAGTGGGATGAATTTGAGTGGTCGAAGCGAGCCATTCATATTAGTGCCAGGAAACAAACTAAATGGTGTGCTACTGTGGTCTAATGTACTGGCCATTATTTCAATTGTTTCAATTTGAAGTGTGTTTTCTTCTAAACGCTTGTTTGTGCACATACCTCTAGGTGGTATGCCAAAAGATTCTTGCACCCTGATGTTGTGGCAGCTTATGAGTACATATTCATCTGGGATGAGGACCTTGGGGTGGAGCATTTCAATGCAGAGGAGTATGCTTCCATTCTTCACTTTTCCATTCAATGTTTCTTGATATGATTAATTAACAAATATATGTTGGTGTTGGCTTACAGGTACATTAAACTTGTTAAGAAATATCGTCTGGATATCTCTCAACCAGGTTTAGAGCCTGATCGGGGATTAACGTGGCAGATGACCAAAAGAAGAGGTGACCGTGAGGTCCACAAGTGAGTGTAGAATTTCTAATATGAAGCAGATTTTTTTTGCTTTTTTTTTAATCTAGTAACTTAAGTTGGCATCTTCTATTGTAGGGATACAGAGGAGAGGCCAGGTTGGTGCTCTGACCCTCATCTTCCACCTTGTGCTGCGTATGTGGTCATTACCCTCTTTCCTGAGTTTTGTTCACAATGTTCCCCAATATATGATAGTAGTTTACCGCCCGTTACAGAGATATCTAACTAATGTATCTTTGATGTACAGGTTTGTTGAAATCATGGCTCCAGTCTTCTCCAGAGATGCATGGAGATGTGTATGGCATATGATTCAGGTCTGTATACCATAACTTGCTTAGCACCTTCCCCTCTATGCACTTAATAATTCATTTAATAGATTGGCATTGCTTTTCGCTGCAGAATGACTTGGTTCATGGATGGGGCCTCGATTTCGCTCTCAGGAAATGCGTGGAGGTATCTTTTTATCTCTTTCTTGTGAAATTTCACCAGTGTAGCTAGCAGCCTGCCCTTCTGAATAAGTTCACCTGATGCTGTGCTCGTTACAGCCTGCTCACGAGAAGATCGGAGTCGTCGATTCGCAGTGGATTGTTCACCAAGTGGTTCCTTCTCTCGGGAACCAGGTAAGGAGAAACTGCAAATCTTTTTCCTTGCATGTCACAGCTTACAGCCATGTTTCACTCTGCACTTCTGACCACCATTTCCCCCTACCTCGTGTTACGGTTCACAGGGCAAGGCAGAGAATGGCAAAGCGCCATGGGAAGGGGTGAGGGCGCGGTGCCGGAAGGAATGGGGCATGTTTCAGACGAGGATGGCGGAGGCGGAGAAGGCCTACTACAAGATGATGGGCGTCACCCCTCCGAACTCCACGCTCGTCTAGCTTTGATCTCTGTGAACGGTGCGGTGGTGGTGGTGATACACTTGTGTTTTCACTTGGATCATGTAGAGATGACGATGAATGTGTAGAGGTGTGAATGCCTGAATGTGGCTGGCGCATACGACGATGTTGTATGATCTTATCGATCGGTTATTGTGGTGCTGTGTGAGCTGATTCTGTTGATGCTCGCGATCGAGGCCATCTGACCTCACTCTTGCCAACTCATGATTTGGGTTATCCTCTGTTGAGTTCTGCTCATCGATTTGTGTGTTCCAAAGGTAACCACCACAAGGATCTCATGTTAGTTCGAATGGTGTGAAGTAATCCAAGCTAAGAGGTTGAATTCTTTCGGGTTTTATGGTTATGACTTTTGATTTTTATTATAGTAATTAATTTTTAAAAGGTAGTATTTTTTAATATAGATCTATAAATTGATTGCAGTAGATATTATATCAATTTTAGCTATTGAGTTCTACTCATCGATTTGTGTATTCCAAAGGTAACCACGAGGATCTCATGATAGTTCGAATGGTATGATGCAAGTTAAGAGTTGGATTCTTTTCATTTTATGGTTATAACTTTTGGTTTTTACTATAATAATTAGTTTTTAAAAGGTGGTCTTTTTAATATGGGTTTATAAGTCGATTGTAGTAGATATTATATTGATTTTAGCTATATCAGATAAAATCATATTGTGAACAGTCATGATTCAAAAGATATGGGACATAAAAATCCACCCTTTAGTTTTGTGTGCCCCGCGTCTATTTGAACCGTCCATCACCCATCGAACGGTCAAGCTCAGAGCTAATCGCCCTCGCCGATAACGCCTTAACGCCGCCGACCCCGAACCCCGCAAATTTTCCGCCTCCGACGGCGACCACCAGCCGCCCCCCGAGGAGCAGCCGTCGCCTCCGCTCGACCGCGCCAAACGCCGTTACCTCCGCAAGCGCCGCGGCCGCCTCCTCCCCGACCCCGACGCCTCCAACGCCAGGCCCTCCTCCTCGGAGTTCGTGGAGCTCAAGCCGGAGGTGGTCGACTTCCCGCGCCTACACGCGCTCGCGGAGGCGCTCTACTTCCACGACGCCTTCGCGCTGCCCTGGGAGAAGGACAAGCACTACCGCATGCTCTACCGCCTCCGATAAGCATGTCTTCGGTCGGTACGCAATTAGAATCCCTGCAAAGATCTTTCTTCTTTGTTAAGAGAGCTTTCAATCTTGTATTGTGTATATTTTTTGTGCAAGAAAAGTCGCATGGTGATTGGTGAGTGTGAAAAAAAAATAGCAAAACTAGTTTATCCTGGGAGTGGACATGGAGATAACCAAAGTTAAGCTTAAAGGATTACGATTGATCATACAGATATCCGAGGTTGTAGCCTTGTAGGTACCCATGTGCCAAAGGCCAGGCCTAGCATAAATGACACATCTGCACTTCCAAAATCCTGAACAGCCCTAGTCAACTGCTGAAAGGAACCCTAGAAAAACAGTCTAATTAAGCAATCGTTGTCATCACCATCTGCTTCACGAACTCAATTCTTTGTAACCTCTCCTCCAGATTCTGCTTCGACGCATCATCCATCACACCCTGATTCGACCTGCAAGCAAGAAGAAAGCATTTGGAGCAGGCAACATTGTTAGGATTCAGGATCATCTTGCATACTTTCAAGTTGCTTCCAACAGCATTACACAACCCTTACCTTTGATCATCTGAGGAAGGTGAGGCATCACCGTCCTCCACAACTTCACCGGGCTTCAAATTGACCGGAGGCGCAATGCTGCAGATGAACTTCCAGAGCAGCGGGTCAGGAGAAGAATCAAGAGCTTGCCTGCCCATGCAGTAGGAGGGTGCTTCACAGTAGGAGTCCTCTTCATATGCTTCCTTGTCAGCTGCTGGGCTTGGCTTAGAAGAAGACTTCCTCCTCTGACTCATGATCAAAATGACAATGCCAATGAACTCCAATATGGCTTGCAATGTCTGTTCATGACACTACTAGAAGTCAAGTCACTGTGAAAGTAGTACCTTCAGTAGAAGTGAGTGTTGATTCCTGAAATGTTCAGACGTGTCTGTCCCAAGGTTGTCGGCGCAGATCGGACACACCTGAAGAAAAGCCATTCAACCAGCATAGAGGGAATAAAACTGAACCAAGATCAAGATGAAACCAATCCTAGCTATAATTCACAACTAATGTTGCTTAATGCATTGTGCAGTCTATGCAATGGATTAACATGGCACAATTTAACAGAGAAGTTCAATTAATCCAAATTCAGTGATGTTTCTACAAGCAAATGGGAATGCAGTTGCAGTAAGAAAGAGGGGAAAAGGGGGTCTCTTCTTACAGCATTTCTCATGTCAAAGCAATGCTCCTCCTGCAGATGGTCACAAAGGAAGGGAACCTCCACCTCAATGTAACAGAAGGGGCAAGGGAAGTACTCCCACCACTCATCATCTCCTGAATTACAAAAGATATGAATCAGTGCCTCTCAAAAAAAGAGAAAAGGAATCAGTAAGTTGAGTTTTTTTTCAATTGCATTATGAATGATATGATTGATATCTGTATGTCAAACAAGAAAAAAAGGACACTCAGAAAAGGCATAGGCACTAAAGCAAATGTGAGCCAACTTGACATTTCTAGTCTGAACTTTTCCTGTGTCGTTATGTTGCAATTTGACAATGCCAATAAGCCCAATTCACACCAACAATCTCTCTCTCTCTCTCTCTCTCTCTCTCTCTCTCTCTCTCATGTGATACTACAAACCTTTCTAGTTCAGAAAATCAAAAGGTTGTTCAAAAAAACATTAGAATAAATTTCATTGTGATTATTCCTCTTACAGAAATGATCTACCGGAGTGAAAATATATGATAAATAGTCCTAAAAACGGGAAAAGACTGACCTTTTGTTCTTACTTCTAATGGAACAGAAGATACACACTAGAGAAAAAACCCATCATGAAACCTCTAAAAAAATTGCGATCCTGTTGGCAAGAGATCAAACATATGCAGCCCACTTCTCAGAACCCAGTAACCAGGACAAACATCGAAAGGACAATAAATCTCAGAGCAGAAAACACTCCAAGGACTAAACAGAGATGAGTACCCAGCTGCAAGAATCATTCAAAGAGGTCAATGGTTGCCAAGAACCAAAATTTATTGTAAACATGTAGAAAGCACAGCAATATATCTTTGGACAAGAGAAACAAACAAAGAAAAGAACAATCAACAATCAAATATGAATAAAACAAAATGGCCAAAATTCTTGCAGAGACCTGCAGATTGATGGTGAGGGTGGCCATAAAGGTTTTGCCTCCCTGTTGGTAGGAAGCCATAGTGAGCCTCCACGTCCATCTCAGTACCACTTCTCACTACTCTTCTCTAAGCTATCCTCTTGTTCACCTCAACAACACATTCAAAGCAACAGAAAAGAGAGGAGGTGGGTAGGTCTTGTTGCTCCAAGCTCCTCATGTGTGTTTATATATGGTTGCCAAGAGCCTTGTCTTTTTGGCTGCAGGAATATTTCTGTGTGATATCACAAAAGCAAAGTGAAAGAAAAGCTGATAAGTCATTTATAATGGGGCTGGTTAGGTGAGGCGAGAAGATTTTTTTTTTCTTTTCCTTAGGAAAGAGCTGTAAAACATGGACCAGTTGCTTCTGAGTTGTCTTAGACTGAAACTTTCCTAATGAACACCACCGCACATTCTTCTGAGCCAACTTGACATGAAGCTAACTAGGGAGTATGATAAGTTTTGCCCATACACCTTGCTCTTATCCAAACTCCGAAAGTCACTATTTGCCAATTTATCAACTCGGTGTGATCCAATGTGGATTACACATGCACTTGCAGGCTTAATTTACAGTGCTATACACATGCAGTCTCTGAATTCTGAAGGCATTTTTAACTTTTGTCAGCTATTACCAGCAAGACACGTTGCATTGTACGGGATTCTAGCACAAAAGAGTAGAGTTCATTGGGGGCATGTGACATGTAGATAAACAAATGATGCAACTTGTGCCCTTAAGTACGAGGAAAAAACAGTGAAGCAGAGAGTCGTTGTTGATTAGTCACGATATTCTTCACGACCAGTCTTGTTCGTGTCCTGCTTTAAATTTTTTTATTTCTCTCCTTTTCGGTTTGGCCTTTCTCCCTTTTTGATAAACCTTTTTGGACACTTGGAAGCCAAGTCTAGAGACATTTTGATCTGAATTCCAAGTAGATTACAGAAGAGATTGAGCTTTTGAGTAATCTTCCAAAGATGAAGATCCCATCCTTTTTGTTCTCCCCATTTTGTGTGAACAGCGGTGAAGTGTGTGACAGTATCTTTCATGGTCAAGCAGCAATGAAACCTGAAAGGTGGCCTCTGGTGTTTGTGGAAGCCATCTCACGCCAATGGGAAGCGGCTTCCCTATTTCTTTTGCATGTTCCCACGTAGATGGCAACACTCTATTAGCTTCGATAGCTTGCTCACATACTCGTAACCTCCGAAAGAGTACTCCGATGATGGTTATGACCATATTGCATACTCATAATGACTATATCTTTTAGCTTATAATGATCACATTCAACTTCAACCACGAACACTCGTAAAGAAATAGAGCATATTTCTACAAGAGAGCATGGAGGGAAAGAGACAAAGGAAATAAGGAAACCACGTCCACACCCATGTGGTTATTCCTTTTCTGTATGGCCCTCTCTCTGTCTCTGGCCCTACCTACGTCCTCAAAAAGCAGAGCATCTCTGAGTGTGTGTGTCCACTCACTCAGGAGGAGCAGTGAGTGATGTGCATGTGGTCAGAAAGCTTTTTTCTTTCTGTGCGAGTGCAGCGTACTGGAGTGCATTTCAGGGTTGTGTTGTGGACATTGGATTGGAGCTGGAGAGAACATCTTTCTCTACCTGCAAGAAAAGAAAATGATTTGCTTGTCTGTTTTTCATTTTCTTGACGGCGGATTTCATTTACTGGTACCTTGCCTGCTTCTTGTGCGCTTCTTTGGTGGCTTCTGCGTGTTGGCATCGATGGCATGTCACGTTCACGATGCGTTCCAGCTGAGGATTGATTGATTCGTTGGCCTTTTTATGCTAGTGTTGGATTGTTTGTACGTGGTAAAATATTTGCAGGTTTATGAGACGTTTCGATCGACCAGTAGCTTTTCCACGTCCTCTTAAGCTTAATCTTTCTCATGTTTGCGCCCCCCCCCCCCCCCCCCCCCCCCAAAAAAAACCTTTGCCGTTCCACTTGTAAGACCATGCTGGATACCAAACGGGTTGATGATCTTTTTTTCTTTTTTTTCAACTATTACAAAATCAACTCCATTTGGCTTTATTCACATATTAGCTATAAGAATATAATAAAATCAGATGAATATCAGAAACAAGCACAAAGTAAAACCCAACAAACAAGGGAACAAAAGAAGCAACAAATGGACCAAGGCATCGGCTGGCCAGTTTGATCGCTCGGGTCACACCAGTCTGACTGGGCCTGGGCAATCTGAATGCTTGCCGTTCCAAAATAGAGAACAACCCGCCGCTAAGAACTCACAATGGCCAAACTTCTAATCTACCCAACCAAATAAGTTAAAACTTGAAACGTAACTTTCTCAAGATCCCATGAATCCATTCCATCAATGAATTGACAAGTTACTTAATAAAGTTTTGACATTTTCCCAAAACAAGGCAGCTTACATTAAAACCAGGTAAATCAAGACAAACACTAAGAACTTACTATAGGGTTACTAGATGGATGGGATCTAGCCTCTAAGTGGTTCTCTCGTCATCCACACACCCTTGAGAACTAACAAGATCAAGGAGAGATGAAATACAAATAAGGAAACCAAGCAAATCAAAAGCATGAGGAGAAATTCATGACAAAACTCAATTGGACGAAATTTAGATATTTATTTCACTTAGAGATGGATGTTTAAAACCACTCCACTCTTGAGGATAGAGCAACCTCTCCATGGAGCACACACATAAAGGTCCTCTTAAGAAACCCAAGCTCTCAAAGGTTTGGCACCTAAGAGCAACTCCAACAGTAGCCCTCAAAACAGGACCCCTACTTTTTATTTGAGGGCTCTCCCTACTTTTGAGGGCTCTATTTTTTGGGCTACACTCCAGCAGGAGCCCTCAAAACAGGACCCTCAAATTCATTCTTAGAGGGGATGACACATAGGACCCACCCTCATCCTCATCCTACTTTTGAGGGCCGAGGGGCAAAAAAACTCACTCCAGCAGGGCCCCTACTTGAGCCCTCAAAAGTAGGGGCTCCCTCCAGACCCCCAGGAATGAGGGCTCGATGGGGAGATTTGAGGGCCCCCTACTTTTGAGGGCTCAAGTAGGGGCCCTGCTGGAGTGAGTTTTTTGCCCCTCGGCCCTCAAAAGTAGGATGAGGGCTCAAGTAGGGACCCTGCTGGAGTTGCTCTAAACCAACACCTCTCCCTCCTTATATATGGAGGTGGATAAGGCGATGGGGTCCCGATCTTCCGATAGGATGATAACTATCGATTTTGGTGGAGGTGACCATTGCGATCCGACTACAACCGTATGACATCGCTTGCGCCTTAGCAATCGCTGGACCACACCCCAAGATGTTATCAACCGTGCCAAGAACGCGGTTGACCTGACCACGAAGGTCTATTCCTGCATGCAATCGAAGAACACGCAAGAACAAGATAACAAGCAATCTGAAATTGCAAATATATAAATTGAGATCAAAAGGTGGGATTCCAAAGGCTGTCTTGACAGGTGGTCGTCCGACACAACTGAAGAACAAAAGTTTGCATAATAGCTAAACCTAAACTTAACGAAATCCAAGTCCTAGAAAAGGAGATGGCGGCTCTTATATAGAGATAAGAACCAGGGGTGGTGGCCAAGGAGCATGCCCTAGGGTTACAAGGCCCATGGGCCCAAGTGGTGGTGGCGCATCACCTTTTTTGACGCGGACTCAGAAATCAACGTGCACTCTTTTGATGATTGCGGCTGGCTCAGATGTAATTTGAAGATGAGGTTGAATACTTTAGAAAGTAGACTTCATAAACTTTCCATGAAGTACAAGAACGTCTCAAACGGAGTCTGTATGAGAAAGTTATGCCCGTTTAAACTTGCACCATTGCAGCAGTCCGAATCCGATTCCAGTACGTGCTCAACACGGACTCTTTTGATGATTGCGGTGCGCACAGAAGGAATTTAGAGGTGATACTAGATCCATTGGAAAGAGGATGAGAAAAGCTTTCCAACAAGTACTCGTGGACCTCAAACGGACTTCATATGTGAAAGTTATGCGCATTTTAAGTTGGGCCTGTCAGGCTGAATCCGAACTGATCTGGAGGCCGAATTGGATTCCAAAACGTGTCCATATTGAACTCTTGCTTGAATTGGTGTAAAAGTGACGTGGTGCTGTAGAAATATATATTTTAATCATTAGGTAGCATCATATTCTCATTTAAAATATGTTGAGGCTGAAGAAACGAATTCACCTTTAGTTCAATCTTGATATTGGGCACTATTGTCGTATGTATTTGTGGTGTGGTCACATCAGAGGTTCACAAGAAACCCTAACCAGCATTTCTAATTGGGTTTCATCCACTTACATGGACTAACTTATTAACCCAATACCATACGGGGTTTTATACTCACGTATGCTTTTCAAAGCAACTCATCCAAGGGGCTTTGATAGCTCGAAACACCAATCCAATCCTGATAACTCGAAACACCAATCTAATCCTTCAAAGCATCTCCGCATGCTTTGACAGGTAGCCTATAATGCCCTATAACTAGCCGTCACATCTTCACGTATTAGACTCCTCCAAACCATCTCTGTATGTATCAGCCATGTCACTTGGCACACCACATACACCAAGTCGCCTTATCGCGATCTTTGTCTCTTATATGCTTTTCGCTTGAGCCACATAGTCTTACCCAGACTTACTCGACCGCACAGACCTTAGCTCCTTGCCTAGTCCCGATCTATTTCCGTTGATCGCTATCATACTCTAAGCCACCTACACATCAAAAGACAAAGTAATTCGATTCCGGACATAAGTTCCACATACTTAACTCACATTAGCCAAAACATACATCATGCAACTTAACACAACACCACAACGGCCTCATGCCATGCATACATTCAACCCAACTCATCTCAACTCACATCTCACTTTGAACATTCAGGGTAGGTCTGACCGTCAGCTACAGGCCAATCAGACTGCCCAACACCCCTCAAACCACACCCTGGTAACAGAGAACCAGCCTGACCACCGGCCACAGGTCGATCAAACGGCCTGCAGTCTAACTGTCGGCTACAGGCAAGTCAGATCGCTCAAGAGTATCGAAAAACACCATCTCTAGAATTTCGGTTAAACTCTATCTAGTTTCAGCTCAGAACTCCAATTTGAGTGACACCTAGTGTTGGCACATCCTCAAATATACCTACACAAGTGTTTGATGTCCATTTTTCAAAATGCATATAGTCGGTTTGATCGTTCCATAGCCGCTGGTCAAATCGCCGATGCTAAGGTCAGTCAGACCGTCATTGCCAGGCCGGTCAGGTTAAAATCTGACTAACTTTGAAGTCTAAAAAGCTTCAAAATCAAACGCAAGCTTCGACAAAACTTATAAATCAAAGTCAAATACTCATTACATAGAATGACTCCCACATGGTCTCACGATAGCAAGCGGTTTGAGCTAGCATTCCAGCTACCTCATCACAGATTCGTGGGGGGGGGGGGGGGGGGGGGGGGGGGGGGGGCAAGCGAAACATCTAACCTTCAAGTTTACGCAAGCATTTCTAGATTTGAGCCTCAAGTGGGTAACACGACAGCTTCAACGCGCCATCACTCACCATGTATCACTGTCTGTCTGACTGGGAACCCTGATCCAATCGAAAATCCTATATGTATTGGTTCAAAAGCTGGTAAAACCAAACGGCAAACAAGAGATCAAAACGCATCTTAGAACTGAAAGTTTTGACAATAGCATAACATGGGGGATGAAAACATCAGGCAGAAAGGTATGATTCATGTCACACGCAGGCATGCGTTGAACAAAGTCATACAGAACCACAAGGGTTCAGGAGGTGAGGGCCAATGGTGATTCCGCGCTAGTTCTACCACTCTTTAGTCATATTTATATCACATTATCAACACATCAAGTGCGACATCGTTACATAGGCGAAACGAATTGAAACACGTTTGCTGCTGTGATACTCTGGTAGCACAGAAGATTGTATCTACACAGCCAATATTGACTATAAGGACAGCAATATGGGGGTGCAGTTCACGCTCTAGCGGAAGAGGGGCTAACAATCCAGACAAACCCCACCAAGAGCTCGCAGTAAGCAAGCTATTGGCTCAGTAATTTGGAATCGCAGGCCACAATCTTCACCTTGCCAACTTGTTCTGTCATCTCGTCGTTCTTGAATTGCGCATCTGTCAAGATGAATGTCCAGACATTGTCACAAAACCTGTAGGTGTGCAGATGGCCCTGTACAAAGAAAAGAAACGACATCAGTAACCTGATAAGATATCAGTGTAAAACAAATGCAATGACCAAAATGTCAACGAAGAGAAGCAGAGTCTGAACTACAGCTGCATGTACTGACAGTATTACAGGCTGGAAAACATTAAACCATCATATTGTCTCCTGTATCAGACCACTCATTAAATAAAATAAATCCATTAAACAAAGGCTTATTGGATGATTGTGTCCAACATGACAGGAGGGTTAGGTTACCATCCCTAGAATGGCAAAATTCTGGAGTTTTGTTGGGAAAATGCACAATTCCTCAAATTTTCAGCAAGATAAAAATAGATACTGATCAACACCAGATTCCATCACTTCCAATTACAACCAAGAATCCAGGTCAATGTCAGAGTGTAGAATGTAGATACATGAGTTCTTCCCACAAGTCCATTTTAGTGTGGATTTATTAGAAAAGGGGTATCTCAAAGACTCAAACCCAGCCGAGGACAACTACATAAAGAGCAGCAGGAACTATCACATGCCCTGTATCTCCTACGTACAGGCATCCGTGAATGGGAACAGATTCAAGGAGGGGACTAGTAGCTAAGATCTACAAGAGTTTTACTTCTGGATACCGTCTAGTCTGCACAGTTTTTCCAAATTTTAAGTTGTATATGCTGTTTTCCTCAAACTTAGCCCAGGAGGCTCCTTTCTCTAAAGAAAGGGTAAACAGGCTACCCATAGTTTGGTTTGGGGGGGGGTGACAATCTTTGGTCAATCCATGTTTATGATTATCCCTAATTCTAACATCAATTTTCTATCAGGTTCAAATACAAGCTGGACATGGTGAAAATGAAATCCCAAATCCCATTTTCCATATAATAGAGAAACATCAGATCTGATTTTAAAGGCATTTGACACTACTGTTTGTAATTTTGTTTTGTTAACGATTAATTGGGCAAGAAAAAAAAGTTGACACACGCCATTCCAGTTCGTTTGGCCCATAAAAGGGTTCTTCTCTTACACGATCCATGTCAATGGTTTGGATATTAAGAAAATCCAGCAGTACTTGATGTGATGCAAATTAAGATAACTGAAACTATGGTGACAAAAGCATATGAGAGATAAGTGGTAGCTTCAGAAGCTCTTGTCTAGTTGTGCCCAAAAATTATGTTCACAGGTTTTGGTTTTTGTACTCTTTTTTTTTAATACAATTTCAGTGCTCCCCAATTTGTGCAATATCCGTCAAAACTCAGAACAACATATGCAAGACAGATTTTCTCCGCTTAACAGCTGTGAATGGAATCCTTAGATTTCTTTCCTTTACCAAGGTGTGAATGAACTAGCTAGTTGCATTGCAATGCAGAATTGATACCAAGTGCAGGTATTTGACTGCCTAGAAAACTAAACATATTTATCATGTTCCAGAACTTATAAATCTAGGACCAGATAAAGTACTTCACAATTGCATAGCAATTATGGATCATAATGAGCCCTCCAAACATGCAATCATCAAACTGATGCGAATAACACAACAGGTAACACAAATGAACACAGGTCGTCTACTGTTTATAGAAACAACATTGTCACTCCTACAGAAGTACATACCTTAATAGAAACCTTGCTCTTCACTTGGTTTTCTAACGCCTCGGTCATAGACTAGAAAAAAAATGCAAACAAATAAAATGAATCATCCGGAAGGAAAGGATTTTTATGTTTCCCACTAGGAAAGGAAACAGGAACATATATAACTGAAGAAGGGGTCCATATCGCACCTTATCAAACTGGACAAGCACTTGAATGGCGAGCTCAGGGCTGAGAGTGCCACTGGAGACCATCTCGTCCAGCGTCTCGGTGAGGCACATGCCAATGGTGGACCTCCGGTACAGCTCGAAGGTGGCCATCGCCTTGCCTGCGCCAACACACGCCCTGCTATTATCAACTAGCATTCATTCATGGAGTCACCTCTGAAGAAAAGATTTCCCATTTGATACGCACAAGTACATACATATAGCAATGGCAACCACACAATCAAGACTCCCTGTACTTAACATTTTCGCATCATTTGGTCAGTTCACCTTCGAGATTAACCATTCCTTGCTTAAAAAAAAGCATATATGTTCGCACGATTCCACCCTCTCTCCACCAATACAGTACGAAAGGCCGCGAATTTCCAGCGATTCATTCGAGCAACGAGGAAAAACCTCCCCCGCCTAACAAACCCTAGAAACCAGCGTATCCCTCCCAGGCTCACCCAGACCAACCAAAACCCAAGAATAGCACCAGCGAACAGTGATTAGCACCCGGATCGAAGGGCGAGGACGGAATCACCTGCGCACGCGGGGCGGAACGGGCGGCGGGATCCCCGCGGACGGTGGCCGGATCTGGAGGCTCCGGAAGGTTCGCGAGCGCGGTGCGAGGAGGGTTTTCGAACCGAGAGAGAGTGAGAGAAGGACGGAAGGAAGGAAGCTAGTGGAGGCTCGAAATCGAGAGGGGGCTTTATATATCTCGCGAGCAGGGAAGAAGAGGAGGAAGAAGGATTATATAGCAAGGGAGGAAGGCAAGGCAGCTGCCGCTCTCCTCAGCTTGTCGTCCTCTCACTCTCGTCGGTCTCGAGCTGCCGCTTGTTACCGCTGCGACGCTGCCTGCCCCCGCTGCTTGACGCGAATTTACAGTCTTGCCCCCTCGACCTCGGCCAACTCTGGGCTGGGCTGGGCTGGGCTGGGCTTTCGAGTTTGCAGTATGCGATGTTGTGCTGTGCTACGACGTGGAACCTAGCGGTTAGACCACGACAATTTTTAGTACCCTTCTTTTAGTTGAGAAATTTAGGATTTACTCTTCTTATCTCAATGATATATGGGGTCATCATAAGTCACTAACACGTGGGTCAGAAGGGTAAATCCTAAATTTTCATCTAAATGGAGGGTATATGATCAATAGTAGGTTTTTAGTAAGGGTATGGGTAAGGCTGCTAGCTGTCTCATTTTGCTGGGTAAGATCTTTATCGATGTGAAAGAGAGGGAACCAGCAAGGGAGATAAGAGTTTCCTTGTGTTCAGAAGAGACGGCTTGAGCCTAAGAAATAAAGATACATATATAGTATAAAATATCATCATATGAGTTATTGTCTATAACAAATATATTTTTCATGCAAGAATTAAAATGTTATAAGATCTGTAGAGATGATCTATTGTGAAAGTTGTATTTAGTTATGTCTATATATGACACAAATGAATATTATAGATATCAGTTATCTATATCATTGTATATGAACTGTGATTTTATTGCTATAACTCTGGTCCGCTTGTTGCGAGTGTTACCTATGCATGCGTACTGAACATGTACGCAGTAGTAATGACTCATATGCATGGTCTTATAGATACTACCTCTTTTTCATATGTGTTTATGTGTTGTTTTGGACATTAATACAATCTGAAATACACCTGTTTGGTCATTTTCTAATTATAAATATGAAAAAATTACAAAATATATTGATATGGAAGTATTTTTATGAAAAAAGTACTAAATCACTATTTTTGTGTGACAAAACTAGATATTTTTATGTATATTTGTAATCAAAGTTTAAAAAGATTAACCGTGTGTATCCTGAAACAACAAGTGAAAATGAAACGGAGAAGTATGCATTAATTACACTACAATGCACTCGTAGCCAAATGTACTTGTGTGTCGATTACTGTACGGTAGTCACAGCTGTCGTGGTCGATAGTCAGTAGTCGTAGCTACCGTGGTCGATGGATGGTAGTTGAAACTGCCGTGGTCGACAGTCAGTAGTCGTAGCTGCCGTGGTCAATAGTCGGTAGTTGTAGCTGCCGTGGTTGATAGTCGGTAGTCATAACTACAGTGGTTGATAGTCAGTGGTCGTAGCTGCCGTGGTTGATAGTCGGTAGTTGTAGCTGCTGTGGTCGATGGTCGTAGTTGAAGCTGCCGGGGTCGATAGTCGGTAGTCATAGCTGCTGTGGTCGATGGTCAGTAGTCATAGCTACTGTGGTCGATGGTCAGTAGTTGTAGCTACCGTGGTCAATGGTCGGTAGTCGTAGCTACTATAGTCGATAGTCGGTTATGACCACGTTGTGCGTGGTCGTAACGACCGAGTTGGTGTGTGGTCGTAACTACCGGCACTGTGGTCGTAAGCGCCACGGTCGTAGCTCCTACGTGTTCGTGGTTTTGGCGTTTGTGTCTGCAGTGGTCATAGTTGCAGTACCACGGTCGAAGCCAAGCTCAGATTAGAGAAGCGGTCGAGGAACAGCCGAGGTTGAAGCCAGTGGTTGTGGTCGTGTTAGCGTCAGCACGGGTCATCGTGGATGACGTGGGCCATACCTTGGTCAGTGAACTACCCGGCACGGACAGGTGATTGGTCGCTGTAGTAGTCATGGGGCAGCTGAGTGAAGCGGCATGGGCAGATGGCTGGTCGCTGTAGTAGTCGTGGAGCGGCTGAGCGAAGCGGCATGGGTAGACGGCTGGTCCATATAGCAGACGTGGGCAACTGAGCTGAGCGGCAGACATGGGGAGCGGCTGAGGCAGGAGTCATAGTGGGTAAGTGGCCTCTGTGGCTCAGTAGTATATATACCCTGTAATCCTTGTGAAGTCGGCTAGTGTGTTTGAGAAGAAAAACAGTGAACACAGAAGAATTCGTAGTAGGCATGTGTTGTCGGACGAAAAAATAGTTCTTAATCTTGTTTTCGCTCATTCTTTCTCCACTCCCCTGTGCTTCTCACCTCGGATCTGGGCCAACACTTGGTATCAGAGCCTTGTGATTCCCGTTAGTTGGAGAATTAGATGCTTGGTGTTCTTCGTGTGTCAGGGAAGAAGAAGCGCAGCTGTTCTCCGTAAGTTAGAGGAGAAGTTTCCTCGGTAACTTCCGTTAGTCGGAAAACATGCTGAGAGGAGGAAGGAGTGTGTCTCCGACCGCAACGTGAGGCTTGCTACGATTTGGTCCGTCCGACTCGTAGGTCATGAAGAGGGAAAGCACGGTGACATTGATGTACCCACAGCTCACCCGCACCAACTACACGATTTTGGCGATGAAGATGCAAGTCGCTCTTCAGGTTTAGAACATGTGGGATGCAGTCGAGCCTGGCGCTGCTGAGTACCAGAAGAACCAGTTGGCATTGTACGCCATATACCAGTTCGTGCCAGAGGACGTCATGTCTTCCCTCGCTGGGAAAGACACGACGAAGTCGAGATGGGAGGCAATCAAGACGGCGCACATGGGGCACGTGTGCGTGTGCGAAGCCAAGCTCCAAACCCTCAAGAGAGACTTTTAAGGGCTGAAGATGGGAGAAGGGGAGTCCGCTGAAGACTTCACCGGTCGGGTGACGTCGGTCGTCACTGACATTTGAGCGTTAGGCGACACCATGGTGGATGAGATTGTCATGGTTTGTAGGTTTCTCCGGACTGCCCCGTCGTGATACATGTAGCTCGTGACTTCCATCGATCAGTGCGTGGACTTTAAGACCCTCACTATTGAAGATCTCTTCGGACGGTACAAAGCCTATGACGAGCGCGTCCGAACCAGTTATGGTGATGTGAACCAGAGTGAGCATCTGTTGATCGCGTGCATGCAGTGGGAGACTCTCAACAAGGAGAAGAGAGGAGGGTCAGGCAGGGGTGCAACGGAGGACCATGGTTGTGGCTATAACCGCGACAGAGGAGGTCGTGGTCTTAGAAACGATCATGACGATGACGACGAGGATGACAATGACTACGACACCAGCGAGTGCAAAACCAACAAGAAGGTGAAGTGCTCCAACTATGGGGAACATTGGTACTTTACTAGTAAATGCCGTAAGCCAAAGAAAGCAGAGCCGAAGAAGGAGGAGGCGCATCTCATCATGGTCAGTGCCGATGACGAACCAGCGCTGATGTAAAGTTCGGCAAAGAGGCACTCACGAAGGATGACAACAAGATTATGGGGTTGAATGTTGGAAATAATCTTATTGTTGACAGTGGTCATACCTGTACTTGGTAGTCGTAGCTACTGTTGAGCGTGGTCATAGTCGAAGTACTCGGTGTGTTCGAGTACTACGTGGTCATAATCGTGTGCCGTGTTCTGTACAGTGGTCATAGCCACAGTGGTTGTAGCCAAATGTACTCATGTGTCAAGTACTATACGGTAGTCGTAGCTACCATGGTCGATGGATAGTAGTCGAAGCTGCCGTGGTCGACAATCGATAGTTGTAGTTACCGTGGTTGATAGTCGGTAGTTGTAGCTGCCATGGTCGATAGTCGATAGTTGTAGCTGCCGTGGTAGATAGTTAGTAGTCGTAGCTACCGTGGTCAATAGTTAGTGGTGGTAACTGCCATGGTTGATAGTCGATAGTTGTAGCTACTCTGGTCGATAGTCAGTAGTGGTAGCTACTGTGGTCGATAGTCGGTAGTCGTAGTTGCTGTGGTTGATGGTCGGTAGTCGAAACTGCTGGGGTCGTAGTCGGTAGTCGTAGCTGCCGTGGTTGATGTTCAGCAGTCACAGCTACCGTGGTCGATGGTCGATAGTAGCTACTGTAGTCAATAGTCGATGGTCGGTTACGACCACGTTGCGTGGTCGTAACGACCGAGTTGGTGTGTGGTCGTAACTACCAGCGATGTGGTCGTAAGTGCCGCGGTCGTAGCTCCTGCATGTCCATGGTCTTGGCGCTTGTGTCTACAGTGGTCGTAGCTGCAGTACCGCGGTCGAAGCCAAGCTCAAATCGGAGAAGTGATCGAGGAATAGTTGAGGTTGAAGCCAGTGGCTGTGATTGTGCGGGCGTCAGCACAGGTTGTCGTGGATGATGTGGGCCATACCTTGGTCGGTGAACTACCCAGCATGGACAGGTGACTGGTCGTTGTAGCAGTCATGGGGTGGCTGAGTGAAGCGGTATGGGCAGACGGCTGGTTGCTATAGCAATTGTGGGGTGGCTGAGCGAAACAACATAGGCAGACGGGTGGTCCTTGTAGCAGACGTGGGTGGCTAATCTGAGCGACAAACCTGGGGAGCGGCTGAGGCAGGAGTCATAGCGGGTAAGTGGCCTATGTGGCTCAGTAGTATATATACTCTATAATCCTTGTGAAGTCGGTGAGTGAGTTTGAGAAGAAAAACATTGAATACAAAAGAAGTCGTTGTAGGCGTATGTTGCCGGACGAAAAAACAGGTCCTAATCTTGTTTTTGCTATTCTTTCTCCACTCCCCTGTGCTTCTCACCTTGGATCTGGGCCAACAATCCTATCTAACTTCTTCCACTGACTCAGATCAAATATCTTCACCATTTTTGTCTTTTCCTTATCTGTTTCAAAACCCTTCCATTTGACCCTAAATTTCTCTCCCACGTCGGCACTCCATCCAACTTTCTGAGAGGAACTTTTATTGATAAAACATATTTCTTTTGACTTTACTTTGACTTGTTATTATTTACTTGCTCTCTCATAAAACGCCCTAGACTACATCGACGAACTGAGAGTGGAAGAAGAATTCGGAGTGGGAGGAGATAAAGATTGGAGCACGGAACCGGTGGATTTGTACGATTACTCTGAGCAAGAAGGCAAGTGATCATGTTGATCCCGTATATACATATACTATTTTCGTAGTTAATAGGGTGCATAATTAATTTGGTAAAGATATTTTTATACTAAACTGGTTAGTAGCTATGACCTATAAATACTATTGGTAAAACCTTCCTTAATTGTTGTACATATTTATACTCATTGGTACAACTTGGCGATGGTCGCCGTCCAAGTAATGCTGGTATGATTTGGTAAAATAGAGCCTAGGATGATGGTGTTGATCTTATCTGAAGCATGTAAAGACCAGAATCTTGTGTTATAAGGAAAACAAAGTTAATGTTCATCTACAGGACCAAGTTATCGGGCTAAGTTAGTATGATGCTCGTGTCGAGCGAATGCCCACAATAGAACTTATTAGCAGGCGTGCTTTGAGCCCCTGGGTGATCCGTAAAAACCGTGAGACTGTTGTGGACTTCATAGGTGTCACAAACAGTAACTCTCTCGCAGCTTCGGACAACAAGTTTCACAATTGTGGGTCCCGGCACTACAGAACCTGTAACTTTCGCCAACAGCCGAATACATTTCCAACAGCTCTGATATATAAAACTAAATAGTGGCCAACAGTCTTGTCGGCGAATACACGGCGAACAATACTTTTGTACATGATTGTGCCTTGCACGATAGCACTGTCACTTATGTTAGTGTCACGCTAATCTTTGGGCTATTTCTTCATGCGATAGTCCTGTACGTAACTGATGATTAGCTCAATGTCAAGAAGCCTGTCAGTGTTCGAAATAATGAAGCTGAACTGTGTACGTATCAAAAATTATCTTGCATCAACATATCTAATTTGAAAATTATAATTATTTTCAAAATCATTCAGTTTTATTCAATCTAAAAACTAATTCGATGGCAAGATGTTGTAGATGTATATACTATGAAATATTAGGTTCCGATAAAGGATTTTTTTTTGCGAAGAGGACCGCTAATTCTTTATTTATTTTTGCATGGACTGCTAAAAGATTATAACTATTGATACTAAGCACATTATTTTTTATTATTTTATTGAACCACTAGCCAGAAATACAGGTAAACTAACACATAACAAAAAAGTGGTACAACCTTTTGTGGTTATTTTATTGGCCATAAAATTGATACCTGACAGCCATTCTTGGAACGTGGAAGGCCAAAAGCTCAACATCATGCTGAAACTCCAATTAGTGGGCCCATTTACTCTAACCCTAATTAACCTCCTACATAATTAATATAACCATGTCTAATGCTCTGCGTATTCGTGAAGGAGATGAAGCCTCCCAGCGCCGCCACTTTCGATTGCCCTTTCCCTAGTTCCTACATGTCAAGGGCAAAGCAATTCGTTCACCACCACATGTAAGCAGTGTGATAGCCATAGCCTTAATTAGTCCTCTCCTCACCTGTCCTCTAACTCAATGATTGATCTAAAATTTCGTAGAATCAATTAAATTTAGTACATATGCAGTTGTTGGTTCGGATACTGTTCCTAGACAGAGACGTTGGGCTCCCAATCGACCTGGGGGTTCATCAACGTCGGTTCACGGTGGTGTTAGACTACAGATTAATGCTACATGCTCGTTAGAAATTGCAGTATTCAGTAAAGCGGTCGTATGTGTTTAGGGATGTAAACGGATAGAATATGGATGAATAATATTTCTATCATATTTATTTTCATGTTTTTTCTCGGATGAGGATATAAATACGGATACATCGGATACGAATATAAATAAAATAATATCGAATACAGATATGGAGCGAACACGAATCGAAACAAATATGGTCACGAATATTTATCGGAACATGAAAACCTCTTAAACTATACATCCAAAATCAATGAAAACACATAAATAGTTTATCTTGTTAAAACATTAACGAAATCTAAACAAGTATAAGTATTTTTATCCACAATAGTTATACCATTGTACAAATTTTAAATCTTCAAATGGTAGTTAATTTTTTCTAAAGTCCTAAATAATTCTTAATGGATTTCTATCATTTACATGTGACTAATAAATTAATTAAGAATTTAAATTTGCATCAAAATGATTTAAACGATAGTACATCAATTTAATCGGCAGAAATTTTAATCAACCGATAATACTAAATTTATTTTTAATAAACATAAATATTTGCTAGTGGGTTGGTGGCAGGGAGATGAGAGAGGCGGGCTTGGGCTGGGCAATGTTGGGCTGAAATCTCGGATATCCAGATAATCCGTATTCGTATTCGCCGGATATCAAGCCTACTGTATTCGTATTCGTTTCATATAAAAAAATCCATATTTATTTCCAATCCGAGAACTATCCGAAGAAAATCCGATCTGAGAATTATCCGAAGAAAATCTGATCCGACACAATCTGTATTCATTTTCATCCGGATCGGTCAGAAACTATCCGATCCATTTTCACTCCTATATGTGTTGTACCATATTGCAAAGAAATAAATATACCCGACAGTTTTCATGCCTTTGCTAACAGTTTCTAGGTGTTGGAGTTGACGTAGTTTGGTGTAATGTGGAGTGTTGCTATGGAAAGTTATCTGGGCAAACATAAGCAAAACATGACAAAAATACTACCTTATTGTTTCAATTAACTTCCATGGGTATCGTATGGATAAAGCTGTGCATCTTTTACAAAGTTATTATAGTGTCGATACGACATGCTCCTGATGATATATATATATATATATATATATATATATATATATATGGAGCTATGTTTATGGGTGATTCTAACTTTGAAATATAAGTAGTCGTTTTGAATTGATGAATTGGTATTAGTGGAGAATATTGATCTTCGATGATAACACTATGTTAATTACAACCTTTCAAAATCATGTTTTCCTTAAAAGAAAATACTTACTTTTTTAACAAAATAATTATATACTAAGCATCAACCTAGAGCCCAATTCCTTTGAAATCTCTGCATTTTTTTCTATATGGCGTACTGAGTAATAAAAGTACTCACTCTTGCTCAAATATTTAGTAGGTGGATTGGAAGAAGAATTCCTTGACAGAGAGGAGTACAATTTTTAGGGTCGTGTCTACGCTCAACAATGCCTATAGAGTTTTAGATGCATCTTTTATAATGTATTATAAACTCAGCCAAAGGCCTACCTATATGTAAATCTTGGTCACTAGACCATTTTTTGGTAAAAATCATATTACCTATTTAATCAAAGCTTGTGCAATGTACTATTCTATGTGCAATTGAAATATGGATAACTGCAAAAACTTGTTTTGGGGACGCCGGGTTTAAGCCGAGTACCCCCACACAATGAGTGTATATCACGGTATAATGGAGAACTTGCATGAGAGAGGCATTCCTGTCCTATTCCCATGTAAGATAGTACACATAAAATCTTGCTCATTCCCATCCCCTAATAATTCCCATCCCCTAATAATAATTCCCCGTGGGTTTTCAGGGAGCGGGGCCATTGCCATCCTACTACCAACTAGCCAATTGTGAGATGTAGTAAACGCAGGCATCAGGCAGCTAGCAGAGGTGCATCATGCAGGATAGTTCGTCGTTAGGTGCCTGATCTCGATCTGTACATTGACACTTTTAAGTTCTTTCAACGATTATGGTTGGACAATGGAATTATATACTCATGCTAGCTAGTAGCTAGAATAGTCAGGGAGGGCCGGCACAGAATGGGCATGTCGTGCCTCAGGCCGCGGGATGGCACGTCGGGTCGTGCCGCCACGAGCACGGCACACGGCACTTGTGTTAGACTGTTATAGCTAGACGCATGCCTTGGCCATCGCTAGTACCGCGCTTGTTCATCGCTGCCACCGCAGTTGCCTGTTTTGGACCATTGGACGCCATCGCTATTGTACGTGCTTGTCTGTCGTCGTCGCCGCCGCAGTTCCCCACCTCTACCCACCTTAGCTGCTGCTGCTGCGCACTTGCCCGCCTCCATCCAGATCGGCAGTGGCCGTGTGCAAGGTGATCGTCGTCGAGGCGTGGAGTTGGAGAGAGAAGCCGACCTGAGTGAGGAAGGTGTGGAGGGGGGATGATCCTGCCAGTGGTGGAATTGAGGAGCGTAGGGTGGGAGGGGAGGCATAATGGAGGAGTGCGGGTGCGCGGGGTGGATTGGCATGCTTAGAAGCCGAAAACATGAGAGGTGGGGAATAAGAGAAAAGGAAAAAGAAAGGCCACAGGAGAGAGAAGTGGGAAAAAGTGAGGAGGGGAAAAAGTTGAGGGAAAAATAAGGAAAATAGTGAAATTTAAGTAATCATGCAAAATTATGGACACTTAAATATTTTAGAGAAAAAGTAAAATTTTATTAAAATTTTACATATGCATTGTTACTGCATCTTTAAAAACCTTACACCATAGTGTGGGGTTCTGTATGTAAGGAAAAGAGTATAGTAACTACATACATACATATTGGCTACTCGATGTTGAGATCGGTTAACGTCTGTGCGATCTCGAGATCCTCCAATCGGTGCTGCTGCCACTCATTAATGTTCTACCAGTCCTTGAGGTAGGTTAAGGCCTCCATTGTCTCAGGCATGAGGGACAATATCATTTCTTCAATTATTCTCTCGACCATACTGAATGTCGCCTCAGAAGAGACATTTGACACTAGAACAAGTAGAATATCCCGTGCAAAATGGCACAACATAGAAAATATGCAATGGTTGTCTCTCCACCATTCGAGGAGCCTGACCTTCCCAGACGAAAGGGTAGGATCAGTTGCTGCAAGGTTGTAGACGAGATAGTGATTGAGCTCTGTATTAGGATTCCACCTTGTGGACGACTAAGATGAAGAACTAGATTTCTTGCCCTTCATCCTCTGTCGCTTGCTCTAAAGCATATGACCCCGTCTCATTGGCGCCATACTTATCATAGTACAAGTAGAATACTCGAAAGAGCTCATGTTTCACATGGTTGAAAGCTTCGAAGTAAACCGGATTGAGTGCCTCATCTATTTCGCCCATAGCAGTTTTCAAACTATCCAACTTCTTGTGTGGATAACAAATGGTAGCAAAACAACAGATATGTGATATAGAACCAAAGTATTTGAGAAATTTTACCTTCATCGATGTAGCAATAGGGCCTAAAAGTGCATCATGTCTATATTTAGCAAATGAATCTGCAATTAGCAAAATATAATCGATCACTAAGCATGAGGTAGGGTAGTAAACACCGAATAACTTCTTAGTTGCTTTGTAGAAATAGTATAAAAATGTCAAAAATGAGTAACAACAGTCCAATCTAAATCAATAAGTATGAAATCATTATGTTGAGTATTAACGTTGACAAAGACAGTTATAAAACTTGTTTAGCATGATGTACTTTGAGTTCCATCTCACCTTCATATCAAGAACACATTTTCCTAGGGTAATATCATTGGCCCTACAATACTCCATAAACCTAGTAGCCACTTGCATGTTACTTGAGAGGAAACAGACAATGGTATGTATATTGTTCAAATATCCACCAATTACCTTCATACCATCTTGGACAATGAGGTTGATAGTGTGACGTACTTACCTTTGGTGGAGAACATATCCACGTATATACAACTACAGTTAGGGGGGTAAGGACCTCCATGGCCATCATATTCAACAAAGCATTATCAAGGTGATAGAAAGAATCCTATTAACTATCTTCAAATCGCGAATTACCTCAAAGTATGCGGTCGGTAATGGCCTCCTTGGGTGTGCTCATCGATTAACTGAAACCCTATGACTCTCTTATTTAGGTTGTACTTGTTATCTAAGTAATGGGCAACAACACTAGGGTAGTAAGTTCTTCGGTGAGAAGAAGTCCAATATTGGAAGTTAAAGCAAAAGAAAAGTTAACTTTTAGAAAATTTTCTTTCACTGCAGCTAGCTCCCTATTGTAGATTGTTATAATATTAGAGTTGGTGGTTTTTCTACTCACACGTTGGTATTGTAGGTAGAAGTGGCGCTCGATTATTCTTTCAAAATTTTGGCTCTCGCCCATCCTGATAGGTAGATCTTCTGAAACTATAAAGTGTGTTATTTCATCATGAGCTACTTGGGGGTTGTACATCCACATACTTAAAGTGTCATTGGTTGAAAAGTTCAGCTGTGTTTGCACACCTCCTCCTTTGGTCTGCGCTATCTTTTGCAGGCACGCTTTGTAGTGCTGGTTCAGATGTCCCATTCCTCCACCTAAACCTACAGTCAACTTTATTTTTGTAATAATTACTTACTGCAATTACCTGCCTTTGGCCATCTATAATGTCGATCCTCTTGATCACATGCTTCCAACACTCTGCACTTCCGCTGGTGGAGGGGGGGGGGTATGATGATCCTCCGATCCCACCATGTGACGACGGGGGTGAGAAGTTCTTGAAGGCAGCATCCTCATAGCCCTCTGTACCGTCCATATGATGGTAATCCATGCGTAGTCTCCAATACCCAGCGAGAGTTGGCAAGCATCGATGTAAGCATCATCCTATCTGGGAAGACTAGGGAGAGTGCGAGGGCGTGCTTGCTTTGCTTTGGCCTCTACCCCACTGTCATCTTCTTCTTGCTAAACATACCAAGAGAGGGTAGAGAACAGAGAGCTTGATGAGTTGCTGGTGTTGAGTTGTGTAACTATGAGATGAGGAGGGGGTTTTATAGGCATGGACAAAGAGGACCATTGCTCCTTGGCTCCTTGCTTGCTCTTTGCCTCCTCCATGACTGTTGCATCATGAGCTCTCAAGCTCTTTTGCACGTTTCTCATACACTCGCCGTTAGTTTCCATGGGTAGAGTCGACGCAGAGTCGTTCCTCATCACCCTCACCATCTGTTGGCTAGGCCATCCACCTGGTTCTCTCCTGCTCACTTAGTCAGTCGGTCTCTCCATCTCTCTCACCTTCTCACTCTCTCTGTCTCCCTCTTCAGTTCTATTCTCCCCCTCTCTACCTCTTTAGTTCCCCCCAATGCGGTGATGTCTAGTTTGGCTCAGATTTGCACCTCCTCATCCCCTCGGCGGCAGCCTAGGCCCAGATTTGAGCTGGCGATGACCATGACGAGGGGGCCAACGCGGTTTCCCTCCCCTTTCCTTGATAGCGACATTCTGGGCGGTGTAGCATGGTGACGACGTCCACAACCTCTATCTACCTCCCTTCTCTTTGACGACAATGAAGGTGGCGGCACAGCGACGACGAACACGATGAGGTGCCTCTATCTCCCTCACCTGCTCCCTGCCCTCTCCTCATCCCTCATCATCGGCGGCCTTGGCCCAAATCTGAGCTAGCGACGACCATGACGATAGGGATGGCACGGTTTCCCTCCCTTCTCCTTGACGACGATGAAGGTGGTGGCTCAGTGATGACAACCATGGCAAGGTGCCTCTGTCTCACTCCCTTGCTCCCTTCCCTTGCCGCGGTCGTGACACTACCATGTGCCATCGTTATGTGTGCATGCCGTCCAATGCAGCGTGCCGTGTTGTGTCGCCGACATACTCGATATCCAGGTCCGGCCCGGGCATTCGTGTCTTGTTGCTCTAGCCCATACTGTTTTGTATCGTATTGGCTTAGCCTGTACTGTTTTTTTAACATCCCAAATTTTGGATGTTTCAAAATTTGAAAAATTTAAAGCTTTTATCTGCATTTTAATGGAATTTGAATTTTGGTTCGAAATCTTATTTGGGTTTTCTGAGTTTTGTGCTAAGCAAATAATAACTGGGAGTAATTTTCAAACGTAAAATAGCAATCATGGCTAAAATAATAATAATAATAATTTCAAAGGTTAAAAAAAAGGGGACAAGAAGAAAACCAACATGTGTAAACAATAGAGAATTAAAAATTTAAATAAGAATCTGAAAAGATGATCCAGTATAAAAAGAGGGAAACTTGAGTTAAAATATAAAAGTCTCATTTTGGGGATAATAACATGAATAGCAGTAAAAAGTGAATGGAAAAAAAAAACATACGCATAAATATATACGCATATACAAATTTTGCAAGTAAGAGAATAGCAATATAGGAAGTACTAGTAAAATATATATGTGCAAAATTAAGTAGGCCATCAAATAACAATATGTGAAAATATGTATATCCACAAAAGAAACCAAATACGCAATATGTTAATGAAACTATTATGATAAGCATAGCAATGGGCAAAATAAAAGCTGACAGTTCAATTGGCATGCAAGAATATAAATAAATGTGAGATAGAAACTTAAAATAAAAATCCAAATATTAAGTTAATGCATGAGCCTCATTTCCTCATCCTTTTAATTCTCTCTCACTTCCAAGTGGGCCCACTCCTTTTTCCCTCTCTCTCCTTTCTCTCTTTTCCCTCCTTCTCACTGCCTGCGGGCCCTGCTCCTGCCGGCCTCCTTCTCTCCTTCCCCGAGCGCACCCAGGCCCCCTCCTCTTGTCTCTTCCTCCGTTCTTCTCCCGTGGCAGAGCTTGCTCCACGTTTCCTCTCCTGTGCGCCCGCCGCGCCCGCGTCAGCGTGCGCTTGTCGCCGCCCCTGCCTCCCTCTGCGCCGACCCGCGCACGTCGCTGCCTCATCGCGTCGCCACTGCCGCCCACGCCGCTCCCGTCCAAATCCCCGTTTCCCGCGCGGTCGCCGCCGAGGACGCTGCGCCACTCCCTCCCTTGCTGCGCGACCCCGTCCTCTGCGGTCGTCAGCCACAACTACCCTCTGCAAGCATTAAACGGGGGAGACCGGTCAAGCAGAGCTCCTGTAGCCATGCCGAAGCTGGCGTTGCCGCCATACCCGGCCACCTGCCCTCCTCGGCGCCAGCAAAATCCGCCGGCTATAAAGCCCACCCGAAGCCCCCAAACTCCTCCCCGAACTCCCCTTTCACTCCTTCCCAGAGCAATCGGCCTCCCACCCCCTCCTTCTCGCCGGAGCCACTCCCTTCCCCAAGTCCGGCCGCCGATCCAATCCACCAAATCACACCGCCGTTTCCCAATTCCTCGTGTATACACCCTCTCCGGGACGTCGTGAAGTCAACCGCATCCGCCGCCGGGCTCCCCGATCCTTCTCCGGCGCCGGCGACGATCTCCTCCTTAGACCGCCGCCACCGCACGCCGTCGACCCTACTCCGGTGACCCCCGTCCGCCGCCGACCGCACCACCAGGTTCCTTGACGCGCGGGCATTCCATTTCGCCCGCCACCCGAACCTCCCCGGCCCCTCCCCGCCGACGAGCCCGCCGCCCTTTCCCGGCCCCGAGCTCCTCTGCCCCGGCCTCTGCTACCGCCTAGCATAACTGCTATTCGCGCCCCTTACTGGTAAGCAACACTCGAGAGGCTCTCCTGGCTAGCAACGCTGCGATAAAAATCTACCCTTGGCGCCTGTGTTCGAGCCACGCCTCCGCAGCGCTGGGGTGTGATTTTTGGTTTTTATTTTTGTTGCGCACAAGACTGTACAGAGAGTGTAAATGGGCCTAATAAATATTTAACCTTAGATTAAACGTTACATATTAGTTGCTAATATTATTCTAATCTTTTGTATAGAACTTAATCCCTAACTTAAGGAATAGTGAGAAATTAATTAGGGATAACCTGTAGGTTCAAGCTCTCATGATGTTCTAATAAATAAAGAGTTAGTAAACCATAAGCTATGAACCATTGCATATTAGTAAATGATGTAGAAATTAACCATTGCAAAATTAAACCCTAAAATATTGTCTTTATCCATAGTAACTAGGATAATCCATTTTTACTGTTAAATAATGTGAACATTAATAAACAAACCTTTAGGCCATGATATTCAAATTAAAATAGAGGCTACCTTGTATGCAACTGACTTATGGTTAAGCTTTAAATAATTATTGATTCATGCTAACACCAAATTAAATGAAAGAAATATTTAAATTGGAAAGTTAGGCTTCATAATGCAGACCCCACCCTTAGTACATCGCCGATAAATAAATATCCGAAGCTAGATTTAGTTAATAAGGACAATTGGTACTTAGATTAACATTTCACATAAAATGATTCATACTAAGCCTTGCTCCGGTAGCTAAGTTTAAACTAGAATTAGAAGTGGAGCTAAGCCTAATAGTAGCTAAAGTATGAGCAAGCTAATAATAGTGCCATTAACTAAATCCTAACACTAGCTTTGGTACATAATAAAATTTAGTACAATTGTATATAAATCAAGCTGGGACCCATACCAAAGGATCCTAATTCGAATTAAACTTAAGCTAGCGATGAATGAAGATACATAAAATATGATAATAGGATTATTAAAGATTTAAATTTTAATTAGTCACCGTATATGAATAAATAAGGAGCCTCTGCTATTTATCTTAATCCAATTAATAAGTAAAGACATATATAAGAGATTATTCTTAATAAAGATAAAATTTGTGCACTAAACTTCTACACCAGTCTATAGGTCTAACCCGACTCATGGAACTTCCTTGATAAATAGCAAAATAATAAAAAGAGATTATTAATAAAAAGATCAAGTTACCGTATGCTATTACCAACCTTGCCTCAAATCACCGAATCACCCATTAACTCGTAACAAAACTAAATTGAGTTTATTCGGATTTATTTGGATCTTTTTGAGTTATTTGCTTTATTTGGATTCAGTCGTTTGTCACGTATTTAGAAATCGGGAGTCGTGAAGATTCAATGGATCAAGCGAGATCAAGCTCGAAGTGAAGATAGAGACCAGAAGCCCAAGTGAAAGCATTGTGTGATCTCAAGATCGCGGTAAACCGCGCCAGGCGAGTCAATACTTTGATCATGTTGAACCTACATTTCTACAAATTACTTTGTTTTAAATTAGCAAATTGCATGCTGTTTAATTATATGCAAAGACATGCTAAGTTTAAGATTCTAGTTATATGCCACTGTTTACCTTGAATAATATTACACCCTCTATTGAATATTTGCATGTGTGAACCTTGTCGCCCTAGCAAAAATTATAATTATAATATTTCGAAAATAAGTCCCTAATAATATGCTACGCTTAGTACTGCATTGATATACATGGGGCACTGAAAATGCTCCAAAACGTTATCAACATGTTTAATCATGAAAATTGGTTTGGGCAGTCATGGGGGTAGTGACTGGTATACCTGATATGATTATTTTACAATCCCAAAATCCCCAACTTGCTTTAATATCTGGGCGGATTGGTTCGAGGGTGTGTATGTGTGGTGCAGTGGAAGCACAAAATTTGGGTTAGTGATAGACCGCCCAGATACCACTAAGGACTGAATCTTGTCATGACCTCCCAGGTAAAACAGTACAACCACAAGTCCGTAAAATACGACTTGGCTAAGTAAATTTATCGAAAACCCCGGGCTCATCTCACTGGTAGTGGATTGATGGGGTTACGCTATGGCAAGGGGGCCTGAAGGGACACCAGGTAGGGTGAAGTTTTCCAACTTTCCTAATGTTGCGGGATGTGGAAGCCCGGCTGCATTAGTGTCTGGGGGAAATATCCCGCGCACAGATGGGACCCACCGCAAGTGGGCAGTTTCCCATAAGTGTGAGATGAGAAAAGGGCCTAGATACTTTGAAAAGTCACTGTGATTGTCTGCTCAACCACATGTCTAAGGTATCGTGTGGGGCAATGAGTTGATTATCTCTTGTGGTGAAAGTGTACAAGCTCTGCAGAGTCAAAACTATTCGAATAGCCGTGCCCACGGTCAAGGGCGGACATGGGAACTTAACCAGATATAGTTCTATTTAAAAATGTTTTGTGGGTGGGAATGGAAAAGTGAAGGGCGAAGGACTGCCCTGGTTTGGAATTGTCTTGGGTGTCGTCCCAGTGGTAAGTTAAGCGGCTATAACGCTGAAGAAATTGCTATATGGTGCAGATGCCATGTAACGGTGGATGGAATCTGAATCGATATTAATAATGCATTTCCTGGTACATTATGATTTGTTCCAAAATTGCTAAGTCATAAGGGCTTTTTAATTAATTGTATTCAAAAGCACTCTACGCAAAACAAAATAGCCCGAGCCTCTCCTTTGTTAAGCCATGCATACTATTTATTTGCATTCTGTGTATTGGCTCGCGGAGCACGGGGTCGGAGTGCTCACGCTCGCTTTTGCGGCAAAATTCAGAATCAGGAATCAAGTCACTACACCGCAGCAACAAGATTGGACAAGCTGGCAGAGAAGATGAAGATGTCAAGAGCTAGGTCGCGAACCTCCAGTTGGCTGCCTGTGGGCATGTCCTGAAGGTCCCATCTGTGTGCTTCGTTCTTCCGCTGCTGCAATTTAATGATTTCGGCCTAATCGGCCCATGGGTAAGTCTACTATTAAATTTTACGCTTCCGCATGATATGTATTTTGATATTCATTACTGTAACTGTGAGCACTATCTACTGATCCAGGGAATAGTGCAGTAATCACAGAGGAATCCGGATGTTAATATCTGGGTCCCTACAGTTTTGTATTATACCGTGCCATGCTATAGGCTAGGCTGTGCTGGTCAGGTCTCATGCTGGCCTGGAATAGTCCGGTCCAACTTCCAGGACTAAGCTAGAAGCAGCACTGCCACTGTGGATGGTCATACAATAAGCATGCATGCGATGCAGTTGCACCTGTGACGCATTAATTTTCGGTTGGCAGTTTAATTAAGACATATCTATGTTGATGAGACGTGCATCGAGGGCAGGTTTCTAGTAGCTAGTTAAGTGCACGCTAAATTGCTGTTACCAGGCATGAATGGTTTCTGTAGCTGGCAAGAGCGTGGTAATTGATTTCGGCTTTTCAGGGGGAGAAAATAATTGATTTAGACTTGATGGAGTTTATTTAGATGAGTTAATGTTTAATCTGTGAGCTATTATTTTGCTGCTAAAATTCGAAGCATATATTATATATAATTAAGCATCAGCAGCCGGTATTATTTTTGTTTAATCTGTGAGGTATTATTTTTGTGGCTACTAGTCCAAATGGCATAACGGCACCCATGCATGTCTAGCTAGCTTCTACCGAACCGTCACGGTTGGAGTCACACCAACAACAAGTCATGTCACCAAGCAAACAAAGATGTTAACGCGATAACTGATCGATCGATCGGTCGTCTAATCGAAATCGATCTCATGCTCTCTGTGCCTATCGATGGACAATAACGACAGATTACTAATACACAAGGCATGCATATATGCAAATTGGTACATGTTGCAAGTAACAGTACGTACGTAGGCCTAGCTAGTCGACTACTGTGGGTAGAGGTGGTTGTCCGGCCGGTTGAGCATATATAGCTAACTTTGGGATATCCATAAATTAATTATCCGTAGTTGCCGCTTCATCACAAGCTAACCGGCCGCTATAAGAGCTTCTAGAAATCGATCACAAGCTGCTTGCTAGTCTGCTCAAGTACTGTTGGTTGTGGGTGGCCGAAGAAGAAGATCCTTAGAAGAAGCTAACAAGTGGCCAACACAACACTCGTTGTGTGCAGACAGCAGCGATCGACCCACCCTAGCTAGCTTCCTTGCCGGGTTCAGTTTAGTAGACTTGCCGTTTAAGTTCCTCAGACTTCAACGACGATTCAGCACCACCCAGTGATACTTGGAACCAGAAAGAAAGGCAAGTCCATCCATTAAAAAAAAGTGCAACCAACATGCCATACTTCCTCAGAAAGAAAGGCAAGTCCATCCATTAAAAAAGTGCAACCAACATGCCATACTTCCACTGGCCGAAGCCGCGATGAAAATAGTGTGGGTTCAAAATCCCTAAGGACTAAGCTAGCTAGATTGATATGGCCCTATTTATATTGGTTTATAAAAATGTTACTTTTCTACAGTATCTAGCTTTTAAACAAAGTGTCTTTTTAAGGTAAGATCTATTAGTCGATTATAGTATACACTGCAACAATTTCATTTATACGGTTCTCTACAAGTTGTTACTATTTATAAGCCAAAAGCCAAAACCAAAAATCTATACGGGTCCATAACAATATTTTACTCTTATGCAATTCAAATCCATACATGAATAAAAGACATACAAAGCCAAAAAACAGAGATACAATGAAAGTACCTTAGTAATAGAAAGCGCATTTCAAAAATATATAAATATGCTTCCAGTGAGTAGAGATTAGTCATCTGCGTATAAAAATAACAAAATTAGTGATACATTAACTAATTGTAAATGGTCATGAATATTCAAGAAAAAAAAGATAAGATACCACTAATGCATAAGCTTAAATTATGAGGCAAATTCATTCTGTGAGATTTCATGCCTTGTAATCGTCTTATGACTTTATCATCATCAATACTTTTAAATATCTTTCTCTCGGTGTAGCACACCATTAAATCATTGAGCCACTCACCAGCTACCTTGTTGCGCAAATCTGTTTTGATAATATTCATTGCCAAAAATATTCTTTCAATAGATGCCACTATGACTAGGAGGATCAATGTCAATTCGATGAGGCGATATACCAATGAAAAAGTTCTATCTTTTTCAGTTTCAACCATCATTTGAGCAAGTTTTGAAATATCACAACATTAATGAAATCCATCACTTCTCCTAATATTGAGAATGAAGGTCTGAAGCTGACTCCTTAACAAGAACTGATTAGCCATTGTGAAATCATCAGCATAAATATCAGCAAGTCTAATAAGTTTATTAACATCAAAATTAGAGAAGGAGTTCTTTGGATCAAGGCATGACATCAATACCAATAACTCTGAGGAAACATCATTAAAGCAATGATTCATTTCATTCATAGCTACATCAAGAGCAACATTGCAAATACATCACTCCCAAATTTGTTGGGTTGTGCTGATTTCTTGAAAAGAAAATAATAGAAACAAAAAGCGGTATCTTTTTCACACTATATTCCAATCAATTGAACTTATTAAACCATGATTCTCGAAAGGATCATCATACTTTGCCTTCCAATATCTTTGAAAAGGCATGCCTAATTGCTCGAGTTGGACCCATCAACAAATATACCCTCCTTATTTGATCTCTAATTTTATTGGCGTAATCTTCTATTGGTGTGTGATGCGCCGGATCGACAATAATGTCATTAGGATTAAATTTTACTTGAAGCCTTTTTGGTTGAGTTGCGCTGTCATTGGTTGGGAGAGTACTACTAGAATTGCTTTCGAAATAGTTACACAAAGTCCATGTCTCCATTATAGCAAATCTATCAACAAAATGTGACACATCATTTCTAATTGGAACACATAAATCATAATTTTTTAATCTCTTTCAAATTGGTCAATGATACATATAATTTCTAAAATTATAGAAATAAAATGACTCAATATAATTTCTAGCTAGGAATAAATGGTCAATAACTCAATATTAAGAAGTAAAGAACACGAAGTCTAGAAGTATACCTCTCAGGAGCTCGGCTCTTGGTCTCAGCTATCGGTCGTTGGTCGGTCATTCCACTCAGTTAGTCAAATACTTAAATTGACTGAGCCAATCACTACTACAAAAAGGATCATCGCAGATGGTTCAAAAGTGTCATCACAGATGATTCCTGAACCATCTGAATTCATGTATTTGTGATAACAGGTGGTTATCACAAACGGTTCTCAAACCGTCTGTGATAAGTTACAACATAGTTAGTTTTTTCTAAAAAAATCGTCTGTGAAATATGACATATCATGGACAGTTTTTGGCATTAACCGTATGTGATTTGAGAGGTATCACAGACGTTAATACTAAAAACCGTCTGTGATATTACAGACGGTTCTTAAATATAGCCTCTGTGATACCTCATATTGCCTGGGCGGGCCCAGTACCAGTCCGAAGAGGCACGGGAGCCTCAACAGATCAACGACTTGCTCGGGAACCCAACTCAAGAGCTTGCTCGAGCGCCGGGCTATGACTGTTTCGCTGAAGACATTGCATGAAGGCTTCACGACATGATGGCCCAACTTGAGCAACATTGCCGATGTCGCTCCGAGAGTCGACAAGGTATGACCGTATCTAATCGTTCACAAAACTTGCCTCACAAGAGTCGGTATGATGACGGGGCACGTTGCACTCTCGAACACAATACCAGCCGGAGGAGAATGCCTCGGATTGCTTTGGATCAGCAAGTCGACGCTCGATCACCACTTCGAGCAATGAATCTGCAGCAGCAGATGGACTACGAGTATCATCCTTGAGTGGACGAGACCTATTATAGGTCCAGTCCGCCCACCGTTGGGCATCACCAAGTGCTCTCGCCTAGCGATGCTAACTACCCATTTCCACAAAGGAGATATCAGGGAATTATTGCCAGATGCTGAGCATTCATGCCCGAGCTTCGAGCAGTGCGCTGGTAGCTGCAGATTCGATTGGTGAGCATGGAGAAATTTAATGGGTCTCAGAATTCCATCGAGTTCCTTCATATTTACATGACTACGGTTTAGGCAGAGGAGGAGGTGAGCACGTCATGGCCAACTACCTTCTGACGGTGCTCGAAGAATCTGCTCGATCCTAGTTACTCAACCAGCCTTTTGAGTAGATCTACTCATGGTAGCACCTCTGCAACTTCTGATTGCCAACTTCCAAGGTACATGCAATCACCTTGGGAAGGAGGATGACCTGCATCGAATGCACCAAGGCAGCTATGAGACTTTACAGCAACTCATCCAGCATTTTAACCAGGTTCGAAACTCAATTCTGGAGGTCTCTGATGCTTCTATTATTACGGCATTCATACAGGGGGTGCGCAATCGAAGATTCACAGAGGACATCGCCTTGAACCGTCCAACCACCGTCGCCGAGCTCTTCAAGATGGTCGATCGGTATGCAACAGCTGTCGAAGTGGTCGAATGGACCAGGACCATCGACCAGGCTGGCCGTCGTTCCAAGGAGTAAGGTGATGGTGGCAAGAGAAAGGAGAAGGCTAAGAAACCCGGAGACAAGGTCAAGAGCCACAAACCTCGCACCGCAGGGTGGAAGGAGGTCTTGGCTATGGGCGATAAGGAGCCACGTAACTCCAAACGATACTCCAACTGGGCAAAGGCAAGGCACCCGCGAGGAAGGAAAACAAGCCTAGTTGGTGCCCTCTTGATAAGAAATAGGGGCACGATCTTCGCAATTGCCGAGTCTTCCTGTGGAGACTCGAGGATTACTATTTTGGCAAGGGCCCGCTTCCAATAATTGAGGAGTTGGGGAAATCAAGTGGTTGAAAGCACTCGGACGAGGACAAGGACTTGCCATTCTAGGATCCGAAGCATACTATCAAGCATATATATGGAGGTTCATCTGCATACGAGTCCAAGCGATAGTATAAGGCTGTCAAGCGCGAGGTAAACTCTATCGACCCTTTCCTTGTCAATAATTTGCCTAAGTGGTCGGAAGTCCCCATCTCTTTTGAGAAGGGTGATTGTCCGATTCCCTCGACTCGACCTGGTCGGTTCCCGATCGTGGTCGAGCCCACCATCAACAACTGTCAAGTGAATCGCGTGTTGATTGATGGTGGTAGTTCTTTAACTATTTTATTTGTTAGTGCTCTAGACGAGATCGATGCAAATTCCTTATACCAAAATAAAGCTTGTGAGATATTCATTTCATGGAGTCATACTGGGTTCTTCGGCCAAGCCCATTGGCTAGGTTTCTCCGCCTATTACGTTCGGTTCTCCAGGCAACTTTAGGACAGAAAAACTCTCCTTTGATGTGGTCGACTTCAACTTGACATATAATGCCATACTTGGACAACCAACTCTGGCATGATTTCTAATAGTTGTTCATTATACATATCAATGTCTTAAGTTGCCAGTCCCAAGAGAGTTATCATAGTCCGTTGTGATAAGAAGGTGGCACTGACATGCGATCATAAGTCCCTTGAGATGGTCGGACAGTTACCAACTTGAGAAGTCACCAAGATGCGGCATTTGAGCAAGCACTCAAAGCCTAAAGCTGCGCCAAAGTCGAACGAAGAAGTCAAAGAAGTCCCTTTGGACCCATAAGAACCTTCGAAGACAGTTCACATTGGGATTACTTCCGACCCTGCATAGGAAGATGCCCTCGTCGCTTTCCTCCGAGCAAACACAGATGTGTTTGCGTGGTAGCCATCCACATGCTTGGGGTCCCTATGGAAGTGATCGAGCACAGGCTGGCTATATAACCTAATAAGAAGCCTGTAAAACAAAAATTATAGAGATTTACATCAGATTGATGAGAAGATATCAAGTCAGAATTAGATAAGCTACTAAAAACAACCTTCATAAGAGAAGTCGATCACTCAGAATTGTTGACTAATCCTGTAATGGTAAAAAAGTCTAATGGTAAGTGGCGTATGTGTATAGACTATACTTATTTAAATAAAGTTTGTCCTAAAGATGACTATTTTGCTTTCTTGTATTGATCAATTGGTAGATTCTAATGCTTGTTGTGAAATGTTAAGCTTTCTACACGCATACTCTGGTTATCACCAGATCAGTATGTCTTCAGAAGATGAAGAGAAAACCGCGTTTATCACCCCATTTGGAGTGTTTTGCTATGTCAAAATGCCATTCGGTTTGAAAAATGTTGGTCCAACTTTTCAGAGTTTGATGCAATTAACCTTCGTATATTAAATGGGCCGAAACTTGGAAGCCTATGTCCATGATGTGATTGTAAAAAGTATCAAATGGCTTAATCATATTTTAGACTTGTAGGAGACCTTCGATAATCTGAGAAAGCATTGCTTGAAACTCAATCTTGAAAAGTGTGTGTTTAGAGATTCCTCATGAAAACTACTTGGATTCCTTGTTTCGACAAGAGGTATCGAAGCCAATCCTGAGAAGATCACGACCATCGAATAGATGCATCCTCCGACCATGAAGAAACAGGTCCATAAACTCACTGGGTGCATAGCGGCTTTAAGTCGTTTCATCGTACGAGTAGGAGAAAAAGGCCTTCCTTTCTTTAAGCTTTTGAGGAAATATAAGGGTTTCGAGTGGTCGAAAGAGGTCAATGATGCTTTCGAAGATACCAAGAAATACCTTACAAGTTCTCCTGTCCTAGTTTCTCCAAAAATAGGTGAGACACTCTTAGTGTATTTGTCCGTCATGCCACAGGCAGTAAGTGCTGTACTGGTTACAGAGCGCGAGGGTATTCAAAGATCAGTATACTATGTAAGTGAAGTTTTACACGGTCCTAAGGAGCGCTACCCTCAAGTCCAAAAACTTCTCTATGCCCTCCTCATGAGTTCGAGGAAGTCGACACATTATTTTTAGGTGCATAATATAATTGTGCCGTCTGAGTTTCCTTTAGGAGAGATCCTCCAGAATAAGGAAACAGCGGGCCGCATGGCAAAATGATTAGTCGAACTTGGAGATTTCAACCTCCATTTCGTGTCCCGAATGACCATTAAATCCTAGATCTTGGTAGACTTTATCACCGAATGGACAAATCCTAAACCCTGTTCAAGATCCCTAACAGTACGTTCCCACGACTTGTGGACGATGTACTCCGATGGGTCGCTTACATTAAGTGGCTCGAGGGTTGGGGTGGTCCTGGAATCTCCCGTGGGAGAGACCTTAAAGTATGTCATCCAATTGCTATTTTTGACGACTAACAATGTCACTGAGTATGAAGGCTAGTTGGCTGGCATACGAGCAGCTAAAGCACTCGAGATTTGATGATTACTCGTGAGAGGAGACTCTCAACTAGTCGTGAATCAGGTTAGAAAAGAGTATCAATGCTCGAGTACGATCATATCTCAGTACTTGTCAGAAGTATGGAATCTTAAAAAGCATTTTTTCGGTTTTGAGTTATAGTATATCCCTCGAAAGGATAACTTTCTCATAGACCAGTTGGCTCGAATAGCTTCTTCCTGATCACAAGTATCGCCGGGGGGTCTTCTTGGAACAGCTCCAGAAGCCATCTTTGGTCGAAGCACCGGAGACAACTCCTAATGAGACAGTCTCTATAGAGCATGAAGAGACATGGATGGCTCCCATTTATGACAGTCTCTCTAGTATCACTTACCATTCTCGTACTCTTGGGTCGAATCCGAGACTCCCGAGTACATCCACATAGCATGTGCTCGACGCTTCAAAGGACTAATACAGCTGTGATAAAGTCCTTCACCACATGCTAGCTCGTAAGCCCCTTTTCTCTCAGCTCCTTAATGGCTGAGATGTAGGGGGCTATTCTTATGATGTCTTTGGGGGCTGAGTTCTAAAGACTGTTCTTCTCGACGGCCTTCTTGACGAAGGAGAGGTTATCTTCACTAGTAGTCTCCCAGTAGAACCACCTCTGCTTGCCATAGGGATGTAAAGCTCCGTCTTGCCATCATGGAGCTTTAATCCACAACTTCTAGCAATCCCCGTTTGTCGGCTCATCTCGTAGTAGAACTAGAAGAGCTCGAGATCCACTGGGATACCCAAATACGCCTCGCATAGGTATACAGAGATGCTGAGCATTGTGATTGAATTGGGAACCAACTTCATCAATTCAACACCAAAATACTCGAGAACGGTTGTCAAGAAGGGATGAGCAGTGAGACGGAGGCCACACTCATAGTATGCCTGGAACACCTGGATCTCTCCGATTTGTCCGGTTGGCCAGTTGCCCTACGGCTTCGATCCATCTAACGAATCACCGTGGCAGGATCTCCTCCGCAGTCTCGAATGCCTTTATCTTGGCATGATCCATCTTTGATTCAGCCTGGGTTGATGAAGACTTCATCATCCTTACGGGTGATTAGGACGGATTTGTGCGAGATTGAGGAAGATTATGGAGATTGATTGGAGGCGGAGAGCTCGAACGAATCAGAGCAAATGGAAAAAGTGAAAAACCAAAGGTTACCCCCGATAAGTTTTTATAGCCAATACGTTGATTACTTCTCTTGGGAACCGAAAGTTCGCCTTGGGAACCGATTCGACGGACAAATCGAGGGCAATCAATTGTATTTTCTTTGTCTGATGTCTATCTGTCTTCACAACTCAAACAAAATTACCAAATCGACCAAGCCAATTCCTGGTTGATAAGAGTCGAGAAAGGTTTTGCTTTTGACCACTTTTTATCTACGACCATTCTTGGTCGAATAAGTTATTCTCACTTGAAGTTAGGGGATTAAATGACGAAGATAGAATAATCCTCAAATTATCACGTCATTATATTCCTTGAATATACCCCTTATTGATAAGGGGTAAGTCTAGCAGTATAGTCGTAAGATCTTTTACGACCATGTAGTCATAAGTCTTATTGTGACTACCCCTTGGTCGTAAGTCCTTCTACGACCAAATAGTCGTAAGTCCTACCACGACTACTCCATATGGTCGTAAGTCCTACTGCGACTACTCCGTATGGCCGTAAGTCCTTCTACGACTAAATAGTCGTAAGTCCTACTGCGACTACTCCGTATGGTCCTAAGCTGCGACTACCCCCTCGGTTGTAAGTCCTTCTACGACCAAATAGTCGTAAATCTTACTGTGACTACTCTATATGGTCATAAGTCCTTCTACGACCACGTAGTCGTAAGTTGTCTTATGACCACCTTATGGTCGTGGACCTTCCTGCGACCAACCTATCTCTGCCTAACTTGTCTACGACGAACAATTGCATCGTGGGTTCGTCTGATAAGTCGGTTAGAACGTGCGTTTATCCAATAACCGCATACGATCTCTTTCTGACAGCAACCGCTACATAATGAACGGCATTTTACGTCTCTCCGACAGTAACTTCCGTCAGGCAGTTATTATCCGAAGCGTTGAGGCGTCTTCTGGTGCGGGACAACTGTTATTGCTTCGCTGGTTATATAAAGATTAACGTCAAAAAGAGAGGCGGAGACATTTGGATCGAAGGAGGAGATAGTGCTAACCATTCGCATAATTCTCTATTGTAATTTTTCTTTCTAGTAATTGGCAATCACACAGGACGTTTGATTATTATTCTCTTAAGAGAAGGTTCGAATCTAGATAAAGTTTCCCATGTCTCTACTCCGCATGTGCATACAGTAGGTTTTCTAAGAGATTCGTCAAATCCAAACAACTTATACGTAAGATCGATATTAAAATATCGACAATGCGTAACTTTTTTTAATCTGTAGCAACACATGAGCATTTAACTAGTAGATATTATTTTCAAGTGGAGAAATATTTAAAACTTTAACCGTTAGCAGAATAACGAAAAACGAATACGACGCACGCGAGCACGACCCAGAAAAGAAGAATAGAAAAAGGAAAAGTTTAGGATGCTTCTGCAAATTGCAGCAATGCAGCTGCGAGAGTTTGTGCCGAGTAGGTTTTTGTCTCTCTCCAAATCTCTCTCAGTCTCTCTCCCTCGCTGTCAGTCACACACTTAAATCTCATCAACTTCTCTCGTTTTTTTTTATTCTTCCCTTCTCTGTTCCTCTCGCTTCCCTGCTTCGCGGCATCTACCGCTCTCGCCGGCGATCTCTCTCATCGGGCCGCCTCCGCCGAGATCGAGGTACCCACCGCTCTCCCCTCCTCTCGCCGGCTTAAGATTCGCTCTCTCGATTTCACACCCCCGAACTCGCCCAATTCGACTGTGCCTTCCACGGAGCCTGCAAAAAAAGAAAAAAAAAAGAATTGGGGTTGCAGTGGTGGTTCTAAGCCCGTCTTCTTTCTTTCCAATTTGGGTGGATGCAGCCAGCGATGATGCTTTGTGGCGTCGGCGGCGGACGGAACACTTTGATTCCACGGTGGTGAGTGGTCTATGCCTTGCTACAGATCAGAGATCTTCTCTTATACTTGCATATATCTGCTCGAGGAGGCCAGCCATCTTGCGGCAGCGAGATGCCATCTCTGCAGCTGCTGCAGTTGACGGAGCATGGACGGGGGCTCTTGGTTTCGAGGAGGTGTGCTGTTGGCTCAAAAAATTCTTCTTTTTTCCTTTCCAATTCCTTATCAGTGGAGATGCAGTCTTTGTTCTTAATCGCTCTTGTGTGGAAACAGGAAAACTCTCGCGGTTGTTTCCGGTGCGCTGCTTGCGGGTGGAGCTTTGGCGTATGCCCGGTCAAGCCAAGGCCAACGGAGAAGGCGCTCGGAAGCGAATTACGGTGATGATGCCAATGCATTGGCCAGGAATGGGGACAGGTTGAGCCAAAATGGTGTGGATGATAGATTGGCCGGGACGAACCGAAGGAAAAGTAACCTGAAATCTTTGCATTTCCTAGCTGCTATCCTACTCAAGAAGATTGGCCCAAATGGCACGCGCTACCTTCTAGGCTTGATATTAACAGCCGTAAGTTTTGCCATTTTCTGTTGATGCCACACTGGTTTCATAATTTCTTTTTTTTGGGGGGGGGGGGGGGGGGGGGGGGAGTCCAGACTTAGTATTTCCCTAATTCTGAAGTAATTTCAATATTGTCCGATGCCTGAACAGCTAGATTTTAGTTGTACACAGAAGAAATATGTTCCTTTTCTGATCTGTGGACAGTAGCAAGGACTTTTGTGGCCATCTGGCCTACTAACATGCTGCTCCTGCTAGCAGTAAAGGAAGCGCACTGACGAATCTCTTACACTTATTCTACTTTTTTAACAGAGGCAAGCAAACTGATAATTTCATGGTGGGTATAGCAAGTTTGAAAGTACCCAATTTTGTTTTGTAGTGCCACAATGTAAGCCAATACATTTTTCATATGCTTCATTGGCTAAGCTTACTCGTGTTGTTTATTTAGTAAAATGATATTACCATCGCACAGGCCTTTGGTTTTTACCATTTTGTATGGGATGTGATATTAACTGCTGCTCATTTAGTAAAATGATATTACCATCGCACAGGCCTTTGGTTTTTACCATTTTGTATGGGATGTGATATTAACTGCTGCTAGATTTTCAAATGGTATTCGAAGATTTACTAATTAATTAATGATGAAAATACATTGTTCGCATCATTGCATTTTTTCAGGTGCTGCGTACTGCTGTGGGGCATAGATTAGCAAAAGTTCAAGGCTATTTGTTTAAAGCAGCATTTCTTCGGCGCGTTCCAACCTTTACACGCCTAATTATTGAAAATCTAATCTTATGCTTCCTCCAGTCCACAGTATATCAGACCTCAAAATACTTAACAGGGTCTTTAAGTTTGCGCTTCAAGAAAATTTTAACAGATCTTGTCCATGCTGATTATTTTCAGGTACATCGGTTGATTAATTTTGATTCTGTACCCGTTGCAGTATATGTTCCTTTCCATTGCACACATTTCTCACTTGCATTGGTCCCAAGAACATCTTTAAGAGTATTTTCCAAGTTTGTGTGTATCAATGGACTGATACGGTTCCAGCTGGTATCCTCGGGAGGATTATGTCATAGATTATAATGACCAAAGACTTAAAAATGTTGATAATGCCGCAAAGATAACAGCTGATGAAACAAGAATATTCATGCAGTTTGTAGTTGTCTGTAGAGTATAAATTAAAAATCCCTGAAACATAGAGGACTAGTTGATTACCGAACCAGTTTTCATGCTGATCTTTTTCAATTTAATAACACCGCTTTCATTTCCGTGATAGGCAGTTGTAATAGTATTAGGTTGGTTCATGAAGAAATTTGCTTACTGTTTCTTCTAGTTGGCTTCAACATCTGTTTGCCTGTGAATATCCTTTTTCTCTCCCTTTCTAATGTAGTGAATCTTCTATTCTAGTTGAATTTGCTGCTGCTATTTAATTTATGTAGTTTATTGGATATGGCAGTAATTATGTTTCTGTTCTAGTTGAATTTGATGCTGCTATTTAATTTATGTAGTTTATTGGATATGGCAGTACTTATGTTGTCATGTCAGGTTGTGAAGGTTTTTTTATTTCATTTGATGTTGAAGTAGTGGTCATATCAGTTCATCTTCTTTTTTTTATGTCTTATTATAGAAATACAGTAGATTTAACTGGTGCATGCACTGATGTACTTTTAGGACACAAGTTTGCCAATAGTGGTTGTTAGCTTGATGGATTTCTTTTTGACATACAATCTTCATAAGATATCTTGTTGCTTCTTTTTTGCTGTATGTCCAGAATATGGTTTACTACAAGATCTCACACGTGGATCATCGAATAACAAACCCGGAGCAAAGGATTGCTAGTGATATTCCAAAGTTCTGCTCTGAACTTAGTGAACTTGTACAGGATGATCTGGCAGCAGTTGCAGAAGGGTTAATATACACCTGGCGTCTCTGTTCTTATGCTAGTCCAAAATACATGTTTTGGATTCTGGTAATTTTTAATAGAAAATTTTGATTTCTATGCTTTATCTAGTAGTTTGTGATATAAATAATAGTTATACCCCTAGTAATGAGGAGCAATGATCAATTTCTGTCACATTTTGCTTCGTTATTGTTTCTGTAATGTATTAATAAGCAAATGCTTTCAGGCATATATACTAGTTGCTGGTGGAGCAATTAGAAATTTCTCTCCTGCTTTCGGAAAGCTGAAATCCATGGAACAGCAACTAGAAGGGGACTATCGTCAACTTCATTCACGATTAAGAACTCATGCTGAGAGTGTGGCATTTTATGGCGGTGAAAATAGAGAAGCATCACATATCATGCAGCGGTTCCAGGCTCTTGTTGGGCACCTGAATCGTGTGCTTCATGAAAACTGGTGGTTCGGCATGATTCAAGACTTCTTTCTGAAGTATTTTGGGGCCACTGTAGCAGTTATCCTTATTATTGAACCTTTCTTCTCTGGCAACCTTAGATCTGATTCATCTACCCTAGGAAGGGCTGAAATGTTGAGTAATCTTCGATACCACACAAGTGTGATCATATCACTATTTCAGTCTCTTGGGATCCTTTCGATCAGCTCAAGACGTTTAAATATTCTGAGGTAAAATCATCTCTCGTGCAAACTATTGACAACACACAAAAGGTTCAGTTCATTTTCAGTTGTCATTGTAGGTGACACTTTGCGTGCAATTTGCAAAAGTTAGTGGGCAGGTGGTGCATTCACCATTTTTCATGAAGAAGGAAGAGAATCTTACTTTTCAGTTCTTGTTTAACGGTTTAATATCATTCCAAGTAAAACACATAATGTGTGATTTTGTGTATTATTTTGGTGGAATAGAAGTGAAAGTGTTAACTCACGCTTCCTGATATATTGTGAACCTGTGTTTTTTGTCCTTTTTTCAACATTTCAGAGTTCTTTTGAAATCACACAACTTATGACATTGTATGCTGTTCAATTTGACCTATTGCATATTGCTGTTAGGAACCTTTTGTATCTTCTAGTATATGAGAACTGGTGGAGCCATTAAAATTTTGCACCTGGGCCTGCCATATTTAAGTGGGTTCTCTTCTTTATGCATCTAGAGAATTTTTGGACTATATGCAAAACACACTATAGTTATAGGTTTTTTGGGGCAAACTTTAGTGGGGTCCTGTGCCCCTATGGTATCTCTGATGCAGTTGCTGTTGTCTTTGAGTTCTGATTTTTTTTCTTTTCTGGCATGATTGTGATGCCAATGGACTTTCACTGTAATTTTACAGTGGCTATGCAGACCGGATACGTGAGTTGCTGGATGTTTCACGTGAGCTGTCTAGGGTTCGTGATAGATCGTTGAATCATAATTCTTCTTCTGGAAATTACATCAGTGAAGCAAACCATATAGAATTTTCAGGTGTTAAGGTAATGGCATGCATTGACAAGCATCACATTTGCTTTTTATTTGTTTATATATTTCCAAGATTCTGATATCAAGTGATTGCAGGTGGTGACACCTGCTGGGAATGTCTTGGTTGATGATTTAACTCTCCGAGTAGAAACGGGTTCTAATCTTTTGATCACTGGTAATCCTCTCCAATCAAATGAATTTGGACCTGTGACTTAACTATTCCAATGCTTGCTGTAATGGAAATTGAATTGATTAAAATTTGATGCCCCACACAGGAGCAGATATGAGAATGTATGTATGTATCAGGAGTGTGATATGCATTTTTCTTTTACATGTTGTAGAGCATCTGTAAATCATCTGCAGTTATTTAATTTTGTGGTTATGAAGTAGGATATGTTATGAGATGGATGTCGTTACATGTCTACCCTCTTTGTTTCAATATCTTATAACCACTAAGCAATCTGTTGACAAAATCACTTGCATTTTACTAGGGAAAAACAGTTTTTGTGCTTCATCTTGTACCAAGTCTTGTCTACCAAGACATCGCAATTGTAAACTGATCCTGTAATTATCTTCAATGGCATTTTGTGTTCGCTATTTTATTTTCAGTTTTTTTTATATCTCATAGGCTACTTCTTTTACTATATATGCCCTTAGGAGTTAAATACATTATCAAGATGTTAGGTTCTGAAGTACTAATATGAAAACATGCTGAAGAATTCATATATTTAAACCTTAGTTCCTGAAAGAAGATCAATAAAAAAATACTGAACCAAAGTTGACTAAGACATCATTTCACAAGTTCTCTGATTACATTAATGAAACTTCTTAGACTCCTTTGCTCTTCTTAATATAATGATGCGCAGTTCTCCTGCGTGTTCGAGAAAAAACATTAATGAAACTTCTATTGTCTCAAAAGGCATTCATTTACTATTCTGCTCAGTTACTAGATTTACTACTTAGTCATTTGTATGATGGTTAAGTTCACCTTCTTGAAGGATATGATTTAAATTTGCCACTTAGTTTCTTGGATTATCGTAGTATGTGTGTCTCATTATACATCTCACACTCTCAGTGTCCATACGTCTCTGCATGAAATGTCAGTTATGTGAAAACTGAAAAGTTGATCTTCTACTGGGCTTTTACTCTTATTTCAGGTCCCAATGGTAGCGGAAAAAGCTCCCTTTTTAGGGTTCTTGGGGGCCTATGGCCACTGGTATCTGGCCATATTGTCAAACCTGGTGTTGGTTCTGATCTTAATAAGGAGATTTTTTATGTCCCACAAAGACCATACACAGCTGTTGGCACACTTCGTGAACAGCTAATATATCCTCTTACGGCGGATCAGGAGATCGAACCACTTAGCTATGATGGCATGGTGGACCTTCTAAAGAATGTAATAGTATTCATATGGATACGCATTTATATTTATGTTATGGCTTCTTGAGTTACAACTTTGAGTACATGAATCTGCTGGAATTTGTCATCATGCTCCTTTTGCAGGTTGACCTGGAATACTTGCTAGAACGCTATCCTCTTGACAAGGAAGTTAACTGGGGTGATGAGCTGTCGCTTGGTGAGCAACAAAGATTAGGAATGGCCAGGCTGTTCTACCATAAGCCAAAGTTCGCCATCCTTGATGAGTGTACTAGTGCTGTGACAATTGATATGGAAGAGCGTTTTTGCAAAAAGGTTCGAGCAATGGGCACATCATGCATAACGATATCTCATCGCCCAGCTTTAGTTGCGTTTCATGATATTGTTTTGTCCTTGGACGGTGAAGGAGGGTGGGATGTTCAGCATAGAAGGTTATAACCCCTGAAATAATTCATTGAATGTTTGCTCTTCCAAAGTTAATTCACTGAAAGCTTAGTATTACTCTTGATTTTGTAGGGATGACTCATCCTTTTGTACTGAAGAGTCTGACTTTACATCATCAGAAACTGATCGTAAATCTGATGCGCTAACTGTTCAAAGGGCTTTTATGAGCAGGGCAAAGGTATATGATTTCTGGGTATGTCTATTCCATTATTACCAACTAATCTTATCTGTGTCTCTGGCGCTCTGCTTTATGTGCTTCCTTACTAGAGCAATGCTTCATCAAGGCCCAAGGAACATTCTTACTCTACAAAGGTTATAGCAACTTCCCCCAAGTTGGACATAGAACAAATAGTACGAACACCTCTAATCCCACGTTTACAGTGCTCCCCAAGATCTCTGCGTCCCAGAGCAGCTGCAATGCTTAAAATATTGGTATGCTGTCCTGATTCATACTTCACTAGTTCTCTTTAGTTTTTTGTTCCTCAATAAGTCAAGTTCAGCTAGTACAGATATTGTAGCTTGTTAGTACTCAGTTGCTCCTATGTGCAAGGTGCAAGCTAATATATACATCTGCAGGTGTTGGAAATTTAAGAGTGTACTAATGAAATATGAACTCAGGCTTTATGGAAAAAAACTCTAAGACATATATCTGATGAAGCATATGAAACCATCTCAAGGAAGCTTATATCCGATGTAATTATGTTCTCAAATTATAATGCTGTTCTCATCTTCTTGCTCTCCAGGTTCCTAAACTACTTGACAAACAAGGAGGGCAGTTGCTTGCTGTTGCTCTACTTGTTTTCTCTCGTACTTGGATCTCGGATCGTATTGCTTCATTGAATGGTTGGCCCCATATCTCTATTGTTGGAAGAGCTGCAAATGAATTTCTTGTCTGATACTCCCATCTTGTTAGGGACAACTGTGAAGTTTGTCTTGGAGCAGGATAAAGCTGCCTTTATTCGTCTGATTGGTGTCAGTATTCTGCAAAGTGCTGCAAATTCTTTTGTGGCACCATCTCTGAGGTAATCTGTGGGTACCTGCATTCAAGACATTCATTTACCATGGAATCATGAATAATCACTTTATATTTCAGTTTTAATTAAGAACCTGTAGCTTTGTGTTTGGTGCTTTGTCCAATATATCACCATCTAAGTCTCTAGTGGGGAGCATTTATTGTAGAATTGAAATACTCTTTTTCTGGGCATGCAAATTAAGCATGGCAGATTCATGACTATTTCTGTATAAGCTTGATTTCACGGTTTTAATAACCTGTATTTTCACAGAACCCTTACTGCAAGACTTGCCCTTGGATGGCGAATTCGCATGACCAACCATTTGCTTCAATATTATCTGAAAAGAAATGCATTCTACAAGGTACATCCTCTAGCAAAACACTTGTTGGTACTCATTCTTTCAGCTGTTGCCCACTAATATATAGAGCGGATGGTCTCTAGTGGGTACGAAGGGTTGTCTGTTAGACTAGGTCTCTTTCATGAGGTTTGGACAGAGTTTTGGTCAACTGATGTACCAATTGTCGTTACTTTTTTTTTTTAATGTTTGCACGTTGTACTCTCTTGGTATGCATGCAGGGGGCCTGTGTTTAGGCATAAGATTGTGTATTGCAACAGAGGTAATATTGTGTGTTTTGACTGAAGCTAAGTTATTCTGGTATGTGTTTTCACTTTTCAGGTATTCAATATGTCAGGTAAAAGTATTGATGCAGACCAAAGATTAACACTTGATGTGGATAAGTTGACCACTGACCTTGCTGGCTTAGTTACTGGAATGGTAAAACCACTAGTTGACATTCTTTGGTGAGTTAGCCTTGGTTTGAAGCACTGACATCTACTTGGTTTAATTTTTGGTTAGCACGCTAAAATTAAGTGTAATAATGGCAATCGAATTCTCTAGGTTTACATGGAGAATGAAACTATTGTCCGGACGAAGAGGAATTGCTATATTGTATGCTTATATGTTGCTAGGTTTGGGCTTTCTGAGAGCTGTATCCCCTGACTTTGGTCATCTTGCAAGCCAAGAACAAAAGTTTGAAGGAACATTCAGGTTAATACTGCATGCTTTGTTGTGCCTTGGCAGATCTGATTTTCTTACTGCTTTAAGAATTTCCAAGTGTTAACCTGGTGAACTATGTACAAGGTTCATGCACTCGAGGCTTCGAACACATGCTGAATCGATTGCTTTCTTTGGTGGTGGTTCAAGAGAAAAAGCTGTGAGCTCCTTCACACTGAATGGATGATGCTTAATTTTTTTTATACCCAAGTGGCCATGTGTTGATAGTGTCAGTTCACTGTTTTTTGGGTAAATTATTTTAATCTGAATCATGAAGTACAATGATTGGTATACACTGGGTAGTGAATGCTAGTTGCATTTTTTTTTTTACTTAACTCTGCTTATATGAACTACAAAAAGTCTCATTGTGAGATTGAATGATTGGCTTCATGAGATTATATCCCAGATATTAAGCTTGGTATTATCCTTTTTACTCCATCCATATTATAGATGTTTTTTAATGTCATTTCCCATAATTGCTTCCCAGCGATTTACATGCATAATTACCAATTCCTTCTTGCTTTTTTTGAAGCTTATATATCGAAAAGCTTCAGAAGTGAACTTTTTGGAGAAGCTAAAATATAACTAGTGCACCCTAAGAAGAGACAGTCACTGATTATCCCTTTGTTGTTTGTCTGTTGAATTTTTGTTCTGTGTTATTTTTACATGCTGTGTTCCAGACATTATCGATTGTCTGTGCTGATTCCAACTTATAATACAATATGTGCATGATATGTTTTTCCCTTTTTTAAGTTCTTACGAATTAAGGATTTTTTTAATAGCTTTTGCTGCCCTTATTTTGTTAGACAAGATGAACTATAGCCTGTATTCTTATGATTTTGTTCTCATATATCAGATGGTTGAGGCTAAATTCATGAAATTGCTTAACCACTCAAAGATTCTGTTGAGAAAACAGTGGCTTTATGGTATTGTTGATGATTTTGTGACAAAGCAACTCCCTCACAATGTGACATGGGGCCTGAGTCTGTTGTATGCTCTGGAGCACAAGGGAGACAGAGCTTCGACTTCAACTCAAGGTTACTAATCACCAAAACACTTCCGTTGTCCAAACTACATTATTTTAAACTTCAACTTCACAAAATCTTATATTTTTCTTTTGTGCAACAGGAGAGCTGGCACATGCTCTGCGGTTCTTGGCATCAGTGGTGTCACAAAGCTTCATAGCCTTCGGTGACATTCTTGAGTTACATAAGAAATTCCTCGAACTTTCTGGTGGGATTAATCGGATCTTTGAGCTTGAGGAGCTTCTATGTGTAGCTCAAAGGGGTAAGTTTCAGTTGGCTAGAACTTAATTAACATAGCAATTTTCTTTCTACTTTTTTATTAGAAGTTTCTTTATTTTTTTCAATAGCACTTAACATAGTAGGGTAGCACTGATCGTGTCTGCACTAGTAGGGTTACATGATAATAAGTAGCCTTGTGGTGAATCTTTTGCATGGCATGCATCATGTTTGCTCTAAAAATCTATGACATTATGATACAGTGTGTTTATGATGAAGCATCCTATTTGGAATATTGTGATGGAGCTTTGGCACATCATAGAACCACAGCATTCTCAATCTAGCACCGGTTGCCTTTTTATTATGCCAAACTTAATAGTAGTGCTTAGGTATAGAAATCTTGGAACCGGTGCAAAACCCAGCCAGTGGGCGGTAATGGTAACCGGCCGGTTACTGGAAAACCCGGGAAACACCGGATGAAATTCACGTTTCAAATTTTGAATTTAGGCGGTTTGAAAACTGGTACCCAGGACGGTTACCAAAAAAACCAGAAAAACTGTTTAAAAATTGGAAAAACCGCTAAAAACTAGGAAAAATCAGAGAAAACCTAGCACAAAATGTTGGGACTAGCACATTTATGCATATTTAGTTCATAACTTCATACAATAGGTAATCTAACACAAAAAGGCATAAATCAATATAAGAAGTGCATTTGTAACCACCAGAATTTCGGCCAGTTTTTTCCCTCCCAGTACCCACCGGGATTTCCAGTAACCGACGGTTACCGGCCAGTAGCCGCCAGTTTTCTATCCCTGGTAGTGCTACATAGTAGTGGCCGGTAACCGCCGGTTTTTCTATCTCTGGTAGTGCTACATAGCAGTGGCCAGAAAATGGTTGCAGGATTTTGAGTGCATGCTTGTGTTAGTAACTAATTGATATTTTTTTTAGTATTGACCAGCCCTGAACAAAATTGGAAATTTTTACCATTGGGTTGTGTGGCAATTTTATGTTCATAATGTTCTCAGTCAACTGATGGTATGGTCATTTTTTAAGTTCTATATTATATCTTCATGCTAGTTAAGCATGACTTTTGAATTGTTCTTTCTCTAGATATTCTGGTGCCTTCCAATGCCATTAGCACAGCCTCAGAAGAAATTATTTCATTTCATGAAGTGGATATTGTAACACCGTCACAGAAGCTATTGGCTAGCAAGCTGTCATGCAATGTGGTACAAGGGAAAAGCCTTCTTCTGACTGGTATGTGGTCTGTCTGCACTCTGTAGGCAACCTTTATTTATCTTTTTTCAGCAGTGAAATTATGTTAACATGTTTCTTTTTACCTTGATTTTCTGAAGGCCCCAATGGTAGTGGAAAGAGTTCTGTTTTTAGGGTACTGAGAGATTTATGGCCCACCTTTTCTGGGAGAGTTACCAAGCCTTCTGAAGGGATGTTTCATGTTCCTCAGCGTCCATATACCAGCCTGGGTACTCTAAGAGATCAGATCATATACCCTCTATCAAGGGAGGAAGCAGAAATGAAAATTCTTTCATTATACAGAGTTGGTAGGTGCCACTTACTTTTTGGAATATCTGCCTATTGAATTGATAAGAACTGTATACCGCGTATCATTTTATTTACGAGGAGGTTACTTGTCAAAAGGAAGTAGCACAGCGGGTCATATGTTGCTTCTAACTGGAAGCTCTATGGTAATGTAGGTGACAGATCTAGTGCTTCTGAGCTGCTGGATGATCACCTGAGGACAGTTCTTGTGAATGTTCGGTTGGTCTATCTTCTCGAAAGAGAAGGTTGGGACTCTACTCCAAACTGGGAAGATGTTTTATCGTTGGGAGAACAGCAGAGGCTTGGGATGGTCAGTGTTAACTTCACTTCAAACTATGTTAACTGCCAAAACCACCTTTTGTTCCCTTTCATTATCTATGGATCTGTGTCTTAATGTCTTTTGATTGAAATGGGAGATACTGTTTTATTCCAGGCTCGTTTGTTCTTCCACCATCCTAAATTTGGTATCCTCGACGAGTGCACGAAGTATGTTTTGCGCCATAACACTCTTTTAACATTTTCTATTCGCTGGTGAATTACTGTGGGTCCTAAATGGCACACTTCATTGCAGTGCTACAAGTGTTGATGTTGAAGAGCATTTGTACAGGCTAGCAACTAATATGGGTATAACTGTGATCACTTCCTCACAAGTAAGTATTTGTATGATTCTAGTGATGGCATAAAATATCTGGTGTGATCCCTGTTTCTTCCAAGTGAACTGTTCTTTGTTGATGCCTCTGAATCCTAAAAAGTCTATACTTGCTGTCGGACATGTCGATTTTTAGTGTTGCTGAAACCTTTCCCTGTGTTACAGAGGCCTGCTCTTATACCCTTCCATTCCTTGGAGCTGAAGCTCATCGACGGTGAAGGAAACTGGGAGCTGTGTGAGATCCAGCAGTGATTGATGCCACGGGGTTAGGATTTCTTGGCATCAAACTCGCCGTTAGTTGCTGCTGCTTGTTCATACAAGACAGGCTGCTCGCAAGCGTCTGGGAGATAAAGCAGCGTGTACAAGGCAGCTATTGTTTGTAGAAAGTACACGTTGGTGATCTCACTATTCTTGAAATAATTCTTGTCAGAAATTTGACGTAGAACACAAGATTGTAGTTTTAGTTAATACGGAAGTAGTGGTTGAAGGTGCAGGGATGAGCCAGGCAGCCATGATGGTGAATGAAGTCAGTGGTGTTTTTAGATGTGATAGACTACAGTACATATCTCCCGAACCTGTTGATCCAACCTATTGATTCGAATCGATGCTAGATATACTATACGCAAATAATGTTGCCATCAGGTTGAAATTGAATGACGGCATGTAGAGATTGCTGTTTGTGTAATAACGAGGTTGCACTCGTGTAAATGTCAAGTGATTTATCAAGCTTAATTGCTCATTATTCCCTCTTGGTTTTCGCATGTAATGTAACCACAGGAAGCAACTGACTCTTGGGATGCTGAACCATTTTCTTGCGTGCGAGCTTGGTTGCATATTCAGTAGCCAGTGATTAGGGATGGCAACGGGCACAAACCAGCTGGGTTTTGCTATCTCAAATCCGTGCCCATGAAAGTTAGACGTGCCCGCTAAAAAATCCATGCCCGTGATGGGTGCAGTTTTTTGCCCAGACCCATGCCCACTCGGGTAACGGATACCCACAGGTTGCCCGTGCCCGACAACAGCTGTGCAGATTGCAGACAGTGCAGTGCTTAGCAAGTCAACAATAAGTTCAATTTATATGCTACTATGCATGAAACAAGCAACGGCAAATCCACAATGCACATCACTAGTTCATTCCATCAATTCTCAGTTCATAGTTCACTGGCATAGCATATCATTACAAGTTCACAGTTCACAACTCAGTTAAAACCAAAAGGAGAGACGTCAACTGCTCCTTGTACTTGACTTGAGTGCTAGCTAGGGTTATACTGTATTGCCGTATGGGGCATTGCCGCATTGGGGGCTTGGGGCTAAATGACTAATGGGCTGGGCTGGTTTGCCTGGGAGTCTGGATTTATAACTTCTATGGATCGGATTTATATTACCCATGGGTTTACGGGTTTGGATACTATAGGAACGTACCCGAACCCGGCAGACCCGATGTGTTGGGCTTTTTGCCTATTAAGAGACCCATGGATTAGGGAATTAACTTAGACCCATACCCTAATAGAGTAAAAACCCACTGGGTATCGGGTTTCGGGTACCCATTGCCATCTGTACCAGTGATCATCTGTTGAATATTCAGTAGCCAGTTACCAGTGGTCATCTGTTGCATATTGGGTCCATGCGTTGTGCTTTGCGTTCTTTCTTTCTTGCATCTCATCAACAATCTCTTATGAATAATTTCTCTTCTTTTAGATGAATTTTCATGAATCATGATCTGCGCAAAGTGCAGTACCATACAAGTGAAGTAAAAACAGATAAAAAGGGGGTTTTTTTAGAGGGGAGAGGCTGATAGATAGAAGTTTTGCTGGGGGCCCTTCCTGTCCGCCCCACTCCCCTTGAGGAGATTCTAAAGGCGCGAGGGTGCCTCCTCGTACTGCGTGCTATCCCTAGACCCTGAGCGTTCCAAGCCAAGTTTGGAGTCCGCGTGATTTTGCCACTCGGAATCCACCCCTAGACTAAGGTACCATGACATTCCATAACTTCTCACAGGTTATCAGGAGTCATTGGCCCGAGGTCACGCGCCAACCCCTTTTTCAAGTTGGTGCACCGGCCCAAGCGGGCGGTTAACGACCACCCGGATCGGCGAAGGGCTACTATTGAGGGAGGGTCCTTGTGCCACCTTAGGCCCCATGACAACCTTGGAGCGGCAACACACATCAGGGGTCTACCTCGGTCAAAGCCTGCAAGCCAACCTTGGCGAAGTTCACGAGCCAACCCCCGGGAGGGGGTCCACAGCCAACCTTGGACGAGGTCCGGAGTCAGTCATAAACTGATCCCTAGGGTCTCTCGGACATGGTGGGACCCACATGGTGCAAAGGACGAAGATACCCTTAGGAGTAAGCTAGATCCTAAGGGTAAACTTATAATTTCACTCGTCTTTTCTCTCCACTTTTTAAATAGGACCTCTTATAAGTGGGGAGGAGGTCATTTGTAACTGTAGACATTTATATTCACTATACTTGGTCATTCATGTGTGATTCTCATTGAGTCTCTCCGTATCCTCAACAGTTCTCGAAGTTGACCGATGGTGTTTGTTGTGGTTACAGACCAAACAAAGAGAGATGGTAGTGGAGAGTAAGGGAGATGAGTAAATGGCCTGGCTTCTCCCCATGGCCTGTATCCATATATATGTACACATGAGGAGTGCTTTTACAGTTATACCCTTACATCTGGTCATCCCCTACAGGGGCACTTATGTCATTACACATGGCCTATTCTGGGCCTTATAACCTCCTATCAGGCCTGCTGGGTTTAGGTGGGGGCCACCCCTACAACAGGAGCCTCTCATGGAGAAGGGCTTCACAGGGCCGAAGCCATGTTGCCGAGTCCTTTGGCCCCCTCCGTCCCTGCGGCCTTTGAACTTTTCCGAACTTGACCAGGGGCTACGGCCGTAGCTGAAGTAGACGCGCGCGCTCCGTCCCCTACCATTCGAACGGGTGGCAGCGGAGCTGGCGCCTAGGCCGAAGTAGACGCGCGCGCTCCGTCCCCTACCCTTCGAACGGGTGGCAGCGGAGCTGGCGCCTAGGCTGAAGTAGACGCGCGCGCTCCCCTTCGAACGGGTGGCAGCGGAGCTGGCGCCTAGGCCGAAGTAGACGCGCGCGCTCCGTCCCCTACCCTTCGAACGGGTGGCAGCGGAGCTGGCGCCTAGCCGAAGTAGACGCGCGCGCTCCGTCCCCTACCCTTCGAACGGGTGGCAGCGGAACTGGCGCCTAGTCGAGGTGCGTCGGGGGCGTTGCGCCGGCACAGGTAAGCGTAGCGGGCCCCTGAGCCGCCGCGTATGCCTTAAGTAATAAGGGACGCGCTGCGACGCTCGTTCTTCTGGCCGTCCAAGTGGTGAAGCGTGCTTAGGGCGGTGCGGGCCTTGAGGCGTCGTGACCATTAATGTAACGGCGGACTTTCGGCGGTCGGACTTCCGCCGGTTGGACTCCTGCCGATTGCACTTCCGCCGGTTGGCTCCCCTGCTGATGGGGTATATATACGGCGCTGGTGCGGCGTTATTCCTGCATGTATTTTGATAGAAGTTGCTCCCCTAAAATGGGCCCCTTCCGTGCATCGACATTCCCTAGCGACGCTGAGCGGCTTGGGGAATGTTGATGTACTGATGGAGGTCCATTTTTCTCGGGAGCTTGGTCAGCGTCGGTTATCGGTAACCAGCCGCGCTTCCTGCCCTCGCGCTGCGTTTCTGCACACGACGGCAAGGTTTGCCCTGTTCTCCTTAACAGACCTACCTACAGTCGGTGTTCCTGATGGAGCCCGCCCGCATCACTTTGAAAAATGATGATGCACTGTAGGTGGCCTGTTAAGGAGAACGAGGCAGTCTTTGCGGGACATGACCCTCGCCTCTGCCGTTCGCGCGCGCGGGTCTATTTCTCGAAATCAAGATCTAGGCCGAGGCCGCGGCCAGGCTGTTGTGGCGATCGAGAAGACGGCCTCCTACGCGCGCGCCGCGCTTTCGTATGAAGATGGCAAGGTTTGACTTGTTCTCGTAGACAGATATGCTTGAGGTCATCTGCGTCCGCTGACTGTGCCAACTGGGGCCATCGTCAAGGAACATTGATGTACTGAAGCTTATCTGTCTACGTGAACCTGTCAAAACCTGCCGCACACTAGCCGCTGCGCTCCCAAAACATGGAAAACCCAGAGGCCTGAATCCCCGATGGTTTAAGTCATGTCGAGGCTGCCGCCGAGGTTGCTTGGCCCGCTGCGGCTTGCCGTTATTCCCCGACGCAGGGTCGAGGCGGATGGCAAAGCACCTCAGCTACAGCGGGGATCCGCCGGTATCAAGCTGTCGACGTCGACGCGGCAGAAATGGCGCCAACTCGGAGTAGACGCGCGTGCTTCGTCCCCTACCCCGCGAACGGGTGGCAGCAGAGTTGGCGCCTAGCCGAAGTAGACGCGCGCGCTCCGTCCCCTACACTTCGAACGGGTGGCAGCGGAGCTGGCGCCTAGGCCGAAGTAGACGCGCGCGCTCTGTCCCCTACCCTTTGAACGAGTGGCAACGGAGCTGGCGCTTAGCCGAAGTAGACGCGCGCGCTCCGTCCCCTACCCTTCGAACGGGTGGCAGCGGAGCTGGCGCCTAGCCGAGGTAGACGCGCGCGCTCCCCTTCGAACGGGTGGCAGCGGAGCTGGCGCCTAGGCCGAAGTAGACGCACGCACTCCGTCCCCTACCCTTCGAACGGGTGGCAGCGGAGCTGGCGCCTAGGCCGAAGTAGGCGCGCGCGCTCCGTCCCCTATCCTTCGAACGGGTGGCAGCGGAGCTAGCGCCTAGCCGAAGTAGACGCGCGCGCTCCGTCCCCTACCCTTCGAACGGGTGGCAGCGGAGCTGGCGCCTAGGCTGAAGTAGACGCGCGCGCTCCCCTTCGAACGGGTGGCAGCGGAGCTGGCGTCTAGGCTGAAGTAGATGCGCGCGCTCCGTCCCCTACCCTTCGAACGGGTGGCAGCGGAGCTGACGCCTAGTCGAAGTAGACACGCGCGCTCCGTCCCCTACCCTTCGAACGGGTGGCAGCGGAGCTGATGCCTAGCCGAAGTAGACGCGCGCGCTCCATCCCCTACCCTTCGAACGGGTGGCAGCGGAGCTGGCGCCTAGCCGAAGTAGATGCGCGCGCTCCGTCCCCTACCCTTCGAACGGGTGGCAGCGGAGCTGTCGACCTCGCATTGCGAACACCACGGTGATTGATATCTCACGATGCGGTCCTGCGCTGTAAAGGTTCCTGGAATCACGCCGGCCCCCGGTCTGCCAGGGTTAGGTTCCCGTACCGTGCGACCCACCTCGGCGCGCTTGGGGCACGCGGCGTCTTATAACTGGTGCGCGGCGGGATGTGGACGGTTGCGTGCTCGCGACTGCTCGCCTCTTCCCTAGGGAAGGGGGACACGGGGCGGGCGATGAATGGCGCAGTGTCGAAGCTGTTGTGATTCCCTGGCCCATTAGTGCGCCTTTAATGGCGGCTAGAGAGCGTCGTGCTGCGACGGCCCTTGGCGCTGTGGTCGTGGCCCTTCGCCTTTGGCTATGGGGAATTGTGCTGGACGGGCCTTTGTACGACTACGGTCGCGTCCCGTACGCGGACCGTCGCGACGCTTCGGTATTGGGGCGGGGTGGCTTGAAGTAGCGCTCGTGACCGCGTTCCCGCAGTTGTACGCCCCCTTCTTGCGCGCATTGCTTTCCATACTCCCGTAGTATTCTTCGCCGCTATTCTCCTTTTGCGGGAAGCAATGGCATCTGGCGACAAGCGTGATCGGGCAGCTAGTGGCTGTTGCATTCGCCGACGATCTTCACCGCTAGAGGTGAAGTACACGCTCAAAGAGCGCGACCCGGCGGCGGCGGACAAGCGGTGGCTGGCGGCGGAAAAGGAAGGCGCGTTCTCTGACAAGCTGGGCCCGTCGCTCGTGACCAAGAAGACGATCCAAGTGCTTCTGCGCGCGGGGAAGCTGTCCGAGCGCCAGGCGGTACGATTGCCCACCGCCGATGAGACGGAACCGCACCCCAAGGGGTCGGAGGCGGTCGTATTCGTTGCCTTTTTCGACGCGGGGCTCCGCATCCCGGCGGCGGCGATCGTGGGCGACGTGCTGCGGACCTTCGGGCTGGAGCTGGCGCAACTGATTCCGAACGCCGTGGCCCGGCTCGCGGTGTACAGCTGGGCCTTGCGCTCGGGGGCGTGCTAGCCCAGCGCCTCGTTGTTCGCCTACCTTCACGAGGCGCGGTGCCAGCCCAAGGATCGGAAGGACGGGACGCTGTCGAGCTTCGGCAGCGTCACCTTTATTCTTCGTTCGACTTGCAACAAGCTCTTCCCTGCGAACTCCACTCGCGGGAAGTGGGAGTCTCACTGGATGAAGCGGTGGTTCTACCACCGTGTGGAGAGCGGGAGCGGTCTTGAGTGCACGGGCCGACCGATCGCGTTCAAGCCCTCGCCCGGCCGGACGCTCGGTGATGAGGACAGGCGGAGGGCCCGGCGGCTCGTAGGCGTGGCCGCCCGCTTCAACATGCGCGACCTCGCCGAAGAGTATGTGATGTACGGCGTGGCGCCGCTTGCCCGCGACTGGCGTCTTGCCGCCGAGAGGCATCGAGACGACAATATTTCGCCATCGATCTGCTTGCTACCGGCGCCCTCCGGTCTTCGTAATCCTCTACCGTGTCTCTCCTTTGTTCACACAAAATGCGTTATATGCTAATGTTATCCCCTTTGCTTCAGGGATTTGCTTGGAGGAGGCGGAGCAGGCCGCGCGCGTATTCCTGGGGCCGTATACCGGCAGGGAGCACAAGCAGCGCACGTCTGCTATCGCCGAGGCGGGGCTGGGGCGAATAAACCGCGTGTGCGAGGCCCTGGACCTTGCCATGCCGGACCGTGCCGCTCCGGACGACGGTGCAGCGAGGAAGAAGGCACCGTCTCGGAAGAAGGGCCGAAGCGGGGCGTCTGCAGTGCTTGGTGCGACGGCTGCTACTGCTGCTGCTGGCGCTCCCGAGGGCGCGGCAGACGCGGAGTCGGATTCGGCGAAGTATGCCGATTCAGGCTTGGATGGCGCGGACGCCGGAGGCGAGGGATCTTCGGCGAGTGCCCTGGACGGCGGGCTTGCCGCGAGCAGCCAGAGAGGGGAAGTCTCGCCGCCCGCCGAAGTCGCCGAGACAGAATTCGTGCAGACCGGCGATGCTGAGGTGGAGCCTTCGACCGTGGCCGCTGTGGTGCCGGAGACGCCCTCCGTGGGGGCGCACGGAGCCATGCTGCCTTCATCGACAGCATCAGCAGAAATCGAGGTGCCCCCTGCGAAAATCGCCACAGCGGAACCTTCGCCCCCGGGTGCTACAGCCGCGGGGGCCTCTCCGGCAGCGACTGCTGGGGTGGTGTCGCTGCTGCCTGCCCCGGCTAAGCGGCCGTGTGTACGGCCGGAGCTCCACCGGACGCCGCGGGGGTTCATCGTGGCGACGGGCATCAGAAGCTTGTGGGACTCCGATGCCGATGCCGAAGACCCTGCGGCGTGCGCCCCCTCTGCCCCCTGGCCACGCCGCCCGCCGTGCAGAAACGGTCGCCGCCGGCCCCGAACGCAGAGGCTTCTGCTCGCTGCGGGACCATGCTTTATGCGGGGGCTTACGCCACCGCAGCCCCGTCTGGGAATAGGGCGGGCCCCCGAAGCCCTCCTTCTGCTACCGAAGGTAGGGTGGCTTAGCTTACGCTGGTGTATTCTTTTATGTCTTGCGCTGCTCACCTGCATCTCTATTTGCAGTGTCGCTCATTCCGGAGGAGCGCTTGGCGGAACACGGGACCTCCGCGCGTGTGAGCCCCGCGAACTTCGTGCCTCCCCCGGAGATGCTGAGGGCGTGGCGCGGGATTGTGGATGACGCGGCTGCCAGCATCGACCAGCAAGCGCTGCAGGCCTACGGGGCGGGGTGCCTCGGGGACGCCTTCGAGGTGTCTGGGGTGAGTGTAAGTACTCATACGACAACGCTTGGGCCGGCTAAGCTTGCTAAGGCTTTTCATTCTGCAGACACTTGTGCTGGGGCAGGCCTTGCAAAAGGCCTATGCTCGTGCCCAGAGGGCGCTTGAGGACAGGCTGCGGGCCGCCGAGGAGGAGTTACGCGAAGCCTCGGGAGCCCGCTCTGCCCAGGATGCCCGCATCCGCCAGCTGGAAGCGGAGTGCGCCGAAGCGAAGGCGCACGCCGAAGGACTTGCTGCGTCGGCGCGGGAGTCGGCCGCGGAGGCTGCACAGCAGGAGTTTGCGGCAGAGCGGGATGACTTTCTGCAACAGGTTGCCTCGCTAGAGAAGGAAAAAGGCGAACTTGCCCTGACTCTAGCGGAGCGTGATCGGACGCTTGGCGAGGCTTCGGTGGTTGCATGGGATGCCATGCAAGCGCTGGAAAGCCATCTCCAAGGGCTTGTGGCCAAAGTGCCGGACCACGCCTTCGGCCCGGAGGAGCTGTTGCGGACCCTCCGCTGGGTCGGAGACGCCGCCAACGTCGCGCGCGGCGCTGCGACGACCTTCGGCAACCACTGCGTGTACACATCGGCATGCCTGGTGTGCGCGCTCCTGCAGCACCGCGGTTGCACGCACGTCGCCGGGCTATAGGACCCCCAGCTGGAGATGCCCGGCGGGGCCGGAGTAATGTCCGGTGCCGTCCGCTCCGCTCGCCGCGCCATCAAGCCCTTCTATGAACGGATCTGGGATTACGTCGGGGCAGACGCTGCGCGGGTCGAACTCCGGAAGTCACTTTACGGGAAGGGGAGCCTCGGCCGATTCCTGGACGGGGTCCCTCGACGCGACGAGGGCGGCGCTGGGGCCTCCGAAGGCGCCGGGAACTCGCAGGTGTGACGCCGTGGTGCCTAAGTGTAGGCGTGCGTTGTAATGCCCCCTCTTTTTGTGAATGAAGTACGCGCTTGCTTCACAAATTCTGACTTTCGCTTATGTCCCGGGCAGCTTCATTGCTGGGGCCGACTTCTTGCGGCCGACCTTGCGACTCGGCGACGCCTTCGACGCTGGCGAAGGGTCGAAGAGTCGCTGGACTTTTGGGCGGGCCGACTTTCTTCCGGCGGAACCCCGTCCTTATCGCGTGTTAAGGACGAGCCTGCCGAATAGCTACTTAGAGCGGCAGGGATGTTGGCGGGCCTCTGTTCTTGAAAGATTTTCCCGATATATAGATCTCCTGATAATTAGGACATGCGCGGTCATGCTGTGCGGAGCCGAGATCCCCTCATTCCAAGTTCGCCGTTGGTGTGAACCGTGCGAGCGCTGCCTCCTGCTCGTTGCCCAGGGGCCAATGCGCCCGCGAGGTTCGCGCGTTGAGTACTCCGTGGAGCTAGCGCGTGCGGGGGCAGTTGTTGACACTACGACCTGCTGAAAGTTCGTAGACTGGCACGTGCGAAGGCAGACCTATTTATAGTCCGTAGACTAGCGCGTGCGAAGGCAGACCTCCGCACGACGACCTATTTAAAGTCTCGTGGACTGGCGTATGCGAAGGCGGACCTCCGCACCACGACCTGTTTAGAGTCCGTAGACTGGCGCGTGCGAAGGCGGACCTCCGCACCACGACCTGTTTAGAGTCTCATGGACTGGCGCGTGCGTAGGCGGACCTCCGCACTACGACCTGTTTAGAGTCCGTAGACTGGCGCGTGCGAAGGCGGACCTCCGCACTACGACCTGTTTAGAGTCTCATGGACTGGCGCGTGCGTAGGTGAACCTCCGCACTACGATCTGTTTAGAGTCCGTAGACTGGCGCGTGCGAAGGCGGACCTCCGCACTACGACCTGTTTAGAGTCCGTAGACTGGCGTGTGCGAAGGCGGACCTCCGCACCATGACCTGTTTAGAGTCTCATGGTCTAGCGCGTGCGTAGGCGGACCTCCGCACTACGACCTGTTTAGAGTCCGTAGACTGACGCGTGCGAAGGCAGACCTCCGCACGACGACCTATTTAAAGTCTCGTGGACTGGCGTGTGCGAAGGCGGACCTCCGTCCCCCCACCCCGAGGTGGGGGCAGCCTCTGGTGTATCGCATATTCCACGTGCGCGCCGACGCTGGGGCCAGCCTCTGGCGTGCAACGTCGGTACTCTGGAACTCCCGGAATTGGTTTCCATAGTACCCCCTGCGTACACCTCCCGTGATGTGCGAAGGCGAGCCTCAACGCGCTAAGGTGCGCGATTGGCGGCCGCGCAAGATTCGCGTGGGATCGGCGTCCACGTCTGATTTATACTCCGGGGAGTACGCACAAGGACGAAGTCCCTGGCGTGCGCGGGGTTCGCGTCTTGTTTATACTCAGTAGAGTGCGCAGGGAAAACATCCGTGTCTTATTTATACTCCGTAGAGTGCGTGCAGAGGCGTCCCCCCACACGTCTTTGTTTATACTCATGCCTGTGTCTTCGACGGAGAGTGCACACGCGAACGTGCGTCTTCGTTTATACTCATGTCCGTGTCTTTGACGGAGAGTGCACACGCGAACGTGCGTCTTCGTTTATACTCATGCCCGTGTCTTTGACGGAGAGTGCACACGCGGACGTGCGTCTTTGGTTTATGCTCATACCCGTACCCCTGGCTACGGAGAGTACACACGCGGACGTGCGTCTTTGGTTTATACTCATACCCGTACCCCTGGCTACGGAGAGTGCACACGCGAACGTGCGTCTTTGGTTTATACTCATACCCGTACCCCTGGCTACGGAGAGTGCACACGCGAACGTGCGTCTTTGTTTTATACTCATACCCGTACCCCTGGCTACGGAGAGTGCACACGCGAACGCGCGTCTTTGTTTTATACTCATACCCGTACCCCTGGCTACGGAGAGTGCACACGCGAACGCGCGTCTTTGTTTTATACTCATACCCATACCCCTGGCTACGGAGAGTGCACACGCGAACGTGCGTCTTTGGTTTATACTGCGGGAGTGCACGCGTAGGCGAGGCCTCCGCGTGTGCTCGCCGCGTATTTTTGCACAGCAGTAATATGTTGGCGACAAACGGAACTTTATTACATTCCCGTTTGCGCGGGTAAGTGATTACATACGACCGGGGGGGGTACTAACCGTTTGTGCTCAGCGCGGCCGGAGCCTCTAGTAGTTGCACTATCGGCAGGGCTTGCGGAGTCGCCCCCGGATGGCACCGTGGCCCTTCGCACGTCGGTGCCGATCCTAGGTGTGCCGCTGCCCGCCGCGACGGGGACATCTGGTGCCGTGCTCGATGCGCCGGGCGATGTCCTGGTCGCCCCGAACGGTAATGATGGCTCGCGGCCCCGGGAGCTTCATGCATAAATAGCTGTGGTGCGGTACCGCCCCGAAGGAGTTGAGGATTGGACGCCCCAATATGGTGTTGTATGGGTATGGGAGGTCGACGACGTCGAAGGTGGCGTCTTCGACCCTTTCATTGTCGCCCTGGCCGAAGGAGACCTGCAGACATATTTGGCCGAGCGCCCGTAGAGGTTGTCCTCCGAAGCCTTGTAGTGGGACTCCCGATGGGCCGAGGCGACTTCGGGGGATCCCCATCTGGTCGAAGGCTGTCGCGAACAGAAAGTTCGCGGAACTGCCGCCATCAACCAGGGCACGTCCCACGTCGCACCCCGCTATAACGACTCGGACGACCAGGGGGTCGTGGTGGGGAAGCTCCACGCCTTCGGCATCGGCGGGGGTGAACGTGACCTCATGCTGTGCCCAGTCCGGCGGTGCCTGTGCTGGATATGCCGCCACGTGGTGTAGCCTCCGCGCGTAGGCCTTCCGCTGCCGTGCCGAGGCAAACTCCAACGCGGAGCCTCCGGAGATGACGTTGATAACCCTTCGGTGGGTGGCCTCCGGAGCCTGTAGCTGCAGAAAGCCCTCCTGAGGCTGCTGCACGTGGGCCTAAATCCGCAGAGGACCCTCATGGGGCTGCGTCCCTTGTGCCTGAATGTGCACGGGGGCTTCGTATGGGTGCTATACGTGGGCCACCACGGGCAGGCGTGCTTCCAGGTTCCTATCCCTGGCGACGCTCTCGCGGAGCGCCGCGATAGAGGTGCACGTGCGGGTGTCGTGGTTGCCACGACCGTGGACTGCGCACCACAGCCCCTGGTGTTGGTCGTCGTAATCTCCACCGCCTTTATCGTCACGGCCTCGGCCACGGCCGCGCCCCCGGCCTCGGCGCCCCCGACAGCCCCGGCCCGCGGGAGCGCCTTCGTCGGAACCGCCTTCGATGTCGAGGACGTACCGGCCTCGCCGCGACTTCTGCTGGCCACGCTTGGGCCTATCGGACGACTCCTTGTGCGGGGCGTCCCTGTGGTCGGGCGCATCCCTGGACGACTCCTGCTTACGTTTTCCCTTCGAAGGACCGTCCTTCGGCGGGTCTTCGGCTTTTGGCGAGGCGCCGGCCTGGTTGGTGTCGGAGTCGTCACCTTGCCTTCGCCGCGCGTCCTCTTCCGCCCTGGCGTATTCCTCCATTTTGTCAAAGAGCTTCGTCACTGTCTTAATTGGCTTCTGTGCGTTGTACTCGGCCATCGGGCCCGGGCGAAGGCCCTGTATGGCTGCATTGACAACGGTGGTTTCATTAACATCTTTGACTTGACAACGTATCTTCGCGAAGCGCTTGAAGTAGTCCCGGAGCTTCTCCGAAGGTTTCTGCTTTACGGCGAAGAGCTGGTCCGCGTCGACCCGCTCGACATAGTTTCCTTGAAAGTTGTTGTGAAGGCGGTCGCGGATCTGCTCCCACGCGTAGATGGAGTTCGGCTTTATGGTAAAAAACTAGGAGAGTGCCACTCCTTGCAACGCGAGGGGGAGTCCCTTCGCCTTTGTGGTGTCGTCTCCGCCCGCGGCCTCGATTGCGGTTTCGTACACGCGCACGAACTCGCGGGGGTCCGTGTCGCCTTTGTAGGGCTCGATGATACTAGGGAATTTGAAGTCTTCGGGTCACGCCGCTTGCTGTAGTCCTGCCGAAAGCGGGGACTCTGGATCGACGCGCCGTAGCGGGACGCGGCTGGATGTGGGGGCGTCGCGGCTGTCCGCCCTTTCCGGCGTGGGCTCTGGTGCGACCACTGGCGCGGCCTGTTGGCTCCGAGCCTCTTGTATGTCTCGGACAGCCCCGCGAAGATCCCCAGCTCCTGCTGGAACGCTTTGAGGGCCGCCAGCAGGGCGCTTTCCACCGCCTGTGCGGGCGGGGCCGCCGGCACGCCCAACGAACGGATCGGCGCGGGCACGACCGCGTCGCGAGCTCCCGAGCTGCCGGTCGCTCCGTTGTGGCTACCTCGAACCGCCCAGTTCGCGCTACCGGCGAGGGTTGCGGCGAGGGCGACGAGGTCGGCTGCCGTCGCGTCGACGGGGTCGGTCGTCGCCGCGCCAGCGTCGACGTCTTCGACCACGGGGTTGGTCGTCGCAGTGCCGGTGACGGGGTTGGTCGTCGCGGTGCCGGTGACGGGGTTGGTCGTCGCAGTGCCGGTGACGGGGTTGGTCGTCGCAGCGCGAACGTTGACGTCCTCGGCCACCGCGCCTGCGCCGCCACCCGCGCTCGCCGCAGCCGATGCCGAAGCCCTGGTACCCATGCGACGCTCCGACCCGGCCGCCTTCTTTCCCCTCGCCGCCGTTGACGAAGCTTTTTTCGGTGCCATCCTTTTTCAGGTTTCGGGCTTACTCCTGTCCTCCCCACGGACAGCGCCAACTGTTGTGGTTACAGACCAAACAGAGAGAGAGATGGTAGTTGAGAGTGAGGGAGATGTGTAAATGGCCTAGCTTCTCCCATGGCCTGTATCCATATATATGTACACATGAGGAGTGCTTTCACAGTTATACCCTTACATCTGGTCATCCCCTCCAGGGGCACTTATGTCATTACATATGGCCTATTCTGGGCCTTATAACCTCCTATCAGGCCTGCTGGGTTTAGATGGGGGCCACCCCTACAACAGTGTTTACAAGTTTACTATTCAATTTTATATCGACCGCAAAGCTAAAACAAGCGTTCGTGGGTTATAGCACGGCAGACCAAGCAAAAGAATATGGCTGATCAAACTGTATAAGAACTTGGATTTATTCATGAACCAAAAGCATGATGGGATGAGATGCTCACTTTTCAGTATTGAAAAAATAATGGCAAATTAAAGAGAGTGAAAAACGTTTTTTTTTTGCAAAAATAATGACAGCTGTGGGATTTGAACCCACGCCCTTTCGGACCAGAGCCTAAATCTGGCGCCTTAGACCACTCGGCCAAACTGTCCTTGATGGACAAAAGGCTTGAAACAGATATAGATCTGGAGAAGGTCATCTAACTCACTGTTCGGCCAAAGTTAGCCAACCATGTAACTACATTTTAGATACAAAAGCTAAGTAAATAGTTACATATGGATTTGATACAACTTTTAACAAAGAAATTACATAAGTTACATGTGGGCATGATTAAGCTTCGCTAAAATATAGCTCAAGTTCAGGAGTGACAGGTGTATCTTAAAGTAAACCTAATAATATAGTATAAGGGAATGTATCAATATAGGAATAGGATGGGATACTTTCCATCATTCTCCTCTCGCCACTTATTCCATATCGTAAGGGATCCTACTGTTATGCCCAATACCACAATAGATGTTTATTCTAAAAGCAAGGGGTTGGGTTCGAACCGGAGACACCTCTTGATCTGCAGCCAAACGCTGTGCCACTGAGCTATGGACCCTATTGTGCTATATGTTCTGGTTATATAACTCCTAAACATTTTTTCAATATATCAGGCGATGCTACAAAACCATGCGCGGTGTGCGCTAAAATTGCTAGTTACGGCTAGGGGTGAAAACGGGTCGGGTTAATCCCGACCGATCTAGCACCGAATCCGATTGGTACTGAATCCGACTAGTACCGAATCCGGAGAAAAAATATGGGTTAGAATATGGTAACAGCAATATCCGTCCGAATCTGATACATCTTCAAGTTTGATTTCAGGTTAGTGCTACTATTTGACGTTTCATTTTCTTTTGCAATGGTAAAATAAAATCTTCCACATCAGCTATTAAATAGTAACATCAAGTCAGCGCGTCCTACTCCATTTACTGCACTGTATGCATTCCTTACAAACAAGTAGGGGTGCAAACGAAATGGGTTAATCCCGACCGATCCGACACCGACTCCGGAGAAAAAATATGTGTTAGGATATGGTAACAACAATATCCGTCCGAATCCGACCCATTTTCACCCCTAGTTACGGCCCAAAAAAAAGGGTCTTGTTTGCAAGACAATAGTTCTGCAGGAAATCTTATGTTAGCACTGAGCTTAATTTTCTTTTCCTTCAAAACTTTGCGTTCCGAACCGAGGACTAGGCACCTTATGTACATCCTAGCCTCTTATGCTAGATAGAAACAAAAATATTGTACACAGAAGTGGAGTTAGAAGGAGTACATTCTCCCAACCAGCAACGAACCGAGCTCATATGCACACGCTCATAAATCGAGGCAGGACTACGAGGAAACAGAATACAAGCTAGATGCCATTAGGCATTAGCACCATCACCATGACATTCTTGCTACAAGAATTAATCGAGTACCTCATCCGCAGTCAAATGCTCTACCACTTACAAGCTCTACCAGTTTGAGGTGCAGATAAGATCTCCAGTTTCGTTAGGCCTCCTCTCCTGGTCGTCTGACTCCCGCGGGGGTTTGGGCGACTCAGAGCTTTGTCCGAACCCTAGCATTCCAGCTAGGGTTTCGGTTGGTTTTCCCCTAATTTTTCCACCAAATCTCCCTCATAGCTGCTCGGTCTCCAGTGCGCTTCCCTCCCCCAAGATCCGGAGGGCAGCGGAGGAGCTCTCGCGAGGTCTTGCGGGGGCGGGGAAGGCGGATTCAGGTGCTGGGAAGCGCGGTCGTCTGGTCCCTGTGGGCGGGCGGTGAGTGAAGAGGGTTCCGACCGGGGGTCAGGTGATGGCCGGGACTGTGGAAGGCGTGGCCGGGTCGGCGGCTTGGGTGATGCAGCCAGAGTGGAGCCGATTTGCGTCGCTGGTCGGTTGATTCCCGCTGGAGGCTTGGTGGCTCAGGTTCGTTCTCCAGTGCTTTTCCTCCCCCAAGGTCTGGAGGGCAGGGGAGGGACTCTTGCGAGGTTTTGCGGGGGCGGGGCAGGCGGATTCAGGAGTTGGGGTGGAGTTTGTCTGGTTATTGTTGGCGCGTGGCACGTGAAGCGGGGACTGGTCGGGGGTCGGCGGTTGGCCGGGGCTGTGGAAGACGGTGCCGGGGTGGTGTCTCTCGGGTCTGCCCCTGGAGTGCTCTGGTGGCGGGGCGGGGATGAGCAGTTCGAAGGGCGGTGCCGGGGAAGACCTCGACGGGCTTCTCCGGGGTTTGAAGCTGACGGAGCGGGAGAAGAAAGGGGTCCGCGGCGCCTGGAGGGCGGAGGTGATGGAGCAAACAAAATCCCCGCAGGCGGTGGGGAAGCTTTTCGCCTCAAAGCCGGGTTATGCCGACGGCCTGGTGCAAACGGTGGGCAGAATTTGGTGCCCCCAGAAGGGGATCCGCTGCAAGGAGTTGGGCATCAACCGTTTCCTCTTCACCTTCTTGCAACCAGGAGGTAAGCGCAGGGCGATTCAGGAGGGGCCTTGGGAATTTGGGGGTGATTTGTTAGTGGTAGTGGATTTTGATGATACTAAAAGATTGAAGGATCTGGAGTTCACTCAAATTCCGGTTTGGATTCGTGTTTTCGATCTGCCGCTGGGGTTGATGAACGCTGAAACGGGTCGCCGGATTGGTAATGTAGTGGGCAAAATGTTGGAGGTGGACAAGGATGAAGATGAACTGGCGGTTGGGGAATATCTCAGAATTAAGGTCTTGATTGATATACGGAAGCCTTTAGCTCGGGGGATCACAATGGAGAAGGGGGAAGGTGAGGGGGAATTTTGGTGTGGCTTCAAGTATGAATATCTGCCCCCAACTTCTGTTACTCTTGCGGCCAATTAGGCCATGTGGAGAAGGATTGCGACGACAGCAGCTGGAGACAGGAAGAAAAGCAGTTCGGAGACTGGTTGCGTGTAAATCCAGTGAGGAGGAAGGATGGCAGGGGGAGGTGGTCGGAGGGTGGAAGCTCTGGAGGGAGTCAACAGCATCCCAAAGAGACGAGCTGGGGAAAGAACCGGGGGACTAAAAAGATTGCTAGCAGTGATGGCTCCCGGAAAGCCACTCGGGCGAGTGATGGGGAGCTGAAGGACGACGGCGAAAGCCCACTTAAATGTCCAGCAGATGAGGAGAGAGGTGGCTTGCCGAGGAGGTTGGAGTTTGAGGATCGAGTTTTAACAGCGCGGATTGCGGGTGGGGAGACATTACCAATCTCCGAGGGCAGTGCCAAAGGTGTATCCACCAGGGAGTTGGAAACATGTCAACCCGGGGTGGTGGCGAGTCCAATACTGGCTCCCAATCATAGCACAAGCCAGGTGGAGCCGAAGGGGGGAGGGGAGGACCTCACAACTGCCCAGGCTTATGTGGGGGAGCAACTGGATGGCAAAATTAGCATGGAAGTGGATGGAAATGGGAATGAAAGGGTGGTAGGGAAAAGAGTGCATGTTGAAGGAGCTAGAGAGACAAATAAGGTGGAGATGCACGGGGCGATGGAGGAAGACAGGAGGGGGATGGTTGTGGGCCTTTCAGAAGTGTTAAAGAGGGCGACGTTTAGGCGGCGCCCCCGAACTGCTTCGGGGAAGGGGAAGTCTGACACTGCCCTGGGGGATGAGCACAAGAAGAGACCAGCACCAGAGGAGGGCGAGGAGGGCGTGGAAAGGAAGAAAAAGCAATGCTTGGAGGAGGGAGTGAGTCAAGGGAGGGAGGAGCAGTACAATGTTGCTGAGGCGGGATTGCTCGGTCAATCCTGCCAAACCAAATGAAGATAATTGCTTGGAACTGCCGGGGTTTGGGGAGTGGCCCGGCAGTTCGTGGTCTTCTGGATGTCCAGAAGAAGGAGGCCCCGGATGTGCTGTTTTTGTCTGAAACAAAACACAACAGTACATGGTTGGAAATGTTTCGGTGGAAATGAAATATGCCAAATATGTGTGTTAAGGACAGCGTGGGTGCTAGCGGTGGTCTAGTGCTATTCTGGAAAAAAGGGGTGGATTTAACGGTGGAAAGTATGTCACGATACCACATTGAGGCTACGGTGCAGGAGGAGGACGGTTTAAAATGGCGCTTCACTGGTATTTATGGTGAATCTAGAAGTGAAGACAAGGAGAAAACGTGGAAGCTGTTGAGAATTCTGAGAGATAGGAGCGATATGCCATGGATGTGCTGCGGTGATTTTAATGAAATTATGTTCAACTGTGAGAAGGAGGGAGGACCCCCCAGAGCGGAAAGGTGCATGGAAAACTTCCGTGAAGCTCTTGCAGAGTGTGATTTACATGACTTGGGGTTTGTTGGGGATGTGTTCACTTGGAGAAACCATCATCATAGAGCGAAGAGTTATGTGAAGGAAAGATTGGACAGGGCGGTGGCGAATAGCTCATGGAGGACCAAGTTCCCCCTCGTTAGGGTTGTTAACGGTGATCCTAGACACTCTGACCATAGGCCTGTCATTCTGGATACGGGAGGGAGGGAGAAGCAGGTTTGGAACAAACCGATGGAGATAATGAAAAAATTTGAAGCAAGGTGGATAGAGGAGGAGGAGTGTGAGACTAGGGTGGGGGAAGCGTGGAGTAAAGCACTGGAGAAAGGGGATTCTAGCCTAATGGAAATTCAAAAGCACCTGTTGGTGGAGTTGTGGGAGTGGGACCGGAGTGTCCTGGGTGAGTTAGAGAAGAGGATCAAAAAAGCCAAGTCCGAGCTTGAGAGATGTCGAAGGGGGAGGATCAGCCAAGACCAAGTAAACAAGGAACATGTGTTGCGGTATAGATTGGAGAGGCTGCTAGACCAACAACATGTTTACTGGAAACAAAGAACCCACTCGTCATGGCTAACCCAGGGAGATCGTAATACAAAGTTCTTTCATGCCAAAGCGTCGGAGCGGAGTCGGAAAAATCACGTGGGCAAGTTGGTAGAGGATGGCGGCACTGTGGTGGCGGGGAAACATCTAAAAACTTTTATCGCTAATCAGTACCAACAACTTTTCATGTCAAATGCAGGAGATCAGGCGGAAGAGGTGCTCGAGTGTGTGCAAAGACGGGTCTCTCATATCATGAATGAGGGTCTAATTGCGCCTTTTTCGGATGCGAAGGTATGGAAGGCTTTACAAAGTATGGGGGATCTGAAAGCTCCTGGTACTGACGGAATCCCTGCAATCTTCTATAAAAGGTTTTGGTCTTTGGTAGGGGCCCAAGTGAAAAAAGAGGTGTTGGATGTTCTGAATGGAGGAGCTATGCCAACAGGGTGGAATGACACAGTAATTGTATTGATTCCCAAGATAAGCAAACCGGAGAAACTAAAGGATCTTAGGCCCATAAGTCTATGCAATGTGGCGTACAAACTCATATCAAAAGCATTAGCAAACCGGCTTAAAGGTATTTTGCCAGAGATCATCTCTCCTTCACAGAGTGCCTTTGTTCCTAGCCGGCTAATCACGGACAATGTGCTTCTGGCCTACGAGTTCACCCACTATTTGTATCAGCGTAAACGGGGAAGTAGGGGAGTTGCAGCCATAAAACTTGATATGAGCAAGGCATACGACCGAGTTGAGTGGGGGTTTCTGAGACGAGTGATGCAGAAGTTGGGTTTCCATGAAAGTTGGGTCGAACGCATCATGCTGTGCGTCACTACTGTGTCTTACCGGATCAAAGTGAATGATGACTATACAAACAGAGTGATCCCACAGAGGGGGCTTCGACAAGGTGACCCGTTGAGTCCCTACCTGTTCATTCTCTGTGCAGAAGCGTTGTCGGCCATGCTACAGAGAGCGGAGGAAGAAGGAAAAATTGAGGGGATAAAAGTCTGTAGGGAGGCGCCACGTATAAATCATTTATTCTTTGCAGATGATTCCCTTATCTTGATGCGGGCACAGAAGGATGACGCTACAGAATTACAAAGGATCCTAGATGTGTATGAGAAAGCGTCAGGGCAAGTGATTAATAGGGACAAGTCTTCTGTCTTGTTCAGTCCTAACACAAACCAAGCAGACCGAGATCAAGTCCGCACAGAACTCCGCATTTCAATGGAAGCAAAAAATGAGAAATACCTGGGGCTTCCTGTGTCCATTGGCAAATCACGAAAGAAAGCATTTGGGTATATAAATAGGAAGATCTGGATGCGGATACAGGGGTGGCAAGAAAAGCTATTATCAAAGGCTGGGAAAGAGATTCTAATCAAGGCAGTCGCCCAAGCAATCCCATCATATGCCATGTCGTGTTTTGATCTGACGAAGGGGCTCTGTGATGAACTAAACTCCATGATAGGACGGTGGTGGTGGAGCCAGAATGACAAAGCAAATAAAATCCACTGGTTGAGTTGGGACAAGCTGACATTACCCAAGAAGGAGGGGGGTCTGGGATTTCGTGATCTGCACCTCTTTAACCTAGCCATGCTCGCACGACAGGCGTGGAGAATCCTAACAAACCCGGAAACTCTATGCAGTCAAGTCCTAAAGGCCAAATATTTTCCAAACAGCAACATTCTGCAGTGTAGTGCAAGAGAGGGCATATCTTATACTTGGAGGAGTATTTTGCAAGGAGCCCAACTGCTTAGAGAGGGAGTGGTGTGGCGGGTAGGTAATGGTAACTCGCTCAACATTTGGGCTGACCCGTGGATACCGGTTGGAATGACTCGCAGAATAGTAACCCCTAGAGGTGTTTCTGTGCTGACTCGGGTGTCCGAGCTCATGAACCCGGCTACTGGCTCTTGGGATGAGGTTTTAGTGAAAGACATTTTTTGGGAGTCGGATGCAAACACCATCCTAGCTTTACAGACGGATGCAGATATGGATAACTGGCCAGCTTGGCAGTTTGACTCAAAAGGAGCCTTCTCGGTGAAATCAGCTTACAAGGTGGCAGTCAGGAAAAGGGATCATGAACAAGCAAGAGACGCCTCGGGGTCGGAGATGGGACTGAGAGATGATGCCGGTTTCGATTGGAAGAGAATACGACAGCTCGAAGCACCAAACAAGGTCAGGATGTTTGTGTGGAGATTTGCTCATAACAGTTTGGCAGTTAGGAGGAATATAGCACGGAGAGGCATTAAGCGTGACACAATTTGCCCGATGTGCAATAGAGCTGATGAGGATGGCAGCCATCTGTTTTTCAAATGCAAAGGTGTAAAGGAATGCTGGAGATTAATGAACCTGGAGGACGTGCGAGTTAGGTTGGTGAGCTGCAACACGGCGAAGGATACAGTGAGGGCAATCTGGAGACTGGATGCAGGGATTCAGATGCAGGTCTGGGTGCTTTTGTGGAGATGGTGGTCAGCAAGAAATAAAGTCAATGCAGGGGAAAGAAGAGCTTCGGGCCCAGAAATTTGTTCATCAGTTGACTATCATGTAAAGGAGTTTGAAAAGCTCAAAAAACCAAAGGGCCAGAAGGGAGTAAAGGAAAATTTGAGGTGGGAACCTCCACCGATGGACATGTACAAGATCAATGTAGACGCATCTTTTAGGGCCATTACACAAGATGGTGGATGGGGATTTGTTGCTCGCAATAACAATGGTGAGTTTCTGGAAGGGGGTTGGTTGTGGGAGGCTGGAGAGAGTTTCGAGCCCCTTGCAGGCCGAAGCACAAGCTGCTCTGATGAGTCTACGTCGAGTTGCTGAGTTGGGAATGAGCCGAATTTTACTCGAAACAAATGCAACAAACCTGCAGAAAGGGCTGACCTCAACGGAGTTGGATAGAAGCATCGAGGGGTGTTTGTTTCGTCAGATTAGAAGCTTCATTTCGATATCGTTTGTACAATGTGTGATACGGGCTTGTCCGAGATCATGCAACAAGGTGGCTGATAGCCTAGCTTGGTATGGGGCGAGCGTTGTTTGCTCGGGTTCAGAGCTGTTCATGAACCAAGTCCCCGCCTTTGTAACTGATCTGGTCTCTGGCGATTCGCCTAGAGCCAATGGTTAATGGAAGACAATGTTTTCCTTTTCAAAAAAAAAAATTTTTGAGGTGCAGAGAGAGGGCAATCAATTAGCTCTACAACGATAAGGGAAACCTAACATCAGATCCAGACTCGCACATATGCACAGGATAAACAATTGGTTCGTTTTATATAAATCCCAGCTGAGTAAGGTCGTCATCTGGGATTTCTAGGGCGCCCGAAAGATCAATGTCTAATGTATCATCAAGACCATCAGTGAACCAAGAACTGATATCATTGCCCTGCCCATCAAGCCCTCCTGGAACATCTAATATATCGTCTAATCCAGGCAAGTATGTCAGCACAGCATCAGTAGATCGCCGAGCAGCGCTCCCAGGAGTGTTTCTTGGTTGCTGGGTAATTTTGGCACTGGAGGGACCTGCTGGTTCAGGGGGCTCCTGCGTTGCCGGTGTTGGAAATGACTCCGCAACTCTACCAAGAACATTTCCAGAAGTTGATAGCTGTGCCAGCTTTTGCTTTGGCTTTGTCTTATTTTTACGTTCACCGCTCCTCCCACTGCTTGATGAATGACGCCCTGATTTCAAACCAGAACCCTTCGCAGATGCAGCTCTCTTGTGGTCCCTTTCCCTGTCACTCTTTTTCCATTTTGTGCCACCTGTTAAAGGATAAGAAAAGGTTGATATAGCTTGTACAGCAGGAGTGGACGTCTAACATCACCAAGTAGCACCTCCTAATGTCTCCCTAATTGAGGTCTAAATCATGTTTACCAAGGGTTTCATGAAGGCGGCGAGAGTTACCTTGCTCCAATGGACTTCTGTCAAGTTTTTGAAGCTTCGGCCTCTCTACACCTGAAGACCACAAGAAAAGGAGGGAGGCAATTATGATTTGGCTAAAATAGATTCGATGGGGAAAGAGCGCACATAAGCACATTACAATCCTTTCTCAAGTTAACAAACAAAAAAATGGAATTCTCTCTCTTACAAACAGTTGCACATGTATTACCTTCTGTAGATTTTGCATCGCTGCTTGGCAAGGGCGCAGATAGCACACTCCAAAGAGAAGGCTCACTGAAGCAGCTTTTCTTTGTTTCCTCAAATTTCTGGCATCGGGCAATAGTACGCTTGGCAAAGGCCAAGGCAAGCTGTTTTGCAGCCTTATTGGCAGACTTACTGACACCAGCCTTGTGACTAGAACCAACTCGCCCACCCTATATATCATAAAGAGATACAATCAGTATCCAGGATCAAGCTTAATTCCCGTTCATCTGCATAACATTTTTTTTTTGCCAAAACGAAATTATTAAGATTACATCATCCAACATGGTTGACCTTGCAAGACTTAAAAGAAGGAAAAGAGTGCTAATGCTCCTACATTGATTTCACCAACTTTTTTTAAAAAAATCCATTATCAAGTTAAAGCGCAAACAAAGGAAGAATGAATAATCTCTACGGCCTCAATAAATCAGCTTTGCATAACTATAAGAAAAACTATCATTCACAAGAGCAGGACAATTATAAGCTCATAAGGTATTAACATGAACATCAGAAAAGGCAATCATCAAAACATGTAAAGAGGATTCTCAACTACCTTAAGTTTTCTGTATGCCCTTTCAACCAGTTTGTTCATTGCATGTTGCTCCAAGCTCCTGTCAGGCAAATAGTAAAGTTAGCCACCGAAGTAACTTCATGCACTAGCATTTAAGAGATCTAATCCAGAAATATAAATCCATTGATACCTCTCCTCGATTCTTTTTGTATCTTGAATTGCTTTATCTAACTTATGTAATTTGCATTTCTTTTGCTTCACCTGCAAAGTAAGAATGATATCATTTTGATATACAATTATACATGGATGAAAGCCTAGTGAGAACTAATTTCATCTTGAAAGCCTACTGAGAACTAATTTCATCTTCCAAAATATATGTAAGTAAAGATAACAAAAGGCATCACAGGAATGCATCAAATGACAACAAGTCTTAACATAGGATAAATAATCTTAGCCATTGGGTTGAACCTAGATGGGACACTTTGGTGTCAGGGCACCATGATCTAAAATAGGTATTTTTCCTATGTATCGTGTGTGAAAAATTCTATAGATGCCGAGTTTAACTATTTTAGTAACTAGTTCAAATTGAAATATGAACTGTAGTTGCCTTTTTTATGATAGTTTGATTGTAGGTATATACTAATTTTATATAAAAATCAGCAAATCATGTAAGCTAAATTCATTCAAAATCTTTGAATTCGAGTATATTTTTTCAAATGTATGTGTTTCATTTGAATTGTTATAGATGAGTATGTACCATAAAACTGAAATTTTCAAAAAAAAAACCCAAATTTGAGCATACTCCTGTAATGATTATAAGATACTCCGGGTAGTATATACTCCCGATGGATGTCACTTCAATGTATAGCTCTCGGCCGCTATACTTACTAGCAAGGTTCCAAAACCCGGAACCGGGAGAAATCCTGGTCGGCGGTCGGTAACGGTAACTGGCCCGTAACCGGCCGATTACCAGAAAAACCGGGAAAAAATCGGTCACAATTTGAAAATCAAAACTTGAATTTTGAGATGTTATGAAACCGGTAACCGGAAAAACCGGCCGGTACTGGAAAAACCAGAAAAAACCAGCCAAAAATCGAAACAGTAACCGCCGGGATTTTGATACCGGCCAGTTTTTTCGGTTACCGGTCTCCACCAATAAAAGCGGTAACCGCCGGGATTTTGAACCCTGCTTACTAGCACATGTTGATGCAAGATGGGATGGCCAACTTTATACATGCTTGAATTAAAGTGCTTAAAAAATTATTTGAAAAGTCCTTACACCAAAACCCCAAGTTTCAAAAACATGATAAAGATTGTAATAGTTTACAAGGATCTGATGCAACCGCATTAACACATTGAAAATAGTACATACGAGTAATAAGGTGAGCATCCAGGTTTCATCAAAATTGAAGGCATGTTTTTCTTAAACAGCAATTTGAATACATGTTATTACTTATTAGGATGATTGTTCATGTAACCTGATCATGCAGCCGTTTCCACAACTCTGAAATCATTTTATTGATGTCCTCATCCTCTCCGTCATCTAGCTTTGGCTGAAAAGGATAATATCGCAAAGATAAGGCAAGGGTCACAACTAGAATGTAAAAAAAAGGGGGATTTACTAGAATAAATTCTGAAATTGTCAGGTTATTACATGAACTTCAACAGCCTTTTGCAAGGGACAATATAAAGATTGGAACACACAGAAAATGACATCAAATATCAGAAATAAAAAAGTATGTGTGCACTAAGTACATGCCTATGGGATATTTTCCCTCTTAGAATGGATAGCTGACACAAAATATAGCTACTGCATATTATGACTACCAATATTTAGACACTTTGGATAAAGATCTCAAGTACTTTTAGCGTTCATCTGTGATGGTGACTACTTTACAAAATATATTAAACTATAAAAAATATCAAACCATACAACGCAGCTCCCCAATTGTAACCCTTAACTCATCCATGTATGAGGTTCATCAGTGTCCAACAAAAATAGTTTTATGTTTACGGAAGAAATATAAACCTCGTACACCAGGATAACATTCAAGAAAGATAATGCCCTACCAAGAACCATCCAAGAAACAAGCCAGATTGTTCAAATTTTGTCATTTGTGATTTTTCTGATATGACATGTTTCCTGGTTTCTAGGCATACAACTTACAAAAAAACTACATAAAGCAACACTGAAGTTTTCAAACGCATTAACTGTTCACAAATGCAGAGATCAAGGGATCATACCACTGTCTCTGGACAAATGCCAATACTTTGCAGCTCAATCAAAACCTTATCATTCACAGACATCTGCCCGTACTGATGAGGTGAAGGAAAAAAATTTCCTGGATTTTGACATTGCTGTGAAAAACGTGGTATCAAGTCATGCAAAGGGCCATTTTCTGGGTATCCAGCAAAATTGACTCCATCTGACAAATTCTCACTATCAACCGAATTTTGACTATTTGAGCTGATGAAATTGCTGGAAACTGTGTGTCCATTGCACATGCTCTGATGTAACACTGAAGTATTGTTTGAATGCGTGAAATCCAAACTCAACCCAAAATTAGATGTTATGGCACTGGCTTGAAGTTCATTTTCTAAGTATCTATTGGCAGTGTAAGGCATGTGGCTATTTGAAAATTCCACAAGTATATCTCTTTGCACACCATTGGAGTCAGAGAAGTCATCTTCCATGATTAAAGCTGAAAGGAGTTTGTGTGCCATTGGGGCCATCTCATGAAACCATTTGTCGGCTTCTACCTTTGGTGGTCCAGTGCTGCGGTTTTCCTCACTAGGAGAAAAACAGTCAATAGGTCCTTTCATTCCAACTCCATTGGGTTTTCTTTGCTCAGGTAAGAGAGAAGAATTAGATGGAGCCAGCACCTGAGACGAAAGCTCCCCCTGCAGTTTTTTGGGACGCATGAAACAAGGATATGTAGTTGATGAGTTTCAGAAAAGGAGATAAAATTCATGAAAGAGGGAGGGGTGGAGGGTTTTTTTTTTTGGCTGGGAGCCTGGGTGCCCTGGGATGACTCACAAGTCACAGCATAAAAATAAGTCACATACCATTGACTGCAGTCTGTTGTAGTCAGTGGATGCAATCACATTATGTTCACCATCAGGCATGCAGGACATGCTCATCTCAAGCTCTTCAACAAGGTTAATCTGACCACAAATTCCGATAAGAGAGAAGCCATCCCAGCCCAACAAAGAAACTAGTACAGTCAATCATGACATATCTAAAACATAATGAGCACCAACCTGGTGTTTTAAGAAAGCTATATTTTCAGAGCTTAAGAAAGTTAGCATTGGTTCCATTTTCTTCCAAAAAGGCCCAGAGTATGCACCAACTGCAGAAAAAGAATAAGAAAGTTATAAAGCATCAACCCAAACAGATGCTGACAGATATGATCAGGCAAAATAAAATAAGACAGTATACACACCGATACTGCTGCGCGCAGCGTGTGCAGCAGCTAAAAGTTCCTCTCGGTCATCTTCTGGTTCACCTACAATGCACAGCTAGTTATTAAGATATAGAAGCTGAATGAGAGGTGAAAGTAGCCAAAATTTAACTAAAATGTCCAGAGTACAAAGGTCAAGTATCTTTCAGAAAACCTGATATATTTGTAGACTCATAATTAAGAGCCTGTGCGTAACAGGATGAAGATTTGCCGTCAGAACCTTTCTTCATCGGGGGGCGCCCCACCTTACTGCACCGTTGTTTAGATGATCAAATCAGTATCATAGTAAGAACTAAAATCCACAAAGCCACCAATCCTTACAAAGGAAACATTAAATACCTTTCATTCTTTTCAGGTCCAGGTCTTTCACCTTTTAGTGGCTTTCTTGTTTCTGTAGCGTCGAATTTTTCTTTTGATATGGAAGAACACCCTTTAACATGCATAGTACCTCTTCCACTTCTCCCTTGACGACGAACACTACCATCTTCAAGTTCTTTCAAAGGAATCCTATTTTTATTTGATAAAAAAATTAACCCTGTTGCATTATGAACAGCATTTGCACCCTCGTTCTCCACCTCACCACTATTTGTAACTTTCTCCTTGGCCTTGCTTTCAGTGGCAGCCGATCCCTCACTTTCTGACAATCCAGCAGGAGATGAGATATTATCCATTTTGGTTACTGTTTGTGTATGACTAGTAACATTTTTTGTAAGCAAAACACCGCAGGACTCTACAGGTGCTGATCTAGCAGCAGTATCAAGTGGTGATCCTTCAGATAAGACTTCGTCAAAATTTGAGACTGGAGAAACAACATTTGTTCTTCTTGTCCGTGACATTTTCTGTGGACGTTGACCAACCCAAGCAATAGGAGGTGATGAAGCATTTGAATGTGCGGAACGTTTGCGGTTGGTCATGCCTCCCAAAGGTGAGGCTTTATTTGAGTAAGGTATTTCTTCCCATTCATCGTTTCCTCCAGCTGAACGTTGGAAGCTAGAAGATGAACCCATGACAAGTGAACTGGTTCTTGGTGCCCTGCATGCTTTAGCCTTGGGCAAGGGACTTAAGCTTCCAGTTTGCATATCCTCCGAAATATGTGCCCTATTTATACAGAGTTGCAGCAGATCATCAAAAGAATGATAACGTTGCGTTACTTTTTTTTTCTCGAATACGCAGGAGAGCTGCATATCATTTCATTAAGAAGAAGAGAATACAAATCACAACACGCACACCAAACACACCCCTTAACTTTCAGTTACATTCGCGCCTGTCAGAAAAAAAAACACGACCAACTACTAACAACGGCGGCAAGCTTAACCGTTTGCTACAGGGAGCCGTGCAAGCTCCCTTGCTCCAGCTAAACACCACAGATGTGCTTCCTCTTCAATGTGTGTTAGGATCCTCTGCACGTTTGGCGTCGCCCCGTTGAAAACACAATCGTTTCGCTGCTTCCAGATCATCCATGCACCCAAAATAATCAGAGAATTGATTCCCTTTCTGAAGATTGTAGGAACCAGCTTGTCTATCTTGATCCACCAATCCTCAAATGAAGTGTCCGCAACTTGAGGGGCTAGGACTGAGAGTCCCACTTTACTGAGCAATTGAAACCACACTTGCCTAGCGAAAACACAGCCGATGAGGATGTGCTGGATGTCCTCCTCGACTTGATCGCAGAGCACACAGCAGCTTGGGTGAGGTAGTCCTCTTCTCGCTAGTCTGTCCGCCGTCCAGCAACGTTTGTGAACCGCCAACCAGATAAAGAACTGGCATTTCTTAGGTGCCCAGCTCTTCCAGATGAGCTCCCATGGTTCAAAAAGAACCGCTCCAATGAAGAAAGTCTCATAAGCTGATTTCGACGAATACCGTCCAGAAGCTGAGAATCTCCATTGATGCTTGTCTGGGACTCCCGACATTAGCTGCACTTCCTCCAGCAGGTCCACGATTCCTATGAACTGAGCGAGAGCAGCGACACTGAGAGCACCTCGGATGTCGTGAGTCCATTGAAGCTCATGCACCGCTTCACTAACTTTACGTCGCCTCCGTAGCCGTTTGGGAACCAGGGCGAAAATGTGAGGGGCTAGGGCAGCAATGGACGAGCCATGGAGCCAATTGTCGGTCCAGAACAGAGTGGCATTTCCATCACCCACAATTGTGTTCATGGCAGCGGCAAAGAGAGCTTTCACTGGCTCCTGCACTTGAATTGGGAAGGCAGCCCATGGTTTGTCCGGCTGAGTTCTTTCTAACCATAGCCATCTCATCCGAAGTGCCCAACACAATGATTTCAGATCATGAATCCCCAGACCCCCCAGTTCTAGCGGCCGAGTTACTTTCGGCCAGGCCAGCAAACAGTGTCCCCCTTTTGCATCTTTCCTTCCTCGCCAAAGGAACCCTCTACGGATCTTATCCATGGCCTTCAGCGCCCAAGGTGGTAGGTCCACCGCCATCGCCAGGTAGATAATCATGGAGGTCATGACAAATCTAACCTGCACAGTTCGTCCAGCCCTATTCATAAGGTCTGCTTTCCATCCCGGTAGCTGGTTTGCGAGACAATCAACTATAGGTTGGACATGGGCTTTCGTCAGCTTCTTGACTGATAAAGGTAAACCAAGATATTTGCAAGGAAACTCAAGAATCTCGCACGGGATCCGCTGCTGTACTAGATCCAACTCCTCGGTGGAGCAGCGAATTGGGGTGACGCTGCTCTTTTGAATATTTGTTTTCAACCCCGTAGCTGCGCCAAAGACCCGTAAGATATCCACGACAAGATCAATATCTGTGGCAGCCGGATGGAGGAACATGACCACGTCATCCGCGTAGAGGGAAACCCGATGTTGGAGAGGATGTCGTGCTAAAGGTTGAAGCAGCCCCATGTCATTGGCCTTCTGTATAATCGCATTAAGGACATCCATGACCAATATGAACAACATAGGAGATAGCGGGTCGCCTTGCCGCAATCCCCGTTGGTGTTGAATCTCCTGTCCTGGTGAGCCATTAAGTAGAATCTTCGTCGAAGAGGAGGAAAGGATGCCGCTGATGATACTGCACCATCTATCTCCAAAACCATGATGCCGTAACACTTCCAACAAAAAAGGCCATGACACAGAGTCGAAAGCCTTCGATATATCCAGCTTGAGGAGAATGCGAGGGAGCTTTTGTTGGTGAAAGAACCGGGCGGTCTGCTGCACCAACATAAAGTTGTCTTGTATGCATCTTCCCTAGACAAAAGCGCTTTGATTATTGGCCACCAAACCATGAAGTTTACAGGCCAGCCGATTGGCCAAAATCTTGGTTACCAACTTAGCAAAGCTGTGAATCAAGCTAATGGGCCGAAAATCCTTAACCTGATCTGCTGCCTCTCTTTTTGGAATGAGGGTGAGAAACGCCGAGTTGAGCATCCACAAGTTCTGAATATTGCCACACTGAACTGCAATTAGAGCCGCCATAATATCGGATTTGATGATGGGCCAGCAACTTTTATAGAAACGGCCTGTAAAACCGTCCGGGCCGGGGGCTTTGTCGGAAGGCATGCCTTTGATCATTTCCCACACCTCTTCTTCAGTAAAGAAGGCATCTAACTCCTGGAGGTCCTGAGACGGCAGCTCCAGCTGCTCAAGGTCAATTGAGATGTCACGCTGCTCAGCGGTTCCTAGCAAATTATTGTAGAAATCAAAAACTGCCTGCTCCTTGTCTTCCTGTCTTGTGAGGGTATTGCCATTCGCCACAAGTTTAGGAATGAAATTCTTTCTCTTTCGGTGCCGGGCGTGGAGGTGGAAGAGAGCCGTGTTGGCGTCCCCATCTCTTAGCCAGTCAATACGAGATCGTAATCTTGCGATAGAACGCAGCAGTGATGATAAGGCAAGGCCATGCTTTTTTAACATGCAACGAAGCTTGGCTTCGTCGCTGGATAGTTGTCTAGAGTCTTGTGCAATCTCAAGTTGGTGGACAATTTCTTTGGCTAAAAGAAGCTGCGACTTAATGTGTCCAACTCTCCTTTGACTCCAGCTTTGAAGGGCGCGAGTGAGAGCCCTGTATTTGAGAGCGATAGTCTCTAACGGGCAAGGCGTTGCTTGTACCGAGCCGTTACTCATTCACATATATGTAACAAAGACAAAAATGTAAATCATCAGGAGGAGAGAAGTTCCTTATGCATGAGAATGAAGTAATGCACTATGCTTACTTGTTTCCTTTTACCATAGCCCGTTCCTTTTCAATTCCAGTATGCCGCTCTCTTTTTTCATTTGGTAGAGTGGCATAATCCACATCCGTCTTGGATAAAATATGGGACCCAATGTTATTCTGCTGAGAACTGCCATCCATCTTGCTACCTACTGCTCCAACAGGAGCTCCATGTCTGTAATATAAGAACTAATAAGGGTGAGTTCTAACCTTCTAACCTGGAGGAAGTGACAATGTGCTGACAGAACAGATTTCCACGTATCGGCCGTACCGGCCTAGACCGGTAAAAAAATACCGGTCCGGAAAGTAGTGATTTCATACTAATTCAAATGAAGTTTTGATGTTGATATTTATAGAAGAGCAAGCAAACACAATGCTTTGAGGACAAGAATATAGAATTGAAAAAAATGAAATTGCTAACCGGAATAGACCGGAAACAGACCGATAACCGGCTACCGGTCTACCTCTGGTAAAATTTCTGAATCCCGTTTTTTTATCCTTGCAAGCAAGAGCTGAAAAAAAAACTCAAACGCCAATTTTGTGATGATGGACATATACAGTAATACCATTCAACTCTCTCGCGATGTTGGACTTTTCAAGACAGTGCATGTCAGCCCTCACTCTCTAATTCAGGTTAAGTGCAATGTGTATGATGCTTGACTAGTCAAGATGTCACATTTATCTTTCTAATGTTTTGAGTTGTTTCCAGATTATGACCTTTAATTCAGCATGATACTCAACTAGACCTAATCATCTGAGAGAAGGTTTACTGTGATTCACAAACAAAAAAACCCCCCTAAGTTGGACTTTAAGCTACAAAATTGATGGTAAGCACACAGTTTACCTATATGCAAGGCCATCACTAGATCGCGGACGTGCTTCATTGGCTGGCTTATGTTGACCCACAGGTTTGACATCTCGATCAGCATCATTGCCTCTGTTGAGCATTGTTCCAACAGAGCGTTTGCGTTTCAACTTTTTCTCCCACCCTTCACCTCCAGTAGATAAGCCCCGTAATTTGTCTTCAGAAAGCCCTGATACTGTACCCGATGTTCTTGCACAACTCTTGTCCTTCTCCAAAGGTGAACTTTTATCATTATTAACCAAAGGACCTTGCCTAGTACGAACACTACCACGTCCTTCCAACTAAAATATGCAGACATAACAAGTTTAAATATCGCAAATGGTAGCACAAGAAATGTTTAAGGAATATGAAAACATAATGATAGTAAATATGTTATAGAAGTTGTACAAAAACACAGCAGACATCAAGGGCCTTAAAAGTTTTGGGTTTTAGAGGTCTGGAATTGAACAAGTTCAGCCAGAGTTACAATTTCCAAATCCCAGAAGTAACTGCCAAGTTACCACCGGGAACTAGGAATCACAGACCAGGCTAATTCTTAAGAAACCAGCAAGTTTTGGGATCAGTTCATATTTGAAGCCTGCATTGGATTATGAAATGATCAAATTGGCTACAGAGATTGGATGGTCCAAGAGGGAACATAGGCTGTTTCAGTGGGGAATTAAACCAAAATAATCATCTTCGGACCCTTGTACTGTATGGTTTTCTTTAAAGACCAGCAGAAAACTGGGTGGTAACTGGCTGGTTCCTGTTTTCAAACAGCCCATGATTCAACTTGCAAACTCAGAAAGTTGTTTGATCTTACATTCTTACTGGTTCCCACCGGTAACTTAGCCAAAAAACAAGAGTAGGGCAGATGGCAGGAACCAGCAGTTTAGCAAAACCAGGAACACTTGTTTAAGCTATAACTAAGTATAAGGAAGTTGAGAATCGAAAAGACTAAAACTTTGTGAACTCCTGCATTTCAAAATATCAACACTATTGCGTAATTAGGAAATCTTGTTCAGGTCATAGCTAACTAAAGATGTTGAGAAGTCTAAAGGCTAAAACTTTCTGAACTCCTCCATTTCAAACTCCCAGGGGAATCAATGTGCACAATGACTGGTCAATACGATATTACCAAAGTTGACAATATCATCAAAGTTCTGAGGTGGGTCCTAAATACACAACATAACCAAGCATAAAGTAGAATTAAACCAAAATGATGAACCAAGCGATCGATGGAGCACAAACCCGTCCGTCCGCCAGTGAGGACCGCACGCGCTTGCTCATGACCGCAGAGTTGTTCTGAGCTCCGATCCTCAAAGCACCCGAGGAGCCTCCTCCGAGCTTCTCAGACCCGGAATCACTTCTCTGGCGCTTCCGGGAGACAATGTTCTTGTACCTGTCGAGCTTCTGGATGGCTTCCTGCAGCGACCTCGCCTTCTCCCTACCCAAGGCAGCGGCGGCGGCGGCAGAGATTAATTAAATGGCAATGTGCCACATTGCAAGCACTAGTACCAGCAGCAGTAGTACTAATGGATTAGCTAGGATTGCAATTTAGTAGTAAACTGCAGTACCTGGCCTTGCCCAAGGACTCAGAGACGCTGGCGCGGATCCGCCTGAGCTCCTCGGGCTGGTCCTCCGCTTGGAGCGCCCTCCTGAGCTCGCCGTGGCGCGATTGCTTGGGCTCCCCCAAGGCGAGCGGGTCCAGCGAGAGGTACAGCGCGAGCGGCGGCGGCGTTGGGGTCGGAGGAGGAGCCGCGGCCTCCGCCGAGCCGGCGAGCTGCGCGCTGCCCTCGCGGAAGGCTCCGGCCATGGGAGACGGGACGAAAGGCTTAGGGCTGGGTGGCCTGCATCAAATGCTGCGAGCACAGGCGCGGGGACGGCCGATTGGAGCGGGAGGGCTTGGCGATTGGCGCGAGCCCGGCGGAATTGCGCGGTGCGGAGGGGCGGAGGCGGTGGCCGACCGCGGCGACGGGCGGAGAGGGTGTGAGTAGTCGGCGGTGGAGATAAAGTACGCGCAGGCTTATGATCGCCCGAGCCGTCGAGTCAACTTTTTTATTAGTCAACGGTAGGGGGTTAAAAGGGATCCATTACGGAACAGATTGTGCTTAAACCATATTCACATCTATATTTTATTCTCGAATTCAAATACGAATCGAATAAATATCATATATGAATACAAACCAGACAAATATCATATACGAATTCGAATCGAATATCTACTCAATTTGGTCGGATCCAAACATCATCATAAATTATATAGTATGAAGACATTAATAATATTTTATCCTCGTACAATCACACTTAATTATTATAATTCATTTACTTCACCTAAAGAAACACGAATTCATGTATATTGTTTCGTCAAATACGAATATAGATATGGATAGTCCGGATAAAATAACATTTCGAATGGTAAAAGTCTATACCATATCCGCATCTATATTTTTTATGCAAATTCGAATACGAATATGATAGAAATTGTTAATCGGATGGGAAAATCTATACTATATTCGCATCCTATCGAATACGGTAACCGAATAATACGAATAATTTTTTATACACTTATCATCTCTAGTCAACGGTTTGGTCTCTCCTTTTCGGGCGATCCGATCGATTTAGGCCCCATCCCAGCCAGCGTTTCTGGCTTCCGAAAGCTAAAACTATTTAAAACATATAGATTTTTTAACATACTCTTTTATATTATCTGTAGAGATATAATAATATTTTTTTATTTTTCCTTGTTTCTCCATTTTGCCCCGCTTTCCTGGATTTGGAGTTTGGACTCGAGAAAGTTGTTGCCGTTTTCTTTTTTGGGTGGGAAAAGGCTATTTTTTTGTCAGTGTGAGATGTCAAAGCAGTACTCACTACTAGAATTAAAAGGCTTCCGGAGAGTGCAAAACTCTTCTCTAGCGTTGAAACTGGAATCCATGGGATGTTTGGGGTGTTCTAATCAGTTAGAGCTGATGTTTTTTTTTGCTGGAAGTGATGGATTTGGGCTGAAATAGAATATTAATAGCTAAAGAAGTAGCTTTTGGAACAAAATTTAGAAGATGACTTTTGGAAGACACGGCGGAGAGGACGAAGTCTGGTCGGTAGCTTTTAGAAGCGGCATAGAGAAGCCGTTATTGGATGCTGCTTGAAGAAACCTTTTTTAGAAGCCAAAATGTTCAAATTGGATCAGAAGCCGAAACCGATTTAAACACACTTGGATTCCCCTTGGGTGAGAATAACTACTCAAGGGAAAGAAGTAGTGTTCTAGAGTTTTACTCACCACAGCATTGAGACTAGAACCTAAGATATACTTTGGATCAATGTTATCAGGCCCGAATCAGCCATCGACCCCGCTAAGGTCTCGGGTCATTGACCCGGTGGTCGAACCGCATGTTTTAAAATTAAATTTTCATAACCTTGAGCAAGGCTAGCGAATGCTAAATCCTCAAAGATAATTATAAGCCTCAGGATCAAATTGGAGCTCCTCCCCTTCTTCTAGTACATCTACACCCAGTTGCCATACCTAAAAAGAACCACTCGTTGAGTGTAATTCGTTCATAGACACAATCAGCATCTTCTTACCAAAAGAAGAGATTAATTGATTCATCTAGGCATCTATTGATAAGTAAGGATGGGTTATTTATCCCTCACCTTAGCTGGGCATGAAGCTATGGATGGGTAATTGATCCCTCACATTAGCTGGGCATGAAGCTATGGATGGGTAATTGATCCCTCACCTTTCTTGAAACCAAGAAAATATCAAAATTAGAAGAAAGCAAAGATCACAACTTCCAGCATTAATGGGGCGCCACTTGATGCCAGACGAGAAGCTCGATGTGGACCCATGCGCTGGGCTCACCAGCAAGACCCTGGGCCTCGGTGCGAACAGACGTAGCGCCCAGCGGCATGAGGAACTGCAGGTACCTGAGCAGAACCTTCCATGACGACGACCCGCCATGCCTACCGGTGAATAGCAGTCACGGCCTGGAGTTCTTGCTGGTGCCACTCCTCGCGCTGGAGCACCAAGGTGGGGTGCTCTACCCCGAGTGGAACAACGGCGACGACCGCGGCGCTCTCGGCACATCCATGGTGCGAAGGGATGAGCTATCAACGTCGATGTCTTCTTGGAGATCAGAGCAGCTGTCAGGCTTGCAGGGGAGGAGGCATCCGTTGCGGAAGTTCTTGCTCACGATGACTAGCACCGTGGACTAGGGGGCTGCTGCCGGCGGGCCAGCCGAAGTCGAAGTCGCTCACCAAAGTCACCACTGTCGTGGTCCACCTCATGGAGAAGAGCTCGATGGGGTCCATGTCGATGAAGGACTTGGAACTTCTGAAGGAATGGTCGAGGCCAGACATTGACCAGACGCTCAAACAAAACTCGGCCAGGTCGATGCAAACTGGCCAGGTCGCTCAAAACACGACCAGGTTAACCAGGTTTTCCCGGGTCAATTGCGTGGGCAGTCCTATGAGCGTGACCGGCCCGACATAACTTCTGGGTCCGAATTTTTCTAGTCCAACTGCCAAGCCGATCCGGTTCTGATAACCATGCTTTGGATTCCCTCCCACGAAATCCAAACAATTGGGTGACATCACCAAATTTGAAATATGCCAAGCCTTAGGGTTGGTTCTTTTTTGTTGCGGCTTGTGGCTGTCGTTTATGGTTTTTGGCCCTAGTATGAGTGCTGATGTGAATGAACCAAATACCGATAAGCCACTTCAGAAAGACTGTTCTGATAAGCCGCTTCAAATCAACGATGGAGAAACTGTCTCATTTATTTGTTTGAGTGAAACTATAAGTTGAAAAGAAGTAGACCTTAAATCATGTGCAGGAGTTTCTCCAACTTACACTTGTCCCTCTGCTTCCTCTCTCTCTCACTCCTCTTGATCTCCAAATGTCTCTCTCCCACCTGCCAACGTCCAGGTGGTTGTTGCACATCGGCGTGTGGTTGTTGCCCAACCATCACACAACAGCCTCCGAACAAATCCCCACCAACAAATGGTCCTGCTCACAGCACCAATGGTATCATCCCACTCCATTTATTGTATCAAGATGATTTAAGGTATCATTTTGTGTGACTGTATAAATTTCACCCTTTTTCCTAACACGTTTCTAAACATTGTACAGTTTTTTGTAGGATACAGTAACGAATCTAGGACTAAATTTTAGATATGACGGAGTCACTAGCGTGGACCAAATAGCATTACTCAAAAGCAAAACAATTCATACACAAACTATATTACAATGATACTAATAAGAGTATATAATACTAAATGGAATCAACAACTACAACGCCGTATGCAGGATTAAATGGAGGAGATGCTAACGATGGACAATACCATGCACATGTCCGTCAAGCATGACTATTTACCGCGCCCGGCGAGCTCGTGTAAAGGTAGTAAAGCGGCTTGACCTGCTAGGCATTTCGTTGAGCATTTGGTGGGCAACACAATGCCAATGTTTAATGTTGCCAATTCAAAAGTTATTTCAAACTTCTTTTGGAAAAATTTTGGCAATTTTTGCATAGCTCATATAGTGATTGTACGACTAACACAAAGCACAAATACATTATATATCCTCCATGAGACTAGCCAATTAGACCTAAGTGATATGCGAAGTAGTTTACTAAAAACGCAGCCCCACGGTGACTCATTGCTGCTGTTGGCCTCCCGCCGTCCATAGCCTGGCCTCGGCGCCTTGTAGTCACAACCCCCTCAATCGAGCCTACCCACTGGCCCAACCACCACGCTGCACCCCACCCATTGTGCTCGCTCGCATGCCCACTCCACTGCTCGCCATCATCACTTCCTCGCCTCGCTGGCTCGTGATCGTCACCTTACTCTAGGGTTAGGACACTACTACAAAAAGAGTCATCATAGACAGTTCAAAATTGTCATCATAGATGGTTTTTTGAACTGTATGAATTTATGTGTCAGTGATAATCAAAGGTTATCACAGATGGTTTGTGAGTCATCTGTAATAAATATATCACAGACGATTGTAACTAAAACCGTCTGTGAAGAATACTATCACAGACGGCTCGAACCAAAAACCGTCTATGATATTCACACATCATAGATGGTTCTAGTTACCAACCGTCTGTGATGTATGAGTATCACAGACGGTTGGTATATAGAACTGTCTGTGATACTTCCCTATCACAGACAATTTCTGGTTCGAGCCATCTGTGATAATTCTTCACAGACAGTTTATACCACAAACCGTATGTGATAGTTCATTCTATACCTAAATTTTTTCTATTGTTTTGCTAGCCTCAGGAAATGTTAACTATATCATCTGAAAACAAGCAAATATAGCAACAAATTAAACACAACAACACATTCTATTTCAATTAAGATTAGAATCCATCATTACAATATCACAAGATATTGAGTAGATTACCCATAGCACTGCATACACAAGAGGACACTTACAATTTTACAAAGATAAGCTTCACGGTTACAAATTCAGAAAAATGCTTACACTATAAGAAACTTCAGGCTAATGTAAACTAGACTTACACATTCTTCATTAAACTATAATCTAAAACAAGTGGTGCGGGTAAATTTTCAAGTAGCAGAAACAAAAAGGCAACAAACACCATTTTCAGCTTCTATGCCAGCGACTTAGAATAGTGCAGATTTGCCATTGTTTTCTTCCTTTCCATCTTACTTCAAACAAAATTTCAATCGCCCTTGCCGAACCCCTTCCCACCCTTATCACGTACAAACGAGCTGAAGTAGTACTGGTGGTATTGGCTCTTCGAGTAGGGAGAGGGAGCTAATAAGGGACGAGAGGTGGGGAGAAGAATGGTACCTGCTGTTCGATGTGGAGAGAATATACGGTTGAGATCGGGATCCTGGGGGATATGCCGCAGATCGGTGATGTGGCGGGACATCACAAATAGTTCGGATTGCAAACCGTCTATGGTAGAGATATCACATACGTTTATAATAAAAACCATCTATGGTAAGAGGAGATATCACAGACGGTTCATAACAAAAAAAATATTCGGTGATAATGGCATCACAAAGACAATATATCGGTACAATATAAATAACTAGTCTCAAAAGATAAAATAGCAAAATTTTATATGGCTTATATATGCTCGTTTGAAAGATTTCAACAAGATCTATAACTTTACAGTTAAGGTGAAACCCAAATTCTGAAGGGAAGATCAAAAGTTTTTGCAAAAATAGAAACTGAAAGCTTAGAATGCAAATTTAGGGCTAAATATAGCCGATTTTGAGGGTCTTAGAGGGTGACAAGCACAAGCGAGTTATTATTTTGAATCGGATTTGTCGTTAGCTTTTCAACGAGTACAAGAATATCGAAAATGGACACCGTATGCAAAAGTTATGCATGTTTTACTAAAGGTGTCTCAAAACTGAATTCTACTCGGACCCAGCCGGGAGATTATGAAATTTTGGGGGATACGAGGCGGGAAACATATCACAGACGGGTTTTAATACAAACCATCTGTGATAACTTTATTATCACATATGATTTTTAATACAAACCGTCTGTGAAGTATCACAGACAGTTTAAATAAAAAACCGTCTGTGATGTCTGCCATTATCACAGACGGGTATTAGTAAGAACCGCCTGTGATGTCTTGTATTATCACAGACGATTCGTATAAATAACCATTTGTGAAAATACCACAGACGGTTTTTCGTATGAACCGTTTGTAATACTTACAGCACAAATGGTTCGTAGGAACTGTCTATAATGTAAGCGTCCAGTTTAGTTTCTTTTGTGGTAGTGGAAGGTGGAGGAGGCGTGAGGGGACTGGCCGAATGGAAATCGAGCGGTGGCTGCTTTCACTATTTGGCTACTCCATTCTTCTCTAGGCCCACCAGGCGAGACTCAAATCAACGAAGGAATAGCCCACATGCCCAAATCAACCAAGGAACATAGTGTCGTTCTTTGTCTACCTTTGTCATCCACAGACTTGGCATACTCCTCGGTCCTCGCCGGTGGCCGATGGATGCAGGGTCTGGCTGGAGGGGAGGTCGGGCGGCCACCCAACCTCTTCATATGGGACGGTCCGCCCTTGATAGGATGTAATACAGCACCAAACAATACTAGAAGAATCGTTCCAAACGTTTGGGTAATTTTTCTCACGTGTGAAATATATGTGATACTATGTAGGAGATATCAGTGTACCAACACAAGATATGTTCGGTAGGATCATTTTAAGGGTTGAGGGAATTCTACGGCCACACGATGGAATGATATACAGAGGCGGAACTGGGCCTCGGGCTGGGTAGGCTACAGCCCGAGGCCCAGTAATACTACTAATACTACACCCCTCTAATATATACCTAAAAAAATTCAGACTTGCAGCCCAGCCCGAGGCCCAGAAATGGTAGCCCAAACAACAATTCAGCCCACAGCAAAGTCAGTATACCATCCCAATGAGACATCCACAGACCACGGATCCACAAGAGTACCAGACCAAACCCTAATCCCCATTCCCCAACCACAGCCCCAGCCGGCAGCCGGCCATCAGATCTGACATCACACCTCTCCTGCGCGTGCCCCCACCGCCGGCCGCCGTCTTGCTTGCGCGCGCCTCCACCGCCGGCCGCTCCGCCGCTTGTGAACCTGCGCGTCTGCTCCTCCGCTGCTCCGGCCTCCGGCCTCGACCCGTGGACCCGCAGGCCGCAGCCGAGCCCCGAGCACGGCGAACGCCGAGCGGCCGAGCGGGGAGCTCTCAGACAGCGAGCGCCGAGCGGGGAGCATGGCGAGCGCCACTGCGCCAGGCGACTGAGGCGAGCGCCGAGCAGGGAGCCGCAAGCCCGGAGCAGGGAGGACGACGAGCGCCTCGCCGGAGCAGGGAGGACGGCGAGCGCCGAGCAGGGAGAACCGGAGAAGCGAGCCCGGAGCAGGAGGATGGCGACGGCGAGCGCCAGCCCGGAGCAGGGACTGGGAGGACAGCGAGCGCAGGCGAGCGCCAGCCCGGAGCAGGGAGCGGAGGACGGCGAGCGGACGGCGAGCAAAAGGCGAGCGCAGGCGCAGGCGCTAAACCGCTGAAGAAATGCGGGCCGCAGCGGAATGAATGGCCGAGGCGACGCCACGCCGACCGATCGGATTTATCTGGAGACTGGACACTGGAGTGAAGAGTGAATACTAAAGTCAGCGAGCGCGAGTCGATTAAGTATTCAACCGAGGTGCGGACTGCGGAGGTAGCCAGGTGAATCAGTTTACCAGTGAAATTATTTTTATGTTTTAAAATAAGTATAAATGATTAGTTGAAATATTAGAGATGTCGCTAGAAGAGAGTATTTGCAATTGGGCAAAATATTTTTTTGCTATATCATAATATAGTTCTAGACTTATGGTATGTTAGACTATTACTTGGTTCAAATTTAGCCCGAGGCGTGCTCTAATCCTGGATCCGCCACTGATGATATATTATATATAATGGAAAAAATGAGCGCGATGGTGTCAGTATAGCTATATGTCGGCATAGTGAGTCATGTCAATTTGGTACCTAAGGAGAAGTTCATTTTAATTCGCGCACAGTAGATTCTTATCACGGAATAACCCAATCTTATATAGGGCCCATTTGTACACGGGAGAATCTCGAAATGATTTTCGAGTATCTTGTAAACCTTCTTGCGATACTTCTATGAGATCTCTGCGTTCAAATTTCACAGAATTTTAATCGCCGATCGCTTCAAACAGTGATGAATCACACAATTGACACAGGCTTCTAAAAGCTGATTTTGGCTTTTCTGCAGTAACTAATTTTTAAACAAAGTGTCTTTTTAAAAGGCAGTTTACAAGTTGATTGTAACACACACTGTAACGACTTTATTTATACTGTTCAAGATCACACGTAAGTTTCTCTTACGCCATAGTCCATATTCTCTCACACATAAACAACGAAAAGACATAAACCACAACATAAAAGATAGGTATGTATCCAACTTACCATGCAAAACAAATTAAAGCACAACTTCATTAATTTGCTTAGTGCGTACTTATACTCTTTCATTATTTCTCATTTTGCAGATGTCGATTAATTGTCAAAATAACAAACATGCATGTATACCAACAAGCTAGTAGACACGACGAATACTTTAGTACATCAATCAACACGTAGCTCATGCATGTTGGTGCAAATTAACGCTAGATGCAGCATCTGCTGACTTCTAGACGTACGCAGCGTCGGTGACCATGGCGATGCCGGCGCCGGTGCCTGCCGCCGCGCCGTCGCGTCCGAACCTGGCGACAGCGCAGTCCGTGGCGAACAATCCAGAGGAGACGAAGCTGGCGGCGCCGCCCATGACGGGCATTTTGGCGGCGACGTTGAGCCTGTTGACGTAGTCGGAGCGGTAGGTCTGGCCGAGCACGCCGTGGACGTCGTCGGTGAGCGCCTGGAACTTGAAGCCGAGGTCGAGGTGCGCGAGGCAGTCGTCGTCGGTGACGCCGTAGCTGTGGACGCGCGACTCCTCGGCCGTGATGGGCACGGCGTTGGCGACGATCCGGAAGACGCCCCTGAGCTCGACGACGACGCCGTTGGCCTGCGCGGTGCGCGTGACGGACAGCTTGGGGGCGGACGCCGGGGACCAGCGCGCGCCGTCGACGGGCGGCAGGGCGACGCGCTCGTCGTCGAAGGTGACGTTGAGGTGGTCGACGGCGGGGTTCCAGCGGGCGGCGCGGACGGCGCCGATGTGGAGGCTGTGGTGGGCGAAGAGGACGCCGAGGGCCTGGATCCAGGTGAAGTCGCGGCCGGTGGCGGCGTTGCGGTTGCCGATGAAGTGGGCGTTGATGTGGAGGGTGGCGTCGGAGAGGATGCAGAAGTCCTGGTCCTTCTTGCCGTGGAAGTAGAAGTTGTTGCCGTCGCCGCCGGTGAAGCGCGGGTCTCCGCAGGACACGCCGGGGTAGAAGTCGCACACTGCGTGCATGCGATTAACACGCTCGAACATATATACGAACGTATGCGCGCACAGATACAACAAGGAGAAGAAGAAATACGTACGGCAGAAGGTCTTGCAGGTGGGGCAGAGGACGAGGCACTTTTGCGGGCAGCGGTTGGGGCAGACGGCCATGCAGCCGGGGCGCTTCTTCTTGGTGTCCTCGCACGTGAACTTGCTGTTGCGCTTCCCGCCCGCGCCTGGGTTGAACACCTGCATGTTGCCCGGCGGCGGCTGCGCCGACGCCGGCGACGCCGCCAGCAGCATGCACACGACGAGGCTCGCGCCGAGCACCGACACGGCCACGGCGGTGGTCGCCGCCGGCCACCGCGCCATTGCTGCAAAATCAAAAGCTAATCAAGTGGGTGCGTACGACGATCGAGTACTGACCGATGTTAGCTATGCAGATCGAACTTCTCGCTGTTGCTCAGTTGCTGGATGTGATCGCCGACGTTACGGCCGCAGGGGTGGTGTCTTATAGCCAGCTAGGCTAAGCGGCTAATGGTGCGCGCGTTGACCTAAGCTAGCTAGAGGGAGAGTACGTGCCGGATCAGCAACGCAGTGGCTTTTAATCTCTTGTCAACAAAGCATTCACAAGCTAGCTAGCCAGCTAATTAACTGGCAATATAATTGATACCATGCGTGCATGCACACTTGGTGCTTCTCGACTGAGAAATTTGCGTGGATCATCGATGGAATTAACGGGAGAACGACCGATCCAGTTGTTAACTGGGTAATAATTGCATGTGTTGTGCGCACCAAGTTACTCTCCAATTGAGTAGTAAGATGGGAATAGCATGCGTCCATGTATAGCTTCAAAGTGAAAAGATAGGAACCGCGTCTGACTCCATGCAGCATGTGCATGCATTATACTCCCATTTCCCCCTGCTAAGCTACCTGAGGTAATTAACGTCCCGTTCAAAAGTGACATAGATTTTAGTTTTTATCCCGTTACGAGAGAGATCGAGAGAGTAAACAATATTCATGTTGAGAAACTATTTTGTTTAAAACAGCTTTCGCAATGACTCCTTTAAACGAGATAAAGAAATCACTTAAAAATCACACTATTTAAAAATCAACTAAAAGTAAAAAATCAAGAGGTATTTGGAACATAGACTAAATTACTCATCGCTTACTCTTGTGCAGGTCAATTACGTAGCACGTACGTGTGCTAGCTGAGCCGTCGACGCGCTACCGTCCATATAATTAATGTTGTAATTTAGTTTTCTTCATAGTATGTTACGATCACTAGTTCCGACCTGACAATGTGTGTGATCAACGATCACTGGTTACCAAAAGTTTGTACTGTAAATGTATATACATTTCCGATCGCGTCGTGATCACGGGTCAAAAAGTCATCAATGCAACAACTCGCTACACGAGTACTCAATAACCATCTAGTGACGATGCGTCTCACGTGGTTTATCATTCGATTAAAGAATTGAAGTTATATGTGGTTCTGTGCAGCTACATTTCGTACGACCTGCATGCGGCACCTCGATCTGCAGGTAGATCCATCGTCCTAGCCTCCTAGGCGGCAGGAATTAAGGCCAGATGTCCATGCATATTAATTTATGTCCGTTTTTAATGGTTTTGGAGTTTAATTTTTACTTAGAGAAATCAACGTTAATACAAACGGTCCAGTTTCTATAAACCATTTTTACTATTCATCAGTCACTACTTTACGTTTTCATGTGTTGTAACGCACTTTATATTTTATTATGTCACAATTCTATTAGTTGTATGGCGGTCTGAATGTTGTAGTGTCTTTTTTTGCACTATATTTCTTATATAATGCACTAAGCAAAAAGCTAATAGCCATAAGCCAATACGAACGTCCCGACTTTTATCAGCCATTATTATTTATCAACCATAGTCAAAAGTCATAAGTAAAAACCAATATAAACGGGCCATGGGGTGAAGACTAACACCTCCCATTGTACGTCCATGCATTGACGCAATGGAGAGCTAGCTAGCTAGTATACACACTACTACTTACTACTATCTCCTCTCGTAATACTCACTCCAGTCACAAAAGAGTGTTATTTTAGAATGCGTGTAGTCAAATTCTATATATTTTGAGTTTTTGACCAAACATATTGTTTAAAACGTCTGTTTTGGATATATAAAAATGATACGAGTGAATTTGCCATAAAAATAATTTCATAATATTAAACTTTTATAATTTCATCTTAATATACAATAAGATAATTTGGTTATCAAATGAACATATTATTGACTTTAAAAAAAATCAAGAACTTCACTCTATTGTGATCGGAGCGAAAATATAAATGATACCAATGGAAAATGCGTAGAGTCAAACTCTCTCATATTTTACCAAGAACATCTTATCAATATTAAGATTAATCGTTCCGTTCGCCTGGCACTGCTATTGCAGAGAAGATTTGTATAAAAAAATACTTTCGTTAAAAAAATATAATTTCATTACGGTTTATACTTTTAAATATTTACATTTGGTACATATATTGTAACAAAGCATAATGGCCAAATACTCATGCATTTTGGAGATTAAGAAAACCCGAAAACAGCGACAATTTTATTTGATTGGAGATAATTAATTATGTAAGAGCCTAATCCATATTCTGTACACCAGCTAGCTAGCTAACACTACTACAAAAAAGGGTTATCACAGACGGTTCGAAACCGTCATCACAGACGGTTTTCCGAACCGTCTGAATTTATGGGTCAGTGATAATCGGAGGTTATCATAGACGGTTTGTGAGTCGTCTGTGATAATCACAACTCATACGGTTTATAACTAGAACTTTCTGTGAAGAACACTATCACAGATGGCTCGAATAAAAAACCGTCTGTAATACTCACACATCACAAACGGTTGTAGCTACCAACCGTCTGTAATAGCTGAGTATCACAGACGGTTGGTAGCTACAATCGTCTGTGATATTTTTTCATCACAGACGATTGGTAGATAGAACCGTCTGTGATGTGCTAGTATCACAGACGGTTTTTGGTTTGAGCCGTCTATGATAATCCTTTACAGATGATTTATATCACAAAATCGTATGTGATAGTTCATTCTATACCTAATTTTTTTTCTTTTTTCGGCTAGTCTTAGGAAATGTTAACTACGCCATCTGAAAACAAGCAAATACAGTAAGAAACACATTACACATTCCATTTTATTAAGATTAGAGCCTACCATTACAATATCCCAAAACAACGAGCAGATTACCCATCTAGCTAACACAACAAGAACAGAGAAAAAGTAAAGATCCTCTATGCCTAGGCCTTCTCGCCCCTGATGCAGCGCACGAGCTGGATGTCTTTTACACCCACCATCATCGGCGTTGATTGAGCGTCGCCTTGGTAGTTAGTTGCTTCTGCGGTATCTTGCCTCCTGTAGACTTGTGCGTCGTCTGCTTCGTGCGGGCTATTATTGTAAGGGTCAAGAAGAAGGAGAACGTCAAGAAGGCTGGGTTTGGGTGATTATTTATAGGGGAGGGAGAGACGGGATTGCGAAAATTTTTGGCATGGGGACGAAGAGGTGGAGCTACGATCCGTGGGTTGAGGGTTGGTGGATTTCTATTGGCCAGCGATCAGATTATCACAGACAGTTCTACATACAAACCGTCTATGATACTCTCTATCACAGACGGTTGGTAGCTAGAACTGTCTATGATGAATGAATATCACAGACGATTCTATATACCAACCGTCTGTGAATTAGGGCACAAAGTTTTATATACCAGTGCAATATAAACAACTAGTCTCAAAAGATAAAATAGCAAAATTTATATGGCTTATATATACTCATTTGAAAGGTTTCGATGAGATCTACAACTTTTCAGTTGAAACAAAATCCAAATTTCGAAGAGAAGACCAAGAAAAAGGGTAAAAATAGAAACCAAAAACTTGTAACACAAATTTAGAGCTAAAGATGACCGATCGTCTTAGAGGACGACTTGCACAAGCTGGTTATTTTTTTGGATCGGGCTCGTCGTTGTCTTTCCAACGAATATAAGAACGTCAAAAACAGACACCGTATGCAAAAGTTATGCCCATTTTACTAAAGATGTCTCGGAACGGAATCCTATTCGGACTCAGGCAGGATATTATGAAATTTAGAGGATTGTGAGGCGAGAAACATATCACAGACGGTTTTTAATACAAGTCGTCTATGATAACTTTATTATCATAGACAGTTTTTAATACAAACCGCCTATCACAGACGGTTTGTATCAATTTCCGTATACTCACGCCATTTTTTTCATTATCACAGACAGTTTGTATTAAAAACCGTTTGTAAAAATGCCACGGACGGTTATTCGTATAAACCGTCTGTAATACTTGCAATACAGACGGTTCCTAGGAACCGTCTGTGATGTAAGCGTCTAGTTTAACTTCTTTTATAGTAGTGTAATTAAGCTTGCATTGCATGTCATAGCTATTGACCTTAGCACATCGTTCCTCGTGCGCTACGCAATCCCTGCCCAAATATATTAGTACGAGTTTTCAGATATTTTGAAACCGTCGTGAACACAAAATGATTGGAGGGGAAGGGCATGCAAAGTGGCTGATTTTTCCTATACAAGTCGAAAAATTTTGGACCATTAGATCAAATTCAGAATCAGACACACATCTCAAAGCTAATGGCGTGAGTACACGGAAATTGACTTAGATCGAATGAGCTCACCGTCACAAAAGAATATCTTAAACAAATTTTCAATGAATTGATAGAAAATTAAATATGCAGCACTTCAAAAGTGCAAAATTAATATTTGTGTACACGACAATAATAATACATTAAGAAAACTTCAAACTCGATCATGCGCTTGTACGTACGTGCGGTGTGTCTGTGCAATTCACCTGCACGATTTACACGTACTTATTCTCTTTCTCTTTGCATGACAATTACGAGACGTAGGCGACGCCGTCACCGCAGAACCTGGATACGGCGCAGTCGGTGGCAAAGATGTCTCCGGAGAGGTAGCTCTGCGCCATGACCGGCATCTTGACCCTGACGTCCAGCCTGTTGACGTAGTCGGAGCGGAACGTCTGGCCGAGCACGCCGTGCACGTCGCCGGTGAGAGGAAGTGTAACCTGAAGCCCAAGGTCGAGGTGGGCCAGGCTGCCGTCACTCTTATAGAAAACTTAATACTAGACACCATGTTACACATGGTCCTCTAAAACCATCGGTATTAAATACAAATATAGATGGTTTTAGTTTAGAGACCGTATATATTGCTGCCAGCGATAAAAACCGTATGTGAAGAGCTAATATCACAGATGATTCATGGTAAAAACCATTTATGAAGTATTACAGACGGTTATTAACAAGAACCATCTATGATATTACCATATATCATAGATAGTTTTTTTGTTTGAATCGTCTGTGATACTTCACAGACGGTTTATATTACAAACCGTATGTGATAATTAACTCATCACAGACGGTTTTTATTAAAAACCGTCAATGAGAATTCCACTACATTAATTGCACGCAGACCCGTCGACCCTCCGTCTTAAATTCCAGATTTAGGTTGCTGCTTTGAGCTAGAGGCGGGGCTTTGAGGCGGCCATTTGGTGAAAGAAGATTATTTAGTAAGAGTGATTGTAGATCCATTCATCTCTTGACTACCTATGATTAGTAATTTATTCATAATTGAGTTATAATTTAGATCTATAGGTTTTTGTGAAAGAAGAATTGAAGATGGTTTATATCAAGCTAGTTTGATGTAGAGAGAAGATTATTTATATCTAGCATGTTTTAGGGTTTAGTCAATTTATAGTCGATTTATACTTAATTCAATTTAATTAGTTATTTTTGCTACATATAGCTATTTTCTTACAAAATATACGTAAAATCACTCATATTATTATATGTGTAACGTAGGACCGAAGCTGGATGTACACCGGAAACCGTGTGAGTGAATAGTACATTAATGGAGTGTCTGCTTTTACAAGAGCTGTCAAGAAGGATATGTCGAATAAGGTGGTGGAATATATATACTATTCATACATTGACTGCAAGAATCCAAAGATGTTTAAAAACCGAGCGCAGATCGAAGCGCACTTGATTCGGAGAGGGTTTCAAAAAGGGGTATGCACGTTGGACCAGTCATGGTGAAGAGTAGATTACACAGGAAGGTAGTAATAGTGACATCGTCGACGAAGTCAATGACATGCCGCCGGATGATGTTGATTATGATTCTGATTCAGACTGCATGATGACAATCTAGATCAAATGCTTCGCAATGCAGAAGGGAACTGTGATGGGAGAAAGTATGTTAATTTCTGGGGCTTGATGGAAGACTTGGAGAAACATTTGTTCACATGCTGCAAGTCAAAATACATGAGGTTGTTAGCCGTGCTTGAACTGTTGAAATTGAAAATAAGCAACGGTTGGTCTGATAAGAGTTTTACGTCACTGTTAGGTCTTTTAGCAGATATACTTCCAGAGGGAAATGAGTTGCCCAAATCTACCTATAAAGCTAGGAAGGTTCTTCATCCATTAGGAATGGAAGTAGAAAGAATACATATATATCTGAACGACTTTATTCTCTATCGTAAAGAGTATGCAAACATGCATGTATGTTCTACGTGCAACGGCGCTTGGGTGTCATCGTCAAGTTCAAGACAAATCATCTTCAGCATGATATTCATGATTGTGTCTTCACAATGACCTTTGAGGACTTATTCTTTCTCTTCACACTCGACACTCTCGACACCTCACTCATTCGATGCTAGACACTGCAAGTGTGTATAATCATGGTCTATGTTCATGTAATACCGATAAATGCCATATATAACTTTTTTTGTGTATATATATAGACGTACACACACATGGTGACTGAAGCCCGATTGATGAAATTACCAGTTGGTTTTTTTGACCCACGTTTGGTCTCTTTGGATATCATCGAGGAGGGTGCATCCTTTATCGAGAATTACACGACGAAGGCATTGGAGGCTCACCGTGATAAGGAATTCATACTTATACCCTACAACCAGGGGTAAGTGCTGCACTAGTGGCTATACTTATTGATTTGTACTTTATAAGCAACATGAACTTAGATTTAATGACCATGACATACCTGTATAGGTTTCACTATATTCTAATTGTAAATATACCAAAATGGAACAGGGTAATATACCTTGATTCCCTAAAGAAGAAAAAAATCGACTACACAGTTGTCTAACAATTAATCGACAGGTAAACACATTTCCTCTATGGATAACTCTTTTGTAGTCTTTCCTTCCTTCCCAATGACTAACGCTAACCTTTTAGAATCACGTAGGTCGTTCGCCATGCATGTTGCAAAGGTAGGGAAATCCAATGAAGGGATCGATACCCTGCAACACGATCTAGATTTTTCGATATTCGTTGGTACACATTAATCCCATATAATACTTCATAGTAATGCATCTCGAACTAACAAATTCTATTTTTGCAGTGCCACCAGCAGCTGTCGGGCAACACCAGTGGATTTTATGTTTGCCACAACATGTAACTACTACTCGATTCCGCGAAGAACAATATTGATCCTTAGGTTTGTCAATCTTACGAAAATTATTTCATACTTATCAATTTATGTATGTATGCATGACACTAATTTTCCTACCGACAAGTTGTGTTCGTTGCTACAACTCCGTTGGAATAGACCGACCTCAAACACATTCGAGGACAGCGTATGTACTTCTTGTTGTCTAAATTCATAAAAAAATGGAGAGTTCCACAATGTAAAATGTATTTCACTGTGATAAGATTGAGCTTAATTGTTCACATGTGTATTTGTTCATAGATGAATAATTTATTTCATTTCAGTTAATTGATTTGTGAAATGAATGTTCTTGTTTCTGAAATGAATGAATGTGAATTGGATGTATATATATTATGTTGATCTGCTTGTTTCAGATGGCATGGCTAGCATTTTCTGAGGCTACTCAATTAATAGAAATAGATTTATGAATAGAAAAGAATATCACAGACGGTTATTAACTTGTAATTTTCTTTGATAGTCAACTATCGTAAACAATTTTTAGTAAAAATCGTCTGTGATACACAATTTATCACTGATGGTTTCTACTAAAAACCGTCTGTAATAGTGACATATCACAGATGGTTTGTAGTTGAAACCGTTTGTGATATATCAGCTATCACATTTGGTTTCTAATACCATCAATTTGTGATAGTCAACTATCACAGATGATTTTTAGTAGAAACCGTCTATGAAAGTCTGCATCACAGACGGTTCAAAAGCCGTCTGTGATGACCTCATATCATTACTGACCCATAAACTCAAACCGCTCATGAAACCATTTATGGTGATATTTTTGAACCGTCTGTGATGACCTTTTCTGCAGTAGTGCGTCCTCGTCCGTCTTGCCATAGCTGTGGATACAGGAGTCCTTGTCGGTGATGGGGGCGACATTGGCCATGATCCTAAAGACACCGTCGCGCTCCATGACAATGGTGTTGGTCGTGTCAGTGCGCATGATGGATAGCGTCGACAGCGCCGGGGACACCCACCGGGCACTGTTCCCGGGGGCGAGGTCGACAGGCGCACCATTGAAGATGATCTCTAGGTGGTCCTCGGTGTCGTCCTAGGCGGTGCGCCGATGTAGAGGTGGTGTTGGGTGAAGCGGACACCGATCGAGGGCCCATACCCATATGAAGTCGCGACTCATGGAGGGGTTGTGCTTGCAGATGAAGTAGACGCTGATGTGGCGGTTGGCATCCAAGAGGATGCAGAAGTTCTGGTCCTTTTTGCCATGGAAGTAGAAGTGGTTGCCGTCACCCCATTGCCAATGCTACCAGGACGAGCACCACTGCCGCCGTGCCTCACCATTATAACGCAAGTAGTAGCTCTTACTAAGATCAATCAAGTAATGTGCCGTGGATTATCGATGTGTGCTGGCTACTTTGGTGGATGAAGCACCATGTGAGAAGGTCTATATTTTGTTGCGATGGATCATTGCTATTTTGGAGGAGTGAAAATTTGGAATTTGTAAATTTACAAATTTTTCTGGATATCTTATAGAAATAGATGGTTTTGAGAAATTTGAGTCATTGGATGGTTTGATTTGACCCAGGTTAGTGCGTATATATCACAGAACAATCAAGGGTACTAGGTGAGATAGCTGAGCTCAAGTATGACATGAGAAGTGCAAAAAATATTGAATGAAAGTTCGAGCGAAGGATTACACCATGTGACTTGGTTAGTCTATGTGAGGTGTGGTCCGAAAAAACCAAAATAGGATAGACTTACTGACACGTGACAAGCCAGTGATGCACCTACACGTGGCAAGTATAGCGATTGTTTACGGTGAAAGATGAAGATTGAGTCAAAGAAGAGTAATTTGGTAAGTTGACTAAAATACTAGGAACTAACTTAGATCAAAGCCGTGACGCTTCAGCAGTGCTTGGGAGAGCGGTTTAGGTCATAGAAAAGTTGAGAAGATCAAATTGGATCAATGCTAATAACTTAGTGAAGGACTACGGGTAGGCTACGCTAGCGCAAAGTAATAAAAATTCTACCCGTAAACCAAGATCACTGCAGTTATAGATCACGGAATTACCACTAGACGCACAGGTGCGGAATTGATGCAGCACGTCGGGGCAGAGTAGTCGTACTACGTCGATGCAGCACGTCGGGGCAGAGTAGTCGTACTACGTCCTCGTCCACGTCGCGGCGTCCCACGTACAACTCCTCTATTGCGGTTCGTCCAAACGCTACAGATGCAGCGCCGCCAAAAGGTATCCACACGTACGAGAGGAAGCGACGCACGCCGGATTACTAGATCCGCGCGAGCGCCCAGGGCGTGGGAGGGGTGGCGGCCAGGGTTTGAGGAGGTCACGGAATCTTCAACCCTGTGCGCCCTTGCCCTCCTTTTATAGACGTCCTTAAAATGGGCTTCTACGAATGGAGGCCCATTAGGACTCAATACCCAGTCTAACCCGGATCCAATCCGAATTAGGCTTCAGCCCTTAAGTGTGTGACCCTATAGGTTCACGTATGTTTAGACATGACGCGAGTATACCTACTCGGTCAATAGTTGGTAGCGGCCTCTAGCAAGACGTGCCAACTCCTAAACATACACAAAGATCATATCGGACGAACCATCACAACTTTATGTACATGCCAATCCCTTTGCCTCACGATATTTGGTCGAGCTCCAAGCTGACCACTCTTTCTCGATCCTGTGATCCGGAATCCCTTACTAGGTTAACTCTTAACCTTAAGTAGCATGGCCATGCATTTCTGGATCCGATCACTCGAGGGGCCCAGAGATATCTCTCTCAGGTAGAGAGGGGAAAACCCCATCTCGACTGACCATGCCTCGTAGCATGCTTCATGACAAACCCGAAAACTACCTTTATAACTACCCAGTTACGGAGTAGCGTTTGATAGCCCCTAAGTAGGCCGATTCACATCTCAAGTACATGCGACAATCTCAGGTCTAAGGACAAGGCGTACACATTGTGTAGAGAGAGAACCATAAGTATAATTGTTATGTCTCATGTTGGGTCGGTCCAACCCCATGTTCTAAACATGTGTCCACATTATTGGTTTGACATCTCCATGTCTATGACCTGTGAAACATGGTCATCAACCAATACATGTGCTAATCCATTATTCACGTGTGTCCTCACATGAACTCCGACTAGGGACAACTTTATAATAACCATATAAGTAAAGAGTTTCACAAACAAGTCACATACTTGTTAATCAACACAAAGGCAATATTCAAGGAACATTTATTAAATCATGGATACAACGAAATATCATCATCTCTATGATTGCCTCTAGGGCATATTTCCAACACTTAGCTGATTCGGACTTATGCATTTTGAAAGATGTGCATAACTATAGTGTGTGTGTGTGTGTCAAAACCCGTGTATGTGAGGTTATTAGGTTTTCGCCATATATGCTAAGTGGATAGTATCCACTAAGAGCTAGATGAGGCTGGCTAGCCTATCTATTAAACGGGTTGAGATAGAGACTTGCTAATTAACCATCCAACTATCCTTTCTTGAGATCAGGTGTTCATGAGTTCTAAAGTTAGGGTTTGAGAGAAGTTGAGTATTGTGGTGTGCTCTCTTGTCCTCCAAGTGCTGTAAAACCTTCATCCTTAAATAACAATGCATATTTATTCATCTCTATTAATCTCTTTTGTGTTGATTGATTTCCTCTCTCCCTCCTTATTGATCTTGTAGTGTCAATGACGTGCAAGAGATGAAGATAACCTCTGAAAAATCAATCAACACCTATCTAGCCACTTTCATGGTAAGTTCATGAAGAAACCCCGCTTTTACTTTTTTGGTCTCTCCAAGTGATTTTTAGATTCAATTGTTTCTACCTCAATTTCATTGTTGCTCTAGCTTTCTGTGACATGTGAGAATACTTCTAAAGCCATCTTGGTCATCATTCACCCACGAGCAAGTCAAATTCATCGTTTTGGTGTAACATTCCTTTAAATCGATAAAAGTAAGAACTTTTGCACCGATTTTCTTGATCGTTGATTGGAATATGTTCCTGATATCCTAGAGAAGATACATACCAAATTTCAAGTAATTTGGAGTTTTGATTTGAGAGTTAGCTTAATTTTAATTTTTGGCCTAGTTTTGATGCAGTAGAGCTTTACAAACCAAAAAAGATCTCAATTCTCTCAAATTTTTTCAAGATTTTTGGTTGGGATAGGTTCTTAAGGTCATGATCTAGCCTCAGTTTAATTTTCAAGTCTTTTGGATCTATAAATCAATTGTTTCATGGATTATCGGGTTTGAAAGTGTATTTTCCTATTCACTAAACCGAACTTATTGTAGCAACATGATCTTTCTAATTTTTGGTTTCTTGATTTTTATAATTTTTTGTAGCTATTGAAATGAAGAATTATTGAATGCTTAGAGAAAATTTCGAGGACACCATTCATATCTCCTATATTGGTCCTAAAGTGGTTGCCTGCATAATAAGCATGAAGCTTTTGAGTATGATAGTACACTTCACACTTGGAATGCATGCATGCAGCATGGACAGGCACGGGCGGAGCCACACCCCGGGCAAGGTAGGTAGGCTTCAGCCCGGGGTGTGAAAAAATATCTAGTGTACAGTCTGAGTAAATTCAGTTCAGCCTGGGTAACATTTTTATGGTCCAACCTAGATAGCATAGATCATTCCATTACTGAGCCCGAGGCATAACCAAATCCTGGCTCTGCCAGTGTGGACAGGTGTCATCTTAGAGAAGTGACGTAGGAGAGGTAAAAGTCCAGATCGATAGCAAAGGTTGTAACATGTAACCAAGGATCCAAGCATATGCATTTATATAACAGTATATCTCCTAAAGTTTTAAGTTTCTTTGCTGTCAAGATGGAATCGGACGGGATCAGCTCTCTTTTTTTAACGTCAAGTTTTCCTTTTTGCTATACGTTGACCAATTGCAAATGAGAAATACTAAAGACGATATATAGCTCTACTTAAAAACGTTGGTATAGCTCTCCAAGTTTGATCTCTCTCGTTCTTGCTCTCGGGATCTCTCTCCTCTCTCTCTCTCTCATGCTGATGAGCAGTGGTGAAGCCAAGAACAAAATCAAGAGTGGGCTAAGACACTAAACTAGATTGTTACAAACAAAGTATTTAACTCTTGTTCAATTCAAATTCATAGATAACAAGGGTCTTCTCACCCCAAAGCTAGCCCATGAGGTGAGGGACTCCTCCACTTTTATGTTAGGTCCCTTACCCTTTCACAAACAATGTGGGACTATTCCAACAATCTCCTCCTTCATACATTGGTGTCCCTCAGCTCTTCACCGCCCCTTCACCGTACACCGACAGTCCCTCAGGGTCCCTTCACCGTACACTGACGGTCCCTCAGGGTCACAGTCCATCAAGCGTTCACACGCTAGTGTCCACTGGGTCAGAGATGTTAGAACCGGGCTCTGATACCACTTGTTGGATCGTAAGGGCCTTCTCACCCCCAAAAGCTAGCCCATGAGGTGAGGGACTCCTCCACTTTTAAGTTAGGTCCTTCCCCTTTTACAAACCAATATGGGACTATTCCAACAAAGATAAACAAAGCAAAACGAGAGAAATACAAAGAAAGTATCTCAGTAATAGAAAGCACATTCTGAAAATATATAGATATGCTTCAAATGAGTAGAGATTCAATTATCTGCATATAAAAAATAGCAAAATTAGTAATACGAGAACTAATTGTAAATGATTATGACCATTCAAGAAAAACAAAACATATCACTAGCACGCAAGGTTAAATTACAAGGTAAATTTATTCTATGAGATTTTATATCATGGAACACATAAATCATAATTTTAATTTTAATATCTAGCAATTCAACCAACTCACAGCAATGATAGGACATATATTTTTGCATGGGTATAACTATAAAGATTAGAGTAGAAGACTAAACGTTTTACCCTGTGGCCACTCGGTGGCACCGTGGCGTGTTGGTCATCAAGACGTCCAAGGCCAACTGCAAGGGCCAATTCCCTACTTGGCGTACTCGCAAATTGGCCACATGCCACTCCAGTCAGGGCGTCAGGCTTAGGCGGTCAGTCGGTCCCGGTCACCCCTTCAGCCCCTCTTGACTCAACTAATCCAATCGGCGCTACGCAAGTCTGCGACTCTAGTGACTCCACTCCCACTCCAACTCAACACTCCCCACTGGCCACTTCCCCAAATCACAGCCTCATGCCTCGACCTCACTAGTCATCTCGACGGCAACGGCAACCCCTCCGGCTCCAGCCTCCCCACTCCCCAGCTCCCCACCAGCATGCTGGTCCCGCTCAGATATTCTCTGGGCCTCTAGTCGTCAAGCCACAAAGCGCTGATCCTGCCCAGATATGCTCTGGGCCTCTAGTCGCCAAGCCACAAAGCGCCGATGCCCACCCCGCCCAGATCTATGCGACGCCACCTGCCCAGCTCCCGCCGACCCAGATCTGCGTGGTGCCGCCCACATAGATCTGCTTGCCTTTCTCGGCCGGTGCACGTGGCCCACCTGTACGCCACCACCAGCGCTAGCCGCCCGCACGCACGCCACCGGCTACCCACTGCCGCCACCAGCCACCAGGTGCGTGAGCAGCCTCCCTCGTCTCTCCCATTCGTGTGTCGTGGCCCGTGTGCGTTTGTGGATTGTGGACTGTAGTCTATGATTGTGCATACTCCCGTGGTGGCGGCTGCGTGCCTGTCTCTTGTCTTGTTCGCCTAGGCCGTGGGGTGGATCTGTGCATGTCTGGATGAACAACCGGCCCAGCGTGGGTGGGGGGCTAGGGGCGGGCCAAAGGACTGGCTGAAGCCTGATGAAGCCCATCCGGTGGTTCTGCCCCTACCAACGGGTGGCCGCCATCGCCCGATCCGTCATCTTTGGCCATGGCGCTACCGCGTATTGCCATCCCCGATTGTGGCACTGCTAGATCTGGTCGTCCGGTAGTGGGGGCAAGATTGACCGGCTGCCTGAGCTCCAGCTGTTAGATCGAGGAGGCCAACTAGAGGGGGTGAATAGACGATCTAAAAATTCTTCTCTAATTAATTATCAATTTCTATTTAACTAAACCAAACAAATAATGTGGATGCTTAATACAAAAATGTTTAACACAAATAACGTCTAAAACAACCAGGTTCACCTAAGTATACCAACAAGATAAGCATATGTCAAGGTTTCCAATGCTAGGACGATAAGCAATCAATTTAATTCTATGAATGTACATTACTTGAATGTAAATTGAGCACAAGAAAATAAATTACAATTGACATGATTGCTTTTTACCGTGGTGATCAGAGACTTGCTAGTCTCTGCTAGTCCACATTGAGGTTAGCCCAAACGAATTGGACTGGCTCCACGAATTATGCCGAAACACCTCAATCCACTAGTGGTAGCTCTTTCCAACTCCGGGTATGTGAGCTCCAACCTTGGTGCTATCTGATCCTAAGTTCATTTGATTTCACTGCTAAGGACAATGTGCTACCTAATGCTTCCACTTTACGTATTCTCAGGCTATTAAGTTAGCAAGAACTTGGTGCTATCAAGCGGGAGGTGAGGAAGGCCGGCGCACCAAGAGAAGGTACAAATGGAGGAGACGATGATACTTCAATTATATCAGTGGGAAAAACCACCAAGATATTGGAATCAAGTTTTCAAGCTCCGAATTGAAGTTGGAGAAGACTACACTTTGGAAGCTCGATTGTGTCCGGTCTTCAATTCTGAGTTCGTTTGAGTTTTTGGCCAAGCTCCATGTGACATGGGTTGGTTTGTATCTATAATAAGACATATTAAGGGTGTTTTGGGCTTTAGTATTTGTTTTGGTTCATTTTTGAGGTGATGGCGATGTCGAAGCTTCAAACGGGCTAAAAACGAATACTTGAACCGCAAGAGAAGTTAGGCTGTTGTCAAAAGAGTTGTACGCCACCCTCATGGGCTAGCCATCATGCGGGGCCCACCTCATGGGCACACAAACCAAGGCAACCAGCCAGCCACTTCTTATTGCTTCGGTTTAAATTAGGAATTAGATTGAATTCAAGATGTTTTCCTTCTGTGAATCCGGCTAGGCTTGTACGAGAGTATAAAGCCTTGGCCATTGTCCCCTATAACTCTCAAACATTAATTTTGAGTCAAAGCAATTTCTTGCTCTTTGGTTTATTCTATGCGCTGCATTGAGAGTTGGGAAGCCGACTAGTTAGCGTTCCACCAAATTACCGGTTACCAGTATTCTTGTTGTTCGTCATGGACCAACAAAGTCATCTTCCTTGGTATGGTCAAAAGATGGAGATCCAAAGCGTGTTGCTAGTTGAATTATAGTACATGGGAGTCTGTAATCGAGACAGATAATCGTGTGCTTCCGTTCATCAAAATTCACGGGATTTCAGGTTAGCCACATATTTACCCTTCAAGAGAGATCCTACATTGTAGCACCCCTATATCATGACGGAGGGCGTTGGGCGGGGGCGCGGGGAGGGGGGGGGCGTAGACGGCAGTGTGGCGAGGTGGCGTCGGCAGTTAGTGGGGAGGAGTAGAGATGGCAATGGGTACCCGAAACCCGATACCCGATGGGTTTTTACTCTATTAGGGCATGAGTCTGAGTCAATTTCCTAACCCATGGGTCTCTTAATGGGCAAAAAGCCCAACCCATCGGGTCTGCCGGGTTCGGGTATGTTCCTATAGTACCCAAACCCGTAAACCCATGGGTAATATAAACCCGATCCATAGGAGTTATAAACCCAGGCTCCCAGCCTCCCAGGCAAACCAACTCAGCCCATAGCCCATTAGCCATTTAGCCCCAAGCCCCCAAATCCAATGAGGCAATGCCCCATTCCCCATACGGCTAACCCTAGCTAGCACTCGGTCACGGTCACTACTCACTCCTCCCTAGTCCCCACCCCCGATTCAACAGCCGTCGTAGCGGCGGAGCATCTGGCGCTCCGCGCTCGGTCTCCAGCAGTCTCCATGCTCGCCCTCCCGTCCCGCAGCTCCTGCTCCTGCTCCCGCCACTCTCGCCGCACGCTCGTCCTCCTGCACGCCCTCGCCGTCGCCTCGCCTTCCAGTTCAGCCCGCCGCCCCCATGCCGCAACCAACGCGCATCGCAGTAGTAGGCCCTTGGCCATGGCGCTGCCCTCCGGCTCCAACGAAGATGGCCGGTGAACTTCTTCCTCCTCTCCATTAACCATTGTTGCAGCTCGCATTACTAACCCCACGGGCGACCCGTGGGTACCCATTAACCTAGTGGGCATGGGTCTGGGCAAAAATCTGCACCCGTCACGGGCATGGATTTTTTAGTGGGCACGTCCAACTTTTATAGGCACGGGTTTGGGATAGCAATACCCAGCGGGTTTGTGCCCGTTGCCATCTCTAGGGAGGAGGGAATAGAAGAGGGGCACGGAGTTGCAGCCGGTGTTGGGGAAGAAAGCGGGGAGGGGGAGTGGCGGAGAGGTGAGGCGAAACTTAATAAAACTTAATGAAACTCTGTACAGTTAGGAATGTTCCCAATTGTATACCGTTACGTAGTATCTCCCACTGCAAACTAATCAAATGAAGTAAAAATACTTTAGTTTGCACGCATGTTTCGTTGATCACTTTGGCTCAATGGATCCATTCGAGCTACAATTAGCGGATTAATTCCTGTACTTGCGTTCGAAATATGGGGGCTAATTACGGCGATTTGAATTCGATCACATGATTACAAGCTAGAGAGCTAGTACTACTATAGATGTGTGCATAAAACATGCAAGCGCCAGAACATACAAATAACTTTGGGCTTTTAATTCCATAGCTAGAAAAACTGGCCTCTAAGAAAAGAAAATATGAATGTAGAATTGTAGAGTCGAGACACAATAGAGTGCTCTGTAACGCCCCCAATTTTTGGGACCAGGGACGTCGTACGGCCTGCAACAGCCCAGGAGTTCTGTTGCGGCTTAACAGTGTATCATGCCTGCTTACAAGCCATTTAAAAAGAGTTAATTGAATTAAAGTAAGACCTAATGGCCAGCTTTAACGATAATAAGGGCATTCAAGCCCAAAACTTAACTTACATACAAAAGAGCCGAAGAAAACTCCACAGGAACGCTTGAGTGCGGTCGTAACCCTAATGCGAAATCTTGAATTGCTTCCTTTTTCTTCTGGTATCTGTTGGGGGAAAATTAGGCAAGCCTGAGTACTCCCACCCCGTACTCAGCAAATCACATGTGGAAATACTATATAACTAATTGCCAGGGTTCTCGGGTGGAGGGTGTATAGTGGTTTTATTATGAGGTGGATGCAGTTTTATTTGCAAACCATTAAAAGTAAAACATTTTCTTCTTAAGATCAGGGGTTTTCTGTTGTCAGATAAAATCTCATCATTACTCAATTTAACAACCTCAGAAACACTACTTATGCCTTGTTTTTGGAATCACCCAATTAACACAGCTTCATTAACCGGAAGCACGGCGTATTCGAATACCATTTATTTCACTCTGCAGAGCTGCTCAACTTTACCCACACGATCCCTTAACTCCCGCGACAGAGTTAAGAAAGCCAGGTCGGTTCACTGCTCCATTCTTTATATAGACTCTACCCGATAGCATCACTTAGTCACGGCTACAATTGCGCACATACTCTTCTCTAGCCGCTTGTGAGTGAATACTACCGTTGTTAGGTACCCGCAGCATACCTAACTCCCCGTCTACCTGTCATCACAGCCTGTAGAGTTTCAATTGAATGGAGCAGTTACTAGACCAGTGTTGACAAGTCAACTCCTGTGGCCTGAGCGTTGACTATGTCTTTTACTTGGCACAAGGTTCTCGTCCTTACATTTTTCACCTGAGGCATCCAACCACGTCTCCCTCTGTGCCCACTGGCACTACCACCACCCATCCATACCAGCCTCTCACTCGGGTAAGGTCGTGGCGTAAATCACCGCGTGATTTCCCACAGTACACCCTTCCCAGTCTCAATTCCTCTAAGGTAAAGTCGTGGCGTAGATCACCGCGTGATTTCCCACAGTACACCTTTACCTTAGTATCAATTCCTCTAAGGTAAAAGTCGTGGCGTAGATCACCGCGTGATTTCCCATAGTACACCTTTACCTTAGTATCAATTCCTCTAAGGTAAAGTCGTGGCGTAGATCACCGCGTGATTTCCCACAGTACACCTTTACCTTAGTATCAATTCCTCTAAGGTAAAGTCGTGGCGTGGATCACCGCGTGATTTCCCACAGTACACCTTTACCTTAGTATCAGTTTTCAAATCCTACCGGCCCACAGCCAACACCTTAGAAGTACATACCAGCATCACTGGCCTAGGGTACGGTGTCCCATACCACCCTACCCTCTCCGGGTTTTTCAATTCTACCGGCCAACGGCCAGGGTCACTTAGTAGTGTATCATACTGAATGAAATGATCTTGTATACATTTATATAATATGTTAATTCTTACTAAGGTTGTCAAGGTGAATATGGCCATCAAGGTAAACAGGGCTATTTATCAGTGGTAAGATTATCTAGATAGCATGCCATTCTAAATCTTTGTTTTAAGCAATTATCAGTTCGCAACTATCAATAATGAAAATACATTAAATAAATAATGTAATTTAATGAGATTCAATATGATCAAAAACATGTGACTTGCCTTGCGGACTTATAATTTCGACAATTTCGTATTCTTCAATTTCTGGGCCTTGATCTTGATCTGAAGCTTCGTCTTGAATCAGCTGATCCTCAACGTCACGTGCTAGCGTAAAGCAAAGAAATTAATTTAATTCCACGCTCGACGAAAATGACCTAGGAATAAAGAAATGGAAATAACAAAATAAATTCAATTAAAATTCAAATAAAATAGGTTTGGGATTTTTGGAGGCTTGGCATGAATATTTGGAGCTAAGAAATGGATTGGCGGGCTCGAAACGGATCTAGGGAGTATAAATATGTAATTTTGAGTTTGGGTCAAGCACTGTTCACTGGGCTCGGTCGGTTACTGTTCACCGGGTTCGGACCAGGCGCGGCGAGCTGACTCGGTCGAACCGCGTCGCCCCGGGTGCGGTACTGTTCCTCGGGCTTGGCTGGTTCGGATCCGGCGCAGGCGAAGCGGTCCGGCTCAGTCGCGTCGCTTGGCTCGGTCGGAGGAACAGTAACGAACCGTTACTGTGCTTCTTCCTCAACCGATCGCGCGCGCGCCGGGAGCAGAGCAAGACGGCGGTGGCGGCCGACGGTGCTACGGCGAACGGCGACGGGAACGGAGACTACCGTTGGACTCAGGAAGATGCCGGGAACCCGTTTTTGGGGTGGGCACGGTCGGAGGAGGCGGCAATCACCGACGGCAAGATCGGAAAGGCGGGACGGCTTTTGGCGACATTAACGAGCATCAAAGCTTAAGGGATTCGAAGCTCAGGTTTATGAGCATCCTTGGGGTTAGGGAGACTCGAGGGAGGTGGCGGCGTGGGCTAAGGTGAGCCGTGTGAGGCCGGCCACGGTGGGGTGCCATGGCCGAGCAGAGGAGCTCGAGGTTGAGGGAGTAGAGGGCTCGGGAGCTTAGAGCAAGACTTGGGAAAGGTTCCTGGGAGCTCAGGAGTGCTACTGGAGAGAGGAATTAGACTCTCATTGGCCGGAGTACCGGAATTGAAAGCTAGGGCACCGTGGGGATTTTCGGCCATTACCGGCGATGGGAGAGACCAGGAGCTAATTCAGTGGGCAGGGAGTTTCACTAGGGTGTGTGAGGGCGGTGGGAGTGGTCCCTGGCTTTCACACGAGTCTGGAGACGGTTCGGCGCCGGGGCGGGGCAGCGGCAGGGCAGAGGCATGGAGAGGGGGCAGGCGCAGCTGGCCGGGCAGCCATTAAGGCTTGGCAGGGGCAGGGGAGGCGACGTGGGAGGCGGCAGCAAGCTAGCGGCATGTGCTGGCGCGGGAAGAAGCTGGAAGAGGTGCGGTGGCGGGAGGGTGTAGGCGGCGGGGAAGATTATTCGGTCATGCACAGGGACAGCGCGAAATCGGTGGAGGGAGGAGATTGCTTCAAGATTCGTGCGCGAATTTGGGTGTAGATTGGTGAGAATTAGGCTCTAGTTTAAGACTTTGCAACCAGATTTGGGATTTGAATTGTTTTTCAAATTTTTGAAAAATTCAGGGCATCACATGCTCGCCACAAAGTCGTTGCTTAGCTATCGCATGCTTTGTGGTAGCCTCTCAATCGTGCAATTAGTCGGTCAAGATTAATTGATCTTAATTACAACGAATAGCAATAATTTTTTTCATCGTCTCATTTAGAACGAATAGCATTAATTTTTTCATGGTCTCATTTTTCGGGAACCGGCCGTCACAATTTCTCAAGCACATCACCTTTTTTTTTTGTTGGCTAATTTTAAAATATATAAGAAGACAATTTGAGCATTCCCATGCACAGGGATGTGGAATATTTATTCATTTGATCCTATCTAGATGATATTTACTATTATTTCATAACATATGAGATGACTATATATAGATGGGGACGCATTCCTGCTACTTTTGCAACATTCTTTTAACACAACGCGTATCACATGGCCACAAAACAAACATTATAACTTCCAGACCTTGTCTGTTTTATTTCCCCCATAAAATTTTCTGCACAATGCTTATTCTATGGCAAGAAAACTTTCTGCAAGGTAGCCAGCCACACCGGATGGTAGATTCATAACTTAACAGATTAACCAATGACCAAGGCAATAGTATGCAGGGTCCACAAAGGTACAGTTGGTACAACATCTCTTGACAACCACTACCACAGAGAAACATGACAATATTACCACAGAGAAACATGACTTGAGATATGCATTGGACTTCAAAGAGGATATGGGTGATGGCTGCCACCTTTGTACTGGGACATGCCATCTAACCAGAAGAAGAAGCCTGTGACATTTGCCTCTTGACAGCCTCCTTGTAAGTCTTGTGCTGATAGGTCAATGTTGTCTCCAGCAAATCCTTCAGAGGGGTCTTTGGGTTCCATCCTACGTTCAGAAAAAGAATCCTCTTTCACTGATAACCATAAACAGACAACATCACAAGAATGTGTATCATGGCACAGAGGGGGAGGGGTATTACCGAGCTGCCGGTTAATTATGGTCATGTCCGGAATTCGCTTATCACTATCATCATATCCCTCACCATAGAACTGCTTGGAGCTCACATCTATCGTTGGCTCCTCAAGGGGTGGTTCTCCAGAAACCTTGGAGTAAACCTGGTACATGAATACCATGGAAAAGTCAGAACAGAAACACGTAGCAATTACCTTACTGAAAAATGAAAAGTGGAGCTTTCAGTTCATGTGCATACCTCTGTCATCATTTCAGCGAGTTCCCTAACAGTAACCTCATTGTTTGGATTTCCAACATTGAATATTTGACTATTCGCTCGAGCAGGATTTTCCTTAGGTGAAATAACATACAGTTCAATTTCATTGATTTGCTATAGAGAAATAGCTGGAATGATTGAAAGGAGAAAGGAGAGTGGAATACAATCATCAGAAGAACAGCTTCAATGGCATCCTTAATGTACACAAAAGTTCTTTGGGACTGACCACCGTCAACTAGCTTCAGCGGCTCTCGACGGAGCAGATTCTGCAGAATCATTGAAAGCAAACATGTAATGAAAACACAAAACACTAGGATCCAAAAACATCCATTCTCACAAAACACTAGGATCCGAAAACATCCATTCTACGATAATGAAGCAGGATACATACGTTGCTGAAGCAAGCTAGGACACGAGGAACACCCTCGCTAGGACCGTCAACTCCTGGGATAAAATCCATCCTAGGTCCAATCCAATTGAAGGGCCTCACAATTGTGAACTCCAGGCCATTTTCCGCACCCTCAGCTAGTGAAAACCCATAAGTAAATCTCAATATTGCCATAACAAATGAAGGATGTTGCCAATAAAGAAATAGCAAATTGAACTCCACTCACCGAAAACAAGCCTCTCAATAAGTTGTTTTGCGCATGCATAGGACCAGCGCTGCTTCACAATTGGACCGAAGATGCAGGGTGACTCATCTTCTTTAAGCACATAAAATTCAGGTTCCTGTTTCAACAGTATGAGGCACCATCAGAGAAAACCCAGACAGCGTTGTATCAAGGAACCCGAAACAGACAGACGAAATATCTTTGTCATCCACAGTTTTAATTTGGAAGCAATAATTAATTATCTAAGGTTCTTCTGGTGCTCATTAGTTACCACACTAAGCCATGACAACTCTTGGATTGAGAAAAAATACCAAGAAAACAAGGACTTGAATGCTAATGTATACTACCAATTGCAGTCAAGCATCAAATTATCGACAACAAGCATGCTTATCAGCACTTGTTCTTTGGAGGATCAGTACTTAGAAATGATTGAAAGGAAAATCTTGCGATCACCTTGCGGAGGGGATGGTCCTTTGGAAGGAAGCTCCCAATGGTCTTGCCATACACCTCGCAAGTGGAGAAGTGGATGAGACGCTTGCCGTTCTCGGAGCAGTACTTCACCTACACACAACCAAACACACACGCAAAAACACATGGCACCATATATCTGATAGGATTAGTAAAAGTAGAAAGATGCAAAATTTTGTTGGAATCGAGGGAACGTTAGATATGGTACACTACAGACCACTGGGAGTGCGTCGATGAAGTTGCTGTAGATGGTGTCGAGTGGCCGCGTGTTGTAGTCCGCCGGCGTGCAGATCGCCGCCAAGTTTATTGTCTTCGCGCGTGCATGCACAGTTAATACCATCAGTAATTCCAAAGCACCAAAAGGTATCAGAATTCGAGCAAAGATTGCAACATTGAGGATATCACGAACTGACGAAGAACAGAGAAAAGAAAGAAAGGGAGATGAAGAGAGGGGGGGGGGGGGGGGGGGGGGGGGGAGGAACAGGGTCTGGACTGACCAGGTCGGCCATCTTGATGAGGCCCTCGAGGCGGGAATCGTTCTTGATGTTGATGCGGTGGAAGGAGATGCGGCCCGCGAGGTGCGGCGGCGTGGGGTCGACGAGGTGGCGTATCTTGTCGCCGTAGACGTCGACGGCGAGCACGACGTGCGGCGTCTCGGCCATGAGTTTCTCGCAGAGGTGGGAGCCGATGAAGCCTCCCGCGCCGATGATGCAGATGGTCGTCGGCTGTATGGGGTTGCCGTCCAGATCCACCCGGCCGCTCGCCGCCGCCGACGAAGCCATGGTCGGTCGCTGGCTTTGGCGAAATGGGCGGCGCGCGCGGCCGTTCGGATAATGAGCGAGCGAGCGAGTGGAATTGAGCGTGGATGTGCGTTAGCTCCGGCGGGGAAGGAGCGGGAGGCGCGGCGTCGTCTGTGGTGCCGGGCGGTGCCGGTGCGGCGGTGCATTACATAGAGAGACTGGAGGACCACGTGGATCACGTGCTTGCTTCTCTTATTTTTTTTATTTTGCTGGCTCGTAAAAGAAAATCTCATGGATGTGACGGTTAGTCCCGCTGTAAACTCTCGATTGGCTTTTTCCTTGCCGCTAGTTTTTTTTCTAAATTATTTAATTAAAATACTAAAAAAATAGGAAACAACTGTTATATTATTACGGATAATTTAAAGAAATAAGAGAAAAAGAAAAGATAAAAAGTAAAATGAGTCGAAAATTAGAAATTAACATGTTTTAAGTGATTTTTAGTTTAAATAAGTTGGAAGCCGAAAAAATGTTTAGAATTGACCTTACTTGCAGGACCAAATTTAATTTGATTGATATGTGTTGCGTCATTGCACGGACTTAGTTTTCATGAGTAATTGGAGTAATCTTTTCTCGATTGCCGACTGGTGGTTGGCGAAGCTCCAGCACTATTGACAACCATAACTCCATTTAGCTATAGATGGCCCACGAAAATAGCGACCTAACATTAGCATATAGATATAAAGTTTTTTTTAAAAAAACAAGAAACTAAAGTCTAAACATGAAGCAAAGCTTCTTTCTCACTACTACCCGTTTAGATTTCCGTTCCTCTTTTTTTTTTCTCATCTCGACCACTCGACCAGTACCAACTAGGTATGAAAAGTGGATACGAATATCCGTATTATCCGGTCACCATATTTGATATAATGTGAATATAGTATAGATTTTTTCATCTGATTAACAATTTCAATCCTATTCGAATTCGTATAAAAAATATGGATATGAATATGGTATAGATTTTTACCATCCAAAATGTTATTTTATTCAAAACTATCCGTATTCGTATTCATATTCGACGAAATAATATGCATATTTTATTACAATATGATTAATTAGTTGGACAAGTTTTTTAATTGAATGTGAATTCGTGTTTCTTTAGGTGAAGTAAATGAATTAGAATGATTAAATGTGATTATATGAGGATAAATATCGTTAATATTTTCATACTACATAAGTGATGAGGATATCTGGATCCGACCGAATTAAGTAGATATTTGATTCGAATTCGTATCCGGCATTTGTCCGGTCCGTATTTATATCCAACGTTTGTTCGATTCGTATTCGAATCTGAGAAAAAATATGGATGCAAATATGATTTAAACACTATGTAATCTATATTCGATTTATTTTCACTTCTAGTACCAACCGAAACGAGAGAGAGAAGGGAAGACAGCTAGAGTTTCTTAATCTTTCCGTTCCTCCCCTTTTTTTGAGATATCTTTCCCTTTTATTTTTGCCAAGGAAACGGATACAGCTCCAGTACATGCTTTAAGGCCCAAGGCCGTCTCGTCTGCTTTCAGTAGGCTGGACCGCAGACGTAACGTTCCCCTATTTCTCCGTAGTCTGGACCTAATAAGCTCCTTAGCCTGAACAATTATCGTACATATTTGGTTTCTAGAACAAATTGTTTGGCCCTTTCATAGACTCAATGATTGGAGGGTGACATGTTACTTATCTAGAATCTTTAATATAAAAATTAAATATGCATTTTACTCAAATTATTAATAAAATCAGAGTCTTTTTCTAAAAAAATTAGAGAATGACAGGTGGAGTAGCCCGTATAATAGCTCCGAATCGGACAAGGGAGAGAAGGCATCAATCGATTCGTCTCCTTATCATTCACTGAATTTCCTGCTCTTTTTTTTTTTTTTTTGCAATTCGATTCCAAATCCTTCTCTGATTCCTTGTACAACTCGTAGGATTAGCTCTTTCAAAATCTTTCCTCAAATATCAATAATATACAGTGAAAATACAAATTCATAATCTCGTCAAAACCCTAAACCAAAGAATGCAAAATCTTGGAAATTAAAAGTCATACTGGTGAGACTTCTAGCTAGGACCTGTCACACCAAAAATTGCTAGCGGTCAGATCTCTAGCGAGGGGTGGTAAGACCTCTAGCATAACGGTGGCAAGACCCCTAGCTGAATGGCAGTCAGATTGGAATGAACAGTAAAATCAGTCAATGCATAGTATATTTAGCACTGTTTTAAATCCAAGAATTCACGTAACTTTTGATCTGATGATCTAAATAACTTGAATCATGGCATACACCTTCTCTAAGATATTACAAACCTATTTCAATCAATGATCGGGAGAATCATTGCTAAAGTTATGACCTTTTTTCATTTGAGTGAAGGGGTGCATCGAAACCGGACAAAAGAGAGACATTTTGATCCGTTCTTACTCGTGGGTCTTAGATGATCTAGGTGATCTTGAATGGGTTTTCACATGTCATAGTAAACTAGATTATAGCATGAATTCGATCTAAATCACCTACAAGAGCAAAACCCAAAAACACCTCTCTTGAGAAAAACCGACCAGACTCAAAAACTTTCTCTAGATTATACCTAGATGGATAGGATCTTATCTCCTGAAGACATCTCCACCTCTTACATCTCCTTGACACCAGGAAAGCTCAAGGGAATAGAAATTCAAACAAAAAAGCCAAGAAAAATCAAAAGTGCAAAAGGAGATTCATGGCACAACTTACTTGGGCAAACTTTAGATGTTAATTTCACTTAGAGAGAAATATTTTATGGCCAATCTTTCAAAATGACAAAACTCTAAGTCTAGAGCAAACACATAAAAGGCTCCAACACAAAGAAAACCTAACCCTAATATCTTAAATCTCTTACAAGACAACTCAACACAAGTCTTATATAGTGGAGACTTCTTACCTCTCATTTAACCCTAACAACTAGCTATTCCTTAGTGGATCACACTACTTACATATGGAGAAACCCGGTAACCCAAACATAAATGGATTTTACTTTCACACATACTTACACGCTTTTAAAGCGCAACTTCCCAAAAGCTCTACAAGGTCGATAAGACATTCCAACCACAAAGACGTGACCTAAACCACTTATTCCAGTGCCGCGATTTTACAAATTGCCACTCCATCCAATTTTGGATGATTTCCTCAATTGCCACCCACCGGTCTTCACGATGATACGATGTCTATGACTTATTACCAAGATCATATGCCTACGCCAAGGCCATCACCACTTGAAACGCCCAAGTCCCATGGCACGCCAACATCGTATCACTCCACAGTCCGTGATGCCTATCACCTTGTCGTCAAGATCATATGTCTACTCAGAGGAACGTCACCACTTGAAACGCACAAGTCCAATTAGCATATCACATGTATGCATTGCCTCTTCACAACCTGGAATTACACAACACACCATGGCCTTAGGCATCAGTTTTGCTGCTAGTCGCAACAATCGGGAAAGTACCTATACCCCAAAGAACAAAACAATCGATTCAGACACAAATGACATTCACTTAACTTTCAATTAGTAAACTATATACATGGACCTACGCCATGACTAATACTTGCATGAAAACCCCATGACTGACACTTGCATGGACATGGCCATGACTCACAACCAAAACCACAGAACAACTTCAACTTAACTCAGCATAGCAAGGGTCGGTCTGACCGTAGCTTGCAAGCAGATCAGACTACCCTAGTCCCACCGGTCAAACCATAGGCCAATGCCGATCTAACCGCAACCCTTTAGTGTTCAGACCACCATTCTAGGGTAGTCTAACCAGTACTTCCAGACATAATAGGTGACAGCAAAAACTCAAAAAAAAAAATCAAACTCAATCAATGAAAGTAGGACTCAAGCAATGTCAAATACTCATCACTCTCATGGAGTTGCCACCACATGGTCTTATAATCTCTCTCTTGATGAGTAATTTCACAAACAACCAAAAGGCTAGAGGGTAGAGACCTATTTATAGACCCTACTTCCAGGTGTTAAAAAGCGACCTACCTGTTTTCGGTACACTGTGAGACTCTTGAACCATATTACCAACCACGGTCAGATAGACTAGCTTTATAAGTCTAAAATATATTAGACTCTATCACATATGTGTGAGTCTCATGCGTCATGATCAGATTATTTACAAGATTAATTCCAATATGATCATATGGGTCAACAGCCTATAGAGCTGATTCTGTAAAATAAACCCAGCTATTCCACTTTGTGTTGTATGTGGGTTAAACATATGCATGTATATTAAATTCCAGTAGACTCGATCTCAATAAGTATATCTACCATATTCTAGCACAGCCATCCTCGGCATCTCGAGTATTAATTTCTTGAGTTAAATTTCGCATTAAAATTATTCCCTATCACTTGCATCAATAATATAAACAATTACAGATTAAGTTAAACTGACAATAACTACAATAAATATTGAAAGGCACATAAAAATTCTAACATGATGTAACTTGTTTAAGCCTATGAGTTTTGCTTTTTCTCTTTAGTTGAAACCTAATAGGCTACCTAAGCTTGGACAATTATCGTACATATTTGGTTTCTAGAACAAATTGTCTGGCAGGTTCGTCGACTCAATGACTGAACGGTAACATACTTTACTTAAATTATTAATAAAAATCGGAGGGCCTTTTTCTAAAAACTTAGAGAATGACAGGTGGAGCAGCCCGTATAACAGCTCAGAATCAGACAATAGAAGAACAAACATCAATCTATTCGTCTCCTTATCATTCACTGAATTTCTTGCTCTCCTTTTTGTGCAATTCAATTCCAAATCCTTATTTGATTCCTCGTACAACTCCTCGATTGATTATTGCAAGCAATGTTAGGGCTTGACCATCTTTATTATTATTTATATAAATAAACTTACTTTAGAATCAGATCCCCTCGCCTAGCTCAGTTGAATCCAAAGCGGTGCTCATGGCTAGAGCTAGGAGTTAGGCGTGTTTTTCTGGGCCAGTCCGAAGCACGGCCAGCCCGGCACAGCCCAAGCACAGCCTAACTTGAGACGTGGCAGGCTGTGCTCGCATGGTACGAACGGTGGGCCGGACAGAGCCTATAAATTCGGCCCATTGGGTGGCACGGCACAGCACGGCGAATCGTGCCGTGCTCAGGCCAGCACGGCATGGGGAGCACGGCGGGCACACATTGGATCATTCTTTCGAATGCGTGACTTTCATCCATCCTAATCAGTTGATCTTCTGAAACAATATATCTAGCAATTTCCTCACGAGCAGAAAGTGGGTTGTAGTACTTGGGTATACACGTTTTTCGTATGTATCATGATAAGTTTGGCAGCAGCGGAAGATCGAGGGCCTTACAGCAAATGCAACAAGGAAAGACAAGCTTGACATTATACTTATGGAAGAAGCTAATGGGCAATTCTACTTCTTTGTCCTCTCAGTTTCAGGCGGTCTCCAAGTGCAATTCTGTCTCGGAGCTGAACCACTATTTGGAGCATGATTTTGCAAATATTGGTCCTGATCTTATTGGTGGAGGTAAGATAGACTTGCTCGAGTGGTGGAAGAACAACAAGCGGATATTTCATGTAATGTCACATTTCACACGGGATGTTCTCCTAATGCCGGTGTCCATCGTCTCTTCAGAAGTGACGTTCAGTACGATAGAGAGAATAATCAAAGAAAGGAGATCATCCCTTACGCCCAGGATGGTGGAGGCAATCATATGCACCAAAGACTGGGAATTAGCCAAAGAGCGGCAATAACATCAACTGGAGGATCCTGAAATCATATAGGCGTACGCTGACCTCGAACGTATGAACGACCTAGATATTGATGAGTAGATACGATGTACGCATGTTATTATAGTTAGCATGTACTCAGGGAACCCCACTCTAGGGCGTAAGGTTTTAACAAGGCAGTAACATTGTATTTTTAAAATATCAAGGAAATTCCACTTTTTTATGAAACATTTACATCATTGTGTGTACATGTTTTTATGCAACTAATTCAATTTCAACTAGTTTTTAACGAGGCAAGTACAAGAGAAAGGAAGATGGTGACTGCCGCCACTATTGTTGCCGCCGCCTTTGTCGTGTATAGTTACTTCGGGCTGGGCTTGGGCTGGCACAGTACGAACGTTGGCACGATAGGACTTGGGCCGTGCTTGGGCCTGACCGGAGGCAAGGCGAACCAGCATGGTACGGCACGACATGGTGAGATGATTGAGCCGAACCAGCACAGGACGAAGCACGGTGGACCCAGGCCGTATCGACACGGCACAGTCCAACTCCTAACTCTACTCATGGCCGCCTCACCTTCTGGCAGCAATGTAAAATCTACAGTTATTCTCCTTCTCAGCTATTCATGACTCCACATTGTCGATTAGTTCTATTTATATTTTTTTATATCAAATCTATTTATGTTGAATTTGCATAATCATATTTTAATTGAGATGTTTTTAACGTGACCATAGATTACGTATAGGCACATTGTTGGAGGGATATTATTACTAATTTCGGTGAGGAATTATTCTTTGTGTGGGAAGAGTACAATTAGACTTTTTTATTGTTGAAAAATATTATCTTTTAAGCATTCATATCGATCCAATGAAAACAATATGTATATATTAACTATAAATAATACTTTCATATTCTTATTTTATATAAATATTTTTTGGTAAAATCCATGTTTAAACTCGACTATGGAGAAAATATTATGGTACTCTATATTTTGTATATTAATATTTTATAAACATATTATATTTTTGATGCCTAGATATTAGTGCAATCGTTGACATGTAACCTCAACATGAGATTATTTTTCGACTCTTTTGCATCTTCATAGAATCATAGTCCACACGTACTTATCTCATGGATCTACTTTTGCTTTGTGCTGAGTTCAGGCAGAGACAAATAGGAATACTTCTATGACTCGACTTTAGGATGTTGATATGTATCTCGTTGAACCTATATTGAGTTATGCTTTCTCCAATATTGATTTGTGCTTGCTTGGTTTCTTTTAAAGGAGTCACTGCCCCTGTCTCTAAAGTGGCGATCTGTCTCATTACCAAGGGTGATAACACTAGTCAATGAATTAATATTTGTTGAAACACTATTTCATCAAATAATAAGTCTATCAGAGTGGTGCAGCATAATAATAAGTAGAGATTGTCCATAATATTACAATAGCATTGTCACGCAAGGCTAAAGTTTTTAACAATGCCAATAGTGCATGAATATTACATCATTTAAAGGAAACAGTTCTAGCCCAGCTAATAATTATACAAGTACTAGGAAATATACAACATCGCCTTAATATACCCTGAGGGTCATGCTTGAGCTGCTAGTAAAGCTCTACTCGTACCATGTCTCGTATAAGGCATCCACCTCATATAAGTCGTACTCAAGATCATCTCCCTCCCACCCGATATAGAACTTCTCTGGGACGGCATCCTTCACACCAAGTGGGATCCTGGGTTGGGTAAACTCTAAATAAGGGAGAATAATAACAAGAGTGAATACAGAGTACTCAATAAGAATTAATAGCAAAATACACTTTTATGATCATGAGCCAACATCTCAGTGAATCCATTCCCACCTCATATCATCTCGAAAAGAAATATTTTTATGCTGATAAAGAATTTCATCTTGTTAATTTAGAAATTTATTGAACACTCACATAACCAAATAGAACCTCCATTTGGTTCCCATAGCAACCAGTCCAGGAGACAGGCATGAATTCATGATTTATTTAGTACTGCGTATGCTTGTACCACTTTACCCATAGTCATTCTAATTTTTGCAGTGACTGGTTCTTAGCATTTCCTTAGATGAGATGCCCAAATCAGAGCATAGAACTTTTTTCCTCTATCTCAATATATTATACATCCACCTGGCTAGTCATAGTAGTTGTCCTGAGGCGGGTTCTCACTCTTATCCGGCACCTACCCGACTATGAGTTAGTCATTGGTCAGATCAGACTCACCTTCACTCGATGCTCCACATCATTAGATATATGCATCGAGCTTATCCTTTATAGCCCTAAGTCCAATTGAGACTTCGCCCAGTTTTCTTCTTAGATAAAGTTATGTACCCATTATGGAGTGCATAATAACTTCGATAGAGTTACTGATCATGCCTGTCCTAGATGGAACAATGGCTAATACTACCAATATAGTCCATTACATGAGTAAAAGTTTGTAAATCCTTAGATTTTACCCCTATGTAGAGGGTCCAACATTTCCCTTTATCACCTTCCCAAGACACTCTGACCCTTGTCTTTCATTTCCCCTCACTCACTCACTTTCTCCTCTCATTTGGCCAACGCCTCCTAGTTGCCTACTCCACTGCCTCCGTCACCTACTCCCCATTAGTAGGTTGCTGACTCCCTGGTGCCATGCCACTGACCTCTCCCCTATCCAACCCCCTCCTCTCCCTCGTGCTCTACCACTGTGCCTCGACTCTGTCTCTACCCTAGCCACCGCCTTTGCCCAGATTAGCTACCATCGGTCCCTTGGTAGCCTCCTTGGCTCTCCACTAGTCGAGTTCGAGCCCTGACACCATGGATCTGACTCCCAACCACCAGGATCTGACTCCCGACTGCCAGGATCTGACATTCCTCCCTCTAACTCTCATTCCCCTTTTGATTTACTTTTTATTCTTGTCTTTTACATTTGATTTACTCTTTGATTTGAAGTTTATTTTCACAAATGATGGAGGTGGGTGATTTGGTTTGGCTTGCCGTGATGGGCCTCGGGGTCTCCTCACATGTCAGGGAGTGTGGGGTGACCATCAAGTGCATACGGTGGCTGACGGGGAGCCTGTCGATGCTATGGATTGCCTCTCCTCTGGTATACTCTACTCCCCTCCCCTATCTCTCTTCCATTACTCTAGCCTACATGTGTGGATGCGATGCTCTCATGCGATGCATGTGAATGTGAGGTTGCATGTGCATGTGGTCCCGTGATGGTAATGGCAAGGATCGAAATGGAATGTGGGGATACCTTGATTGATGATGTCGGGCCTGATTTGGGGTAGAATCTAGGTTCAGTTCTTCTCGGTTGGCTTGCATGGGGCCTGGTTTCTCTCCTCCTCCTGGCTCCACTCTTCTTCTTCACTAGCTCCTCCTCCTCTTAGCTCCTGTCCTCCTCTGGTCAGTCGTCATGTTTCGCTACATTCCCTCTTCTTCTTGGCAACATGTTAGGGTTTTGTAACATCCCAAAATTTTGAAATTTGAAAATGTGAAGCTTTTGAATTATTTTGCAATATGTTTTATTTGAATTTGGCGTTTATGGTGTTTTTCTGAGAAATTTGGAGAATGTTCCAAAAGTTAAAAGGATCCAGAAGAAGCAAACATATTTAATTAATAGAAAATCAAGATTTAAAATGCGAATCTGAAAAGATGATCCAGTATAAGAGGAGAGAAACCCAAGTTTATATATATATATATATATATATATATATATATATATATATATATAATTTCATTATGGAAATAATGGCATAAATAGCAATAAAAGTGGAGGAACAGAATACAAACACATATGCATACATATATGCGTATATACAAATTGTGCAAGAAAGAGTTTAGAAATATAGGGAATAAAATGTGCAAAATGAAATTATATATATACATATATGTACACATATGTACATATATAAACAATGAGTAAACAGAAATAATAATTAAAAAAAAGAGAGAAAGAGCCAGGCCGGCCAAAATCGGCGTGGCCCAACTCCACCCCGCACGGCCCAGCCGCGCGACGCGCGCTTGCGCGCCCACTGGCGAGCGGGCCCCGTCCCCGCTCTCTCTCCCTCCCTCCCTGGTGAGCGGGTCCAGCCCTTTCTCCCCGCTCTCCCTCTGGCCGGTGGCCCTCCCGTGCCGCGCTCTCTTTTACTTCTTCCTCCCCCGTCCGCGTGCGCCGCGCCATCATGCCGCCTGCTCCGCTCAGCGCCGATCTTCCCCGTGGCATCCGTGCGCCACCGTTGTCCTCGAGTTGTCCCTTCACCTGGTCAGCACGCTCGCACCGCCCCCGGTTTAGCCCTCGCAGCCCGCAGTCTGGCGCCACCGCCCGTGGCTTTCCTCCGCTCGGACGCGTCGGCTCGGCCACGTGGCACCAGCCCCCTGCTGCCCAGCGCGTGCGCAGCGCAAAGCTACAGCCAGCAGCGTAGCGTCGCACCCGAATCCCACCTCAGGACCTGCCTCACCTGCCCGGTCACTTCCGCCGCCTACTCCGAAGCGACCGCACGGCCGCCCCGCCCGTTGCCAGCGCCAACCGGCCACCTATAAGAACCCCCGAAGACCCCTGTGGATTTCCCACACCACGCACTCCCTCCCACCACAGGCAATCGTGCTCCGAGCCTCTTAATTGCCGGCGAGCCACTTTCTTCCCCAACTCCGGCCGCCGGAGCTCCCCGTCGATTCAAACCACCCGAACCCAATTCCCTACACCTGAGCCACCTCCAGCTCCTCGCGAAGTCGCTCCCGGTCTCCCCCGAGCCCCCCGAAGGCCGTACACCGCCGGCGTCGAGCCTCCCTCAAGCCCGCCGCCGCTGCATGTCGCCGACCCACTTCCGGTGATCCCCGGCCGCCGCCGACACCCCCATCACCTTCCCCGTGACACAAGGATTCCATTTCGCCCCTCACCCGACCCGCTCCGGCCACCCATCGCCGCTGGCGCCGCCGCCCGCACGCCGCCCCAACCTCCTCTGCTCTGCGCCTCTGCTGCACGCCTCAATTGGTTTTGCGTCCCACCCCCATCAGGTAACACCCGTGGCTCGACTGGTTGCCACCTCGCGCTCTTACTTGGCCCGCCCGCGTTCGAACCCGGCTGGCCGCAATGTGTGGTTAGGAATTTTCAAAGTTTTTGCTAAACAGCAACAGTAAAAGGAGGATTAAGGAAATTTTGGGAAGATTGACTATAATAATGCAAATTAATTAGTATGTAAGTAAACCTAATTAATGTTCAGACAGGGTAGGTTAATGCTAGTGACAAGTAATTAGTGATTAATGACTTCCATAAATACAAATGATGGATTAGTACCAGACCCTTCCACTGACATGTGGGCCATAACCCGAATATAATAAAATAACCCTAGATCCACCTGTCATAAGTACAACATATAAGAATTAAAAATAAGGAAACGAATTAAAAATACCAGTGGGACCCACCTGTCAGGATTTCATATTTTCTGGAATTTCACTGAACTGAGAACTTTAAATGAGCATAACTTATTCATTTTAACCCCAAATTGAATGAAACAAATTTCTAAATTCATCTAAATTCAAGATCTATCCAATGGAATTGAAACCAGAAATGTTAGAGCTCATATGAATTTTGGTGAGAATTATGGACAATTTGGGAATAATCCAGGGAGTATAGCAAATTTAATTTGGAAATAAGATAAGGTTACATAATATTTAATATCCGCGTTCTTAGTATGTGAATAATTAATGTAGACTAAATAGCTAAATGAAGTCAAATTATTAAATGAAGGCATGAATAAAATATAATGACTCTGGTTAAATAACCACATGCAATAAAAGGGTGCCTTTACTTATAATGTAAACATATAGGCCCGGAACGATCGCACTCAACAAAATAATGCTCAGTAAACTCACACACCAATTCATAGGTCTAACCTAACTCATGGAACTTTCTTGATAAATACAAAAATAATAAAAAGAGATTAATAATAAAAAGGGATCAAGTTATCATGTTCTACCACCGATTTTGCCTCAAATCACTTGAACCACCCATGAGCTCAGAATAAAACTAAAATGAGTTTATTCGGATTTATTTGGATCTTTTGAGTTTTTTGCCTTTATTTGTATTCAGTCGTTTAGCACGTAATTAGATATTGGAGTCCTGAAGAATCAAAGGATCACACAAGATCAAGAGCGAAGTGAAGAAAAAGACTAGAAGCTCAAGAGAAAGCATCGTGTGAGCTCAAGACCACGGTAAACCGCGCCAGGAGAGTCAATACTTTGATCATGTTGAACCTACATTTTCTGCAAATTACTTTGGTTTAAATTATCAAATTGCATGCTGTTATTGTATATGCAAATACATGTTTAATTTAATATTCTAGTTATGTGCCCATTGTGTACCTTGAATATTATATCTCCTTTGGAATAATTGAATGTGTGAACCTTGTCGCCCTAGCAAAACTATAATAGTAACCTTTCGAAAATAAGTCCCTAATTATCCGCCATGCTTAGCACTGCATAGATATTCAGGGGCGCTGAAATGCCCCAAGCCTCATTACCATTTTTAATCATGAGAAACTGGTTTGGACAGTCATGGTGGGAATGACTGGTATATTTTGACATGATTATTTTATGCTCCCAAAAATTCCAACTTGCTTAAATATCTGAGCGGGTGGTTTGGGGGCTGGTATGTGGTGCAGTGGGAGCACAAAAATTGTGGAGTGTGGTAGAACCGCTTAGGTACACCTAAGGACCGAATCTTGTCATGACCTCCTGTGTAAAACAGTGCAACCACAAGTCTGCAAAGTGCAACTTGGCTAAGTAAATTTATCGACACCCCCGGACTCATCTCACCGGTAGTGGATAGAAGTGGATACGCAAGGGCAAGAGAAGGCCTAAAGGGACACCGAGTGGAGGGTGAAGTTTTCCAGTCGTACTAGCGCTGAGGGGAGTGGAGCCCGTACGCTAGTAACCGTGGGGAACATCCCGTGCATAGATGGGACCCACCGCAAGTGGGCAGTTTCCCATAAAGTGAGATGACAAAAGGGACTAGATACTTTGAAAAGTCACTGTGATGGTCTGCTCAACCACACTTCAAGGAATCGTGTGGGGCAATGAGTTGATTGTCTCTTGTGGTGAAAGTGTACAAACTCTGCAGAGTCAAAACTATTCGAGTAGCCGTGCCCACGGTCAAGGGCAGACATGGGAACTTAACCAGATATAGTTCTATTTCAAAAAAACTTTGTGGGTGGTAATGGAAAAAGTGTAGGGCAGTGGAAAGCCCTGATTTGAATTGTCCTGGGTGTCGTCCCAGTTGTAAGTTAAGCAGCTATAACGCTGAAAGATGCCATATGGTGCAGATGCCATGTAACGGAGGGTGGAATCTGGATCGCTATTATTATTGCATTTTCTTGAACATTATGCTTTCGTTCAAAACTGTTAGGTCTCAGGAAATTTCTATGTATTATATTTTTGAATAATGGTAACATTTCTCGCAAATAAAACGTCAGGAAGAATAAATAGAGTTGTAAGAAAGGAATATGGTTGTTTATGGTAATCACATAAAGAAGTTGGTGGATTCATGATTGATCATAAGAGGGATAATGACAGTGCGGAGTCTAGGAGAAATAAATTTGGTGGAGCCCAAATGGATTTATAGACTAGATAGATGAATTATATGATTTTTGGAGTATTAGGAAATGCAAAGGTAATGGTTGGATTACAACACCGATATTTGTTATAAATTCTTGGGAGATATTGACAATATTGGGATTGATAGGATTCGAACAATTTCTAGATGGATGAATTGAGAATTTCTGGAAAATTTGGAGATATGAAAATAACTATGGGAGATTAATCTTGATCAATGATATTCTTGGTGGATGTATACTAGTGAATTAATTAGAGACAGACAGTTGAAAATAAGATTGATTATTGGGAGAACAAATTATGGTTTGGATCAATAACAAAAAGGATTGAATTATTAGAAAGTCCCGATGCGAATGATTGGTGGATTGCATAATTGATGATAATCGATGTTTAAGAGTCGTAGATAGCAATCAATATGGAAAGAGCATGATCAGTGGACTGATTAAATGATGTCATTCGTTGTTTGGAGTCTTAGACAACAATCAATAAGGAAAGTGTATTTTGGTGGATTAAGTCGATTATGGTAGTCACTAGGTGGTGTATAGGCAGTAACAATAACACTATGATGAAATAATAACAAAGCTATTAAAAGCGATTTTTGGCAAATAAAATAACCCGAGCCTCTCCTTTGTTAAGCCATGCATACTATTTATTTGCATTATGTGTATTGGCTCGCGGAGCACGGGGTTGGAGTGCTCACACTCGCTTTTGCGACAAAATTCAGCATCAGGAATTAAATCACCTCGCCTCAGCATCAAGATTGGACAAGCTGGCAGAAAAGATGAAGATGTCAAGGGCTAGGTCGCGCACCTCCAGTTGGCTGTCTGTGGGCATGTCCTGAAGGTCCCACATGTGTGCTTCGTTCTTCCGCTGCTGCAATTTATTGATTTCGGCCTAATCGGCCTATGAGTAAGTTTACTATTATATTTACGCTTCCGCATGATATGTACCTTGATATTCAGAACTATAATCTGTGAGCACTATCTACTGATCCAGGGAATAGTGCGGTGGAATCACAGAAGATTCCGGATTGTAAAATCTGGGCCTGACAGGTTTTGGGGAGGGAGTGGGGTAGATCTGGTGTTGAGAGCTCTTGCTCTTGGTTAGGGCTGTCGTTATGGCCAAATGATGGGTTCTCTCTCCTTCAGTTGGTCTCTCGCTTGGTCTTATCCCTTCCTCTGTGCACCGAGTGAGCCGTGCTGAGGAGATTTTTACTTCAACAGTAGGGTGAGCTTTGGTAATTCGATAAATCCTATTTTTACTAGGCTTGCTAGCAGTGAAAAAGGAATTTGGAATAGATTCAAGTTTGTTTCTAATATTAGATGATGAAACCCTACACCTGCAGTGGCTCTTATGAGTGGTGATGAGTGATGGTTGGCTTCCTATCTACCAGCTATGGCAGTGAGTGAGCTTCCCTCATTGGAAGCTATGGGCGGTGGTGTTGTTGCTTTCTCCCTTCTCCTCTCTGTTGGCTAGGTGGCTTCAGTTGTGAACAGTGGCTTACAACATGTCTCGTGCATGTGAGATGAAAGGGTGACTCACCAGGAAGGGTAAAAAGGTAAGGGTTAATGTAAGAATGAAAATTACCGCCGAGTGATGAAGATCCATCACATAAGAGATGTCGATTGGAAACGGACAGTATGATATCACGATGAGTGGTTGCCCTTATGCAATTTTATTTGAAACCGGGTTCTAACGACAATTTGTTTGTTATATTTGCTTTAGCTTTCCTAGTTGTGGTTTTGGATAATGTGACTTATAGGTGTTTCAATTTGGGTTGGCCGTGAAGAATTTGAAATATTAGATATATTTTGGTGTAATGCATTTGTATAGTCTTATTCTTGTTAATAGATGAAATTATAATTTTGGAACCTTTACTTGTAGGACTTTATTCTTTTGTAATTCTTGAGATTGTAATTTTGTGCATTGGACTTGTAGCATTATAATTAAATGTTTGGACCTATAGCATTATAATTAAATGTATGTGAGATTCATTCTTATAATAAGTTTTTATGTAATCAGACTTTTGTATAATGACACTTCATTTATTTTAATTCTTGTATTGTGTGATTAAATGTTGATTATCACATTAATGCATTAATTACTTCTTAATTGTGTGATTTTGGTTAAGTAGTTTGAGGGTCATCACATCTGCCAATCATCACAATGTAGGATTAGAGGTAACTAGACCTGTGCAACTTGATGAATGACACCATCAACCATCCTCTCGATTATGGCAACCTACGACACTTGATTCACCCAATCACACACTTCGATCCCTTTTGTCTACTCACTCACATGGAGCAAACGTATTCATGCAATCACTAAGGTAATCAAAAGAACAACAGAAACTAGAATTCTCAGATAATTCCCAATCTATGGGAGTAGAATTTATCTCACACAAACCCTATAACAAGAACGTTTAATTTCTGAAAATTTCAAATCTACCTTACGTGGAGGGGTTATCCTCATATATATATATATATATATATATATATATATATATATATATATATATATATATATATATATATATATATATATATATATATATATATATATATATATATATATATATATATATATATATATATATATATATATATATATATATATATATATATAGTATAAATAACAGGGGCACCTAGGTGTCTGGACACCTAGTCTCCCTACCTTTGGATTGCTTTTAGATGCGTGCTAGTGTGATTGAGACTTTCCATCCATGATTAAGACTTTCCTTCCATGATTGATTTAGCATGCCTAATATATTACATACCATACATACCATTGCTCTAGCACGTATCTAAAAGCAATCTAACGGCAGGGAGCCTAGGTGTCTGGGCACTTAGGTGTCCCATTTCAGCGTCCTATATATATATATATATATATATATATATATATATATATATATATATATATATATATATATATATATATATATAATAGGAAGCCTATTTACTACACCCAGGTGTAGTTACACCTATCATATCTACCATCCATCTTCATCGAGATACCACTCCATATTTTGGGTTAATGGGTTAGCTTTTATGGATTTCTTCTCGGTGGACCCGTGTGCATGTCAATATATTCGGTTACGCGCGCAGACGCTGGATCATTTACTACGCATTCTGCATGTGAACGATTTAGTGGTATGAGCCGGGGATTGCGTAGGCGGTAGGTATGAATTTGTTTTTTGAATTAGCGCGCAGATAGCGTGGTCCGTTGTTTGACGTTTGAACATACCAGTGATAGCGGGTTAATGATGTGGAATTTCAGATTTTACTGTAGTCGTACTGGCTTAAATATAGGTGAGCATATTATTTGAATACTCGTGATAGTTATGTGCTTGTATTGGGTTTAGAATTGTACATACTCTTCAAAGCGGTGTAGGCATTGGAGTTGTTTATGTTGAGGAACCGTCGCTGGCGACCAGTCCGAGCGATTCCTCTGTTTAGAACAAGAACGAATCAATCACAGAATCACAGAATAATAGATTGAACACACAGAGAGAGATAGAGAGAACTCCTGGTCTTTCTTTATTGCTTTCATTCATGTGTACATAATGAGTTGTATAGCTCCCTATTTATAGACTACAATGAGGTGCCCACCATGGGCTGCGGGCTGCTGGCCCAGGCCCAGGTTTCTTAACACTCCCCCTTGGGCACTCATCCGACACGTTCATGCCTCACTAAAACTCCATAAAAACCCAGTGGGAAAAATTTGGAGAAAGAGCACATGATACATGTGATGCTGCGATGCACGAATTGCCTCATTAAAAACCTTGGTCGAGAAACTTCATGGAAAACTCGTCAAGGGAAAAAGAGTACAATTCACCCAACTTCATTCAGTCTTCAGGACTTTGCTCATTTGGGTACTTAACCTTCAGGATTAAGATTTAATAATGGGCTTGAGAGAATTCTCCCCCTGAATTCTGCACTTCTCTAAGTCTCATCATTCCAATCCCTCACACGCACATTTCAAAACTAGATGCGGGAGTGACTTAGTGAACGAATCTACATGACTTAGTGTGCAGTACTTTAATCTTGTCCATCTATTGCAATTCATGAGCATAGAGGAACTTGGGGTTGATATGCTTACATAGCCCATCTGCACTTGTGCAACGCAAGCTGCATTATCTTTATGGATAATTGTGGGGATTTGCACAATGTTCATTCCACTACTGGATGTGGTGATGTAGGGACCCAGATATTAACATCCGGATTCCTCTGTGATTACGGCACTATTCCCTGGATCAGTAGATAGTGCTCACAGTTACAGTAATGAATATCAAAATGCATATCATGCGGAAGCGTAAATATAATAGTAGACTTACACATGGGCCGATTAGGCCGAAATCGATAAATTGCAGCAGCGGAAGAACGAAGCACACAGGTGGGACCTTCCGGACATGCCCACAGGCAGCCAACTGGAGGTTCGCGACCTAGCCCTTGACATCTTCATCTTCTCGGCCAGCTTGTCCAATCTTGTTGCTGAAGCGAGGTGATTTGACTCCTGATTCTAAATTTTGTCGCAAAAGCGAGCATGAGCACTCCGACCCCGTGCTCCGCGAGCCAATACACAGAATGCAAATAAATAGTATGCATAGCTTAACAAATGAGAGGCTCGGGCTATTTTATTTTGCATAGAGTGCTTTTGAATACAATTAATTAAAAAGCCCTATGACTTAGCAATTTTGGAACAAATCATAATGTACAAGGAAATGCATTATTAATATCGATTCAGATTCCATCCACCGTTACATGGCATCTGCACCATATAGCAATTTCTTCAGCGTTATAGCCGCTTAACTTACCACTGGGACGACACCCAGGACAATTCCAAACCAGGGCAGTCCTTCGCCCTTCACTTTTCCATTCCCACCCACAAAACATTTTTAAATAGAACTATATCTGGTTAAGTTCCCATGTCCGCCCTTGACCGTGGGCACGGCTATTCGAATAGTTTTGACTCTGCAGAGTTTGTACACTTTCACCACAAGAGACAATCAACTCGTTGCCCCACACGATTCCTTAGACGTGTGGTTGAGCAGACCATCACAGTGACTTTTCAAAGTATCTAATCCTTTCTCTCATCCCACTATATGGGCTTCTCCCATTTGCGATGGGTCCCATCTAATTGCACGGGATGTTTCTCACTGCTACTAGCGTACGGGCTCCCCTCCCCTCTGCGCTAGTACGACTGAGAAACTTCACCCTACCTGGTGTCCCTTCAGGCCCCCTTGCCATAGCATAACCCCATCAATCCACTACCAGTGAGATGAGTCCGGGATTTCGATAAGTCTACTTAGCCAAGTTGTACTTTACAGACTTGTGGTTGTACTGTTTTACACAGGAGGTCATGACAAGATTCAGTCCTTAATGGTATCTGGGCGGTCTACCACTAACCCACTGTGTGCTTCCCGCACCACACCCTCGAACCAATCCGCCCAGATAATTAAGCAAGTGGAGGTTTTCGGGAATATAAAATAACCATATCCAACATACACCAGTCATTACCACCATGACTGCCCAACCAATTTTTCTCAGGGTTAAAAGTGATGCTTGGGCGCTCTCGCGCCCATGATTATCTAAGCAATACTAAGCATGGCATATATTTAGGGACTTTTTTTCGAAAGGTTACTATTATAATTTTGCTAGGGTGACAAAGTTCACACATTCAAATATTCCAAAGGAGGTGCAATATTATTCAAGGTAAACAATAGGCATATAACTAGAATCTTAAATTATCATGTATTTGCATATAAAATAACGGCATGCAATTTGATAATTTAAACAAAAGTAATTTGCAGAAAATGTAGGTACAACATGATCAAAGTATTGACTCGCCTGGCGCGGTTTACCGCGGTCTTGAGCTCACACATTGCTTTCTTTTGAGCTTCCGGTCTCTATCTTCATTTCGAGCTTAACCTCGCTGGATCCACTGAATCTTCACGACTCCCGATTTCTAATTACGCGACAAACGACTGAATCCAAATAAAGACAAATAACTTAAAAGATCCAAATAAATCCGAATAAAATCAATTTAGTTTTATTATAAATTAATGGGTGATTTGAGGCAAAGCCAGTGGTAGAAAACGATGACTCGGTCTTTTATTAGCAGTTTCTTTTATTATTTTTATATTTATCAAGGAAGTTCCATGAACTTGGTTAGACTTACGGGCAGATATATGTGTTTGGTTTATTAGATCAATCTTTAGAGCCTATATTCCTAGTAGTCTAGGCTGTGGTATTTTACGGGATTCTACTTACTAATTATTCAAGGTGTACCCTAATAGTAAATTTTAACGATTCAATGCCGCACGTGCATATTTACCTAACTCATTGATGTTTAATAGGAACCCTTAGTATATTCTTATTTGCTACTTATCTACTGCTATTGGTCATAATATTATGGGTTTCTTCCGATGGTTTGTTTAATGACGGTATGTTAAATGTTAGGGCGTGCATTATAATTGAGGGAAATCTTTATTAAGTTTGAATATTTAACCATAGTCATATTTCTTTACTATCGCTTTGAGTTAGTAATTAGCCTCTTAGGTGATTGCTCAGCCCATATTAATTATGCCTACATGAACTAGTCCAAATATAAACATTAAGTAGTCCCATCAACATCCTAGTATATTTTTGTTAAATTCTCTAAATTATCCTTTAATTTAATTTGAGTATTATAGTCGACAAAGGATTCTCATTTTTGCTAGGACATAGGGTTATGTTTTAACTATGTGACGACTAGTTCCACAACCTTACTATCATGCAAGGGTTTAGGATTCATTCTTTACGAAATTTCCATTAATTAAATCGTCATTTCATGGATATTTAGACCTAGATTACACCCCTCCTAAATTGCTCACTATGCCTTAGATTAACAATGAAGCTCTCAAAATAAAGATTAAGGCACATGAGTTTATTTATGATTTGCTTATGAATAAGGGTATGCAGTGAGTTGTAGGATAGAGACGGAGTCGATCAAATTTTTGGGTGGAAGCGAAGTGATGGGGCAACTTCGCCGGGAAAGGATATAAAAGAAGGATCGGCGTCGAAGGAATATTCGCAAGGACATTCCACTTTAAATAGGAGTATGGCTAGACATGACCGATTACAAGAAACCAAGGCCCGATCTTGCTTGAACAGATTTAGGTATGGAGATAACGGCATGACCTACCATTTAGACTATTCGGGCTTTTGATAGGATGTGATATTAGTATATGATTTGTGTGGAGGTAGGGTTTGGGAGTATTAATATTATCCCTATAAAGCTTCAAGTCCCAACTTATGATGGCATGCATTTTTAATTTCTTATGCTATCTAATTCCAGAGTAATTATTTTGCTAATTCAGGTAGCAAATAAATTAGGGTTAGGTTTCTAGCATTACTAATTTACATACTCCTTCAAATTGTTCCACATATTAAACTTTGATATTTACATTCATTGAGTCCAAGATAGTTATTTGCCATTTAAAATAGGTCTCGCATAATCTGGTTTTAGTTTTACATAAGGATTAATATATTATTTCATTGAAGACAATGTTGATTAATAATTATCAAGAATTGGGAGGAAAACCTGGAACATGCATTGGCTTAAAAAAAAAAGAGTTTCCTAGTTGGGCCCACATGCCAGCCGAAGGGGAAGAAGAGCAGAGCAGGGCTCGGCCAGAAGGGAAAGAAAACAGAGGGGCGGGCGCAGGGCCAGGTGGCGGACTCGCCGGCGCGACAGTCGGCCGGAGGGGCGGTGGACGCCCAAAACGGGTTGCCCCCGAGGTGAGGAAGTCCCCAGGGTAGCGGCTCCGGTCGGGGCGACGCACTGGTGGGCCGGCGACGATAGAAGCGGCCGGATGCGGAGACGCTGTGGTGGCGGCGGCGGTCCATCACAGGAAAGGAGAGGGTAAGGCAAGCACGAGCGAGAGAGTGCCCCTGGGGAGTTACCTGCGGTGACGGATCGGTCGGGGAGGCGTCGAGGCGGGCCGGCGACGGAGGCCGAGGGCGGCGCGGGGACGCGCGCGTGGAGGGGGCGCACCGGCAGGGAAGGGCACCGGCCTCGGTCGGGGAAGCTCCAAGGCGTTGAGGGGATGCTCCCGGTGGCCGGAATCGAGGAGCTAAGCACCGGAGGAGAGGGGGCGACGGCGGCGGCGGTTTTGGCCGGTGACGGGGGAGTAGGCCGTCCCGGCGAGCTCGGTGCTTGGAAGTTCAATTAGGCCGGCGGGACGCTAGGAGGGGCTTCGGGACACACTTTGACGCGGCTGGATTTGGATTACGGAGCCGGACCGGCGGGAACAGCACGGAGGCGCAGGCGGCTGGCGCGGACGGCAGTGGCGACCGGAGAGTGGGGGAGAAAGGAGGATGAGGGGGAAATGGGGAGAAGAAGGAGAAGCGCAGGGGACCATGGGGAGTTGAGGCTTCTTATGGGCGCAGCGGGGCGTGTCGGTGCAGGGTGACTCGGGTAGCGCTGCGCAGAGCGTGGGCTCGATGTGTGCGAGGCGCAGAGTGAGGTGATGGCGCTGAGGGAGGCAGGGGCAGCGGCAGTGCAGAAAGGATGGAGGGAGACGTGGAGTATTCACAGCCATGAGAAGGGAGGGAGAAGGGGAAAAGAAGGGAGACAGTGGGCGCAGGGGCCGGGAGGAAAAAGAGAGGAAGAGGGGAAAGAAATGGGGGCCCACATGGGTGAGAAAAGGAAATGGTAAGGAGAAGAAAACTGAAAGCTTCAAGCATTACTTTAAAATTTAAATTCTCAATTCTTAATTTAAATTTATTTTCACCCTTAAGATTATTGCTCTTGGTTTTTGCCTGACATTTGAAATTTAGAATTTATTGACTCTCGGTTTGAGTTTAACAATTAAATGTTTATTTGGATTTAAATGAAATTTTACAATTAGTTTAAAATTTGTAATTCCTTGTTTTAGATTGTTTCCACATCTTTTAGTATTTATATGATCATTACTTGCACTTGGGATTATTTCTGATTGCAAATTTTCATAACACAAAACCAAGAAAATTCTAAATAAGTATTTAGAACAAATTTGAATACCAGCAACTTGCAAGAAAAATTTTAAAAATTCTACATTTTTGAATATCCGAAATTTGGGATGTTACAGGTGATCCGTTCAGCGGAACCAAGCGCACTCTCGTGCGGCTTCATACAGTGCTATAATTTCTGAGTGGTTCGTGGAAGTAGCTACAAGGCTTTGCTTAGACGATTTCCAAGGAAATGCAGTTCCACCACACAGAAATACATAGCCTGTTTGTGACTTAGCGGTATGCGGGTCTGACAGGTACCCAGCATCTGCATAGCCAATCAAGTTCAGATCTTGATTCTTTCTATAGAACAATCCGAGGTCCTTGCTTCCTTGAAGGTATCGGAATATGTCTTTTATGCCCTGCCAATGCCTTTTGGTGGGCTCTGCACTGTACCTTGCTAACAGGTTCACAGCAAATGCAATGTCCGGTCTAGTGCAGTTTGCTAAGTACATGAGTGCTCCCACTGCACTCAAGTATGGGAATTCCGGTCCCAGGACTTCCTCCCCCTCTTCCCTAGGTCGGAAATGATCTTTTTCTTGCTGCAAAGACCTACCGATCATCGGTACTTTTGAGGGAAATGCCTTCTCGAAGCCAAACCTTTCAAGCACCTTCTGGGTGTAGGTCAACTGATGTACCAAGATTCCTTCAGGGACATGCTCAAGCTGCAGGCCTAAGCAAAACTTGGTCTTGCCCAAATCTTTCATTTCAAAAATCTGACTCCAAGCAGGAGCTTGCTTCTTTTATGTCTTCGGCTGTCCCGATGATATTCAGATCATCTACATACACAGAGATTATACAGAATCCATTCTGGGATCGCCGTATAAATACACAAGGACAGTCTTCATTGTTCGTGTAGCCTTTCTTGCAGAGAAAGTCGCTCAAGCGATTATACCACATTCTTCCAGATTGTTTCAGTCCATACAGTGACTTTCTGAGTTTCACACTGTACAGATTTCTATTTACTCTGTCTTGGTTCGGGAGAGATATTCCTTCAGGGACTTTCATATAAATCTCCGAATCCAAGTTACCGTAAAGGTATGCAGTCACAACATCCATCAATTTCATTTCTAAATTCAAGTTCACTGCCATTGAGATCAAGTATCTAAAGGTAATTCCACTCATGACTGGGGAGTAGGTTTCTTCATAATCAACTCCAGGACGTTGAGTGAAACCTTGGGCTACCAGCCTTGCTTTGTATCTCACTACTTCATTTCTTTCATTTCACTTTCGAACAAATACCCACTTGTGCCCATCGGGGTGTATGTGGGGAGGTGTGCGGCATACGGGCCCAAACACCTCTCTTTTATTCAGAGATAGCAATTCAGTTGCTATTGCCTTCTTCCAATCTTCCCAATCTGATCTTTTCTTACATTCAGCGAGCGATGCAGGCACGGGATCAAGATCGATGATGGTGGCAATTTTCTTTGCGAAGTAGATATCGATATTAGCTGTTGTCCTATTCAGGGACTCTCCCGTGTGCACATAATTTATAGCTATTTCTTCATGAGTTGCTTCTTCTGGAGCGATTGCTTCTGCTAGAGCTTTACCTTGCACATCGCTTCTTTCAATTGCGGTGGCAAGTCCCTTTAGTTTTTCGGCTCCGATATGTGCGCACACATCTATGCCGATGGGGATATTCAGATCCGGTATGCCCTTTTCTGAAGGTGTCATACTTGTGCCAGGTCTCAACTGGCTCCCCTTCTCATTCTGGGGGACTTTAATGATCGGCTGTGATAAATCCCTCTTATCCTTTTTCACCAGGCGTCCCCGGTTACTAAGGATTCGAGGAACCGGAGTTCTCGTCCTCTTTTTTATTTTTCTGAGGCCTCTGGACGAGATTAGGGATACCTTCTGCTTTCTTTGGTATTTCAACCCTCTCCGGTGCAGTGCGTGCAGACACATGCGACTTAGTCACGCTCTTCAAATCACTAAAGTGATCAGGCAGTTGATTTGCTAATGCTTGCAAATCTTTTGTCTTCTAGACTTCTCTTGTCTTCTGGACTTCTATTGTCTTTTGGACTTCTCTATTTGCTTCACTAATGCGCGGGTCATCTGCATGAATTCCCGTGGCTTGCCATGTAATGTCTTCTGGACTTCTCTAGTGCGTGGGTCATCTACATGGAATCCCCAGGCTTGCCACATAATTTCCCGACATTCTTCATCAAGGGGTTGATTTCCTCCCCCTAATGTTGGGAAATTTTCGGTGCTGACCATTGCGCTAGTTGCATAGGTGAATGGATGTTGTAGGCCGAAGGTCTAAGGTTGATGAGATTCGCTGCATGCAGGACTGCATGTCCCCAACATGTAGCTGCTAGATTTCAATTATACAAAAGGGGTCGGGCAATAAATTTAATTCTTTTAATTAAAGTCTCTGCCAAACCATTCTGGGTATGGACATGCGGTAGTGAATGCTCAATTGCAATTCCCATCGCCATGCAATAATCATCAAATGCCTTTGAAGTAAATTCTCCGGCGTTGTCCATTCGAATGGACTTGATATGATGATCTGGAAACACATTTCTGATGCGAATGATCTGCGAGATCAATTTTGCAAAGGCGTGGTTTCTTGTGGACAACAAACCCACATATGACATCTTCGAAGAAGCGTTAACGAGCAGCATGAAATACTTAAACGGCCCTGAGACAGGCTGAATGGGACCGCAAATGTCTCCTTGGATGCGTTCCAAGAATGCAGGGACTTCATCCTTCACTTTCAGAGTGGAGGGTCTAGTAATTAGTTTCCCGGTGGCACATACAGGGCACACAAAATCTTCATGATTCGGGAAATTCTTCACATTAATATTATGCCCATGCAAGTTATTTATTATGTTTCTCATCATCCTAAGACCTGGGTGGCCTAATCTGTCATGCCAGAGACAGAAGAGTTAAGAGCTTCTAAACACTGTTTTCAGAACAGTGTACGCTGCAGGCGCTTTAATGTTGGTATAATATAGCCCAGTGAAGGAAGTTTTTCTAATATTCTTTTGCCATTCTCTTCGCGCTTCATAATGAGCAGGTATTTCTTACCGTACTCTTCTTCAGTCTCAACGTGCAAACCATTTTTGCGGATATTCTTAAAACTTAGGAGAGTTCTAGTCGATTCTGGGTACAATAAGGCTTCTTCAATAACCAAAGTTGTGCCCATTATGGCTCTTCCTGAACCAATTATACATCCATCGCTTCTGGCGATTGTCGTAAGGCTGCCAGTGCTCTTACAAATCGACTGAAAAAACATAATCTCTCTTAAGATGGTATGCGTTGTGCCGCTGCTAGCTAAGCACACTTTCTTCATAGGGCGCTACAAGCATTCTAATATATGGTATTTTATTAATATGCATGAGAAGGCAATCAACACATAGATAAAAATACACCAATATCAGAACATATCATGCCATCATTAACTGAATAAATGAATGAATTCTTCAAATATCATCCAACCATTACGAGAAAATAACAATTCTTAAGTACCATCCATGCAAATTCTAACATATTTTCCACACAAAATAAATGACAATTAAAGTCTAAATGCATTCTGTGCACTAGACTTCTTCTGCTATTCTCTCGGGGTGACATTCTCTTCAAAAGAAATCATGACGGTGGCTGCTTCTAGGTCGAGAGGGGTACTGCTGTCGTAATGGTCTCAAACACCATCAGCGCAGGCAGCTGCTCAGAATGCTCCCCCTCAACCGATGCAGAATGGGCTTCATGTGCCCTTTGCCATCCCGTTTTGGCTTGCTAGCCTTATTCTCACGTGGAGCATCTGATTTGCCTTTCTGGGCTACGGTCTTACCCTTTCTTCCCCTTTTTCTCTATCAAGGGCTTTCGCACCTTGTTGCTCCCGTCGTTGGATTCACGGCCAATGGAGCTCCCAGATGGCTGAGTGACTTAGTTCTTGCAGAGAACTTCGTCCTGAGCCTCCGCAACCTGCATCATATCAATCAATTCGGCATATTTCTTATAGCCGTCATGACGATAGTTGCGGGCGGATTGTACTGTATTGGGGTGGAAGGTGGATAGGGTTCTTTCAATCTTCTGCTCGTCAGTGATCTGCTTGTCACAGAGTTGAAGATTAGTACAAATCCTGTGCAAGGCAGAACTGTACTCCCCGACCGTCTTAAAGTCAACAAACCTCAGTCTGATCCACTCCTGCTCTGCTTGAGGAAGAATCGCGTACTTCAGCCTCTCAAACCGCTTCTTGAGTGCGGTCCAGAGTGCTAGCGTGCTTTTCTCCGCCATATACTCATTCTTGAGAGTAAGGCAGAGGTGGTACCTAAGAAAATGAAGTGCCTGATCATTATCCTCAGGTGTGGGTTAAGCGTCATTCAGTCCGCCAATCCCAATAGCAGCGCGGAGCTTCTTGGCTCCAAGCACAATCTCGACATTGGATGCCTACGTCAGATAGTTTTGGCCATACTGGGCCAGCTCCTCGAACTCCCAGTTCGTGATGTTAATCATCTAAATGTGTATAAGTCTACTACTGGTAGACATGCACGGAATAATTCACTGCGGGTAAATAAATGGTACAAAAGGTTCTCGCAATATTTCAGAATTTTCTATGCACTTTCTATAATTTTACTGCTAATTTCAGTGATTAAAAGCAATTTTCAGCAATTACAATTAACCAAAACAGTAAATAAATACAGAAAATACAGAGAATAATAATGGCATAAATAAATAAATAAGCTTCAAATGCGAAAAATAATGCAAAATTTGGATTCCTGAGGCCCTTTTATGCTAAAATATGAAATTTCAGCAAATTCTGCAATTCCAGAGGATTTTTACGCAAAAATCTCAGTTCAGAGAAAAAAATCCGCGCAATTTTCTGATTTACAGAGGGGTTTTCTGCAAAATTCTGGACCCGTTCGCAAATTTGAGGGCTTATACGTAATTTTCAGAATTACGAAGCCTTTTATGCAAAATCAGAACCTAAATTAAAGATTCAAGGGCTGATTGGTAATTTCACAGAAAATCGGGGGTGTTTTCTCAAAATGGCCAGCGCCCCCTACCGGCCCTCCCTTTTTTTCTTTTCCTTTCGGCCGGGCTTCTTTTCCCCCACCCCCCTTTTCCCCGGCTGGGCTTCTGGCCCATGCTTCCTTTCCGGCCCGTTTATTTCAGTCGGCCTATACAACTGGCCCGTCCAGCCCACGCGGCTAGGGTTTTCCTTTACCCTAGCCCGTGTCTTCCACGGGTGGCACCCGAAAAGAGCTTTGGCGGCGGCGGCTTGAGCTCCCTCTCGGGCAGCACGGTGGCGGGACCGGCGTGAGGCGGCGGGGCCGGAGCAAGGCGGTGGGGCGGTCTTCTACCGGGTGACCGGGGTGGCGTGCAGCTCGGGCCAGAGCGGCTACCCGGCGGCGGCTGCTCGGCGGCTACGGAGCGCGGAGGCGGGCGCCAGGGCCGTGCAGCGGCGGACCGGTGAGGCGGGGACATCCGGGTGCCATGCGGTGGCGGTCCCGGTGGCCGGCGAAGGGCGGCGCTGCCACGGGAAGACCGAGGCAGCATTCGGGCCGGCGGCGGCGGCGCTCGCGTGCGCGGGCGCGAGAGGCGAGGCGGCAGCCGGTGCGTGTTCGGGCGCGGGAGGAGCTGCTTCGGGTGCGATGGTGGCGCCATGGCCGTTCGGCGGCAGGCGGAGGAGCTAGAGCGGTCACATGCGGGCGGCGCTTTACATGGGAGACGGCGGGCTGCCGACTGGTCGGTTATGGCGAGCGCAGTCGGCACCGGACGGCTACCATGCGGGGCGGTGCCGGCAACCTCGGGGCTCGGGACGGCAGCTGCAATGCCATGCGGGGCGCAGTGGCCGCCAACATGCGGGCGGCGGCGTGCGTATGTGGCTTCGGCCGATCCTCCTTAGGCGATGCGCGTGCAGGCGCAATTAAGCCGGGCGACGAAGAGCGCGCGTACGGGCGCACTCGCGCGTGCAGGCGCAGTAATGCCAAGCTGAAGGGGCCGGCCATGATGGCTTCATGCTGGTGATGGGTCGGCGATGGCTTCTGGCCATTGCCCGATTTTTGTGTTGTTTTTTTTTCGTGCAGGGGCCAACCAAACAACAACAAAAGAACAGATGCATAAATTTTCGTACAGTGATCATACAGGATCAAACAATACCATGCATGTATCTTTCGTTTTCCAATCTAGGATGCAATCAACATCTACCCTGTTTCGCAATCTACCGATCGACATTGTGCCGGCGATTTCAGATCTGCTCGCGGTAGATTTAGGGCGGATTTGCATCTTTTCTAATCTGCAGTACAATCAACATCTACCCCGTTTCACAATCTACCGATCGACATTGTGTCGGCGACTTCAAGTCTGCTCGCGGTAGATTAGGGCGGATTTGCACCGTATAGATTCAATCTAGAACGCGAAAAGAAAATACAGATTCAAAAGCGATCTAGAAAATTCAATCTGTGCTTCGATGAATACCTTCGTTCACCGGAGCGAAGTCGTGCTGATAACGTGTTGAGGAACCGTCGCTGGCGACCAGTCCGAGCGATTCCTCTGTTTAGAACAAGAACGAATCAATCACAGAATCACAGAATAATAGATTGAACACACAGAGAGAGATAGAGAGAACTCCTGGTCTTTCTTTATTGCTTTCATTCATGTGTACATAATGAGTTGTATAGCTCCCTATTTATAGACTACAATGAGGTGCCCACCATGGGCCGCGGGCTGCTGGCCCAGGCCCAGGTTTCTTAACAGTTTAGATTGGAACGTACTCTATCACCGAAACGTAATTATTTGAACGGAGGATTACGGGATGTTGTGTACTAATCTATTTTCTTGATGCCAGTACTAACAGGCGGATTGACTAAATAAGTTACTACTCGATGCTTCGTAACAATTTTTTGTCCCAAGACAACAAAAAGGTAATCAATTGAATGGATTTGGTAGTATGTCTCGTGATTCACTGGAAAGATATTGAATGGATTTGTTACGTATCCCTCGCCGTGGTAATAGGCGTTTATTAACGTCTCGTGAATAACTGGTTGCCCTGTTCGGGTAAAATGGTTCCGGTAGTTTAGATACAGATAGTGAGCTTGTGTGTATGTTACTTCAATGGAATAGATCTACCATCAGGAACGTATACTGAGAGAAATGTCGATTAGTTGTGTGGAGGCGCCGGTAGTACGAGAAGGAAGTGCAGTTCATAATGAAACTGAGGGAGATCTCATACCCCTGGAGAGGTAGTATTGCGTTTTTTTTTTTGTAAAATTTTGCTACATGATGATATTCTGGAGGTATGTGTTTACAGACATGTAATTTAACTTTTTGCCGCAACTCGATCATGTCTCAGTTATGGTTTAATCAATTAAAATTATTAGGCATAGGATACATTACAGGGAGTAAAAAATAGGCAAAGGCCAGTATTTGAGCATGCCTTCCAAACCCAACAAAGTGGATGATTGTACAATGCTCCAGAATGTACATGCATATTACGCCGGCTACTTCCATTTAGATGGCAACACTAACAAGCAATCAACACTGAGCCAGAAAGCACAATAAACAAGTGACAACCATACAATTGTAGAGTGCCGGCTTTAACCGCGTAGTAGTATTCATAATAAAACAGATATTTGAATGTGTTTGGTATGATTATTGTGTTGCATACGCCATTGGTTATCAGTGAACAATATATTTGAAAATGCATAATTTCGATCCTGTTCAATGATAAGTTCACAAAAATAGCAGCATGTGTTCAAATGATAGTGTTTTCTTTAACAGAGAAGTTTACAGTGGTTCATAATGAATGTAAAACTCCATAGTAAATCCAAGTGCAGTTTGTGCTTATTAATCCTTCAAGAAAAATAAACTCGGCAGTCTTCATGGGCTTATTTCCGATCCCAGGCTTTCAGACAACGATTGACGTAATCTGGAAGTATTGCTTCATTTTTCTTGAATGACAATAGATTTGCCAGAAATTGCTTCCGTAGTTCGAAAGGATCCTGAGATAGCAATGTAGGGTAATTGTTACATATGAACGATTTGAAGGTAGTACGTTCGAATTGGTATATCGCTCATAATTAAGATACTCACATTGCAAGAAGGCATGACGAGGCGAGATCCATCCCAGCTCCTCATGTAGTTTAGAACATGAAGTGAGCAGTCCAACCTAGAAAGGAAACTAAATGAGAACATTGATGATTGGAGAATAAAAAAGCAACGGGCCGATGTGTATGTACTTAACTTGTTTTCTTGAATATTGATATTTGGTGGGAACTCGACCGGCCAATTTGGGATGTCCTCATCCCATTTAGGAAAACAGAGTTTCAAGCATTGAGCAAGTGCTGTAGATATGACAACCTTAATCTTGGAATGTGTTTCGTCGAGTGATTTGCATGCAATAGTAGTATCTCTCAATGGATCTAAGATACTAAGTTTCTTGCGGTGCATGTCAAATGAATATAGTGCATAGTGATGTGGATGGTGTACAGGAATAAATATCTGCATCAAAGTTGGGTTGTTAATAAATGTATTGCCCAATCTGTACTAGTATGTTTATACTAGCAACATACTCCGTTTCGTACAGGCAGAAAACCAGATTATGATGAGATTGTATATAGTTGAAAAGGAGTATGTATACATACGAATAGTCTAAAAAGGAGTATGCAAATGAATGTGAAAAAGGAGTATCAGTAAAAATGAAGAGTCGAAAAAGGAGTATGTATATGAAAGAATAGTCCAATTTCAATTGTGCATGTACAGAATAACAAAAGTAGTATTGTTGAGTCAAAAAAGTAGGTGAATCAACGGCGCAGCATATCCGACCTCGGAAGCATGTAGTCAAACAGGAAGGGGCGGAAGCAAATGGAGTATGTGTATGTATGAAAGACGAGTATGTGTATGTACGAACAGTTGAATAAGGAGTATGTAAACTGAAGTGAAAAAAGATGATATGTACTGTTTGGACATATCCTGGCGAATAGAGTATGTATACGTATGTAAGAGGAGTATGTGTTAGTTTGAAAAAGTAGTATGTGGACGTAAGAAAAAGAAATATGTATTGTCCAATTTGTAATGCAGTATGTGTATGTACATATAGTCGAAATAGTAGTATGTATACGTATGTAAGAGGAGTATGTGTTATTTTGAAAAAGTAGTATGTGGACGTAAGAAGAAGGAATATGTATTGTCCAATTTGTAATGCAGTATGTGTATGTACATATAGTCGAAATAGTAGTATGTAAACGAATGTGAAAAAGGAGTGTTAGTAAAAATGAAGAGTAGAAAAAGGAGTATGTATACTAAAGGATAGTCAAAATTTAATTGAGCATGCACAGAATAACAAAAGTAGTATATGTTGAGTCGAAAAAGGAGTTGAATAATATAATATTAAGATCACGGAGTAAAAACTTCCATTTTGAATATGTACGTGCCCCCAACAAAAAGTGCAAATTCTAGCCTAACCGTGAACTACAACCAAACTAATCAGTAAAAAACATCACCCGTGCATCTCTCTGCAAGGACCTCTTAACTAGCTTTGGAAGCACGCTCCTAATGAAAATTCAGGGCACAAATTAACGGCGCAACCTATTAGACCTCGGAAGTATGTCGTCAAACAGGAAGGTGTGGAAGCAAATTGAGTATGTGTACGTATGATAGTGGAGTATGTGTATGTACGATCAGTCTAATAAGGAGTATGTAAACTATCTTGAAAAAGAGGATATGTACTGTTTGGACATGTACAACAGCAGCAGCTGCTGTTTACCCACTACAGGAGTATATATACTTATGAAATAGGAGTATGTGTCACAGGTTTGAAAAAGTAGTATGTGGATCCCAACTACTGTACTGATACTGTACTGAAACTACTGTACTCCAAAGCTATCAATGCTATCACGCAATGCTGCTGCTGTTTCCTCACTAATGTAGTATGGATAATAATGAAATAGGAGTATGTGTACGTTTGAAAAAGTAGTATGTGGATGTAAGAAAAAAGAATATGTATTTTCCAATATGTACTGGTTTGTTTATGAGTGAGACAACTAGGCTTAAACAAAATGGCCTGAAACTTAATGGATGTATGAACAGCAAGAGAAACTGGTAGCAACAGATTTGCTCATATGCTTTTGTTCGCAAGTAAATGAGTGGACAACTAGCATGTAGTATTGTCAAGTAGGCAGTAAATTAGTGGGAAAACTATACTGAAACAAAATGACCTCAAACTGAATGTAGTTATGTGCACCATTAATCATTGGAGTATTATATGCAATGGAAGATTGTAAAGTGATTTAAATAATGGGAATGCTACTGTCAATCTAACAGGAGCAGTAAGGTGATCATCTATCCTTTTATCAAACAACAAAGTGAGCAACAATGATGAAAGTCTTTCCACTTACAGCAACCAACCATTGTTATATGTGCAGTTAATGTGATATTCAGAACAATCTGAAAGTTCTGAATGCCGATCAACACAACGACAGTAGTAGATAGGAGAGTATGAAGTAGATAGTTTTTTTAAGAAAGGTCTTAGGTGGAAGCATAATCCAATCCTATGTTTACAAAAACAGATAGAATTTACTTAAGCAAATGTATTGACCAATCTGTACTAGTATGTTTGTACTAGCAACATTCTATTTTTTTGTTCAGGCATCATACTAGTATGTTGCTCAGTTGAATTTGGACTATTCTTACGTATACATACTCCTTTGTCGAATCTTCATTTTTACTAATACTCCTTTTCCTCATTCGTTCACATACTACCAAGAACAGATAGAATTTACTTACGAGGAAGCAGGTAAATGAAGTGAACAACTACCAAGAAGTATTGTCAGTAAGGCAAGAATAGTAGAACAACTAGTCTGAAACAAAAAAGTCTGAATGTGAAAGGAGGTATGACCAGTCTGATACCGGCGGTGAGACCTCCCTGATACCGGCGGTCAGACCTCCCTGACACCGTGCACAGGAGAATGAGCACACCGCTTAAATGTCCAGCCATATTGACCTGCAGTTGCCTGCCGGTCTCTGGGCAGCCAAACGACTTTGGATCACGGTTGCTCGTTCCCCTAGGCATTCTGTCGAGCACCTTGCAGGCACACCGCAACGGTAGTACTGATTAGCCGCAGAAACCCAGAGCCAATTGCTACAACACGAACCGTGTATCTGCCTGCTGGGTTAACCACGGAAGAAAGAGGAAATAATGGATTTTGCCGCGGTACAGATTAATGAGTAGTATGTGCAGGGGATTAATCACCTCACAATTGAACAAGAACGAATGAACGAACCATTATCGAAAAATCCGGCAAATCTACACTGATCTACAAAACCTAAAAGGAGTTCGGAACTTCAGAAATCAGCATTAGAAGAAAGGATGACATACCAACCAAATCCTGTGAAGACTTCTCCCCACAAATCGGCAAGACGACGAACCAAGGCTTCCTGGATATTCTTCTCCTCGCTACTCGGCAAGAGGACGCGTGCTTCCTGGATATTCTTCTGGTCGCTACTCGGCAAGAGGACGCGCTGGCAAGCAAATAGCAACTGGTATCGCCAGGAGGGAAAATCGACGTGCTGTTTTGGTAGATTGCGCATTCTCCGGGATTTTTCCTGGATTGGGGAAAGGAGTATTGAATATCTCGCTGGGATGTGGATGGAAACCAAAAACCCGTATGCGTTCAAGTCCGTTAGACTATTTGTGCAACGCGTATCTCCAAAACAGCATCAACGGTGGATGACCCAGGTATCACTACACTGGGAGTAATAAGAATTTTTCCTATATATATATATATATATATATATATATATATATATATATATAGCATTCTAAGTTGGTGCTATAGTACGACGATGCTACAGTGTTGCGCCTGCTATACTACGCATGTCGGTGCTACAGTGTTTTGGAAGGAAAAAATATGTTTTTGGTTTATTTTGCTCATGAGACAAAAAAGATAATTCGGCATATTCTCTTCTGAGTATATATATATATATATATATATATATATATATATATATATATATATATATATATATATATATATATATATATATATATATATATATATATATATATATATAAGTAGACATAATATATATGCATTAGGTAGTAATCAATTCTTAATATTACCATGTGTAGATTCATTACGGAAGGAATTCATGTGATAATTTTTTCTTCGGCTCAATAACTCCTTTCAGGAAATCAATGCCTTGAACATGGAAGTGTAAAGCATCTTGAACTTGAAAATACAAAGCATGCTTGTGCCCGCATCAGCCACGAAAGGTGAAGTTTGAAGTAAAGACCCTGATGCATTGGAAATACATGTCATGCTTTGCAGTGGTACTTTTGGAATAGAAGCTTTGCAGGTAAGTGTTCTTGTGCCATCAATTGGGAACATTGATGATTTTGTCTCATATGGTGCTACGCGGCGGTTTGCTTATTGTTGTTGGTTGTAGGACTTCGGGCTTAGATCATGGTAAGGTGAATGGTACTGGACCAAGTGAGGACGCTGAGGTTCAGGATCTAGATTAGGCTCAGGGAGGAGTTGAGATCCGGATTAGGCTCAAGGAGGAGTTAAGGTCCTATGGGATCAAGGAACCGCTAGAAGATGGCTAAGGCTTGCGGGGTAGTTACAAGCCGAGAAGACAAGGAGCCGGAGCGGAAGCTATTGGTGGTGGACATGACGGGCCACGACAAGGTGGACTAGGACTAGGCTTAAGGAGGAGCTGAGGTCCTACATGATCAAGAAAGTTGGGTGTTGTCATGTGCAAGGTGAAGTATGTGATGCGCCAAGTGACTTGGGTCGTTTGCGGGCAAGGACGGTTCAGTGGGATCTGAATGCGTGAGAGGTTTGACGGCAAGTCATTAAGGCCACATAGAAGATGGTGAAGCATAGACAATGCTTCATGGCAAAAGAAGCTAGAAGCTTTGTGGAAGGCGGTAAAGAGGCGTTTTGGTAAATTATCCAATACCACAAAAGTGGCGATATGCAAAACTGCGACATAGCCTTAGTGGTTTAGGTCATAATTATGCTAAAAATATGGAGTGGATCAAGTGTTGGTTCACTAACGGGTTAATGGGTGTGTGCGCTTTGAGAAGCATGCATGTTTAAGTGTAAAACCTAATATGATGTTGGGTTATTAGTTTAGCCTATGTACATGGATAAAACTCAACTATAGGGGGCTGGTTAGGGTTTCTTGTGTGCCTCCACTATAAAAGAGAGGAGAGAGGTGGCTTAGGGTTAAGCCATCGATGCCAAGTAGAGGAGTTAAGATTCTTGAAGAGAGCCTTGTGGGAGATGTGAGAGGCTCTTGTAACTTAGTTTTTTATCATCCTTAGGCTTTATATATGGCTAGGGAGTGAATGTAAGCATTCATCTTCAAGTATCGTGAAAGTTTTTCTCCCCTTTGCTCTTGTGATGAAATCTTGATTTGATTTGCTTTTTGGTGTTTTCTATTCTCTTCTTAATTTTGTTGTGTACGAAGAATGTGTAAGTGATAAAAAAAAATATGTCTTGGAAACCAAATCTCATCCATCTGGGCACTTGTATTTGTAAATTCTTGTGATTGCCCGGTTTTGCCTCAAGAAGGGGTAATTATGAGGTTTTGGTCTTGTGAGCATTTTAGCTTGAGTTTATACTGTAGTCTAACTTGCTATGATATATAAAAACCCATCTGTGGTCATGTAGATCATCAAGAACTCACGAGCAAGAGTAAATCGAGGTTTCCCTCTTTTGTCCGATTTTGGCGCAACCTTTTTTATTTTGTATAAAGATAGGAACTTTAGCATTAATCTTCATGATCCATGATTAGAATACATTTCTGATATCCTAGAGAAGATGCATACCAAGTTTCAAGTTATTTGGAGCTATAGATAAAAAATTTCGTCGATTTTTAGATTTGAAATAGTGCTAAAAATCAATTCTGTCTAGAGGTGCCGGTCAAACCGCCCCTGGACTGGTCAGACCACACAAGGCTGATCGGACCGCTCATGACCTACAGTCAGACCGCTCCCCCAGTCATACCGGCCTGTGCACTACGTACACCACTTAGGCTCTTTTGGTTCTTTTTTAGCTTTCCTTGTGGGTAATTAGGCTTTGAACTTTATAGTTTCACATAATTATTAGAGTGAAGAGTTTTGTTTTTTCTTAGAAAAGGTTTTAGAAAGGCTCAGATTTAATTTGGACTCCTATTTAGCTCTCTAGTCATCCTTGGCGGACCAACAGGTGTGAACCCGGTGTGGTTTGGCGACGTTCGTTAGCTCCATAGCGTCAGCTATGCTTCTCCTGCCCTGTTCTGGCAACCGTCATTCCAGTTGAGCGAATGCTTTTATTCAGCTAGTAACCTCGGGAACCTATCGATTCTTCATTTGGATTTTCGCGATGAAATGGTAAGCTAAATTACTGGCTGCATGCCCAATTAAATATTAATTTCCTTGTGCTGTTTTCTCCTTATGTTTTCTGCTTTCCTTTTTCTTTTGCTCCCAATTTGGATCAAACCGGAGGATCCAAAACGGCTCACTCGTGTATTCAGGAACCTGAGAGATGTTCTTCTCTCTACAATATATTTGCTGGATGTGATCTGAATTGGACCCTGTTAATCCTTGAAGCTGCACCTTCCCTTAACAACTTTTTTGCAAGCCTTTCTAGCTAGCTAGTATTTACTTGCTTTGGTTATTGTAATCCACATCTGGCTTGTGCCGGATAATAATTCTATAGTATGCTATTTTTTTGTTGGCCTCCATGAAGTTTTCTCGGCATTCATGGGAAACCAACGAGTGCGAGAGATACGCCAAGAAGACCAAGTTGCTGTGGGAAACATCCAATTTCAAGCACTACAGTTTGAGCTTGCTGGTGATGACAGGGTTTGAGGAGCAAGACAAGGTGGTGATGAACTACATCAGGCTTGCCATGGAACGGGCTGTGGGCTTGAAGAGGATCGAGTTGAATGGCACTGGCAGATACGGGTGAAATGGGCCGGATATAGGTGGATATTATTTTCTCATATTTTTTTTGGATTTGGAGCCGGATACGGGTAAATCAGATACGGATACAAATTTGGGTTATTTGAAATACAGGCACAAGATGGATTCAGATCGGAAATGGATAAAAATAGACGGATAATGCACGCACACATCAAGTAATATATGTTGGATCAAACCACATGAGTACATGTAGATGTGGGCACCGGGCCACCGACAGAGGGTGGGCTCGAGCCCTAGTAAGCCCCGTTGGATTCTCCACTGGCTACAGCTCCTGGCAACTACATAGGCGGGGACAACAGGAAAGGCAGCAGCGACTATGGCTCCCAGCGACCGAAGAGGGCACAACCACAGACCTTCAGCTGTGCGACAGAGAGAGTGGTGACTAGGACTTGAGAATGGAGAGTGTGGCTAGAACCTTAGGAGTCTAGGACTAGGAGAAAGACTATGGTTAGAGATTAGAGTGGGTTGGGCTGTTGATCTCTAGGCCAAGATCACATGGGTTAGGCTGAATGTCTAAGGAGTGGTAGTTGCCGGATATCTGGCAAAGGAGTTATTCCGATACCTGAGTCCCATCCTAGATTTGCTGAATATTGGTTGCTCTATATCCTATCTTGAATGTGGATATAACTATCTAAATCATGTCTCAGATCCGACTAGATAGTAAATTTACTTTCTGAACCCAGCCATAATCGATCGGATTTAGCTCCAGATTGGCTGGGAAATATTCGTCCCGTTATCATCCCTACCCATGCAAGGACGTCAGAGATGAAGTCTACTCTAATGTCACGACAAGAAGGGAATTACTACTACTAGCAGAGTTGGCTCGGAAGGAGGGTCGTGCAGATGAAGAAGCAGAGGAGTACAAGGAGCCGATAGCCAAGCGGAAATGGATCAGGGTTTTTTGGCCGATTTAGCACTGGTGTGATAGGTAATTACAGAAGTAGCACCCGCCGTGAAGAATTTGCAGATTTGACACTGAAGTCCACACGACTATCGTGCAGAGATGCCTTCCGGCCGGCACGCACCCCTGCCACGCGCCCGTCGTGCAGTGGAGCCAAAACCGCACGGCCACCCACACGGCCACCATGCGGTGGCCACTGTTCAACACAATTAGCCATGTTAATTTATTCCTAATTAGCAAATTCATTTAGGTGTACTATATATAGGAATTTTTAAATATAGCAAATGAGCTTAAAAATTTATGAAAGTTTTTGTAGAGCCTTCCGACATAGTTTACTTGATTTTATATGTTTTTTATAGTTTTATCCATTTTTAATTTTACTCAAAAATTCATATAATTATACTATTTGTATTTTAATATAGAAAATGAGCTCCAAAAATTATGATTTTTTTGAATGATCCTTACATAGTGGACTTGATTGTGTAATTTTTCTAAAATTTTATATTTTGTAAAATTATCTCAAAAAATTAAGTGTTTAGGTCTCAAAAATTAGGATTTTAGGTTTCAAAAACTAAGATTTCATGATTTCGTGTGCCTTGAAATGTGAAAAGTTTAGTATCACATAACTACTCTAGGTAAGCAACACTCATTTATATGTGGGAGTATGTCATACCTAGTTAAAGCAACCAAAAGATGAACACACGTGCATTCAATCGCCTCACCACCCATAGGCCTTACCACAGTATTGCCCACTGTTTATAGTTATAGATGTCGATGTAATATTTTGATGTTGTTGGTATAAGGCATCAGTAATTTGTTATAGTATAATTCAGGTATACTCCTTGTTTTGTTGTAGAGATATAGCAATACAAAATCACATAACACGGGATCCAATGTGGAGCCTCCCGACATAGTGTACTTGCTTGTGTAAGTTTTCCATAATTCTATCCATTCTGAATTTGACTATAAAATTCATTTAAGTGTACTGTTATAGGAATTTTCTACTATAGAAAATGAGCTCCAAAAGGGACATTTGTTAATTAAATCCTAAAAATAATAATTAGTGCCCTAATGCATTGCCTTTTCCTCATCGGATTCCACTGGCCTCTTTGCACTGCCGGATTCCCTCCCGTCAAATCCCATGATGTCCACCAGTCAGTCCAGAGAATTGCATAACACAGAATACAATATGGCTTACTCGTTTGTGCCACAACTCTCTGCTCGTTGTGGCTGCGTTTGCATGCACCTAGAAGTTTTGCATTTAGCATGTCCTATGAGATACATCAGCTGGTCTGAAGAGCGCATGTCAGATTGGAGAGAGTACGGAGACCGTTGAGTATGTTGAGTGGGCGGAGGTGCGCCCGTCAACTGAGTCTGGTAAGGGTCCATGGTTTCCTACTGAGGCATGCCAAACTGGGGGCCACCTCCAATGAATTCATGAATGATGGATTGTATAAATCCACTCCCCAATTGTCTGCCCCCAAGGTACGATGCCTACAACACCAGTCGTGAAGAGGAGCTCCAGTCTTGGACGCCTGGTATGCCTGCGAATCCAGAGGAGCTCTGGCCTTGAACACACGGTGCACCAACGAACCCGAAGAAGCTCTACCCTGCGTACGCTACAAACCCTAGGTGCTATGGTCTAAACCCTGGTGCGGTGTACTGCTCTCTGGCAGGAGTGGAAGGGGTGTGTGTGTGTGTGTGTTTGTTTGTCTTTTGGTTGCTTTACTTAGGCATGGCATACTCCCACATATAAATGAGTGTCTCTTACCTAGAGTAGTTATGTGGTACTAAACTTTCTGCATTCTAAGTCATATGAAATTATGAAACCCTAGTTTCTGAAACCTAAAATCCTAAATTATGATATCTAAACCCTTAATTTTTGAGATAATTTTATAAAATATAAAATTCTGAAAAATTATACAATCAAGTCCACTGTGTAAGGATCCTTCAAAAAAATCATAATTTTTAGAGCCTATTTTCTATATTAAAAATTCCTACAAATAGTATAATTATATGAATTTTCGAGTAAAATTCGGAACGAATAAAATTATGAAAAATACACAATCAAGTACATTATGCCGGGATGCTCCACAAAAACTTTCATAAGTTTTTGAGCTCATTTGCTATATTTGAAAATTCTTATAAGCAGTACACCAGCACCTCAATGAATTCGCTAATTAGGAATAAACTAACATGACTAATTGCGATGAATAGCACAGTGGCCATGCGGGAGGGGAGGCCACCGCACAGTGGCCGTGCAGGAGTGGCCAAGTGCCGCATTGTGGCCAGCATCTCACAGTGATATGTGGTTTTGGCTCCACTGCGCGACGGCTGTGCGGCAGGTGTGCGTGTCGGCCGGGAGGCGTCTCCACGCGGTGACCATACGGACTTTGATGCCAAATCTGGAAATTCTCCTTAACGAACACTACTTCTGTAATTACCGATTGCTCTGGCGCTAAATCAGCCAAAAAGTCCGGATCCCGTGCCGCAATGTCTGTCCGGGCGAAATGACAAATGAGTGTGTATGCGTGTGCCTAGTAGCGTTCCATGTTCATTCCGCATTCAAAATGTGAACATTGTGATGCAACTAGGTAAAAAAAAACTTTGTAAGTACACTCAGTGTAGGGAAATTAAGTCCTATACTTGTTTTGTTTATTGCTTGAGGACTTTTCAGAATGTGTATTTCGGAAGGATGCATGATAAAGTGCTCGATCATCTGTAGTTTTTTACTAACCCCCGTTGAGGTAACATATCAGCTGAAATTAGCGTTTTTGTGAAAATGGTGCAAATACCAATAAAAACACTCGTACAAGTTTTTAAAAATTCTCAAAATATTATTAGCTATAGGTAAGGTTATGGTCTATATCCTTACAAAATTTCAAGAACAAACTCAATCCCATTTGTGAGATACGAGAAAAGACATACTGCCAATAATTGTTTAGAACTGTTGTGCACTATTACATGTCGTTTTCGTCGCAAACGGGATTGATTTTGTTCTTCAAATTTTGCATGGACATAGACCATGATCTTACCTATAACTGACAATTTTTTTAGAATTTTTGAAAACCTGTAACGTTTGAATTTAATGAAATTTGCACCATTTTCACAAAAGTCCTCATTTTTACCCTGATATCTCCCATGCGCTGAGCTCAAAGTTGTCATACACACATGTCCAAGATCTATCTGTCAGTCTCCAAGGTTCAATTTCTCAGCTCCGCTTTTGTTTTGAGATTAGAAAGTAGTAGTAGGTAGTCTAATGTAAATCGTAAACTGAAGATGTTGTGGTACAACTAGACTTGAAATCTAGGGTGGTGATTATTTGGGCTTTTTTTGGTGGCTTATGGCTGAAAAGCACTGTAGCTGACTGAAAAAACACTGTAGCTGATAGAGTCTTATTTAGCATAATTAAATTAAAAAAATTAAAAAATATAAAAAAATATGTTAGCCCATTACGTATAATACAAACACATATGGGAAAAAAGAACCGACAAAAAAGCTCAACAAAAAGCCAAAAGTTCAGAAAAAGACAAAAATTATAAATAGTGAAAAATAAGCCGGAATCCAGAAGCTAAAACCCAAATGATCACAGCCTAGAAATCTAAAATACTTGTCCCTTTGACCTTTCCCTTGTTTGCTCACCCATATGCGTATAGATGTGAACGACTTCATACTGCACAAGAAGATATTTCCGCTCCACTTATTTCGGCATGAGTTTCTGGTTTATTTTTTACTATTTATAAATTTCTTTTTTTTACTTTTGTTTTTTTAGCTTTTTTTACCGGTTTTTTCTGTATTCGTTTGCGTTGTCTGTGATAAACTAACTATTTTTCTATTTTTAAAATTTTTTAAATTTAATTATGACAAATAAACCACATTCAACTATAGTGTAATTTCAACTAGCTACAGTGTAATTTCAGCCATAAACCACTATTTTTCAGTTCAACTGAGCGGTGCTGATTCATGACTGTTGCTTGCTGAGATTTATATTTCACCTTTCTTTTCCCCTATTCCAAGTGCAGTTATGGAGAGGAATCGGCGTGCATGATGGGGTGCTACAGGGAATACCAATGTGTTCTTGAACAGCGACCTGAATAAAGTCTAGCATTCGGCAACAAAAGCTTTTAACATTGAGGACCTGGTCTTGCGTGACACAAAAATGGCAACACTTGCACAAATGTTGCAAAAACTTAATCATATGGAAGTTACTAAAAGTCTCAAACACGCATAAGCATACGCGTAAAAAGAAAATAAGAAAAAAAATGATAGAACATAAAAATCACCTGCACTGCCTACTGACCTATAACAGGGTGAAGGTACCATGCCTTGACACACCGTTCTCCTTTCCCCGAGATACATCTTGTTTCATCCTTCTATGTACATTACACCATCACAGGCTCACGCTAGAGCCTTGGTGATTCAACACAAAGCAAAAAAAAAGTTGACTATCATCCTATCAATATTACAGTATCAAAAGACAATAAAAATCGCAGGGCTTCATCGTAGCGATGGCAGATGGCATCTCAGTATGTGACCTTAATTTTGTGCCTCATTTGATAATTTGCTGCTGGCGGTCCTGGAGTCTTGCAGGTTTTTTTTTTTTGTGAAAACAGGTGCCAGCATTTCACACGTCATCCTCAGGTTAATAGGCAGATCGGGTGGAGGCTGCTGATGACACTCGTTCAGAGCTCCTCACGTTGTATCTCTCATACACTTTTTCACGGTTCTCATTCCACCAATTTTCAGCTTGATGCTCCCCAAAGCGTCTTCGACTGCAAACAGGAAATTCGAGATAAATTAGATGTTGCTAAGAAATGTTGCCTTTTCAATCAATATAAAAGTAGCTCAGGATAGCTATATACAACATTACTCTCAGCTACACATTAAAGCAAAAATTGCTAATTAGCCTGCTGAATCAGGTAACAGTGCAGTCTTTCATTTTAATAATAATGTTTAGTGTGGAAAATTGTGTTCTAGAATATGCCAAAACACTAAACAAACATTCAGCCCCCTTTGGTTGCATATGGCACTGTGTCAGCTACTGTAGGCTGCCTGGATGGTGAAGTTATGCGCGGAATACCTACTGTAAGCAAGCATCTCAAATTGCAATCATCGATGTTTTATGAGTTGTATGTGGAAAAAAAAACAAAGCTAAACAAGGGAGTAGTTATGCAAAAAAGATAGGATGGAACTTAATTCACCTGAAGCGAACCCTCTTCAGATCCTGTGTCCCATCACGGAGAGTCGTGAGTGTTATGTATACACCTGGTTCATACTGTTCAATCCACTCAGCCTGAACTTGGTTGCTGGATATTGATACTGTGCCTCGAGGCTTGTAGCCTTCCTCACCATTTTGAAGGGGCCTAGCATCTATGCTGACATTATCATCCACCCTATTACTTGCAGTCAGCATCTCATCACTACTGCTGTGTGCTCTTCGATGAGGAAGATCCAACTCGTGAGGACTGGTAATTCTATGGCTGTGAGTGTTGCCTTCACTAGTTGCACTAGTATTATCCAGCAATTTATGTTGACTTGCGATCCCATTTGAATGTGATGATCGTCCAGAGTTGGGACTATGTGCACTTGAAGCATTGAGCAACTCGTTACGTGGCTGATGAATTCCACTCATGCTAGCGTACATAGCAACGTGTGACTCGATGCCATTTGGAATGTGTATTTTCTTTGCCTCATTGCCATCATAAATGCCCTGTTCTGGTGGCAATCTCTCAGCCATATCCTTCAGCTACAAAAGTCAGAGAAAAGGCACATAGTAAATAAGGATTTAACAACTATTTCTGATGAAACAGAGGTACCCTGCTCTTGTTTTTTTTCCAAGATGTAAGAAGGCCAGTGTTTTCTTAACTAATATTTCACTGGGTTCCACGTAGAAAAGAAGCCAAGATAATTGTGCCGACTGCCAAGACATAAAAACAGCAGCAATCACACATTTGGGAGTGCTTGTCTCCTTTCCTTTGCTTTCATGTTTACAAATGCAATCTTTTCTATGAAGAAAGGAATTCAATCGCAAGTAATCTTGAAGATGCAGTGCCAGAAAAGCACTCCCAAATACTCATGGGAAATCTAAACCAGAAGCTTAGCATGCATATCTCCCTATGCTCAACCATGAAAGATTTTATGTTGTAGAAATCTAAACCAAAAGCTTAGCATGCATATCTCCCTATGCTCGACCATGAAAGATTTTATCTTGTAGGAAGAAGCACAGTTGCATAAAAGTTTAGCATATATATCGTAATAATATTGCATTACTAGTATATTGGTTATGCCGATCTGTTGACAACACAACATCAAACAAACCAATATGAGTAAACCAATGAATTTGATAAGAAAACAATCTGGTGAATTATGCAGCTCAGGTGAATTTGTTAATACCTGTGCTGTTAGAGATTTTATAACTCCTTTTGCAGCTTTAGATTTTGCAGATTCCTCTGCAACCAGTGTCATGGCCTCTTGTACTTTCTTGGCTGAATTATGCAGCTCAAGTTCTTGATGCTCACAGCGATGTCTCAGGTTATCAACCTACACAGATAAAAGTACTAAAGTTCTTGCAACACAATAAGCACCTGAGCAAAGTTCTGCTGAATAAAGAGAACTACACACCTGTGCACGCAGCCTTTCAACTTCCTGATTTAGGTGTTCATTTGTTTTCACCAGATTATCAGTGGCACTTTTTGAGAAAGAAAGACCATGAGTTGTTGGAACTGGTGTGGTAGAACGTGGTGGACTAGATTTGCGAGAGAAAGGGGAAACAGCCCTTGAAGTGGTTACTGACTGAACTGCTGATGTACGCACTGCTCTCGGAACTGATGTGTTCAGATCTATGCCACCAGATAAAGCAATATCTCTCAGCTGCAGTAGCGAACTAACTTGAGGAGTCTGGAGAAATGACAATGCATCAGTTTTCTTCCCTTGTCTTGCTGCCTTACTATCCAAACTTCTAATCATATCCATATTACTAGGCAAGATGGATTTCGCTACTTTAGCATCACTATTGATTTCACCTGAAAGGTGGGGAACAAGGTCTTTCCTCTTATTAGCTGAATTAGAGCCTGAGGCATTTTTCAATTTCAAGAAACAAGAATCACAAACACGATAAGGTTTCCCAGGATTAGGAGCCAATGCTGCTCTCATAGCCTTTCGTGAGGTGCATGCATTACAATGGACAAGTCCACAATTATAGCAGTTATGCCTCTTTCGAGTAAACCCAAAGGGCTGTTGACATGAGGAGCATTGTGATTGATCAGCTCCAGAAACCCATTTTTGAAGGCATATAGCTGCAGTGAAGTTTGCACCACAGGCTATGTGCCGAACAGCTCTATCTCTCAATGCCTCGACCAATGTAGGTACCTTCCGATCCTCTATATCTCCATGGCCTAACCTTCCATTAGCTCCCTTTCCCCATGTAAAAACTTCACTCCTACTTGTCAAAACTGCAACATGGTAGGAACCACAGGCAACTTGGAGAACATGTTCACCCGCAATCTTATCTCCAACTAAACATGGAAGCCTTCCATCTGAATGAGGATTCCCAAGCTGACCATAAACAGAATTCCCCATGCTCAACACTTGCCCAGAAGTTGTCAAGCCTACAGTAAGACTGTGACCACATGCTACCCTGTAAAAATCATAATCAATAAGCGAAGCAACACAAGTGGGCTTAAGTCGTGCTTCCTTGTCACCATGACCAAGTCGATGCTTGTCACCATCTCCCCATGTGAATAGCTTTCCAGCAGACACACTTGAACTGGACTGAGTGACAATAACCTCTACAATAGCTGCTGTGTGCCATACACCACATGCAACAGCAATTGTTTTCAACCCTGATAGTGACTCTACCTCCCTTGGACAAGAAATGCTCTTTAGATTTCCATGGCCTAATACCCCGAATGAACCATCCCCAAAGGTAAACAATTGGCCCATCGATGTAATCAAGGCTGTATGCCATGTCCCACAAGAAACATAAGCAACTTGAAGACCTTCCAGTGCTCCAGAAATCCTCTTAGGTATCCAGTGTCCTACATTGGTACCATGTCCTAGAAGTCCAACATTGTGAGTTCCATCTCCCCAGGTATAAAGTTTGCCCATTGTTGTCACGGCACAAGTATGAAACTCCCCACAGGCAACAAAATCTACATTGCAAGCTGCTAAAGACTCAACCAGACGAGGGTGAACAGAATCTTCTCGTGTTCCATGGCCAAGGCGGCCTCCAGAATCTTCACCCCATGTAAAAACTTCTCCATTTCTTGTGACCAATGCAGCATGCCTGACCCCACAATCTACATGATACACATCAAGAACTAAGTTGGATTCCAACGGCTTTGGGAGGAGGAAATCAGTCTTCCCAGTTGATCTAATTACAGTATCAGAACCAGTTCGTACAGAGTTATCACAAACAACTTCACCCCACACATAGACATCACCTAAAGAATCACAATCATCTTGTGCAGAACCATGGCTAGATGTACTAGGGGCACTAGAAATGCTTGCTCTAAGAACATCTGAAGATGCCCCCTTTGTGTGCATATTTGTCACATCTGATTTCCAGGTAACTACAAACTACCAATATACCCTCACGACTGTCATGGGAGCACTGCAGAATAACAGTGCTGATGGAGCTATAAGCTAGAATAAGGTGGATATCTCAAACACCTGCACATAATTAACAGTGAAGTGTAAAAACCACTGTATAAATGCAAATTCAAACACAACTAAAACTTTATGAAAGAGAAAAATGCAGCTAGGTATGTGCAGATCACAGCTTATGGGATGCCACAATGCCACTAGCCTGGAAAGCAGAATAACAGAAATTAAAGACTATGTTTAGCGGATGAATTCAAGATTATGTTTCATACAAGCAATAACACCGTAGCACACTCCTTAGTCCAAACCAATGATGGCAGGTTTACTAAACAGTAAGACAGGTTTTCTAGTTTTATATGGGGAAGAAAACTAGCTTCTCCGGTACTTCACTGGATGCAAGAACAAGTTAAGTGTATATAGTGTTACTGTAATTCTTCAGAACAAGGACAATAATTGGCTTTAGGTAACTAGGTTCTTTGTTTTCTAAAATCAGGAGAACCTACATTGTACAACAACATAGAATTATTCTGCTGGCAACTTGAAATGCACAATCACAACTGCTGGCAACTTGAAATGCACAATCACAACTGCTGGCAACTTGAAATGCACAACCACAACTTCTTTTCTAAGATAAATCATAACTTGTACTATATGTCTGTATCATCAATAACACTGTAGGGATGTGCCCCAGTGGCCATGTGTCAATAACAAAGCGAAAAAACATTGTTTGCAGTAAGCAAAATGACTATATGTGAGCACTATTCAGAGATTAATGATCTTACAACCGAACACGACGACACAATCAGACAGGCATTTCTTTTCTCACTGGCTTAGCAATACATGTGGTGAGTAGTGCAAAACGCACGCGAGTTGTTTCCACAATTCGAGCAAGTTTGCTCCAACATTACCAAACCGAACCAGCGTCAGGGGGTACACACTACCTACATGCCAAGAATCAGCATCACAAAGCCACAAAAACTACCGGTAGGGAAACAATAGCTCCCTTTCTTGCATCAGAGCCAGAAGTTAACACCCAGTTAACCACAGAAACACTAGATTTCGCGCAGAAATACACAAAGGAACCTCCTTTCCAACCGTCCCGGCACCAGACTCCCAGAACCAATCTCAAAATTAGCGCAGGAAGGTGAAAGATTCGCGTACCGGAGCTCCAGGGAGGAGGAAGCGTCAACACTCCGTGGCCGCAAGAAACCGCTCCTCCTCCTCCTCCAAGATCCACCCAGCTGGAGCGCAACCGGAAGGGGACAGATTCGCCTGCTGCCGTGCGCCGGCGGCTGGAGTCGATGCGCCACCTCCCTCCCTCTTTTTCTTTTCTCCCACCCTTCCTGAGCTTCTCGGCTGTCGATCACGAGGATGGGCTCCCTCTGTTTGTTCTTTGCTTCTGATGAGAGCTCCCCCTCTACACCTACTGTATTACTGACACTAGCGTATGAGTTCCTCTTTATTAACTTGAGCTTTCGGTGAATAGATTAATACATATAACTCAATATAATAGCGAAATTAAGTTATTTTCAATATAATAGCGAAATTAAGAGATTTTAAGTTTAAAAACTGATTGATGTAATTCCACGTCTTAGATCTAAAGAAGTCTACACATAAAGGAGAGTATTAAAGTATAAGTAAATTGCCTATATTTTTTCATCAGCTTAAGTTTTTTTATTGAAGTGGCTGATGTATGTAACTCAATATGGTATAGTTTTTGAGTGAATTGGTGCATATAACTCAATATGGTATTAGATTTAAAAGTTCTTGAGTTCAAGATCTAGTTGGTGCAAAAAAAATTGCAGTCTATTTATATTTTATATCTTAGATCTAAGGAGTCTACATATGAGGAGAAATGTTGAAGTCTAAGTAAATTGTCGATCTTTTTCATTAATTTAAAGTTATAGATGAAGTAACTGGTATATATAACCGAATACTCTTGTTTCTTGTTGCTTGCTTTCTCTTTTTTGGGAGTTCCGGTTCAGCCGTGAGCCGGCAGTGTTGCTGCAGTGGTGTACTGAATCTCATAATCTCCCCCACATGCCATGCCCTTCCTGTAGGGCTGTAAATGAGCCGAGTTAGAGCGAGCTTGGCCTTCCAGACTTGAGCTCGGTAGAAGTTCGAGCCGAGCTCGAGTTGGGGTCCAAGTCTGGACCTAGGCTCGAGCTCGGCTCGGCCTAAGCTCGAGTAGGCTCAACCTCGGCTCGTTGAAGCTCGATAACAATTAAAATAATTTATTATGCACTATTTTTCAATAATATGAAAATTTTAAGTTCGAGCTCGGCTCTAGTAAGCTCGATAACAGTCAAAATAATTCAAATACACACTAATTTTCAATAATAAGACAAGCTCGAGCTCGAGCTCGGCTCGAATAAGCTCGATAAGAATTAATATGTATTACTATTTAAGCTCGAATCGGGGCTCGCGAACTATTCGAGCTTGGCTCGGTGAAGCTCGAGATCAAGCTCGAGTTCGGCTCGTTTAAAGTTCGAACCGAGCTCGAATCGAGCCTAGAACGAGCCGAACTCGAGTATCTCGCGAGCTTCGAGCTTTTTTTACAGCCCTACCTTCCAATGCTGTGGTCTTTGCTTGGACTCTTCACTCTGCTTCCTTGTTCTTTAAGGCACTGCATAATTGACGTTTTCTGTTCTGTTATGTTCTGTTCTGTTCTCAATGGAAAAGAAGAAGAAGAAAAAAGATACAGCTTGTCTTGGCTTGTTCCTGTAAATATTTTTCTTCTAATGACACTATACATGTGTTTAGTTACTATTGAGATCTGAATGGTCTTGTTCTTGTCACTCAACTGATTCATACTAGTATATGCTTCGTTTGTTTCTAAAGAAATTAGGGTGTCTGATATATACTCTGAGACTGATTAAGTGTTTGGATTGATAAGATCTGGGCCTTGAACAGAAAATGCTACTATGTGTTTTGGCATGTAGCAGTAGCATGGGTGGGCCATTTTGTTGAAACGGGTTAACGAATGGATGGTGTTTGCTTTTGAGAAGATCAAGTTGGGGGAACAGGTTTGTAGTAGATTATTGGAATCTAGGTTGGAAATGCAGGGCAAAACCAGTACAAAATTCCTAGCAACTTGATATACTAAGCAATCTGTCTGGTGTACCACGATTAATCCACAAGAGATCAAAAGGCCGGGTTGCTTCCTTCAGACTAAACTCCTTTTCTCGATCGGAGCCAGTAATGAACCGTCTCCCGTATAGAAGCGAGAGAATGTTTGCAAGGATAAGCTTTCTTAGTCTACACATAATCCAAAATGATTAAACTTTTTACTCCCCCTTTTTTTTTTTGGTACTAGCGTGCATGTTTAGCGTGGCCTGTTGAACAATTAATCTCCAAAATATGTTTCGTCACTTAAGATCTAGTAGCGGCTAGTACTCCTGCAGAAAGCAAATTAAGAGAGAGGAGCCTTACGATTTGTAATGGCGAGTGTATGTACACTTGTACATGGATCAGTAGTACATGTGCACGTACGTCCTCGCCGCATTTAAGGTGATCCAACGGAACACAGGATCTGTGTGAAACAGCCCAGCTTAGGTTGTGTGATCAATGAACATTGAATAAGGTGGTTGCCGCGGACGCAGTCCAGTGCGTTGCACACCGACCCGCCTGTCAAGGCGGTCAGCTCCTCCGCAACCCCGAATTTTTTCTATTTAAGCCATTTTTTTGAAAAATATTCACATTTAGACTCCTGGTGGTTTTAATTCCGTTTTTGGACCCAGAGGGTTGGAGCCGTGACCCACGGTGCCGAGGTAACACGTCTCGGCGCCGTGGTCCATGGCTCCGAGGTCGCAGGCCCACTCCAGCCTGGTGGCCTGCGTGGCGCTGACGTGGCGCCGAGCTCGGAGCCGTGAATCGTGGCGCCGAGCTCGGCGCCGTGGATCTTGGCGCCGAGCATGCGGCTTTTGAAACGGCACCGAGCACGCGGGCTTCGTTCATTCGCAACTCCTCCTCCCTCTGTCCCCGCCGCCGCCTCCCGTCCCCTCCCCGCACTCGCGTCCTCCCCGCCGCGGCCGCCGGCCTCCCCTCGTCGACCGCCTCCCCGCCGCCGCCCCGTGGTGGCGCCCGGCCTCCCGCCTCCCCGTGTCTCCGCCCGCCCGCGTCTGCGCCCGGCCTCCCGCCTCCCCGCGTCTGCGCCCGGCCGCCGCCCCCTGGTGCCGCCCGGCCTCCGGCCGCCTCCCCGCGTCTCCGGCCGCCGCCCCCTGGTGCTGCTCGGCCTCCCGCCTCCCCGCGTCTCCGCCCGGCCGCCTCCCCGCCTCGACCGCGACCTTAAGCCCGAGAACTTCCTCTTCGCCAACAAGAAGGAGAACTCCCCGCTCAAGGCCATCGACTTCGGCCTCTCCATCTTCTTCAAGCCCGGTGAGCTCCCGACACCGAGATCCGTCCGTGATTTGGACGAACTGCTTGCCGCACCTTCGTTTTTGTTGCTAATTGTGCTACGAGGTCAGATCCCAGTAGTATCGTGCTTTTGCTTCTGCTGGGAGTAGTAGAACAGAAGTACTACTCTTGTGAGGAATATTCACTAGAGTGCTTGCTTATTTGTTAGATAGCACTGTAGGTTGAATGAACTGAAGTGATATGTGAGATGACATTTTTTTACCATTGATTGAGGCTGCTGAGACTGACTGCAAGACCTCTCATCTAGCTTTCGAGTCCATATTACAATTTATTTCCAGAGAGAGTTGGTATCTTAGGTTTGTTGCTAATTGTGCTGCGAGGTCAGATATTGGTATCTTAGGAGCTAGGTTGACTTCTTCGGCATGGGTGACTGCTATTTTTAGGTTTTGGGAATTATTAGTGGGAGCAGACGTCACATAACTGTTGCCAAATAGTGTCTTGTATGCTGATCCCATGTTCAACTTGAGCTCATTTATTTTGGGAAATAAGATTGAACACAACAATTGTTGAATGAACCAAATATGGCGCCGGTGTATAATTTAGAGTTGCTACGTGTCTTTAACAACCATTGTCTGGTTGTTCTTGGAAGCATTAAATGAGTTATCTAGATCAGATCAGAGTAGCAAAATTCTGCCTCTGAATTGGATTGCTCCTACCAATCTTTCTTCCTTCATTAGCTTTGTAAGAATTGGACTTGCTGATCATGGTAGTTCGGGAGCATGCATCGTGCATGATAGTATCATTAGTTAGTTTATGTTAAACATGTAGCTAATGTTATTTAAGATGTACTGCCCCTTGTTATTCCTTTACCATGCTTCCCTCGTTGTCAAAAGATGCTTAACATGTTCTCTGTATGAACTAGATGGACAACCTAGTCACCATATATCATGGAGGCAGTGTGACAAGTGATGATTATGGAAATGTTCGATTTGTTGAAATGCAAAGGGTGCCTCTGATATTCAGTGATCGGCCGTCGTTTAGTGAGTTGGTCGCTAGGGCTCGGGAGGAGCTACATTGTCATGGAAACGAGGAGAGCATCACAGTTGAGGGGTTACTTCACTTCGGTTCGAAAGACATAATTCTCAGGCGGTTGATCTTAATTGGTTGTGAGGATGAGTGGGACAAATATGTCAAATTGGTTATGCGGAATGAGTTAAAATGTTTGGACCTTGTTGTGCGGAAGATGTCCATTGATCCCACCCCTCACGGTTATTCACCAGAACTAGGTGATCAGGCACCCTTTGACCCTCCGTTACCGGATCTTGCGGTGGATGTGGAAGATGAGCCTGAGGTGCCCGATGCTCTATCTGCCCCGAACGAGGTTCAGATTTCTCAACCAGTTCGAGTTGAATGTCGGACTGATGATGTTGTGGCGGCCCCTCAGGATCATCCAAGTAAGTGTCGAGCCACACTTTAGCCTTTTCCCGTCATTGCTGTTTTTTTGTCTCAATCCCATCGTTTTCGTGCTTATGATGCAGGAGACATTCCTGATAATGTTGGTGTTCCTCCCGTTGCTCCATCTGGCAACGTTGTAGGCCTGTACACATATAGGGGCATAGGTCTTTAGCCTTCTAGGCTTTGAATGATCCAATCTCTGTAAAGGCTACAAACTATGAATTTATTACGAGACTATAGTCTCTGAAAAGCCTACATAGGGTCATTTATTGCTACACTGGAATCCAGGAAAAGCGAAAAGATTCTCTCCATGGACTATGCCCACTGCACCAGATAACCTGCCTACGTAAAGGCCTCCCTCCTATGTCTTCCATACCACATCTCCTCAAGGCATCACAATACTACTACACAACAATGTCTTCCTGGAGGTCCGACCCATTTGGAGTGCTGGAGTGGCATGAGCGCCCGAAGTGCCATTGCGGCTTTAGGACGATGTTAGGAGTCTGGACTGATCGAGTACAACGAGCCAAATACGGCCGTAGGTTCTTCAAATGTCCTGACCTGGATGACGACTTCGTGGTAACGACCACAACTAAATCATTTGTTTCTCGTTATCTTTTTTCAACTTGATCGATGACATCTACCACGCCACACATAGGCTTGCAGGTTCATCGAATGGGTGGATCGGGTGTCGCCGGCATGGCCAGATAACCGGGCAGTGGAGGTGGAAAACAAAGCACAATACTTTGTCAAGATGACTCAGGCTCGCGAGGTGGAACGACAGATGCGGCTTGAGCAAGAGCGCCGCGTGAGGGTGGACCAAATCCGTCTGAAGGGCAAGGAGGATGAGCTGCAAAGGAGGTGGGAGCAGTTAAGTCTGCGTGAAGCTGCCATCAAGCGTCAGGAGGAGGAGCTTCAAGCTCGGGAGGCAGCTCTCAAGACCAAGAGTGACAGGAAGAAGGATGCAGCGGAGCCATCTTCAGGGCGTGACAAAAAGGGAAAACAACCACGCTACACCCAGTAGACAAAATGTAATAGACCCAACAAGTTATTTTCCCTAAGGCATGCATGTTAGGACTAGTGGTGGAATTCTGAACATTAGAAGTACAGAGTTGCACACATGCCACATGCCTGCCATGTCAAAATATCACTAACCTTCGAAATATCACTTACCACTATATGCATCGATATTTCTACGCTCAATCCTTCGGCAAAAAAATTTAGCATAATTTGGTTTGCATGTCCAACTTGCAATGAACATAAACTTTTATTACGACTTCATCAGATTCGTTCCCATATTACAACTACAAAATTAGCAAACCTTGCAAAAACCACGGGAATTGCAAACCCTTAAAACATACCAAACCTTAAAAGTCACTTACCATTTTATATATCGACCGTTCTACGCACAATCGTTCCTAAAAAAATTACCATATTTTTTTTATGCATCTACAACGAGCCAATCAACATAAACTTGTTTTACAATTTTATCAGATTGTTTTGTAATTCACAACTACAAAATTAACAAAACTTATAATCATTACAGTTCTTGCACTCATTCCCACATGTTCAATATCACTTTCGTTCATTTCGTCTAATTGTTCATATCACATTTGTGCTCAAAAAAATTTTCATTAAATTGTACTCCACATCAAAATTTTATGTTTCAAAAACCATTACCAACGTACCATAATATTTTAAAAAAATCTACAACAAATTTCCTACATGTATCATCTGCAACATAACGAATTTTCAAAACATATGTCGTATTTTTTTCTCTATAAATAAATAAATATATTACATAATATTACTAAAATTAAATAAATATATTACATAATATTACTATAATTAAATAATCAAAATAAAAAATACAACTAGTAATTCTTTTTGCGACAACGTAAAGCCTGATCGGTGCAAACCCTAGACGCCGAGTGTCTCCAGACGTGGCAGGGAGCTCGGTGCCACGTGGCAGGCAGCTCGGCGCCACGACCCACGGCTCCGAGGTCGGCGCCACGACTCACGGCTCCGAGGTCGGCGCCACCACCCACGGCTCCGAGCTCGGAGCCACGATCTACGGCGCCGAGGTGCTGCCACGTCAGCGCCACGCAGGCCACCAGGCTGGAGTGGGCCTGCGACCTCGGAGCCATGGACCACGGTGCCGAGACGTGTTACCTCGGCGCCGTGGGTCACGGCTCCGACCCCCTGGGTCCAAAAACGGAATTAAAACCACCAGGGGTCTAAATGTGAATATTTTTCAAAAAAGGGCTTAAATAGAAAAAATTCGGTCCGCAACCCTTCTTCACCTTACCTCACGGTACACCCGTGCAGAATTAGACCGGCGAAGCTCGCCACTGGTCCCTGTCCAGTGGCCTTTTGCCCCCTGGGAATCTGACCTGGCTCTGTGGCCGGGCCAACAGGTTGCGTCCAGCAAGCTGCTGGAGCCACGTGTCGTCGACGACCGGAACCCCCTTGGCCAACATCCAAGGGGTCAGTGATCTGATCTCCTCCAACCTTGGTGCGGCCACTGATAGCAATGCTCCTCCTCCACTATCGGCTCATGCAAGCAGCGCACCTCCTCTAGGCCATCATGAAATTTTCGTGCACCTAGACACGGACGACACGTAGAACCTACAGCAAGCCCTGATCACGATGCAGGTTGCTCGAGCCATAGCTCCCGCTAATGACACACCGTGCCAGCTAGACGGACCATAGATTGACCACCAAGTCCTACAGACGACTTCATCTACCCCATCACTAGGACACCTCCTCTGCCCCTGCTCACCATGCTGACTACCCTAGCACCCCCCAAGAGCTCCAAAAGCATTGTCCTGTATCGTAGTGCGCATCTCGCAGTCAATACTCAGGGACGATGTGACACCATGGAGAGAGCATGTGAGCTGCATATGAAGAAGCTAGGACTGCTCGAAAAGGATAACGGGCCTGTTTGGTTCATGACCAGAAGTTGCCTAGCCACAAATTAGGCGTGTGTAACATCCCAAATTTTTGGTAAAATAAAAATAAATAAATAAATAATAAAAATGGAATAAAATAAAATTTAATTTAAAATAAGTATTTTTGTGCCTAGAGTTCAAAGTTGGATTTGCCCTGAATTTCTGTTTTTGAAAAATCTGGATTTGAAAAGCATTTTCAGAAAAAAAACCTAAAACTATTATTAAATAAAATGATATTTTGATTTTCTATAAAAATCCTAATTAAAATTAATCATTTGGAGTTATTTGGCTTTTATTTGATTTCCTGGATTTTCTGGAGTTCAAAAATGTAGTTTAAAAATTAAAAAGTATTTTAAAGTATGCAAATTAAATACCAACATTAGTTGGAAATATTGTTTTTAAGTCCAAAATGTCTCCAAAATGTTCTAGGATTTTTTCCGGAATTTTTGGAGGTCATTTGGTATTTTTCTGAGGCTTAATGGATTTTCTGGGGTTTTCTGAAAATCAAAAACCAAATTCAGAAATTCAAAATCCCCTTCTTCCCCTCCGGCCGCCACGTGGACGGCCAAGATCTGGCCACGTCGCCCCATCCCGGCCACCCACCCCCATCCCGCCTTCCTCCCTTCCCCGCTCGCCACGTGAAGCCCGAGCCACCGCCGCTCTTCCCTCGCCGCCGACCGCCTTCCGGCCACCTCCGGTAACCCCCTCACCCACCCTCGGGTTCCCCGTCCTCCGCTCTCCCGAATGCGCCACTCGCCGCCGGCCGTCACCCGGCGGAGCGTCGGCGAGCTCCCCGGGCCCGAGCGCCGCCCCGGCCGGCAGGCCACGTCAGCGTGCCCCGTGTCTGCGTGGCACCCCACGTCGGCGCCACCTCGGCCGCGTCTGCCCAGTCGGCGCCACGCCAGCCCGGCCCCGCCACCCGTGCCACCTCACCTCCCCCTCTCCTTCGTGGACCCAGTCCATAGACCATGGGCCCACTGTCAGCCGGTGCCCCTCTCAAGCTGACGTCATGCTTGCGTCATAAGTCCCTTTTCCCGTTGAAAAATAAATCAGCAGAAATTTAAATCCTTGCTGACGCAATAATTCTGATTTTCCTTTAGGAAAATAATTCCAAAAATTCAGATTTTCCATTTTCTCTCTTTTCAAACTTCCCGGAGCCCGTTCTCCTTCGTCCTAGCTCCGATTTGGCCCATTCAAATTTCTAAATTCATCAAAAATTCCCCTCTATCCATTTCTAGCCTCAATTCAAATATTTGAAGTCAATTTGAATTTAATTTGAGTTTATTTGAATTTGGTGGGTTATTTTCACGTGTAGACTTCGACGATTCGGGAAATTTCTTCGACGAAGATTCAAACCAAGTTGAAGAGCAAGGCAAGTCACCCTCCTTGATCATGTTGATCCCAGTTTTCAAAATAAAATTATTTTGATTTAAATTATATTGCATGCATATTTTTATTCAGCGTATTTCAATTCAGTTTTAAATTTAGCTAATGCCTACTTGTTAATCCCTCCATTGAATTTGAATTCCTCAATGCATTGTCACCTTAGAATCAAACTCTAGTTAGTACATTAGTATTGGCTAGAGAGATTTCATATTAAATGCTTAGACTTGCTTAGCTACAATATTTGTTTTGGGATATCTTTCACATAAAATGATGACCCTTTTTACATAAAATGATATGTACTCTTGACTTTGGTGAGTCAAGGAGGTTTATGAATTATTTTGAAAACAAAATATGAAATCTGGTTTAGACTTAGGCAATTGGTTAGAGTGGTGGGTGCAGGCATGCCCTGTTGTTTGGAGCCGCAGTGGTTGATTGTCGTGCACGGGGGTATGTGGTTGGGCCTGAGTCAGATTAAGGACCGGTCTGTGAGCTACTGTTGCAAAGCCCTATCGTACTACCACATGGCTGGTATGGGACAACCCTGGCTGAATAATTTGTGAAGTCCCAATCTGAGTTGAGTCGTAGGTTGAAAGTGAGCGTGGTTGGTGCCATGTGAAGTCTCACTTGGGCGAGCGTGGTTAAGCCATGAGAAGTCTCGTCTAGGCTCAAGAGGGGGTCCCGGTCTGGTGGATTCCTTACTGGGGTGAAACCTTAGAGTTGGCTCGACCAGGTTGAAGGCTTTGCATTGTAAAGGCCTTGTCACAACTCCTTGCCGCACACCTAAGGAAGTGTGTAATCGCGTGGCACAAAAGGATGATCGTGTCTTGTGGGTAAAGCTGTACAACCTCTGTAGAGTGTATAATCTATCCTGGATAGCCGTGCCCACGGTCATGGGCATGCTGAGTAAAAGTTTTTCATGGATTAGACTTTGTTTTTCAAAAATATTTTTGAAAACCTTGTGGATGGATGGAATCCGCGAGAGATGAAAACCTTGCGGATGGATGAAATCCGTGAGAGATTGAAATATGGTGAATGGATGGAATTCATCAGAGTTGCGCAGTGAAAGCGTGTGGATGGACGGAATCTATACGTGAGCTTTTGGAAAAGATGGTTCGGGTGGGATGCCCGTGGATAGGTTGGTGTATGGTCGGAGCCTGCACTGACGGCATTATTTTCTATTACAAGTAATGTTTTTACTTACTGTATTAAATTGTGCGATTTCAATCTATCTATTGTATTTCTTAAATGTTGTTTTATGCAAACTAACCCTATAAGCCTTCCATTGAAGCCTTTATCATTATGTTGCATTTTCCCGGGTGACTTGCGGAGTACAAGTTTGTACTCACGTTGCTTTTTCCACACAGAGAAGGAAGAGTCAACTACGGTGAAGATCTGGACGAATAGGCCGCGTCTTACTGTCGTTTGCCTGTGGGCAGGCTCAGTGGGCTTCTTCCGCTTCGGTTTTTCTTCCGCTGCTTATTATTTAATTTTGGCTTATGTGCCGTTGATGTAAACTTTGGCATTCATGCCCATATTCAGTTAATAAATGTCATTATGGTTGATATTTATCTTTGTTGTACGCTGTGTGCACTAGCTGATCCTGGACTAGTGCGATTTACACAGAGGATCCAGGAGTCGTTGCTCTGGGTTCCGACAGCGTGCCATAGTTTTTAGGTAGCTGTTTGGTTCACTGACGTAACTGTGGCATGCCACACTTTCTTAGCACCCGGCCCCACACGTCATAGACTCAGTTTCTTGCCAAACTTTGCCACAAGTGTGGCTTCGATTTTGTTAGCCACACTTTCTGTGGCAGCCACATATTGCCTAAGCTTAGGCATGGCAAACTTAGGCACCAACCAAACAGGCCCAACATCCCCCCTCCCAAACGAGGTGGCTATGCACCGGTACCTTAAGCTTTTCAAGGGCCCCTCATACAGTTGGTAATAATGTCTATCATGACATTGCCACTAGCATGGCTCAACTAGCCTAAGCACCTCCTCTTCATTGCTGGCCACCTTTTCCACCAAACTTGACTCGAACCAGTACCAGTGCAATAAGTAGCAACCTCTTGCTTATGTCTATTGTTCAACTTAGTTTTATGTCAAGTTTCCCTCCGTCTTCCTTTGCGGCACTGCCCTGCAGCCGATGCTTCCTACCCTCAAGAGCTACTAGCATCATCTATGCGCTACCTTCTAGTATGTACTCTCAAAGTCATGTTGGTCAACTTTGCGGTCTACTGTCATTTCTGTTGTTTCTCTTACTTCACTTCTACTATGCAATCTTCCTCATGCAAACTGAACCCCTCAAGATCTTCGTGTGTGCCACAAAATTCGTGTAATTCAAGTGTGCTACCCTTCGACACCAATGCCAATCACCCCCACAGCCTCCATGTCTACAAGAAATTATCAAATCATGCTCGTAGAGATGTTGTTCACAAGCTGGTCCACAGCACAGGCAACACTTTGATATGCATTCAAGAAACAAAGCTAGATATAATTGACTCCATGATGGTAGCACAGCTCCATGGCCTAGCTTTTGCGAACACTTTCACGTACCTCCCCACACAACAAACAAGAAGGGGGTCCTTCTAGCCTGCTCACAAGATTTCTTCAAACTCTTAGACCCTCTCATCACACAAAAACTCTTAAACCCTCTCATCACACAAAACACAATCACAGCAAAAATCACCATGCGTGCATGGCTCCAGCTGGTCCATCATGAGTATTAATGGCCTACAACAGGATGGTGACAAAGTGGTTTTTCTATAGGAACTAAGGTCGATTAGGGAAGAGTGAGGCTATAAAAGGAGAGGGAGAGGTTGTGCTGAATTTTGAGAGAGTGGGTGTAAGAGTTAGGGTTTTAGTTGGTTCTCCCCATGTATGAAATATGAGAAAGAGAGAAAGAGAGAAAGTGAGAGTTTCTCTCTACGCTCTCCAGGCGTATGGGGACTTAGCGTGAGATTAAGAGGGAGATAAGCTGAATGTAAACTTCTTGTTTTAATCATGTATGTCTCCGTCTTGTTGTTCAAGGTTTCATGTGCTTTGAGTTGTTCTTCTCTTAGCTTCTAGATCTGTTTGAAGCTTTGTCCTTGAGTTTATGCTTTCCAAGCTTCAAATTTCTTTTCTGCAGATTTCTTTGTCTTGGTTCTTGCTTGGCCGAGAGGATTTTATGGTATTTCTATGAGCAAGTACTTGTTACTTTGGCTGGCAGCAAGAATCAATCATTGCATGCAATTTGGCTAGTCTTGATGCTTAGTAGTAATGCCTTATTTGCTTGCATCGGCAGCTGGTCATTGCAGTCTCTCTTGCCATTTGTTTATTGTGGTTTAAAAGTAGCATAGCTCAACCATTTCTTTTGGCCGAATGGCACAAGAAAGAAGTAGTCATTTTTGCTTCTTTTGTGTTGTTTTTAACCTCTCCGCATGCAGTCCAGATGACCTCGCTTTCGGCTGAAATTTTTGCTGGACAATCACTGATCTAGACTGATTTTATCTGTGTTGCATGCAGTCCAGATTTCCATCTCTTTTGGTTGTTTCGGCCTGCAGTAATTCTTGACAAAAGAACATGTATTGCCAACTTAATTGCTGCATGGTGACTTAATACATTTCTTGCAGCCGAACTCTCTTTTTGCATGGTCTTAATTTCTTCTCATCTACTTCTTGCCGTCAAAGCTCTACTGCCATTCTCTTTTTAAGCTTTCGGCCAGAGAGTAGTTCCTTTCAGCAGGCTGGTTTGTCTCTTCTGTGTTTTTTTATTTATGCTTTCTTCCTTTTTAGTTAGTCCTTAATCACTTTGTCCTTGGTTTCTTGCGGCTGAAACTTGTCTTGTTTTAGTTCTCGGTTTACCAAGCAGGAGCATTCACTTTTTATCTTTTCATTTGTTTTCTTTTAGGCTTCCCTTTTTAGTTGGCTTGACTACAGGAAATGCTTGATATTGGAATCTTTGCTCCCTAAATTTCTGCATGCCTTTTACTTGAATTCTTTGGGGGCAATTTTTAAGCAACATTCACCCCCCCTGTGTCGCCGATTTCGGTCCTACAATTGGTATCAGAGCCGGTAAGCTCTAATTAATAGATCTTAACCGGTCTCAAGAGCCATGGCGACGGACAAGTACTCCACCAAGCCTCCGATCTTTGATGGCATCGATTATCCTTTCTGGAATAGCCGGATGGAGACATACATCCAGGCTCAAGGATATGCCATCTGGCGGAAGGTCAAGGTGCGGTTTGTTGTTCCTGCCGATGAGAACATCAATGCTAGAAATATACATGATGTTGAGGCAAATGCGAAGGCAAGGAACATCATTATCCAGGGCTTGAGCAGAAGCGAATTCGATCGCATCTCTCACCTGTCATCCGCCTACGATATCTAGGTGACCCTCGACGCATACCATGAGGGCACCACCCAGATCAAGACGGTTCGACAGGACCAGTTCAAGCGAGAATACAACAAATTCGAGATGCTTGCTGGTGAGTCCCTCGATGAGTGTTTTGCGCGTTTCCACAAGATCTTGAGCAACCTCCGAGCGGTCGGTTTCACATACCCCGACTCGGACAACGCTCGTCAGATGCTCGCGGCACTTGATCTGCGTGTTTAGGAGATGAAAGTGACCCCCATCAAAGACACGACAGACCTCTCGACCTTGACTCTTGACGCGCTGTACTCGCGCCTCAAGACTCACGAGATTGACGTTGTCTCTCGTAGGTCGAAGTCACAGTCGATGCTTTGGTCACCGATCCCGTTTCTTCTTCTGGTCCTTCTTCTGACTCGATTTCTGGTTTCTCCCTTGCTGCTCTCTGTGACGTAACTGATGATCAGTTAGAGCAGCTCGAGGATGAGCAACTGGCCCTCCTAGCTCGGAAGTTTTCCCATGCTTACAAGAGGAGGAGGGACAGAAAGAAGGGAGAACCCGTGATTTGCTTCGAGTGTGGTGGCCCCAACCACATTCAGGCAAACTGCCCCAAACTGGAGAAGGGCAAAGCTGACTACGGCGGTTCGGGCAAGAATGACTACACGGACAAGAACCGCAACAACAAGAGTCCAGCGCACCCTCAAGGCAAGAAGAAGTTCCGCGACTTCAGGAAGACCAAGAAGCTGTTTCACCGCGTCCTCACCGCCTTCGACGACCTCGACCATAGCGAGGTGGAGGGATGGAGCGATGACGACGGGACGGGTGACCAAGACCCCAAGAGCGGCGACGACTTCTCCGGCATGTGCTTCGTGGCCCTTGAGGGCGAACTGAGCGACAGCGAGCTGTACTCCGACTCGGACGAGGTATGCCCTTCATACGACCAGCTCAATCATGCTTTTCTTAAGCTAGGTGGTTTTCATGCTAGAGTTAGGGCTAAGTGTACTGAGTTAAAGAAGGAAGTAGATAGATTGTCACTAGAGATTATTGCTCTTACATCTGCTCCCTCTAGTGATGATTGTGATACTTGCTGTGCTTTGTTGGGTGACATGGAGAAATTAAGGACCTCGCATGATAGTCTGTCCTCTGAACTTGATATTGTTAAGGTGGAGAACATTAGTCTTCTTGCTGAGCTTGAGATGAGTAGAGTAGCGCCTATTTCATCTACTTCTGTCGAGACTATTGCATGCACCTCATGTGAGGATAAGGACAACGCTGTTAGAGGTCTTTATACCATGCTTCTGGATCTGCCCGAGTCTTGTGAAAATTGCAATAATCTGAAGATGAACCTAAAACGGGCAGATCATAAAATTGCTGAATTACAAGCTTTTCTTCTTGAGCCTATTGATTCATGTGTGAATTGTCCTAAGCTTACTGCTGAGCTTGAAGCTGTCTCAAAACAGTTTCAAGAGTTAGTTGATGATAACAACAAACTGGCTAATTATGCTTCTAAGGACCCTGTTAGCTCACCATGCAAAAATTGTGAAAAACTAAAAATTGACTTAATTGCATTGGATGAGAAATGTGTGAAGCTAACTAAGGACTTACTAGAGAAGCAACCATCAGCTTGTAATGTGATTGCTAAGAAGGGGAAGGAGCCCAAGGGTAAGATGGAGACGCTTAGCGACGTAAACCAACTGGCTAGTAGTAGGACTGTTCCTTCAGGGTCGGCTATGCTTGCACAAGCCATTCTCTCCTCTACAGTTGGTTCTTCTTCTGCTTCCTTACCCTCTGTTGTTCCCTCTTCTCCCTGCTCTTCTTGCACCTCTCTTTCGGGAGTGTCAGTACCTTATGAACACTCTCGAGAGATTTGTAGGAGGCAAGAAGAAGTTCAATCTTATTCTAGACCAATCTAAGATCTGCAGATTTAATTAGGGTCTAGGATATGACTTTTATGATGATATGAGGAAGCATCCACCTGCCGTGCTTAGACCCATAGCATCAGGTGTGATCGAGACTGAACCCAGGACCGAGAAAGTCTAATTTAAGTTAGTGGGCTATGTCCAGGGGATTTCTGACAGCAAGGTGAGTCGACCTGCTGCTTCGGCCTCTCAGGAGCAGAAGTCCTCTCGTGCTACTTCCACCTCTCAGAAGGTGAAGTATCACTGCACCTTCTGTCAGAAGGATGGACACACAGTCGATCGATGCTTCAGGCGCGCCAAGATTGCGCGAAGAGACCGTGCTGAGGCACTTAGGCGTATGCAGGGTCAGCCCCAGACCCTGAGTGCACCTAAGGCCAGCACGAGGTCTAGGTCTGTTTTTCTTGATGGGTTTGGGCAGCATCGAGGACTTGGTTTTTCTGAGTCTTCTGGTTTTCGTCCTCATGCTGCTCTTGGTCATGGCTTCCGTCGTTCTGAGGGTACATCTCGTTTCCCCCGTTGAGACAGCTACCCACGGCATGATCAGCATGTTGTTGGTACTCCGCCTCGCTTCCCCATAGCAGTCGGACCCAGCAATAGCTTCAGGTCTACTCGTAGACCATCTGCTTTCTTGAGTAACAGAGAGCGTAGGGTAGATAGAGGTCAGTCGTGCTTGACTACTTCATCTACTCGACGTGTTGTTCAGTATTGGGTGCCAAAATCACTCTTGATTTACCCCAGTACTGAGACTTTACTCTCTTGTTGACTCAGGTCCGTCGGGCTGGGAAGGGAGAGGTTTGGCTCGTAGACTTCGGCTGTTCTCGACACATGACCGGAGACTCACGTTGGTTCTCTTCCCTAGCCCGCGCTCCAGGTGATGAGATGATCACCTTCGGAGATGCTTCATCTGGGCGCGTCATCGCCAAAGGTATTGTGCGTGTTAATGATTCATTTCTTTTGAGAGATGTTGCCTTGGTTAGTAAGCTGCGGTATAATTTGCTTTCGGTTTTTCAGCTTACCGATGACGGTTATGAGGTGAGCTTTAAGAAAAGCAATTGCAAAATCCTTGATTCTTCGGGTAGTCTGGTTTGCGGGATTTCACGTTTTGGGAGGATCTTTCGTGCTGATTTTTCTGAGTCTTCTGGTGATCCTCTCAGGTGTTTAGTTGCTTCTGAGTCCCGCGACCTTTCGTTCTGGCATAGGAGACTTGGTCACATTGGGTTTGACCATTTGACTCGAGTTAGCGGCCACGATCTCATTCGTGGTCTACCGAAACTCAAGATGGTCAAAGATCTTGTGTGCGCTCCATGCCGGCACAGCAAGATGGTTGCCGCCTCTCATCCTCCGGTCACAGTTACTATGACCGATGCACCGGGACAGCTGCTCCACATGGACACTGTTGGACCAGCTCGAGTGCAGTCAGTAGGAGGGAAGTGGTATGTTCTTGTCGTGGTCGATGACTATTCGAGGTTTTCTTGGGTGTTTTTCTTAGCCTCGAAGGATGAGACGTTTACCCATTTTTGATATCTTTTCAGTAGGCTTTCTGGTGAACTCCCGGGTGCCTTATGAGCGATCCGCAGTGATAATGGCACGGAGTTCAAGAATTCCTACTTCGAGAGTTTCTGTGGTGAGACAGGTGTAGAGCACCAGTTCTCTTCTCTGCACGTCCCACAACAAAATGGCGTTGTGGAGAGGAAGAACCGTACCTTAGTCGAGATGGCCAGGACGATGCTTGATGAGTACTCTACACCGCGGAAGTTCTGGGCTGAGGCTATAGTCACCGCGTGCCATGTTTCAAATCGAGTTTTTCTTCGGGCACACTTGCACCGCACTTCTTATGAGCTGAGATATGGGCGAAAGCCCAGCGTCTCTCATTTTCGTGTGTTTGGTTGCAAGTGCTTTATTTTGAAGTCCGGGAACCTAGACAAGTTTGAATCACGCTCTTGTGATGGTATCTTTCTAGGTTACTCGCCTTCTTCGCGGGCTTATAGGGTCTGGAACTGCGAGTCTAGCAAAATGGTAGAGACCTGTGAGGTGACCTTTGACGAGGCCAGTCCGGGGACTAGGCCCAATATCTCAGGTTCGTTAGAGCAGTCCGAGACCATCTTCGTGGATGACGAGGACGATGGAGATGATGGTTGTCTACCTGATCCTATCCCTCATCCACCCCTTGAGGTGCCCTCTTCCACCGCACCTCGAGGCGATCAGCCCATGCCTTCTACTTCCTCTGGAGCTAGTGGCTCTGTTCCTACCTCGTCAGCTCACGAGGTAGAGGTCACTTCTTTATCTCATCCTGGACCTCCTAGACATATCCAGAAAGCTCATCCTTCAGAGCAGATCATTGGAGACCTTTTCGAGCGTGTTACCCGCTCAAAGTCTGGCTTATCTCAATTATGTCTCCATTCTGCTTTCATTGCCTCCTTTGAGCCCAAAGATGTTTCTCATGCTCTATCTGATGAGTCTTGGGTCAATGCCATGCATGAGGAGCTAGAAAACTTCGAGAGGAACAAGGTCTGGTCGCTTGTCGAGCCCCCACGAGGTCACAATATCATTGGGACTAAGTGGGTGTTCAAGAACAAACAGAGTGAGGATGGTGTGGTTATTCGAAACAAGGCTATACTGGTAGCTCAGGGGTACTCCCAGGTTGAGGGTCTAGATTTCGAGGAGACTTTTGCCCCTGTAGCTCGACTTGAGGCCATTAGAATTCTGCTTACCTTTGCAGCTTCTAAGGGTTTCAAGCTTTACCAGATGGACGTCAAGAGTGCCTTCCTTAATGGAGTCATTGAGGAAGAAGTCTACGTCAGACAGCCTCCAGGTTTCGAAAACCCCAAATACCCAAACCATGTCTTCAAGCTTTCCAAAGCGTTGTATGGACTTAAGCAGGCCCCTAGAGCTTGGTATGAGAGGCTTAAGTCCTACTTGTTGAGTCATGGGTTTGAAATGGGTAAAGTAGATAAGACCTTGTTTATCCGTAGGCTTGGCAATAACCTTCTGCTCGTCCAGATCTATGTCGATGACATTATCTTTGGCGGCTCCTCTCATACTCTGATTTCACAGTTCTCAGATGTCATGAGCACCGAGTTTGAGATGAGCATGATGGGCGAGTTGACCTTCTTCCTTGGCTTCCAAATCAAGCAGACTCGGGAGGGTACCTTCTTGCATCAAGGCAAGTACACTCGTGACCTCCTGAGACGCTTCGACATGAGTGATGGTAAGCCGGTGTCAACTCCGATGGCTTCTACAGCCTATCTTGATCCAGATGAGGATGGCGAGCCAGTTGATCAGAAAGAATACAGAAGTATGATCGGCTCCCTTCTTTACCTCACTGCCTCGAGACCAGACATACACTTCTCCGTGTGTCTGTGTGCTCGTTTTCAGGCTTCTCCTCGCGTATCTCACCGCCAGGCGGTGAAGCGTATCTTTCGGTACCTTCGAGCTACCATTGACTATGGTATCTGGTACTCTTCCTCATCCTGTCTTTCCTTGAGAGCCTTCTCGGATGCAGACTTTGCTGGCTGTAGGATAGATAGGAAGAGCATTTCTGGCACTTGCTAATTCATTGGCACTTCTCTCATTTCTTGGTCTTCGAGGAAGCAGTCCGCTGTTCCACAGTCCACCGCAGAGGCCGAGTACGTTGCTGCAGCCAGGTGCTTTGGATGGCTTCGACCCTGCGGAACTTTGGGTTAGTTATCGACAGTGTTCCACTCTTTTGTGATAACACTTCTGCGATTAACATTGCTAAAAACCCAGTGCAGCACTCCCGGAGCAAGCATATTGATATTCGCTATCACTTCCTTAGAGACCATGTAGAGAAGGGTGATATAGTGCTCCAGTTTGTGGAGAGTGACCACCAGTTGGCTGACATCTTCACCAAGCCTTTGTATAGTTCGAGGTTTTCAGCTCTGCGGGGAGAGCTTCGGGTGGTTTGTCCTTATGGACTGTAGTGAGGGGGAGCTTTGGGCTTTACTGCTTTATTATATTGATTATGCTTCTATCTCCTTTCTGTTGCTTTGCATTGGGGTGCACTTGGGTTTAGTCCTCCTAGCATAGATTAGAATGTTTCTCTTGTCTAGCTGTTCAGACTCTTACTCTTATCTTGTGCTTCCAGGATTAGCTGTTTCTTGTCTCACTAGATTGAGCTCACTCACTTCTTGTAGGTTCTAGCGAGGGTTGGGCCACCCTCGGGTAGACAGGGTATATGTTTGCTCTCTGGTGTGTGTTTTACGGTCAGCTGATAGTCCTAGAGTCACATGGGGTAGATGAGAGTCAGTCTGAGCCATAGTATCTTCTATATCTTATCTATGCTTTAAGGACTGCCTGTTTGCTGTTTTCTTTGCCAGTTTCTCGATTTTATTGCTTTGGTTCAGGGGGAGTTCATTTGGGAGCTTCTGGAGCTTAATATTGACATAACTCAACTTGAACTAAAAGTTGCATCTCATATTGAGGGGGAGCTGGATTTTCTTGCATTTTCAGCATTCTGCATTGTAATATAACTCATTGAGCCTTGATTATTATCCTGTTATGACATGTTTACAATACTTTACACCTTGCCATGTCTCTTGCTTATTTGCTAGATTTATCATGACTTCATATGTGTAGACTAGCTTTTGCCATGATAAGTTAATTAAAATTGCTCAACTTGAATTAAAACTTGTCATGCTAGCATTTGAGTTTAGTCTTTCTTGAGCTATCCTTTTATGATTCATGCCATGTCAAATAGGCTGAGTTGAGCGTTGAATCTCTTTTGAGCCTTAGATTGAGCTTTGTTAGTCTCTTGATGCAGTATGAGTTAGTACAACATGTTTAAAAAGCAAAACGATCTCTTTTGTGCGAAGAAAAACTGATTTCACCAATTCTCTCTCATGAGACGGCTTGCCATTGCACTAGGCATGAACTCAGGGGGGAGTTTTGGATGACCTAGACTATCTTCTTAAGCTTCTTGCTTGGAGTAGTCGTATAAGGCTTGAGATCTAGCACATAACAAAAATTTGGTTGGAAACGACCATGAGCTTTAAAAGGAAAATGTTTTATGTGGTCAATTTGCTTAATTACACAAAAAAACCAAGTACTTAAACCAATGTTTCATTCTTGAGCATAGCACTCTATTTGGTCTCAATTGTAGATTCTTTGTTCTGCTTAGCTTATTGACATGGCCTGCATCATCCTTGGATATCTCTCGCTAGACTTTACTTATTGATGACTTGACATGCTCACATAATGCACTTCATTTCAGATTGTCATCTATATGCTCTAGCTGGTATATATATATATATCTTGTCATGATCTAGATAGCCTTTTATTGAGCTATGGCTTGGTGTATTTCATTATGGATAATTCTCATGGCTCTAAATGCTTAAATAAACAAACTTCAGCCATATTCATCTATTGACATGTCATATTCCCTCCTTTGCATCCTTGATGTGTTTATTGCCAAAAGGGGGAGAATAGTGGTAGAAAAAGCCATTTGGGGACTCTTTAGAGTTTTAGAGAACAATTGGCTCTTTCTTTGTTGCTCTAGTGTTCCTTCTGTCAACATGGTCATTAGCTTCAGTTTCCTTCTTTGGATCATGTTGGACTCTTCAAACTCAAACTCAACTTTGTGATTTTTCTGGGTTTGTCAATATACTCATCAAGGGGGAGATTGAGAGACCATGTGGAGGTCATCCCATGTGTATGATGAGTAATTGACATCGGTTTAGGTAAGTCGAGTTTGGTTTGTGTGGTCGGACCATGTCGTTGCGTGGTGTAATCGGTTCGGTTGGACTTGGTCAAACCTAGTCAATCGTGTTTAGGATGGGTATTCCTTTGATTTGACAGGTTTGGGTTTTATCATGCTAATTTTGATTATATGTATCGTGCGGTGCTATATGATGTGTTTCTTGTCTTTGTTGGCTGCAGGACATCAAGGCGGAGTCGTGGCGAGACACGGTGGACCGGACTAGGCGCAGGTGGCACTGAGGTCAGAACGGTCTGGAGGTGTCGAAGACGGCGAGGGCTCGAGGTGGCTGCGAGGCTTGCAAGGCAAGAAAGGAGGAAGCTTCCTGGAAGGTGCGTGAGGGGCGTTTCGGTAAAAACGCAAAGCTGCACTAAAGGAAGCGGGTTTGGATAAAGCATCGAGTAGGTGGTGACCTAATGGGTAAAGCATGTGCAAACCCATTAGTGGGAGGCTATAAAAGGAGAGGGAGAGGTTGTGCTGAATTTTGAGAGAGTGGGTGTAAGAGTTAGGGTTTTAGTTGGTTCTCCCCATGTATGAAATTTGAGAAAGAGAGAAGGTGAGAGTTTCTCTCTACGCTCTCCAGGCGTATGGGCACTTAGCGTGAGATTAAGAGGGAGATAAGCTGAATGTAAACTTCTTGTGTTAATCATGTATGTCTCCGTCTTGTTGTTCAAGGTTTCATGTGCTTTGAGTTGTTCTTCTCTTAGCTTCTAGATCTGTTTGAAGCTTTGTCCTTGAGTTTATGCTTTCCAAGCTTCAAATTTCTTTTCTGCAGATTTCTTTGTCTTGGTTCTTGCTTGGCCGAGAGGATTTTATGGTATTTCTATGAGCAAGTACTTGTTACTTTGGCTGGCAGCAAGAATCAATCATTGCATGCAGTTTGGCTAGTCTTGATGCTTAGTAGTAATGCCTTATTTGCTTGCATCGGCAGCTGGTCATTGCAGTCTCTCTTGCCATTTGTTTATTGTGGTTTAAAAGTAGCATAGCTCAACCATTTCTTTTGGCCGAATGGCACAAGAAAGAAGTAGTCATTTTTGCTTCTTTTGTGTTGTTTTTAACCTCTCCGCATGCAGTCCAGATGACCTCGCTTTCGGCTGAAATTTTTGCTGGACAATCACTGATCTAGACTGATTTTATCTGTGTTGCATGCAGTCCAGATTTCCATCTCTTTTGGTTGTTTCGGCCTGCAGTAATTCTTGACAAAAGAACATGTATTGCCAACTTAATTGCTGCATGGTGACTTAATACATTTCTTGCAGCCGAACTCTCTTTTTGCATGGTCTTAATTTCTTCTCATCTACTTCTTGCCGTCAAAGCTCTACTGCCATTCTCTTTTTAAGCTTTCGGCCAGAGAGTAGTTCCTTTCAGCAGGCTGGTTTGTCTCTTCTGTGTTTTTTTATTTATGCTTTCTTCCTTTTTAGTTAGTCCTTAATCACTTTGTCCTTGGTTTCTTGCGGCTGAAACTTGTCTTGTTTTAGTTCTCGATTTACCAAGTAGGAGCATTCACTTTTTATCTTTTCATTTGTTTTCTTTTAGGCTTCCCTTTTTAGTTGGCTTGACTACAGGAAATGCTTGATATTGGAATCTTTGCTCCCTAAATTTCTACATGCCTTTTACTTGAATTCTTTGGGGGCAATTTTTAAGCAACATTCACCCCCCCTCTGTCGCCGATTTCGGTCCTACAAAATGAATGGATTGTCATGTGCGATTTCAATCTCATACATCAGGCTGTGGACAAAAGCAATACAAAATCTTAATAGAAGGTTGATAGGATCCTTTAAGTTGACTTTGGATGATCTGCTATTAAAAGAGATTAACCTCAATGGTAGGTGTTGTAGGGGTGGCCCAACCCCCTGTGATTGGGCCTTATAACTAGTCCAATATGTAATAGGCCCAATAGTATAGAGAAATATACCAATGTACCCCTACCTTTTGTAATTATTAAAGGGTAGGACAGGAATTTCCCATCCTACCCTACTTGTATATATAAACCCCCAAGAGGGGCATGAGAAGGGCAGATCCACTCATTTTATCACCAGCTCTCTCTCTCTCTCTCTCCGTAGTTCTCTTGACTATGTCTCATATGGAGAAGGATACTTTGTACCTACTATTGTAGTCATGCTACAACGATAGGAATATTTTACATGGGGTAATGAGCGTGACAACCCAGCCCACACAAGGATTGATAGAATGTTATGTACCATGCAATTTGAGCTCCTTTTCCCCACCTGCTTCCTCCATGCATTACCAACCCTCATGTCTGACCACTGCCCACTCATCTTGAATGGAGAGCTCACTGTGAACACAAATCACAGTTTCCATTTCGAAAATCACAGATGATGCTGCAATTTTTATTAACCCTGTTAAAGAAGATATGGATGCCATCCAATGGATCCTGCTCTCCTTTCGACAAGCTACTGGCCTCGTGCACAAACTTTGAAAAAAGCACCATACACTCGATCTGCTGTGAAAACCTGGACCTCGACTCCCTCCTTTAATCCTTTTTAAGAGCACAAAATTTCCCATATCGATACCTAGGATTGTAGCTTCACGTTCACAAACTCCAAAAAGGTCCACGCCCAGCTGCTCATCGAAAATAAGGAACTAGACTCTCGGATTGGAAAGGTCAACTACTCTCCCCAACCAGTACATTGGCCTTGGTTAGATCGCTTCTTTCCTCCATCCCAACCAACCATCTGATAATCTTCTCACTAGCCAAATGGGCCAAAAAAGGATACATAAGATCCAAAGATCATTTCTTTGGAAAGGAAAAGAAGACACAAATGGAGACCACTGCCTAGTAAATTGGACAAAGGTGTGTAGGCTGAAAAAATTAGGTGGCCTAGGCATCACCGACTTGGAGAAATTTGGGAGAGCTCTTCGACTCCGATGGCTGTGGTATGAGTGGACGGAAGAATCCAAACCATGGGTGGGCACCCCTATGCCCTATGATGACACTGACAGGTAGCTTTTCCCCATGTCGATGATAGTGACGATTGGAAATGGGAAAAGGACAAATTTTGGCACAATACATGGCTCGAAGGGGTAGCCTCAAAAAATCTAGCACCAAGCTTGTGCAGAGTCTCAAGGAGGAAAAATAGAACTGTCCAAAAAGAGCTCCAAGACAACAACGGGATCTAGGCAATCAGAGGAAGGATAACCAACACCACATAACTAGAATAATTTGTGTCCTTATGGATGAGACTTCAGTCATTCACCTTTAGGCAGACACTCCGGGCACCATTGCTTGGTGTTGGACAGCCGATGGGAAATACATGGCAAAATCAACCTACTTGGCGCAATTCATAGAATATTTTTAGGAATACAACACAAGGCTAATCTGGAAAGCCAAAATGGAGAACAAATGCAAATTCTTCGCACGGACCTTGACTCAAAACAAGATCCTCACCACGGACAAACTTGCCACTAGGGGACGTCCACATCATTAGCTCTGCATCCTCTGTGATAGCCATAAAGAAACCAAGCTGCACCTATGCCTACACTGCCCCTTTGCCATGGAGGTCTGGCAAACAATACTAAGATAGGTAGATTGTGACATTCTTCAGTGGGTCCGCCCCGTCCAATTGTGACAACATTTTACAGTGGTGGCAATAGGCCACAAAAGCAACCCCAAGGGATAAGAGAAAAGACTTCAACCACATTGTAACATTCTTAGCGAACGAGGCCATAGATCAACTTTCAAGATCCTTCTGGGAGCCTTGAGCTGACCCCTAATCTGCTCCTGTTACTTTAATTTTGTACCCTAACTGGGCCCTCGTGGCCTACTCCCTCTACATACCTTTTTCTGACTCCTTTAATTGAATGGTAGAGCAACTGCTTTCTCTTAAAAAAAAGTTCACATGAGACATGCGAACCATTTGACGAGGGCATGACATGCATGCATATGTGCCTACGATGAGTATGTTTGGTTGTTGACCTACGTCTACTACTATCTTGAGATATGTTATGGGATTGCAATAGGAATGTATTAGTAGCTAACAACAATCTACTATAGTCATGGTTGTTGTTATTACAGATTATACAAGTTCAATTCTTTTCAGGACAGATTAGGTTTATTATGGCTTTTTTGTATTTTTAGAAAATTAGCTACAATAATAAGATAAAGGGGCAAGAGGGAGGGAGGGAGGAAGGGGAGATCGAAGATGGGGCATGTATGGGCAATAGAGAGGAGGGATTGAGATTTGAATGGAGATGGATGAAGAGAGAGAGATGAGGGGAGACATATATATATGCATGGTGTGCATTTTAGAATATTTGAACATTTTCTTTAACAAAGCATGTTTTTTCTAGACACTTGTTTGATAGACCCAAGTACTTATTGGCTAATTCATTTGATGAACAAGTGGATCAAATTGTACTACCTTGTTCCTTAGTGACAACATAGACCTTCTAGAATTTGCATTTTCTTGGTTAGGTCACATGTGATTGGAATTTGATGACAAGAGATTAGTTGCCAGGTTATCTCTTACTTTGTGTAGCTAATCAAGGGAGCAATAATTTGATGAGGCCCATGCATGCATGTGATTCCATTACAAAGAAATGCCAAGACAAGAGCTGAAAACTCGATGCTGCATCATGCATGGTCCAAGAACCAAGCTAGGTTTCCATAATTCCATTTGCTACATATATAAGGAGGATCTATCCTAGTTGGCAAATCATGGCTTTAAAACTTCCAAGCAACAAGAGTACAAATCCATCGATGGATCGACCGTACGTACGTACATAATAGATAGATTGATGCGTACATGGATAGATTACAATATGTGACGAACAAATGCTACGATGGTGATGGCAACCTTGTTTTGTAATGCATGCTTTTGTGTGCCGTCGAAAAATCATGTCTTTTGGTTTGAGTTGAAATAAATAAGATGAATCAATAGGTAAATGACATAGCCTGCAATTTAGTTGTTCTTATTCTAGGTTTGATCCTTTACGACAGGGGTCAAAGAAAGAGCAAAATATCTCTACTTACCCCATGGCAAGCATAAGTGAATCGCCAGTGGAGAGCAAGAGAAAGGACAAAGTGATGCTGAATATCAAATAACATGGGATAACTGCTTAGCCGCTGATGTGTTATGATTAGATGGTAAATTCGTAAGATTTTGGCAAGAAAATGGGGGAAATAGGCAAAGTAGGGGGTGAGGTATTTAGACGGTAGGATAGCATAGATTTATAACAAAAATAAATGGCATGCAGTGGTGTAAGTGGAAAATTAAGGTCGTGATCCCCAGCGACCAAAGTCGCTTGTGGGAGAGGAGGAGCATGCGGAACTCGTCAGCGTCGTTCGTTGGCATCTTCTCCCCGCCCAATCAGAGCATTGCGTCCACTGGATCCAATGAGCACTGCCGTCGCTGTCAACCGCCGCAATAAGCAGCAAGCAAGCCAAGGAGGCACCGGATCTTGCTGCTTGGCGTCGTCGGCGGTGTGGATGGACGTCGGATGTAACAAAAAAAATCAAGACATAAGTTTCCATGTTTGATTTAAAAGGCCAGGATTTTTTAGTTAGAATTTGTTGATTCTAAGTAGAGGTGGCCAAATGGGTCATGACTACTGGGCAGACCCAAAACATGTCATTGTTGGCCTAGCCCAGGCACGATTTGGGCCACCACCGAATCGTGCTGTTCCGCCACTCTAGCCCGACGTACCGGCCCAACACAACCCCTGCATGGTTGGTGGGGATCAAGGCACGCTCATTAGGGCTGTTCATTTTTTTAATATTTATATGATTTTTAATATTGTTCGAATTTTATAGTTAATTTTATAAGTATAAATAATTTTATTTCGTATTTTTAATATATATTTTTTCTATGATTTTTTACTTTTTTAATTTTCATTCCAGATAGACTAACCATGCCTGGGTGAGCCCAATAGGCTAATCGTGTCGAGCCAGCCCTATATGGTCTATTTAAGTAATGGGCCCATGCCTAAATGGGCTATGTTCGGATGGCTTGTGCCGTCCATTTGGCCACCTTTGATTCCAAGTTAAAATTTGTTGATTCCAAGTTAAAAGTTGCTTATTTCAAGTTAAAAGTTTCATGACTTCAGGTTGAGTTTCCCCCCAAATTTTCTAGGGTGAAATTTTCCAAGTTAATTTTCCCCAAATTTTACTAGTTGAAAGTTTTCGGTTTGCTTGAGTTGAAACTTGAGGGTGTGATGGCGACGAGTGGCGCTGGGTGTGTCTACCAAAGGAAGAAGACGTGGCGGGTGAATTCTTTTCGGCTGTGACTTATGGCTTTTGAATTTTAGCTGGTTGCAAGAGAGGGTATGGAGAAAAATAGTTGTGTGCGATTTTGCTCCATATAGTTGAAGTCAGTATAGTATATACTACAATCGACTAGTAGATCCCACCTTAAAAATACACTCTGTTTAAAAGTTAGTTATTGTAGACTCTATGTTAAAAAGATATTCTATTTAAAAATTAGTTACTATAGTATAAGACAGAAACCGAAAAAGAAGAGGCCGCCCTCTTTCTGCTTGGTAAAAAGACAAGGCTATTTATAATGAGATTGATGGGCCGGATTGGATCCAAATTAAAGCCTATGAAGATATGAGATTGTACTGGGCTGTTCCGTGTCAAATCCAATTCAAGTGCGGGTAGAAAGTTTGAAAATTGAATACAAATTTCTTCTTCTTGCGTCAGTCCCCGGAGCAGCAGTTATAGCGGCAGGCAGCAGCCGCCCCACCACCACTGGTATCGTCGTCCTCTCCTCCGATCTTATCGCTTCCCACCGCAGCAGCGCTCCACCACCACGGTAATCTCCCTCCCTCGCCCCCTCTCTCTCAGCATGTCGGTCTAGCTAGCCAGATCTTGCTCTCCTTTCACCTTCAGTCCAAGATCCAAGATTCAGTCGACTTTGCGATCCCGGATCTGAGCAGCCTGGATGAAGATCCGGTGAAAAGTCGTGTATTTTAGTGTCTGACCCGGACGATGCCTGTGTGATACTGTGATCTGCCACTGGATTGCTGCTCGTTTCTTGGAACTCGATCGTTTCTTGTGCTTGTGCTCTCCTGCATATATTTTCTTGGAAATCACCCTGCATTGTCATGGATCGCCGCGTATCCCTTGTAATGTATCGATTCGTAGTTGAGGCCAAAGGGTAGATCGATTGCTAGTGGGTGATTGCTGTTGGTTTTTTAGGCGATTAATTAGGATTCCTGCAAAATGCCAAAATGGTTAGGTAGGCTGTAATTGTACACGACTTCAACATGTGTAGACTTGCCTGTTCCTCTAGTGGCTGCGCCTCTTTGTTCCTTGCAGTTGTTGTTGGCTTGCTGCTCTTGTTGTTGAGTCTTGGGGCCTCATATGCCCAAGCAACCCCGTGCACAACGAACCATGGGCAATGCTCTAGAGTGCTATCACACTGATAAGAGTAATTCATTTAGGACATGACTACTGATTTCTTGTATTCACCATGTACGACGACTGGGGGGGGGGGGGGTTGTAAAAAGGAGCCAACCTGTTTAAAAGCTTTTCAAAAAAAAAATCAAAGAGAAAGGCAAAACTCTTCACTCCACCTTGGTGGTCTGACCTCATAACTAGTTGGCGGTCTAACATCTAGCCAAGAACAAAGTAGATTTTCAGAATTATTTCAAAATTTCAAATCCAAAAATCGACGAAACTTTTGATCCACATCTTCAAATGACTTGAAATTTGAACCAAGGATAGATTGTGACCTTAAGGACATATCCCAACCAAAAACTTTGGAAGAACTTAAGAAAATTAGGATCTTTTAGCTCTTGAAGCCCTGCTACACCAAAACTGGGTTCAAATCATAAAATGAGTCAACTCTCAAATCAAGGCTCCAAATCAATTGAAACTTGGCATGCATCTCCTCTATGATGTCAGGAACCTATTCCAATCAATGACCAAGAAAATCGTTGTCAAAGTTCTTACTTTTTTTCTGTTTGAAGGATGGTTGCACTAAAACCGGGCAAAAGAAGGAAACATCGGTCTGTTCTTATTCGTGGGTTTTTGATGATCTAGATGACCTTAGATGGGTTCTCACATGTTATAGTAATCTTGACCACAACACGAACTCAAACCAAAGCGCCCACAAGATCAAAACCCCAAAATCACCCTCTCTTGAGACAAAACTATGCAAACATATGAACTTGCAAAACAAGTGCCTAGATGGATGAGATATGGTTTTCAAGAGATATCTTCATCACTTACACATCCTTGTCATACAACAAGATTAGAGGGAGAACATGAAACACAAAAACTAAGTCAAATCAAGATTTTTTCATTTGAGGACAACATGAAAAATACTTGGATGAATTTTGATTTCTATTGATACTTAAAAATAAATGTTTACTACCACACCCTAGCCACACATAAGGTCTAAGAATGATAAAAAGCTCAGCCACAAGAATCTCTCACATCTCCCTCAAGGTTATCTCCAAAAACCCTAACTCCTCGCAAGGCTAGGCATGAACTCTCCCGAAAGACTTAACCCTAGCCACTTCTCTCTTTCCTTATATATAGAGTCTCATAAAGGAAACTCTAATAGCACCTCTAGTTGGGTTTCATCCACTTACATAGGTTAACATGTTAATCTAATACCATATCGGGTTTTACACTTACACGTGCACGCTTCTCAAAGCACTCACACCCATTAACCCATTAGTGAATCAACACGTGATGCACTTAGCATTTTCAGCATATCCTTGATCTAAACCACGTAGGCTATGCTGCAATTTCGCACACCGCCACTTTTCCGGTATTAGTCAATTTACCAAAATGCCCCTCTACCCCCTTCCTTGAAGTTTCCCATTTCCTTTACCACGAAGCATCGCCTATATTTCGCCATCTTCCGTGAGGCCCCAATGACTTGGTGCCAAGCCTCTCACATGTCCGGATCCCGCCGAACCATCCTCGCTTGCAAAGGACCCAAGTCACTTAGCTCACCATATGCTTCTCCTCGTACATGACGGCACCTAGTTTGCTTGACCGTACAAGACCTCGGCTCCTCCCTGAGTCTAGTCCTGGTCCATCTTACGATAGCCCGTCATATCCTCCAGCAGTAGCTTCCGCTTAGGCTCCTTGTTTTCTTGGTTTATAACCATCCTGCAAGTCTTAGTCATCTTCGGCGGTTCATTGATAGTCTGGACCCCGGCTCCTTCTGAGCGTAGTCCTAATCCCTTCACCGCTTTGGATCTAAGTTTTCCTAGTTTAGTCTCCGTCCCGTCCGTCTCACCATAACATAGGTTTGAAGTCCTACAACCAACACAAATAAGCAAACCGTCACGTAGCACCACACAAGACAAAATCATCAATATGCCCAATTGATGATAGCGATAACACTTACCTCAAAGCTTCTATCCTAGAAGTATCACCACTTGCATCTCCAATGCATTATGATCTTTGCTCGAACTTCACCTTTTATGGTTCTTGTCTATCATTTGCTTTGCTTGAGATAAACTATTCCATATGGTATCCATGACTGTTCTAGACCTCAGTTATCCCCAGTTCCCCACCTAATCCCAGTCTCTCCACTGTTGACCATAGTCGTCTCCAAACCACCTGCACAATAATAGACCAAGCAACCATTTCCGGCACAAGTTCTGCGCAATTTAACCCACGTTAATCTAAAAATGAACCATACAACACATATACACTGTTCTAGGTCAAATCAAATCAAACCAAGAACAGAATTCCCCAATTCCCAATTTCCAGCCGAGCTAATCCATCTGGCTGGTTAGACCATCAGCTCCAACTGGTCTGACCACTACTGGTTGCCAGTCAGACCACTAATGTCGGCCGATCTGGCCACCACCTCTGGTTGGTCAGACCGCCAGGTCTGCACCAAAATTTGAAAAATTGTAAACTTTCAAAAACCAAACTCAAACTCCGTAAACTTTCTGAACCAAATGTCAATTACTTATTACAACCATGGGGTGACCTCTACATGATCTCATAAGAAGGCTGCTACTTCTACAGTTAGAATAAGATGAATCCCTAGACTGTTTACATGATATCTCATGCTGATTAGACTTGTGCAAGATCATATCTGAATTCTAAACTTTGCAATACATAAGCTAGTTTCACTTGTGCACGTAAAAATTGCAAACATATTTTGTAGGAATTCCCCCATATAGTTGCTTCATGGGGCTGTAATGAGCAATTTGAATAATTTTGTGAGCACTGCAATATGATCATTTATATTTGAGAGATGTGTAATACTTACCTTAATTAGTTCTTTTGGCTTTGTTGCCATTACCTTGGACAAAAAATGCATACCACCAAGCATGTTGACTTGATGGAATATACAGTTGCAGATGTTTTTAGTCATAAAGTATTGCCTACAAACTAGAGCTTAACCCTCTGTAGTGCTGGAGGTAATATGTAAACTGCACTTTTTTTTTGCATAAGAAAGGCATTGAATGATTTCAATCAAAACGATTTCACAAGTCCAGTGTTTCTACCAACAAGATTACTTGGTATTAATTGATATCCTCCTTATGCTACTTGCAGTTATTCTGTAGGAAATGGCTGATGGTGAGGACATCCAGCCTCTTGTCTGTGACAATGGCACTGGAATGGTCAAGGTCAGAAGATTTCCTGTTAACTATTACATATGTCATCTCCTGCATTTCTGAATATGCCACTTTTACTGTTTTATCGTGTAGGCTGGTTTCGCTGGAGATGATGCACCAAGGGCTGTTTTCCCTAGCATAGTTGGTCGTCCTCGGCACACTGGTGTTATGGTAGGGATGGGACAGAAGGATGCTTATGTTGGTGATGAGGCGCAGTCCAAGAGAGGTATCCTCACACTGAAGTACCCAATCGAGCATGGTATTGTAAGCAATTGGGATGACATGGAGAAAATCTGGCATCACACTTTCTACAATGAGCTTCGTGTGGCACCTGAGGAGCATCCTGTTTTGCTCACTGAAGCTCCTTTAAACCCAAAAGCCAACAGGGAGAAGATGACCCAGATCATGTTTGAGACTTTCAATGTTCCTGCCATGTACGTTGCGATTCAGGCGGTGCTTTCCCTCTATGCTAGTGGTCGTACTACTGGTATGAACTGTTTCCACCTTTTAGTTCAGTGGTGGTATTCTCAATAATGTACCTTTATAATTCTGTTTTGCTGCCCTTCACCCATAATTAAGCCATGATTTACGTTTGTCTTTTCTTAATGCTCATTGGCTTGCATTATTTGGATATGCTCCAGTTGTGATTACTGCTTACTGCCCTATGCACTCAAGAAAATAATTGTACGTAATATATGGAGAAGCAATAAGTTTAATTTAGTGCAGTACTTTGTGGCTGACGTCTTTCTCCATCTGCAGGTATTGTTCTCGACTCTGGTGATGGTGTGAGCCACACTGTGCCCATTTATGAAGGATATGCGCTTCCTCATGCAATTCTTCGTTTGGATCTTGCTGGTCGGGATCTCACGGATTCCCTTATGAAGATTCTCACTGAGAGGGGTTACTCCTTCACAACCTCAGCCGAGCGGGAAATCGTAAGGGACATCAAGGAGAAGCTTGCATATGTAGCCCTTGATTATGAGCAAGAGTTGGAAACTGCCAAGAACAGCTCCTCAGTTGAAAAGAGCTACGAGCTACCTGACGGTCAAGTAATCACGATTGGTGCAGAGAGGTTCAGGTGCCCTGAGGTCCTCTTCCAGCCATCCATGATTGGTATGGAGGCTGCTGGAATCCATGAGACAACCTACAATTCCATCATGAAGTGCGACGTGGATATCAGGAAGGACCTCTATGGCAACATTGTGCTCAGTGGGGGTACTACTATGTTCCCAGGCATCGCTGATCGTATGAGCAAGGAGATAACTGCCCTTGCTCCGAGCAGCATGAAGATCAAGGTCGTTGCTCCACCCGAGCGGAAGTACAGTGTCTGGATCGGAGGGTCGATCCTAGCCTCGCTCAGCACTTTCCAACAGGTACTTGTTCAATTGCAATTGCTAGGACGATTGTTCAGCTTTACCTTCAAGAACTTATCAGGCTTAAATCAAACCAACGTCTAAATTCTGTTATATCTGACATTTGTGTATTTACCAGATGTGGATATCGAAGGACGAGTACGATGAATCTGGCCCGGCAATTGTCCACAGGAAGTGCTTCTGATTTTTGCCAAGTGCTCGGTCGTCGTCATCTAGTCTCGAGTTATGTTTGGTTCATTTTTCTAGATATAAATTGCAGATTTGCATGCTATGTTTATTTTTCCAGACATGACTGTTCTCCGGATATGCCACTTTCATATGTGGTGGCTCCATGTGCGAGTATGCTATCTTTGTGTCATCTCACTATGCTTGTGAGGTCAGTTGTCAAACTTGGCTTGATTGGTTGGAGCTGTCTGTAATGGATGATAGTTCTATAAATCGCTCTATGGGAAGGATTGTGCTAAATTTTTGGATTTGTTTCCCTCTGGATCATATGGTGTTATATCTGAAAGCGTTGTGCAGTGAATATCCATGGAAGAAGCATGACGTGCTTCCATGGAGCACCTTGGTGGTACTGTGTCGTGCTGAAAATATGTGAGGATAGCACATCCGACCCAACCGGGTTCGATTGCTGTCATATTCAGGTTCAATTGCCTGACGAAAATTTTAAAGACTTACATGTTATAAACAAGAATGTAATTCATACGAAAATGCATATACTCCCTATATTAAACCTAGGGGATTCCTGGCCTCTTCCCGTGCCATATCACCGATCTTGCAAAAAAGTTCTCTGCTTTCCTACAATTACGAAAAGGTCCTTATTTTTAATATTCCTCCCACATATGTCCTTACTTTTTTTTTTTGCAGAAAACCCTTCTTTACATCACTGCTGCGTCGGCCGTCCAATCGGACAGATCGTGTGATGCACGACTTTCAGGTCAGCTTCGTGTATTCTTGCGAACTCCGTGTGTTTTCGCGAATCTTTGTGTCGCTATACTACCAGCGCTCCCATCTACGTGTCTTCCTTGCACTGTACCGCTTCTCTACTGCCTTGTTGTCTTCCTTATGCTGCCTTGCTAGCTTCTAGAGGAATCTATTTGTCGCATCGTTGGTTGTGTTCCATTGCTCGGCTCAGGTTGCTAGTGTGTGTTTGGTTTTGGTCATCGGATCCGGTTTCGTGGTTGTGTTTATACAAGGTTTCCCTCCCATAGTTTCCTTTCTGCGTGCCTCTTGGGTTTCTGCTTTGGCCTCGGTTCGCGCGCTCCTCGCCTTGTTTGTAACTTCAGGGTCTTGGTCGTGGTTTCACTGCGTCTAGCTTATATTATTTCTTTGCATCGTGCATGCGCCCATCTAGCGCGCTTCTCGTGCGTGTCCCAATCTATCGCGCTGGTTGCTTTCATGTGAGGTATTGCTTTCCGTTTGTCAGTTCTCGCTTTTTTGGTTGGGTTATTCATTTGTGTTCTTGGTCCGTTTGTTCGGTCATGGGTTCCTCTCCATCCATGATTCCATTTCTCCTGCTTTCGACCATGACACCTCGACCATGGTGCGCTTCTCGTGCGCATCCTAATCTATCGCACTAGTTGCTTTCATGTGAGGTACTGTTTTCCATTTATAAGTTCTTGTTTTCTTGGTTGGGTTCTTCATTTGTATTCTCGGTTCGTTTGTTCGGTCGTGTGTTCCTCTCCGTCCGTGATTCCATTTCTCCTACTTTCGACCATGGCTCTGACCACGGCGCCTCAACCATAGTGATTATAGCTTTCTTTGAACCTTGTATCATACTACATATGTATGTGCTTACTCATGTGTATCAAATATATGCTTTCCTTTCTATATTCTTCTTATATGATATGCAGTCTCCCTATTGTGACTCCTTTTGTTTACGCATTATTTATTTTTATCTTCAGACAATATTGACCATATCATATTTCTACTATTATCCATAGTTTTATTCATTGTTTATACTTTCAAAGCTTTACTTATGGAGTACTTCTCTTGTAGGTACATCATTTAATTCAAAGAAATTATATATCACAGAAGTTCTATATGGCATATTTACCACGCTGGTCTAACCACGACGTGCCGACCACGACGTTTCGCCCACGATGTTGCAATCACGTTGGCTTGATCACGTTCGTTCGACCAGGCCACGTTTTCCAACCATGTTCGTTCGACCCGTTGTCTCGACCACGATGTGCCGACGATGTTGTCTCGACCATGGTGTGCCGATGGCATCGTCCCGACCACAATGTGCTAACGACGTTGTCCTAACCATAGTGTTCCAACCATGTTGTCTCGACCACGGTGTCTCGCCATGTTGTGCCGCTCACATTGCCTCGCCCATGTTGCCTCGACCACGGTGGCTCAATCACGTTAGCTTGACCACGGTGTTTCAAACACATTAGCTCGACCACGGTGTGTCGACCACGTTGGCTCACCCACGCTGTTTCGACCACGTTCATCCAACCATGTTGTTTCGACCATGTTTGTCTGACCACGTTGTGTCGACCACGATGTCTCAACCACGTTGTGCCGACCATGTTGTGTCATCCACAATGTGTTGCCACGTTGTTTCGACCACGTTCTCTCGACCAAGTTCGTCTGACCACGTTATCTTGACCACATTGGCTTGCCCACACTATTTTGACCATGTTTTGGACTACGATGTTTCGGCCATGTTTATCGACCATGATGTTTCCACCACTTTGGTCGTCCACGTTGTCTCGACCACGATGTTTGGTTCGACCACATGGGCACGACCACGTTGTTTCGACCATATTTTTTTGACCACATCGGTATGAGCACGTTGGTCGACTGCATTGTTTCGACCATGTTGGTCGGCCACGATGTTTGGACCACCTGAATCAACCATGCCTTTTCGAGCATGTTGGTCAACTACGATGTGTCAACCACCTTGGTCGACCATGATGTTTCGACAACAATGTTTCAACCATCTTGGTCGACCACGATGTTTCAACCATAATGTTTGAGTTGACCACATTGGTCCTCCACCTTGGTCAAACAAGATGTTTTGACCACGTTGTGTTGACAACGTTGAACCGAGCACGTTATTACAAGCATGATATTTCAACCATGTTGTATCGACCGCATCGTTTCAATCACGATGTTTCGACCATGTTAGTCGATCATGTTATTTCGATCACGTTGTTTCGATCACTATGTTACGGTCATGTTAGTCAACCACGATGTTTCAACCACGTTGGTTGACCACGTAGTTTCGACCATGTCAATCGACCATGATGTTTCGAGTACGTTGGTCGATCATGATGTTTCAACACCACGTTGTTTTGACGACGATATTTCCACTGCATTCGTCAACCGTGCTGTTTCGACCAGGTTGTTTCGATTACTCTAGTTTGATCACATTCGTTCGACCACCATATTTCGATTAGGATATTTCGACCACGTTCATTCGACTATCATATTTTGACCACGTTGTTTCGACCATGTTCGTTCCATCACATTTGTTTCAATCACACTGTTTTGACCATGTTCTTTCGATCATGTTATTTCTACCACGTTGGTCGACCACGTTATTTCGATGACCTTGGTTCGACCACTACTTTTCGACCACGATGTTTTGACCACGGTGACTCGACCACACTGGTCGACCACGCTGTGTCGACCATGTTGGTTTGACGACGTTGGTTGACCACGATGTTTCGATCACGTTGGTCGACCACATTATTTCGACTACATTAGTTTGAGTATGTTGATCAATTACGATGTTTCGATCATGTACTGACTATATAATAGAACAAGTTTGTCATTGATGGAACCATGGAACAGATATCTTGCCAACGTGCCCGAGCGGGCGGACGTGGCCGAGCGGCCGATGCAACGCCAGCCCGTCCACCGTCGGCTGCCTCGCCCGCCCCGCCGCCCCACCTCCAGGTAACTGGAGTGAAGCTAGTTGATGAAAGTTGGAGGAGGGAGAAGGGGAGGTGGATATTCGCGTATCCGGTGGCGAGATTTGGATCGGGATCTTGGTGGCGGGATGAAGGACCAGGGATCGGGCGGCGTCTCGCCCGGCCCGACGGAAGGTGAGAATCGTCTTGCCCATGCTTGCTTACTCATAGTATAATTGCTCATGGATTCAGGTTCTTTAGCTTAATCATTTGCTAAGAAGCCGTCACCATTGCTGTAACTTTCATTGGGAGTTAGTTGTAGCGTTTGGTTGCAGCTAATTGCAGTGAAATTTTGTTCATGGCTTTCCTGTGAATCTTTGCAACAAGTGTGCCCTCTGTTGCATGTGATGCAGATGGATGCACTATAATAACTGGGTGTGTGTTTGCAAAGCAGGGGAAAATAAGGCCATCAACTCGGAGCTATGGCAAGCTTGTGCCGGGCCTCTGGTGTCGCTGCCGCCGGTGGGCAGCCTCGTCGTGTACTTTCCACAGGGCCATAGCGAATAGGTGCAGCCTTTATCGGTTTACTGTAGGAAACGTGCCAAATCATGAGCAGTTTCTGAAAAAAATTCTTTTTCTGGTAATTCTTTGGCAGGTTGCCGCTTCGATGCACATTGCACAAGAAGATTGATAGCATCCCCAGTTACCCATCTCTTCCTTCCAAGCTGATTTGCAAGCTTCTGAGCCTCACTTTACATGTATGTGGACGTTAGGTTTTCCCCTTCCGTGATGGCAGCCTAAGTCCTGAAGTGCAGATTCATAAGAGGCTGAATTGAAGAAATGTGGTTCCTGAGGAATCTTGTATTTTGAGAATGTGTTGCAGTGTTGTACGAAGTGTTGCATGCTTCTGAATTAAACTAGCAACAGTTTCAGTTTGCGAACACCATGTTGCATTTTTATTACTGGAAGCATGAGCGCTTTGTAACATATATCAGTGCAAAAATTGTAACATTTTTCAGCGCAATGGAAGCTTATTTGTGAATCAGCTCCCTTGATGCCTGCAATATTGAGGAATGCTTGTAATGTAAGCCTTATGTTCAAAGCCTTGATGGTACTGTGCAGGATGGTGAATGACATTCGAACAAGTTCCCTGTATGGTTGTCGAGTACTTTTGGTATTTCAGACTGAGCAAATTGTGTTGTGAGTCCCCAATTTTTTTTCAGAATGGGGAATTGTGTTATGTTGTAAGAAATTTGTGAATTAGTACTGGCGGAAATGCTTTGATCTACAAGAATGTTCAAACTTGAGGCTACTGATCTGTAATGTGACCAGAAATTGACCTGTAGCAATGTGAGCAGAAATGGAACATGAATTTTTAGCTATATGGTCATATTGTTTCTTTCTACCTATATAAGTTGTATGAATTCAGTGCGTGTAACACCCCGCGGTTATTAATTAATTTTCGCATTGTCATTAGCGTTAATAATCGTGATTATCGGAACCAAATTAAAATTTAGTATTAATTATTTTATTGGCTCAACTCCCCAGCTAATCACAATTGTATTGGAAAGAAGGTAAATAGAAATTTTATTACAATTGTACAGCATTGCATACATTCGGATTGCATTTCAAACTAAAACATAATGGTTACAATGGGGGAACATGTTTATATTACAAGAAAGTTTCAAAATTACATACATAAACATTTCTTACAGGAATTCAATTGCTATCAATTACTGATACAACATTATTTTATTTATGAACCAATAACTAAGCTATATGACCGAAAAAGACCAAACAAAAGAGTTAATTGAAAATAAAGCATTATAAAGTAAGTGTTGCCGTCAGAGCCCTAAGGATTAACTTCGGGCGGGGTAATCCGTTCACGGAGATACCTGACCGTCCGGGGGCCAGTCGGCACCTTTCACAACCATAGGCTCATCACACGGTATTATATATATACAAACCTGTTCTGAATATAGGAATCCAACCAAGGCAAAGTCCAGAATATCACAAATCATTCCAGCCCAACCCACAGCAGAGAAACACATGTCAAAACCCTCACCATACGAATATCAACCACAGTGAACCAGATAGCACCGGGCCAGAGCAGCCATACCCAGACAGCATCGCCAATCAACAACATCTCACGGGCAAGGCCAGAGCCACCCAGCCAAAATATCCCACCGCTGAATACTAGTAGCCAAACCGAGAGGAAAGGGCACAGAGAGTCAAGGAAAGGTAAGGTAGACTTTCCCCCACCACCAGCCAATCCCCCAGACCGCAGAGGCGTTCGTCACCGAGTGGAGACGAAGATCAAGGGGGTGAAGAACCGACAAGCCGAAGGGAGCAAAAAGGGAACGTGACGGCCACAGGAGAACCGCAAGCCAGCAACCATCATCCACCACCGCAAGCCAGCAACCACAACCGGCCCAAACCCTAACCCTCTTGTGCTCACCAATGCAGGTAAATCCCCACAACTCTAGCCCTCCATGTAATGCCATTACCCAAATCCATTCAACATAGACTAGAAACCATAAGCATTCATCCACAGTAGAGCACATGAACCATTCAGGCAGGTCACCAGAAAGAGCAGAGGAGAGAAGAGGGTTACCAGTAAGGGCGGCGGCTGCGGGTGTTAGGCCGAGCCACCGGTTCCCCGCCACCGGTACTCCCCGGCGTACGGCGACGGTTCACCGGCGGAGATAGCCACGGTCACCCGCCTCCCAAAACCGAACCCTAGGCAAAACCTCACAAGTTAGCAAATTACAAAATTAAATCAAGCAAGAAATGGGGAAAAATAAGGGGAAAGCCTTAGATCGGCCAAATCTAGCTGAGGCGGCTAGGCAGCACCGAGCGGCCGGGCGGGAACGGCCGGGCCAGAGGAGGCACGAGTGGGCGGCGGAGCCGCTGGAGGAGCGGAGCGGCGACGCAAGAAGGCAGGGGTGCAGGCGGAAGGAGCCGCACAGGGGTAGAGGCGGCGGCGTAGAGGAGGAGCCGAGGGGAGGCGCATGAGGAGAGAGCGGGGAGGCCGAGAAAGAGAGAGAGGGAGATAGAGAGAGGGAGCCGGCGGAGTGGGCGAGAAAAGAGGAAAAGGAGGAGGAGATGGAGAGGCGTCGGCAGAGGCAAGAGGAGGAAGCGTCGGTGGGGTAAAAGAGAAGGAGAGGAGGCGTAGGCAGCAGAGGAAAGCCGAGAGCACCAGTGGGAATCAAAAATGCAAAGGCGGCGGCTATAGAACCAAAAAGGGCAAACATAAAAGATGCTAACAGGGGCATTAGTAAGAAATTATGCAGGAGATAAACAAACTTCATATTAAATTGCTATGAGATATAGAATATTTGTAAGCATGCGCATGCATATTATTAAAGCTAATATTACATATTCGCTATTAATTAAAATGACTATTTAAAATGCAATAACCTGTAATTGCTTATTTCTTGTACCTGAATCATAGACACTATTAAAATGAACTGGGAACTATTACACTCTGTATAGAGGAATGAAAGGAAGATTAGCGTACCATGAATGTAATTAATAGAAATATTGTGATGACCAAAATCTTATAAATAATCGAACCATAGATTAATTTGAGTCTAAATAGCAGGAAAGACGCTGAATCTGCCAAAGGAGTTATATCAGGGTAGTGAGGATATTCAGCAAGACCATATAACATCAGGCAAGTATCCTTTGAACAAGTCTTCAAAATAGATTCATTAAAAATCAGTACTTTATAGTATGCTAGTATCATCCTGCATTGAAACATAAAAGAGGTTTTAAATTAAGACGATGGTTATGAAAGAAATGAATAAACGGCAAGTGATGGAGCAGTTGGCCCTATTAGTAGTAAAAAGGTGGGCGGAGGTCGCCTTGGTAGGGATCCAATGGGAAGATTAGGGACCTCTGCATAAGAATAAAATATAAGGTTTTACCAACTTCATTCGTATGAACAGACCGTACCAACTCGTATCAACCAACGTACCGTTTTCACGGGCAGTCGGTACTCTAGTGAGGTATTATATTCTCCACAGGAGTGAGCTTTAATTATGGGATAAGCCCAAAGAAACTGGTATGAGACCGGAGCGTAAGAACCCACAGGCGGGTTACGCATAGGCGTTATATTACGCTGGAAGGGGGCTGAGTAAGGGTCGGAAACCCTACCAGCCAACGGTTATGTCACTTTCAGTGGGTCTGTGTAAGGGTTTTACACCGCTCCAGGCTGCTGCTTGTGTATAATCGGGTGGAGATATAATTACTGAACTAGATGTAATTGCACTGTACTCTGTTCTGGGCACCGCTTCAAAGGAATTGCGGATAACCCCAAGAGCCAGCACGAGCAGAGTGATGATGGGTAAAGTGATACAAGTTTGCGCGATGCTATTAAAATCATGAATTCATGCCTGTCTCCGGGAAAGGAGAACTACGGAAACTTATGGGGGTTTTTACTGTTCATGCGTGTGTTCAGTAGATTTATGAAATAATAAATTGATATTTTGTCACAACTTAAAACCTATTTTCCATGAGCTTAATTTGGGAAAAAAGAGTTTGCTAATGAGAGATGTTGTTGGGGAAATTTATCAAAATCATACATTGCATTTTGTTATATAAACTTGCTAAGTACTCTGTACTCACCCTTGCTATTATTTCCTTTGTTTAGAGGATAGCCAGCTAGAGTCAGGCATTGAGGATGCCTCCACAGAGGAGTATTACTCTCCCGGAGAGGGAGATTATTTCGAGGATGAGCCGCTTGAGGATTACACCGCATACGACGATTGGGAGTCGTAGGGACTTGCGTGCGGCTTGGACTCGACCTTTAGGGTATCTGTGCTATTAGTGTATTGTATTTGTACCCTTTCCTGTATAATTAGAACACCTCTGTATAATTAGAAGTTTAGCTACTTTCTATCTGTAATAATTAGATCTGCTGTTGTTATGTAATATTTAGCCCTGCGTGACATTGTGAATGTATGTAAATTTCTATCTCTAATGATTATTCTGTGCAATACTCTGAATGGCTTATTATTCGTTAAAGCAATGTCTTATTGGCTAAAACGAATAATAATCCGTTGACCAGCGTTATTACCCCGTGGTAATAAGGCGGGTCGTCACAGTGTGTGGCATTTTGTTTCTTTTTATTGTTACATTGCTTAAACTAAGCACAATCTTACGAACATAATTACTTACTTTCACTTGTAAACTGTAGCATGTCTGATGAGTTCTACCTGCATTATTTTGTAAACATAATCTTGTTTTGTGATTTAGGTGTCAATGATAGAAGCATATCTGCGAGCTAACAAGATGTTTGTGGACTACAATGAGGTATGCATTTTTTTCAGTGTTACAACACTTGAATAAGAGGTTTCGATCAGAATATAGACACAAAGATCTGATAAGACATATTTGCATGACCGTGTCCCTTCGAAGGAAATAAAGTCAGATTGGCATGCTTGCCTAGACAACAGAGTTGGTGCATTGGTAATCTCTTGGTTTTGTAGCTCTTGGACAACAGAGTTGTGAAATTTGGCTTTCATGGACAACCTGCTAAAATCAAGCATGGCACCGTTGTTATACCAGCAATAACAGGCTGCACAAACACATCAAACAACAGCGTTATGCTTGGCGCTAGTCTTGTGCCAAAGAAAGCCTGTGAATTGGGTCTTCAGGTTTGTTCGTTCGTACTTTGTCTGCATACTGTTGTATTGCCTGCTTTTCTCATGTACACAATCTGAATTTTTCAGGCTTACAATGCACACAACAACTTGAGCAGCACTGAACAGTACCAGGCTTATCAGTTTTCAACACTGCCTTGCTCCAGCACAACGAACAGTACCAGGTCTGTGCCGCTGCCACTGTTTCACTCACAACAAATTCATGCTTGCAAGCATAACACAAGTTCACCCATATCTAGCACTAGCATGCCCCCATTTCCAATAAATCAATAGAAAGCAGTAAAAGGCACAATGTGGGATCGATATACAACACAATTGTGCTGTTTGAAATAGCTACTGACATACAAGAAACAAGATTGACTTCAAGCATAGAGTAGATAATGGTGCAGGTGCAGTTTCTACCTCATTATTTTCCGGAAGCCACAACACCCATTTCCCATTTTCCAACGAAAAGAAGTACTAACAACTAAGAACATAGGATGGGTTATAGTCATCAAACTTGAGCAATGGACTAACAATTTGGCACTCTGTGCAAACAAGTACATGACATAGTAGCAGAAAAGGAGGAACCTAACCCCCGGGGGCGCGCGAGACGCAGCTGAGGGGAGGAGTCCAGGGGGTCGGTTCGGGTGGGGTTGGGAGCCTGGGATGTCCTAATGCTCACGCCACGCTTGCTCGGCCACGTTGGCAAAGATCGGTACCGAGGGAGTGCGAAGTAAGTACGAATACCATTGTTGTTACTGCAATGTGGGAGCAAGATTTACAAATGACCCTTGGAGTTTCCTTTGCCTCAACTGATTTGACAGGATTTATCCATTCTATGTTCTGATACAGATTCACCTTCAGATTTCGTTACTCATATGAAGCCTAAACTCTGAATTGCTACACTTTCTTCTAACAACAAATACTTGCTCTCTTGGTGCGTTGAAACTCCAGTCCCCTCAGCACTACAAGTCCCTTACTCTTGCATGCTGTCATGAACCACTCGATTTGAAAGCACCAGCCAACGCCTTGTATGCTTCTACACAGCGTTTGAACTTTTCCTCTACTTCAGCCTGCAATACAGTTGTATTCAGAATCGAGACCTTTACACAGGTTATAGCTCAACAACTCAAAAAAAAAAAAGATGAGTTCTTTTTATAGTTCAATCCGCTATATCCTTAGAGCTCTATGACACCTATGCTGCATGTATGCACTTTGATTCAATTATGCTTAATATGACAGTGACAAGCGTGGTTATATGGAGTCATCATGCTGCTTTTTCCTAGTACCACTGCTGGCAATTCAACCAGAATCCGGTATCCCTAGGGGCTCAAGAACTGATGGCTTCTAAAATAGCCAGTGACCCAGTGTGGCTGATGTACAGTTATACCCACCAATTACCAATGCCACAAATAATCCTTGCTGAGAAGCGTGCAAGACTACCACTGAAGTGTGACACAAATTGCAAGGACAACCCATACTGACTAATGAAGATCCCTGATGATTGTCTGGGTGCCAGTTGAGAGCCGATGCGCGAAAACTGCAGAAACACTACATTGAGAAAGAAAACCGATTATCAGCCCTATGATATTGAAACCATGCAAATGTGATACAATGCTGTAGAGAATGCTTGGAGTCAGACCGGCTGTGAACTTTGTAGTCACTGTTTTATCTTGTTTTCGGCAAGCAGTTGGTACAGTCAGTCAAACAGTGTTTGCAGATTCTAGTTCGGTTCTTTGCTTTGTCAGTGAAGCTTCTTTTGTCGATTTTTCAGAGAATATTATGATTGGTCTGGTCTTGCTTCTTCTGTGAGTTTCTTCGGTCATTCGGCAAAACTTAAGCCTTTTCGGTCAATCGGCAAAAATGTTTTCGGCTTCCAGTGAGCGAATCTCTTCTATCTTCATAGCTGCTATAGCTATCGGACAAAAAGATTTTGTGGATACTTCGGGGAGATTTTGAAGGCATCATTCACCCCCCCTCTGTTGCCGTTTTCGATCCTACACTTCGTATCCTCGACGGTCCTCAAATATGATCAGAGTTATTGATAAGTTTATCACCAATCTCGTATCAACAACAAAGAACAAAATAAAATCATAATAAAACATGCATGTATCCACCGCCGCTAGTTTTATTCATAAGCAAACAGAACCATGGGCAGAAAGCTACTCAAGCTCGCATGCAATCAGATCCAGGTGTCCCTTCATGCAGGCAGGCTGCGTTGCACCGGGCCGGCCTCACTGTAACTTCCTCATGTCATGTCAGTCTCTCTAACACCACAGCGCATGGCTGCACGCATGCAGGTAGAGACACCAAGCAACAAACTCTGTCATGATCTGCGATATCTTCGTAGCCCGAGAGCCACTTTTTCCTGCTATAAAATCCGGCCCTTGCAACACACAACTCACCATCGAATCAAATCACCGAGCTAGTAGCTAGCTATTGGCTTAGCTCTGCGTACATTCAGCCATGGCAGCCACTGCAGTATTATCCTTCTCTTCTCTGCTTTCCTTTTCCTTGGGCTTCCTCTTGTGCCATGGCTGCACGGCTCGGCTCGGCTCGGCATGGCAAGCCTCTCGGCAGGGAGCCCCGAGGGAGTGCAGGTTCTACTGGTTAGAGGCGCTTGAACCGATTCAGAAGGTGCAGTCGGAAGCTGGGTTCGTCGAGTACTACGATGCATCAAACGAGCAGCTCCGTTGCGCCGGTGTGTTTTCTATTCGTCTCCATGTTGACCCTCGCGGCCTTCTCTTACCTCGATCCTCCAACAACCATGCCCTTGTCTACATCGTCCAAGGTACGTACCTGCATCATGTTTCAACTAGTTTTTCCTAAGAAAAGCAGTAGCATGTATGGATGAATTCTCTAGCTAGTTTTTCCTAAGAAAAAAAACCGTGATTTCTGACACCTATCAGCAACAATCCCAGGAATTCGAGCATCAGAGCCCCAAGTTTGGAGATGAGCATCAGAAGATCTACCAATTCAGACAAGGAGATGTCGTAGCGATGCCAGCCGGTGTTGCACACTGGTTGTACAATGACGGCGACACACCACTTGTAGCAGTCTATGTTTTCGACTCAAACAACAACATAAACCAACTTGAACCTATAATGAGGGTACGTAATTAAACACTACTCTTGTTCTTTTATACTACTGGACTGGTCAACGACGGCTACGTTTGTTCATACATAACCTGACACTCCGCATGCATTGATTTACTTGCTCGATCCAAATTCTCAGAAATTCTTGCTAGCTGGGAACTTCAAAAAGGGACAGCATTGTTAGTAATCCTTGAGCGTGTGTTAGTTATGCATGGTAGACTTGCATGTAGTTTCTATTCTTCAGCTGCTGCATGCGCACGAGCACCGTTCGTTGTGGTCGTCGTGCACGTAGAAGGTCGTGGCAAGAATAGCTCGCGCACGACCCCGGAACCTTCGGTCGTGGGCAACATCGTGGACGTGGGGATGCACGCGTCCGTGGCGCGATGTGCGGCTAACCACCGGGAGTTCCTGCACTTTGTATTCAGTATATAAGGAGCAATAGATGATCTGAAAAGCAGCCGTTCCATTGCTGCACAAAAGCCCTTCGTGCTGTAGTTTCTTTTCCCTTGTACTCGCGGAGCCAAGTAGTCAGACGAAGCCGACTTACGACCACGTTCACCGTGGTCGTAAGATTGTGGTCGTAAGTACCTACGACCACGTCTACGACTACGTCTGCGACCACATCTACAACTACGTCCGCGACCATGTCTACGACTACGGCTACGACCACGTAGAAGCCTACGACCACGTTGAAGGCTACGACCACATTATAAGTGGTCGTAAGGAGTTCGACCACGACTGGAGAACTCTGACAATTGGTATCAGAGCCTTGCGTGTGCCTGGGAGGTCATAAGCCTTCAAGCAGATCATGTCTTTGCGAGGCCGAACAAGCAAGGGTGACGACTCCAGCGACAGTAGGAGCAAGACTCCACCGCGCCGTTCGCAATCTCGGCGTGCGACTCGATCGCCGCCACGCCGTGGCCGCACCCGTGGGCCGCGCGAGGTCGTCGTCAAGCGCGTCATCCGAGACTCGGGCGGCTCGGGTCATTGGCCGCAACTGACGAAGGCAAACTACAATGAGTGGTCATTGCTCATGAAGCTCAAGCTCCAAGTGCGTTACCTGTGGGACGTCATCGAGCACGGCGACACTGACTTCCACGACGACCGCACCGCGCTGGAGGCCATCTGCAGCGGCGTCCCCTCCGAGCTCGTCTCCACCTTGGCGACCAAGCCGTCGGCCAAAGAGGCATGGGAGGCCATCAAGACGATGCGCATCGGTGACGATCGGGTGCGGAAGGCGATCGCGCAAAACCTCCGGGCCGAGTACGAGCAGATCACTTTCCGCGATGGGGAGACGGTCGAGGATTTCGCCCTGCGTTTGACAAACATCGTACAGCGGCTGGCGACGCTCGGCGACCCGGAGCCGGACCACAAGGTGGTGGCTAAATACCTGCGCGTCGCCCGACCGAGGTACAAGCAACTCGTCGTTTCTATTGAAACCCTCCTTGACATCTCCACGCTCTCGCTCGAAGAGGTGACGGGGAGACTCAAGGCGGCGGACGACGATGGACCTGCGCCAGCACAGACCATCAGCGGCAAACTGCTGCTCACGGAGGAGCAGTGGATCGAGCGCTACAAGAAGCGGGACCAAGAGTCCAGCCGCGGCGGGTCGGGCTCTGGTGGTCGCGGCAAGCGTCGCGGAAGAGGCCACGGTCGTGGCGCAGGCGGCAACGGCGACTCGCGGGCCGGCTCGAATGCGGGTCGCGCCAGGCCTGACGACCTGTGCAGAAACTGTGGCAAGAAAGGCCACTGGGCCAAGGATTGCCGCGGGAAGAAGAAGGAGGAGTAGGTCCATGTGGCCCAGGATGACGAACCCACTCTTCTTCTCGCCCTCGGCAGCCCAACCCAGTCGACCACGGCTAATGTGGTCGTAAGGTCTTACGACCAGAGAAGATCTACGACCACGACAAACGTGGTCGTAAGGTCTCACGACCAGTCGACCACGTCGCCGATCCACAACGATGGGCAACTCCACCTCGTCGAGGACAAGGTCTTCGCCGCCTTCGACGCGTCGGGTGACCGGGACTCGAAGCGATGGGTCCTGGACACCGGCGTGTCCAACCACATGTCAGGATCCCGCACGGCGTTCTCCAACCTCGACGCCGGTGTCACCAGGACAGTGCAGTTTGGCGACGGTTCCGTCGCCCACATCGAAGGGAGCGGCACCGTGCTGTTCTCGTGCAAGAACGGCGAGCACCGCGCTCTCGCTAACGTCTACTACCTGCCGCGCCTCACCGCCAACATCATCTCTGTTGGCCAGCTCGACGAGATCGGGTACCAGGTGCTGGTGGAGGACGGCGTGATGCGAATCCGCGACGAGGAGCGCCACCTGCTCGCCAAGATCCACCGCAATCCGGGCCGGCTGTACGTGCTCGACATCAACATCGCACGACCAGTCTGCCTGGCGGCACGCGCCGACAAGGATGCCTGGATCTGGCATGCTCGGTTCGGGCACATCCACTTCGCCGCGTTGTGCAAGATGGGAAGAGAGGGGTTGGTCCGAGGTCTGCCTCTGCTCACTCAGGTGGAGCAGGTGTGCGAAGCCTGCCTCGCCGGTAAGCACCGGCGGGCCCCATTTCCCCAACGAGCACTGAGGCGGTCGACAGAAGCACTTCAACTGCTCCACGGAGACCTCTGCGGCCCCATTTCGCCACCGACACCGAGAGGGAACGGGTATTTTCTCCTGCTTGTCGATGACTATTCTCGCTACATGTGGCTATCGCTGATGCCCGCCAAGGACACCGCCGCGACGGCGATCAAGCGCATTCAGGCGGCGGCGGAGCGCAAGAGCGGGAAGAAGTTGTTGGCCTTGCGGACGGATCGCGGAGGAGAGTTCGCCGTGACAGACTTCGTCAAGTACTGCGCCGAACTCGGTGTTCGGCGAGAGCTCACGGCGCCGTACACGCCACAACAGAACGGTGTCGTAGAGCATCGCAACCAGTTTGTCATGGGCACGGCGCGCAGCATGCTCAAAGCGAAGGGGCTCCCAGGCATGTTCTGGGGGGAGGCCGTCACGACGGTGGTCTACCTCCTCAACCGTGCGTCGTCAAAGAGCACCGGCGGCAAGACGCCGTACGAGCTCTTGACCAGGAGTCCACCAGGGGTACATCACCTCCGAACGTTCGGGTGTGTCGCTCACGTCAAGGTGATCACGCCGAACCTGAAGAAACGCGATGATCGCAGCCGCCGGATGATCTTCGTCGGCTACGAGCCAGGATCCAAGGCATACCGCGTCTATGACCCGACGACCCGGCGCGTCCACATCAGCCACGATGTGGTGTTCCACGAGGCGGCGCAGTGGACCTGGACCGAGGGCCATGGTGGCAAAGCGAAGGACTTCGTCGTCGAGGATTCCATCATGGCACCGCCCGGAGTGATCACCACCACTTCGACTTCTGCGCGTACATCGGCCGGGACTGCAGTCTCACCTTTGTCCTCGCCAGCTTCATCTCAAGTCTCACCAGTGCACGACACTGGGAGCACGACGCCAAGTCCGCAGGCACACCAGGGTGACACACCGATCAAGTTCGTCTCACCACCTGGAGTCGGTGCATACGAGATGCTGGACGCGGATCACGACGACGAAGCCCCGCTCCGATTCCGTGACATCGACAACGTGCTGGGGCCGGCCACGCCGCCCGGGCTCGTCGCACGGGAGCTGGAGGAGCAGCTGCTGCTAGCAAGTGACGCCGAACCGACGTCGCTTGCGGAGGCACAGGAGCATGAGAATTGGCGCCATGCGATGCTCGACGAGTTCACCTCGATCGAGGCCAACGGCACCTGGGAACTCGTCGAGCCACCGCCTCGACTACGCCCGATCGGCCTCAAGTGGGTCTACAAGACCAAGAGAGATGAGGCCGGGCTCGTCGCCAAGTACAAGGCTCGGCTCATCGCGAAGGGGTACGTGCAACGCCAGGGGATCGACTACGACGAGGTCTTCGCTCCGGTGGCACGACTTGAGTCCGTGCGATTGCTGCTGGCCCACGCCGCAAGCGAGGGCTGGGCAGTGCACCACATGGACATCAAGTCCGCGTTTCTCAACGGCGAGCTGCGGGAGGACATCTACGTCGAGCAACCCCCGGGTTCGTGCTCAAAGGGCATGAGCACAAGGTACTTCACCTGATCAAGGCTCTCTATGGACTTCGCCAAGCCCCACGCGCCTGGTACTCCAAGCTGGACGCCTCGCTACTCAAGCTTGGGTTCGTGCGGAGTGCCTCCGAACACGCCGTGTACCTGCGCGGCCAGGACGCACGACGCCTCATCGTGGGGGTCTACGTAGACGATCTGGTGATCACCGGCGGCAATCACTCCGACATTAACAAGTTCAAGCAGGAGATGAAGTCGACGTTCCAGATGAGCGATCTGGGGTTGCTGAAGTACTACCTCGGGCTGGAAGTGGTGCAGTCAGAGGACGGGATCACCGTAAGCCAGAGAGCTTATGCGGCAAAGATCCTTGAGAGCGCCGGTCTGGTTGGTTGCAACACGAGCAACATTCCCATGGAGCCCCGATTGAAGCTAAGTAAGTTGAGCTCTGCCCCTGCTGTCGATGCCACTCAATACAGAAGCATAGTGGGTTCTCTTCATTACTTGGTGAATTCAAGGCCAGACTTGGCATTCTCGGTGGGATATATCAGCCGGTTCATGGAGAACCCGACCACCGAGCACATGGCAGCCGTGAAAAGAGTGCTCCGATACATTGCTGGGACTCTGCACTATGGCTGTCAGTATAAGAGGAAGAAGGAGGCTCAGCTTGTCGGCTACAGCGACAGTGACCTTGCAGGTGACATTGATACAAGGAAGAGCACCTCCGGTGTCCTCTTCTTCATCGGCAGCAACATCATCACCTGGCAATCTCAGAAGCAGAAAGTTGTGGCTTTATCCTCGTGTGAAGCAGAGTACATCGCCGCAACGACAGCAGCTTGCCAGGGGGTTTGGTTGGCACGGCTCCTTGCAGAGCTTAAAGGCAAGAAGCCGAGCGGTATCAACTTGAAGATCGATAACCAGTCAGCTATCCAGCTCAGTAAGAACCCCGTCTTCCATGATCGCAGCAAACACATTGATGTTAGATACCACTATATTCATGAATGCATCGAGGAGGACAGGGTCAGGGTTGAGTCCGTTGGGACCGCTGAACAGTTGGCTGATATCTTGACAAAGGCCCTGGAACAAGAACGGTTCTGCGAACTTCGTTCAAAGATCGGGGTCGTTGATGTACAGCGCACACGCAAGGATTAGGAGGAGAATTTGTTAGTAATCCTTGAGCGTGTGTTAGTTATGCATGGTAGACTTGCATGTAGTTTCTATTCTTCAGCTGCTGCATGCGCACGAGCACCGTTCGTTGTGGTCGTCGTGCGCGTAGAAGGTCGTGGCGAGAATAGCTCGCGCACGACCCCGGAACCTTCGGTCGTGGGCAACATCGTGGACGTGGGGATGCACGCGTCCGTGGCGCGATGTGCGGCTAACCACCGGGAGTTCCTGCACTTTGTATTCAGTATATAAGGAGCAATAGATGATCTGAAAAGCAGCCGTTCCATTGCTGCACAAAAGCCCTTCGTGCTGTAGTTTCTTTTCCCTTGTACTCACGGAGCCAAGTAGTCAGACGAAGCCGACTTACGACCACGTTCACCGTGGTTGTAAGATTGTGGTCGTAAGTTCCAACGACCACGTCTACAACTACGTCTGCAACCACGTCTACGACTACGTCCACGACCACGTCTACGACTACGTCCGCGACCACGTAGAAGCCTACGATCACATTGAAGGCTACGACCACGTTATAGGTGGTCGTAAGGAGTTCGACCACGACTGGAGAACTCTGACAAGCATCACTTTGGGGAGAACATCTTCGGAGGATTCAGCGTCGAGTTACTCAGCGAGGCCTTGGGTGTCACCACAGATGTGGCTAGGAGGCTTCAGAGTGAAAACGATGGACGGGGTCGAATAGTTCGTGTGGAGAACGGACTTGAGCTGCTCAGGCCCGCTTCGTTGCCGCAACAACAAGAACAAGACCGGTATGGCCGCAGTTTTAATGGTTTGGACGACGGCTTCTGCGCCATGGAGATGGGGATAAACATCGAGAGCCCTGATCGCGCCGACGTCCACAACCCGCGTGCTGGAAGGATCACACGCCTCAACACCCAAGATTTCCCCATCCTAAACCTCATACAGATGAGCGCTGCGCGAGTCAACTTATTCGAGGTAATTCCTTGACGTCTTGTTTGATGCTGAATTGTGATGCTCTTCAAGCAGGCAATTCTAACAATACGCATGGTTTTTTTTTTTACAAACTCGTTGTGTTTGCAGAGCGCCGGTCTCTCACCATTCTGGAACATTAACGCTCACAGCGTGATTTATGTGCTCCAAGGACGTGCCCGAGTTCAAGTTGTCGATGACAATGGGAGTACAGTGTTCGATGGCGTGCTTCGTCTTGGGCAATTGCTGATCATACCACAGAACTATGTTGTCGTGGAGAAAGCAGAACGTGAAGGATTTCAGTACATATCGTTCGAGACTAATCCCAACTCCACGGTGACCAACCTCGCTGGGAAGAACTCCATCTTGCGTGCCTTCCCTGTCGATGTCATTGCCAATTCTTATCGCCTCTCGAGGGAGGAAGCCACTATGGTGAAGAACAAGAGAAAAGATGAGCTTGGTCTGTTCGCTCCAAGTGATCCGCAGAAGAGCTATGGAGGTTATGTTGGTACGGCCGTAGAGTAATACCTCTCTTCAATCAACGACAGTCCAGAGTGATATATTTACCGGCCAAGCAAGTAGATCGTAATAAAAAAAATCGCTTGCAAGTTGAACGGCTGTTGTTCTATGTCCCCATGTATTATCGTAATAAAGCCTCTGTGTTATGTATCGTGTATTTCTTTCTACCTCTCCCGCTTCTGACAAACTGTTGCCTGAACCGCTGGGAAGGGTGTCTGAACTAGCTAGTCTGTCAAATGAGTAAACTAATGACATGAAGTAAACGAAGCACGCTTACAAGTGAACCAGAATGTGTGAAAAAAGTGGCAAACTCTGATTGAATAGTTTCATCACCATCCAGAAAGATTAAAATTTTAAAGAATCCAGAAAGATTAGATAGCCCAAGATGAAAGGACATATATCACATAAATGTACTACCTCAACAAAACGACCAAACCACATCAGGGAACTCTTCATGCTCCAGGTCCAGGGTATTTAAGATGTGCGCAGTTCAGCTATCAGCGAACAGGCGAACAGAAAAGAATTGCCATTGTCTTTTCATATCCAATTTATAATGCACGCGCCATCTAAATCTACTACTGTTAAGAATACCCGCTGGGCACTAGTTCATTCAGTGCTAGCGTTCGGCATACCCAACGATAACTAGAAGGTAGCAGACCACCACATCTACTTAGGGCACACACCAACTGGATGTTAGTAAAGGGCAAGAGGACCCGTTTGGTTAATCTTCATATTCTGTTTCCTCGTCATCAGCATTCTGGTTACCGTATTTCCAGCCATCTTCAATGTTGTTGCCTTGGTCTTCTTCAGTCTCTTCACTGTCATCTTCATACATACCCTTATCTGCCCACCGGTTCTTGACACCACTGATATCAGCAGGCATCACACTGGAAATCTTGACATTGTAGACTTTAGATGAAGGGACCTTGTGAGCTGGATTTGTCTTGCTCCTTTTTGGGTTTGGTGCAAGTTCACCAACATCAGCATAGCTGGACTGATTGGTGGGTTCATTGACAGCATGCTCACCTGCAGACACGGCGAGCTTACCATTCTCTTCTTGACCATGTTCAGGATGCTGAGTCTTCAGATGAAGGTTCAATTTGTAACTGTGAATGTAGGCTTTCCCACAACCTTCATAAGGGCAGACATATGGGCGCTCAGTAAAGCTTGTGGTTGCTGGTGTGGATGGCTTTGTGGTGCTTTGTGGTCTATCTGATGGTGGCATATGTTGCACTGCAACGGGGGTTCCTGTCTGCACCATCATCACATTGGAGACAATAAGTGACACATGGGGAGAGTATGCCAAAATTCATATAAACAATTACATATTTTGTTATGTGACACCATGGGTGTTTGAACAAATGATTATCTACTATCTACTTAGGTTTAGTTATAGTAAATCAATATGACAATAATCTGACAAACTAGAATGTACTGCAACTTAATGTATTTGCATTTTTTCCTTATGTGTATGACCATATATTCAGTTCTACTTGCAGAATAGTTCACAAAATTTCTCTGAGCGTCAAGGGTGTCAGGGATAAAAACGGAATATATATATTGCAAAACTTAATGGAATTCAACAGCAGATTACTATTGTTCACACAAAAACAACATAATCTGCAGTCTTTTGATATTGTCCTTCACAGCTTCACCTGATATCAAAATAGATAAAAGCATTGGAAGGAATTACTTTTCAATGTAATCCTCATCCTTTGATTTTTGGATTCTATTTATAATGAAGAATGACAAAGAAATCTACAGGGAGAACTGATAGCAAAAGAAATATAGTATGTGGCTATGTGCACAACATATAATGCAAGGACACAAATGGGCAGCCTCTTGGGAACAATACAGTAGGGACCAGATTGGCATTGCAGCACTTAACTGTGGAAAATCGTTAGTTAATAGAAACTTTACCAATTCTATTTAAACAGAATGTTGATATGGCTCTAAAATAATGTTATAAACTAGTTAGTATATCCAAAAATAGTAAAAAAAACTGCAGCCAAAAAGAACTGTAAAGGCAAACCGCAAACGCAACCTAGAGGATGACTCTGAAAGTCGATGCATGATAGCAACATACCTTTTCATGTGTCTTGACATGGGATTTTAATTTGGAGTCGCTTGTAAATCTTTTGCCACAAGCTGGGAATGGGCATAGATGATAATTTTCCAATGCATGCGTTTTTAGGTGCGCACGTAAGTTAAAATCCAATGAGAAGGCCTGAAATTCAGAGCATTTGTTTGTTAGAATATGCAAATGCACTGTAGCCAAAAGATTCACCAACAAAAAAGGCATACGCATTTATGCTATTTTCTTTTGAAACCAAGCACTTGTGGATGTGCACATTGGAAGTCGTTGCTCCAAAGTTAGCAACAATTTGGGTACATAGCAATTGAGTGTATAAACATATAACACAAAGGACTGGACAGATCAGGTGACGCTTCATTAAATTCAACTAATTAAATCATGGAAACATCTTGATTTAGATAGAATTGGCATGCCATTACGTACAGTGTTGCACCATTATACACAGCATATGCGAAGGTCAGCTTGGAAAAGGCAACTAAACATATAAGTTATATGGAAAGCAAAAATGCTGCCATACAGTAGAAACTCTATGAAGCCCTGGAAGTGTAACTCTATAGAGGGATGAGGTAATCACCTTACCGCAGCCTGGATGTGGACAAATAAAATCCTTTTGTCCTGTGTGAATAAGATGGTGTCTCTTCAACTTGGAGCTATCTACAAATTTCTGCAAGACAAACAGAGAAGGATTCATCACAGGTATACCAAGAATAACCAGGTAAATTAGGAATTATATTATCCCTTCAAAAGTTGAGCAAACATATATGTTATAACAGCAGACAAGTAATCAATATGGGACATAACACATGGGCTTCAATGTACAGTTGCACTGGCACAAATCAATAGCGCATTTGCTTTTTCTGTATGCAAGGTAGCGTCAAATTGAGGCATGATTTACTTGGCCATTTTCTGCGGTGTAACTATAGAGTAAATCTAAAAAAACGAAAACAAATGCGCTATAGGGAAATAACGGAGTGATCAAGATAAGGCCTGCCGGAAAACAGAGAAAGTTCCTTACAGATAAGAAAGAGAAGAGTTAACATACTGAGGAAGAACATAAAACCATTCGCCCATGAGCGTTTAATCATAGATAAGTTCACCCACACTAGAGTAATACATCAATCAAGGTAGTAGAGCTATTTTTAATGGAGATACCTTCCCACAGCCTGGCTCCTGACAAACATACTGCCTCTCGCCGTGCACATGAGCGTGCTTCCTTAACGCAGCCACATCAACAAAGGTCTTGCCACAGTTTTCATAGCTGCAGAGGAAGAGGATCTCTGTAGTTGGTTCAGGTTTGAGCGCCTCCGGCTCTGGCCCGTTGTTGTTTTCCTTGAAATTTCTGTACACATCCTCTGCGCGCGGTTAAGGAAAAGGCGATTACTAATTAGAAATTTGCTCAAACTATTGGGTGAGACTAACCGCAAAGGACCAAATATAAAAATTCAGGATAATGGATGGAGGCAAAAAGAAAAAGAAATCATCACCATTGCCTATTCGTTAGCCCCTAACCTGTCAAGAAGTACCATCCAATGTTCCACACAGAAAGGAAAGGAAAGGAAAGGAAAGGAAGAACATTAGGATAGTATACCTCTCACCCACTTGAAGAGGGCGCATTTCCCACTGGAGGCGGCGAGATCCTGCGGGATCCTGGTATAGAAATTACGCATTCGATTTGATTCGAGGCAACAACATCTCGCGACATTACCAGAAAGAAAGAAACAAAGAGATGGGATGGGTTAAGCGAGTAAGAAAGGTGAACGCACGCACCATTGCTTGACCCAGCGGGCGGCGGGGCGCGGCGGGCGGCGATGCGTCTGCGGCTGCGACGGCGGGTAGTAGTAGTAGCCCCCCGCCCCGGTCGCCGCGTACTCCATCTCCCTCTCTCCTTCTGGCTGAGCGATTGCAGATTGCTGCTGTTCCCCTCTCCTTTTTCTTCCTTCTTTTCCTTTACCGCACGCTGCCTGCTAGTTCTAGGGTTTTTCTTCCTTCCCCTTTTCCCCCTCCTGTTCAAGCCTTTTTTCTGTTTCGGCCGGCTTGTTTGATCCAAGCTGCCGGTTCAGGCGGCGCCTGGAAAAGGTTTATTTAGCTGATGGAATTTATCATTTGCTCTAAAATTAGAGGCCCCAACGATTTCTCATTCTATCCTATGTAACGGATCTTATTCCATCGGAGTCAATTCATTATTATCATTTTTACATTTTAAATTAATTTTTAATTTGTTTTCTTATTAACGGCACCTAAAAATGGCTGAAATCCCCCTTCTCCTTCATTGCCTCCCCTTTGCTTCTCTCCTCTCTCCTCTTCTTTCTTCTCCAAATCCAGTTGGCCAGCTCATCGTCATGCCACGAGTAACAAGAATGGACTCAACAGTGACATTAATGGGTAACATTAATGTTGGCGGGGCCCAAATCCTACAACAATGGCTACCACCGCCCTCCTCCATCGCCCACCGGCGACATACGCCCTCCTATCGCCCATACTCTTCTCCCGCTTCATCGCCTCCAAGACCCACCTCTACACCTGTGCTGCCGCCACCCTTGACGAAGCCCACCAACACCAAGACCTTCTCGATCTACTGTGGGACCACGCCCATTGTAGATGAAGCCCCACCTCAAGGAGTATTAGGCCAACCTCTTGACTGCAGGACCATCCCTCACCTTTCACCCGAGTTGTCGCAAGGGCATCTGCGATAGCTAGCCATGAACATCGATGGCAACAACAACCTCGCCTGCCTCACCCTGCACGAGTGGATAGCCTCATGTACGAGTGCATCCTCTGTGCTTGTTGCTCTACATCATACCTGTCCTACTACTTGTGGCGCGACAACAAGCCGGCTGACCGGATTTGAAGAAAGAGGAGGGGAGAGGAGAAGAGAGAGGGAGGTAAAGGGAGAGGCAAGGAAGAAGAAGGCAAGGGTATTTTAGTCATTTCAAGTGGGTTAAAGGGAAAACAAATTAGAAATTGATTTAAAATGCAAAAAGGCAAATAAGTAATAGGCTCCGTTACACTAGATAGGATGGCAAATCGTTGAAGCCTACATAACTTCAGGATAAATGATCAATTGGTGTGACTATTGCATTCCTGGGTGCTCCCTAATCTTATCGCGCGACCCCATCGGTCCTTCTTTTTTATACATGCGACTCATGTCAGGCTTTACTTCACGCATGCTACAACATTTTTTTCTCATCTCCTCTGATTGGCTGCAAGTTGGGGATATGGTGGGATCCACCTTTGTCCCTATACATGAGACATCTCTGCCTTGCCGTTGTTAGATCGAGGAGGCCGACTAGAGGGGGTGAATAGGCGGTCTAAAAAATCTTCTATAATTAATTATCAATTTCTATTTGGCAAAAAACCAAGATAAGATGTGGAAGTTTAACTCAAATTGGTTTAGCACAAATATAATCTAAATTAATTATGTTCACCTAAATGCATCAACACTCTAAAGCTTATAATAAGGTTTGCAATTCTAGGATAATAAGCAATCAATTTAACTCTATGAATGTAAATTGAGCACAAGAAAATAAACCACAATTAACATGGTTGATTTTTACCCTAGTGTTCAGAGATTTGCCGATCTCCTCTAGTCCACGTTGAGATTAGCCCAAACGAATTGGACCGGCTCCATGAATTAAGATAAAATACCTCAATCAACTAGTGGTAGCTCTTTCTTACTTCGGGTAGGTGAGCTCCAACCTTTACAACTTTGTCGGGTCTTTTCACAACCTTCTTTTGAGAAGATCACCGCGCACAACGCCCTCAACGTTGTCTAGGACTTGGCAAACTCCAAAACTAATAAGTCAATGCCCTCACTTGACTCTCACCATGTGCAACGAATACACACCACTCAAGTGGATACACAATTCACCTATAGATGCAACACATGCAAATTAGAGCCTTTTCCCTTGCACACAAGGTGTAACACATGCATAATTGAGAGGAGAACCTCACACTATCTCAAGAGAGTGAAATGGAATGAAACATTCCTTTCTCCAACTGGCCACAAGGGGGTATATATATACCCCACACCTTGAAACTAGCCATTGGGACAGAAAAATAGGATTTTCGGAAGTATCACAGTTAAACATGCGGTACTTCCACTCCCCTCTACAACGGTCAGAAAACTAACCGTTATAGGCAAATCCGATAGTTCCGATAGCCAGAGTCCGATATTACTAATCATCAGAAGTACCATTATACTCGTGTGAAACTATCGATCTCACAGGGGACAAGAAGACTCCACGAAGGTGTCTTTTTGAAAAAAATGTTCCGCTACACAAGTCGTCTGTTCTACAAAACAAAAGTACCACTCACACAGAGTTGATAGTATCGCTCGCTGATCGAACCACTCACATAGAGCCGATTAGATCGCTCACACAAAGCTGGTCGAAAGTACCGATTATGAACTACACTAGTCCCTGACCACGTCAGATGGTTTGACCACTCAGGTTTCCAACCATGTTGATCTCTGACCACGTTGTTGGGTCAACCACACAGGTCTCTAACTACGCTGGTCTCCGACCATGCTGGTCTTCGACCACGTTGTCCAGATCGAGCACACAAGTCTTTGATCACATTGGTTTCGACCACTCAGGTCTCGACCACATTGACCTTATCGATCTTCGACCACGTTAATCTTTAATCACATAGATCTCTAACCACCACGTCAATATTTGACCAAGTTGTATCAATCATGTCAGTTCGACCATGTCGATTTCGACTACATAGGTCTTGACCACGTTGGTTTCGACCACGCTAGTTTTGATCACACAGATCTCGACCACTCTGGTTTGTCCACGCCAGTTTCAACAACGCTGGTTTCGATCACACAGATCTCGACCACATTGGTTTCGACTATACTGGTTTCGATCACACAAATCTTGACCACATCAGTTCTGACCATGTTGGTTTCGACCATTTCGATCTTCGACCATATAGGTCATCGACCATGTCAATCTTTGACCTCGTTAGTTCAACTACGTCGGCTTCGACCATGCTGGTTCCTGGCCACATTAATCTTCAACCACATAGGTCTTTGACCATATTAGTTCGACCACAATGGTTCTCGACCATACATGTCTTCTGACCACCAACAGACGTGGTAGTTCCATGATAACAATGCTGGTAGTTCCAACTAGCAATAGTACCACATAATACACTACGGTAGTTCTGATTTCCCTGAGAAGTGTATATACTTCAACAGATTTTATAAAAAACACATTTACAAACAACAGTATCATGCACACAAAGATTATTCATGATTCCTAATAAGTTGCAAAATACATTTGCACACTTTTAGAATCATGACATAAGGATTATATATACGAGCTTCAACCATTTACAAAACACATTTGCAAATATAAACCTCTTACTTCAAAGAATAAAAATATGGACTTCAAACACTTGCAAAACACATTTGCAATGTACAATCTCATGTTACAAGAATTCAACATATGAGCCACAACTATTTGCAAAACACGTTCGTAAATACAAGTCTCATGCCAAGGAGAGCTAGAGCAAGTGAGGTTGAACTATCAATACATGATGAGACTCAAGCTACTAAACATGACCTTTTTTAATAGTCCGGCAAACTATACTAGCAACCCGGTCTTTCAACCAAATATTAAGATCAGTAAAAGACTAGGAACACATTCTTAGCTCTATCTGACTAGGAACACATTCTTAACTCTATCTAGTCATAACCTTGTGTTGCACATCCCCTTAAAGCTTGATGACTCACATATACATTTCAAGTTCGGGTCATTGTCTTTACATGCATCAACACATGATGCATGCTTCACTTGACATCCATCAAAATACGATAGGTCTTCACTTAACTTGATGATCAATACATGATTATCTCCTCTTGAACATATATCAATTCATGATGCATCCACCACTTGATTGATATCTTCAACACATGAAGTCATCCCAAGTCATCCTTATTTGTGAAACCTAACCTATTCATCTAACTTATGAAAAATATTAATCCATAAAATAATTGTCATTAATTATCAAATTTCACTATTAACATATAATGGAGAGATTAGATTCTACAATCTTCCCTTTTAGTAATTCATGACAATATTAACAAATAATGAGATAGAAATTAACTTACAAGTATACTTCATGTACACAACACTTGTATACTCTAAGATAAGGTTTTAAAAGCAAAGCTTACTTATTCGGTTGTTATTAATCATCCAACCATTAACACATAATAAAAAAACTAGATGACAACCCGATTATAAGTATACATGAACTACACAAGCTATATATATTTAAGAGATATATTTCAAAATAAAGATCCTTAATATGTGGAAATGAAATATGGATCAGTACTAATAAAATCACAAAACATAGAGTGAACTCCCTTAAATGTGTGAATATAAGAATGTATTATGAAAGCATATACACATATTTAAGTTTGACTTATTTGGTGAAGTTCATTATATATTTCGTATCCGAAGAATGCAATAAGATAAGAGTGTGTATTGAATGCATACATCTTATATTTTTCATCTTTTCATCTCAATGAGAGTAAGCAATATCGTAATTAATAAACATATTAGTCTCACAATTGTATTTGTCATTATCACCAAAACCGACTTAATGGAGCTTGAACTTATGGCCGTACAACCCCCACCTCCTTTGGACGATGCTAGGACTACACACCCTTGCCTTCTCTTCTAGTGGACACAAATATGTAGCTCCATTGCATACCAACATGATAATTATTAAACTATGGGATGGTAATTAGCTAAAATCATAGATGGGAACCTAAGGTTCAACTGACAGTAAGTTTTAACTTTTTCTCAAATTCATACGGTGATATTTTTTGAATTTAAGGTGGTAATCTGTCAAAATGGTATATGGTAATTTATAGAATTTTAGGTGGTGATTTTGTTAAAAATGCAAGCTTTTTTTTAACAAAATTCCACCCTGAACTCAAAATTACCATCCTTTCTGTTAATTTGAAATAAGTTCAAAATTATCATCAGTTGCACACTATGTTATCATCTATATATTGTTAAATTACTACCCTGAGTTTTGAAAATTATCATCATCAATTTTGTGATTTGAAAAGATTCAAAATTTATTATTAGCAGCACCACAAGTTACCATTGTCAGTTTTAACAAATTATCACCCTAATTTCAAGAATTCATCTATGCCCCTTTGCACCGTAAGTTATTATTGTCAGCTTTAATAAATTTCCACATTAAATTTAGAATTTACTATCACTTTGTGAGTATGTGTAAAAAAATGTTCAAATTTGCCATCATTAGTGCCATAAATTATCATATCCAGATTTAACAATTTACCACCCTAAGTTAATAATTTACCATCATTTTTTGTGTGTGCAAACAATAGTTTAAATTTTACCGTCCTTTCCACCCTGAGTTATCATTTATAATTGAATAAATTACCATGTAAGTTAAGAATTTACCACCCTAAGTCACTATCTGCATTTTAAACAAATTACCACCCCAAAAGTAACACTTCTAGGTAGCTTTAAACATATCCGATATTAGTCTTATTTTGTTGATCCCATCATGTAAAATACAAAAAAATATATATGAATTACAAGTTGGAAGTACGGTTTGAAAGGTATGACTATAAATCTCTATTATTGGATGAGAAAAGAATATTGTATAGAGTAATAGAAAATTTAAGATGTCTCTATGCAAAAGTACGGGACTCACATGTCTTATCCACTGGACTAGCTGGAAGAGTGGAACATGGGTGGGGTAGGGGCCTGCATGCATGTGAGCTCCGGATGTCTGATCCATATCCCGCGAAGTGAGATGCTATCGGACGAATTGGTGATCATTTGGTCTTATGGGCCTGTTCTTTACTCATAAGTTGACAACTTTTGATTTTTGTTATAGTATCTAACTTTCAAACGGAGTATTTTGTCAAGACGGGGTCTACAAGTTAAGCGATCTACACGTTAAAAGCCTAATATCTGTACCAGCCAAAATCGCAAGTGGGTATCTGTCTCTCCGTAATCTGTACCGTAAACAGCCAAAATTCAAAAATTCCAGCCAAAAGTCATAAGCCACAACCAAAAAGAACAGACCCATTGTCTGGTTGCAGGTCCTCCCTCTCGCTGTCTCCGGCTCTCCGCCATCCGGCACCTCCTCTCACGCTTGCTTCTCAAGCCGCTGCTCCAGTGCCATCACAACGGAAAAATTGAATCTATGATGAAGCAAGAGGGCATTCAGCGGCAGTGACGATCACCAAAAATTTCTTGTCGGCCGACGTATAGCAATTCCATCTATTTTAGATGGAACATCTAGTTCCCAATAAACCACCACAATTAAATCGCTGGCTGCAAATTTTTTGAGAGAGGATAAGCCACAGCACATATTTAACAACAACATCCACGTATATATATGCGTACATATTTTCTACACATATTAGAAATATGAACACGTAAGATCTTATGGAATATGAACACGTGCTTTCTTGCTAAACGCATGTACAAGTGTACTCTAAAATCGACAATTACCAGCATCGAGTCTAGGACTTCCAACGTTGAACTAGCTACACACCTGCACGTTTATCTATTTAGCCACCGACCAGTAGCGATTTAGAATTTTAGATACGAAGGGAGACACATCGCAACGGCGCCAGGCATCGTTATAGGCGGTTTGTTACAAGATAAACTCAAAAAACTAGTGAGAAGCACAAAGCGAGCCTCTCGAAAAACAACTAAGAGCATCGGTCTCCAGGATGATTCTCTATACCCAAATCAGCTGCAAAATTCCATCCTACTCCAGTGCCGTGTGATGCTCGACTGCTTTCCTTTCTTTTCCCTCTTCTTGGGGAGAGACGATTGCGCTTGATAGTTGATACTAGTGGAGTAATACAAGTCGCATCAGGCAAAAGCTTTATGTCTGGCATGTCATGAACCTTAGTTCATGAGGGATAAATACCACCGAGAGGATAGCCGGATGGCGTCGGCGTAAAGGGAGAGAGAGAGATACTCAATGAGGAAGACTATGATAATTCTTTACTTGATTCCAATAGCATGCGGTAGCCCTCTTATATAGATGGCTCCCCCCTAACAGATGTAATCTAACTCCAATTATATCTCTAACTACATCTCTAATACAAGGAAACCAATCTCTAACTCAAATAGAAACCAATCTCTAATTCCTAATAATAACCCGGCTGGGCCCAAGGCCCACGCCTATAACACTACACCCCTCCCAGACATGCAGCTCGTCCTCGAGCTGCTAGACGGCGGCCAATGGAAGACCTTCGACGCCGATGAAGAAGACGAACGGTAGTAGGGTGCTGCAGTAGATGGATACGGGTGGCCAGATCCACGCGGAACAAGGCTAGACGAAGTGTAATGCCTTCGGGAATATAATGCCTGCAAAATAAGCCTTTTTCCAAATTTTTTTAATTTTTTTAATTTTTATTTATTTATTTATTTATTGCCTTAACTACTCAATCGGTCGGTTAAAAACCGACCGAAACCACTAGGCCACCACACCTCCCAAACGACTCGGTCGGTGGCGACGGAAGGAGCGGCGGCGGCTCCGGGCGACCCACGGCGGTCGGCGGCGGCGACGGTTCCAGCGACCCACGGCGGCCAGCGGCGGCGAAGAGCGGCGGCCCGTGCGGACCGGATCCTGGCGGCGGAAGCAGAGGCGGAGCAGGCGGCTGAGCGGCGGCCGGTGCGGACCGGATCCGGAGCGGCCGGCGGCGGCGGCTCGGGCGGAGGCGGAGACGGAGTGGCTTCGGCGGCGGCTCGGGCGGAGGCGGACCCGGAGCGGCCGGCAGAAGGAGCGGCTTCGGCGGCGGCTCGGGCGGAGGCGGACCCGGCGGCGGCGACTGCGACGCGGCGGCTCGGACGGACGGAGACAGCGGGCCGGATCCCAATGTCGCCGACTCGAGGCGCGGCCACGGAGACGACGGCGCGGGGGAGCGGCGAATCGGCGCCGTAGAATGCCAGATCCGGTGGCAGCCGCCACGGGATGGTCTTCGGCTGCGGTTCTCGTCAACGGCGGCGGAATCCCGCGGCGATGACGCCGACGACCGAGGCTTGCGACGACGACGACGACGGTTGGAGGCAAACGGCTACCTCGGGCCGCACGGCGTCGAGGCTGCCAGGAGCAAGGCTGCCGCCGACGGTGGCTGAGCCGGCGGCTGACGCTGCAGAGAGGGCGCGGTGGAGTCGCCATCGGTGGAGAGGTTGCAGCGACGGCGGGTGTGGCGCTGGACGAAGACGCCGGAGAAGATGCTGCGGTGATGTGGTCGGCGGCATCTGGCGGTAGCTGTGGTTCTTGATTTTGTTGGGGATCTGTAGTTGGATGATGTCGTGCCCTCTGTTTTTCTTGTATCTTCTTCATCATATTCTCTAAGGATTCCTGTAATTTATTCACCCGCTTGCTCATATCGTCCATCAAGGTTGACAGCTGATAGCAGAGCACGATCGTGTCGCTTCGGTTGTCAACAGAAACCATGGTAGCAGAAGTCGTGGGAATGGATCGACTGCTCTGATACCAAGTTGTCATGAACCTTAGTTCATAAGGGATAAATACCACCGAGAAGATAGCCGGATGGCGTCGGCGTAAAGGGAGAGAGAGAGACTCAATGAGGAAGACTATGATAATTCTTTGCTTGATTCCAATAGCATACGGTAGCCCTCTTATATAGATGGCTCCCCCCTAACAGATGTAATCTAACTCCAATCATATCTCTAACTATATCTCTAATACAAGGAAACCAATCTCTAACTCAAATAGAAACCAATCTTTAATTCCTAATAATAACCCGGCTGGGCCCAAGGCCCACGCCTATAACATGGCATCACTAAATATACCAACACATTCCTTAAAAAAAACAACACAAAACATGACTGAAATACACGGATGTGAAGAAATCAAGCCGGAATAGAGTTACATACAAAAGTAAAACCAGTCTAGCTTGCTTATTTTTATTCATCACATCCAGGACGGCTTTGCACCGATTATTATTCCAAATAATAAATACAAAAGCACAAGTACAAGCGCTAGATATAGATTTGTGTTGTGGAAATAACGTTACAAGATGAAGGGGGTGGAAATCTCAATACTATCCCACGTTATGTTCCTTCGCCAAGGAGCATCAACACAGAAAACAGTCTCTAGGAAGAAACTAACCCTTGGAACACCAAGAATAGAATACAATGATGAAGCGTGTGCTCTCCTTCTTTGAAACAATCTACTCCGCGCGAGATTGGCCGGCACGGGAGGAGAGGATGATACCGACGATGAGGCCATACAGAGCAAGAGCTTCCGCAAAGATAAGGATGAGAATCATGCCCACGAATAACTTTGGCTGCTGTGCATTGGCCCTGCAGAGGTAAAGCCAGAATCAAATCAGTATCTCCACAGCCTGCAAATAAAAGTGATTATCTGTAGAAAGATTGCTCTGTTACTACCAGAAGATACCTCCTAATAAGAAAACCCAATAGATACTAGCAACAGAAAAAAAAGGAAACTACTGGCTACAATGACATCCTATTAATGTTCTCTTTGAATAAACTCGGTGTACAGCAAAGCTCCAGATGCAAAAGAGAGAAATAGAAATTTTTGCATGTCAATCCTTTCTGATTTTTTTTACAGCAGGCCAATGAATAATCCAGTCAAATGGCTAGCGACAGTATTTGCAAATCAAAGCAGTATGATTGTTGTAACTGAGACCATAGCCTCTTAGGAGTCAAATAGAAGAGGCCGTAAGAATTCTACAAGAAACTAAGAAATAATTTTAGACAATGTCAAGGGGTCAACAGGACCCTTAATAAATTATCAACTGAAACTAGATGAAGGACTATGAATTATGAAATCTCAAATGACGGCTAAAAGACATTCCAACAGTCCCAATGAATCCACCACTACCATGTCCACTATCAGATTTGCAACTACCATGTCCACTACTACCTTGTCCACTATCAGATTTGCAACTACCATGTCCACTACCAGATTTGCATGTTTGAGGGATGCCACAAGACAGCTCTGTCTTGATTTCCATTTTATAGGAACAGCAAACGGACACCTTGCTATCCACAACTCCTTAAGTATGTACAATTCAGATGACGAAGCATCGGCATGAAAGCCTTTTTCCAAAATTCGGAGATCACAATGCCTCACTGCCATTGATATTCTCTCCATATATACCAGCATAATTCAAGTCAAACTGGTCTAGGAACATAAAGCTTATCTGTAATTTTCCATCATCTCGTCTGTACATTGTAATGACCCGTGCCCAAATTAAAACAGAACCGACAATTTCCTTATTTTCATCAACTATACTTGAATAGTTCAGCCATCATCGACCACATACGACACCTAATCTAGAATCAAGTACCAAGCTGCTGCTCTAATTCAGCCTCGTCAGGATTAAGACTAGTTTCCTTCTCTAGCACAGGATCTAAGGATGTTCCTAGTCAGCACCGTACACTTCTAGTATCTCTTAAGAGGGAAATGAGAGCATATAGGCCTGTCCTTTTTTTTTTGCTTCGGTTTATAGTTTTAGGCTGTTCATGATAAAGAATATGAAGTAATATAAACTCATATATATAGTTTTGGCCGATATAAATGAAGTAACTATAGTGTATACTAGAATCAACATATAGACAAAAAAAACAGCTTTTAAAAGTTAAAAATAAGAGGCCCAAATAACAGTGGCAGTAATAATACCTGACTCCGGCGTCGCCGACGATGCCGATGGCCATGCCTGCCGCGAGACCCGCGAGTCCGCACGCGAGGCCGGAGGAAAGGTGGGCGTATCCGTCGAAGAGGAAGTAGGGCTTGGCCTTGGGGTTGATCCCGGTGGAGATGATGACGGCGATGATGAGGCCGTAGATGCCGAGCACTCCTGCCATGACGACGGGGACGATGGACTTCATGACGAGCTCCGGGCGCATGACCCCCATGGAGGCGACGCCCACCCCGCTCTTGGCCGTCCCGTAGGCGGCGCCCATGCCTGCAGATCATGCCAAGAATGTAGATCGCACGCTGATCTAGCAGAGATCACGGGAGATCTGAGGACGGGGAAATCAGGCGAGATGGAGGCGGGTGCTTACAGGAGAAGACGAGGGCCGCGGCGGCGCCGAGGAAGCCGAAGAAGGGGGCCGTCTCATCTCCGCTGAAGGTGGAAGACATGGCCACCGTCGGTGATGTGGATCTCGCCGGAGATGGGACGACGACGACGACTCAGAATCACAGGAGGGGAGACAGGATACGATGAGCAAAGACGTGTGGACCAGGAAGTGACAAAATAGTATTATTATAGGGCTTGCTAGTCTTTGTTTGGTGGGCTCATGAGCTGGGCCCGAGATTTATTACTGGGCTTTGGTTATGGGCTTGTTCTTGATTATGGGCTGCATGGAAGATCAGCTCCGGTCTTCTTAACTATTCCGTAGGTTTTTATCCCCTTCTCTTTCTTCTCTGACAACAAGCACCACTAGAAAAATATCCATCCGCGCTGCTGGTGCTATGCCAATCAGGTTTTGTTATTAGTCATCTCTTTAGGATTAGGATTTTGTGGTCTCTCTACTATTAATGCCTCTTACATTAGTTCAACATTAAATAACACATTGTTTCTCCGTTACGAGAAAATGGAATTGTAACAGGAAAAGAAATTACAAACAATTTTTCAGACCTAACCTAACTTTTTAACTAAAAGAAACAACAGTCTAAAACTATAGCTACGTAGATAAAGCACGCAACTATTAGAAATAATCTTGACTTAGAGTCCAAGACGTAGTAGAGTCTGTCTCCGTGTGTAACTCAAGTTAAAGTTGTATCCAACTTGAAGTCTGAATACATATACAAGTAGGAGATTATTAGCCTATATATTGAGAAGGCTTGTAACTAGTTTTGTCAAGAAAAGCAAGAAAAATGGGAGCAAATAAGAGAATAGAGAAATTCAGAAATTCTCCCGTGTTCTCTCAGTTTATTTGCGATGTGTGCGTTTTCTCCTGGATTAAAGTTTTAACAAGTGGTATCAGAGTCTAGACGAGAAGCGAGTCGCTGAAAAAATTGTCTTGACGATTCCGTTTCGCGCTCATCTCGAGCGGTGCTCCTGAGGCCTCCGCGCGCGCGTCGTACAGCTAGAGCAACAAAAGCCAACGCCAAGAGAAGCAAAGCAACGTAGCAAGGCAGAGGAGAGGAGATATGTTACCGTTCTGTATCAAGTATGAGTTTAATAAGTCGTAGTTGAAATTGACTGCCTTAATGTTTTAAAATCTTTGCATCCGGATGAATCTATGCCGTTGAGTTGAGTTTCTACATGTAACTTTCATATAGAATGCTTCATGTGGAGCCGTGACTGGTAGTTCATAATGCATTGAGACTAAAACTAGAGTATGTAAGTCACATTAAGGGGGAGATTGTTAGAAATAATATTGACTTAGAGTCTAAGACGTAGTAGAGTCCGTCTCCGTGTATAACTCAAGTTGAAGTTGTTGGATTGAAGTCCGAATATATATATATATATATATATATATATATATATATATATATATATATATATACACACACACACACACACACACACACACGAGTAGGAGATCCTATATATTGAGGAGGCTTGTAGCTAGTTTTGTCAAGAAAAGCAAGAAAAATGGGAGCTGTTGTGGTTACAGACCAAACAGAGAGAGATCGTAGTGGAGAGTTGAGAGAGAGTGATAGTAATGGCCTGGCCCCCCCCATGGCCTGTATTCCATATATATATATACACATGGGGAGTGCTTTTACAAATATACCCTTACATCTGAGTTTTCCCTTCAGGGGCATTTATGTCATTACACATGGTCTATTCTGGGCCTTACAACCTTCTACCAGGTCTGCTGGGATTAGGTGGAGGCCACCCCTACAACAGGAGCAAATAAGATAATAGAGAAATTCAGAAATTCTCTTATGTTTTCTCAGTTTATTTGTGATGTATACGTTTTCTTCTGATTAAAGTTTTAACAACGCAACTAATGTTTTTAGAGTTGGAGGGTATGCCCGAGGCTTTGTTTATTCAAACGGTTAGACAGCTCTACAGAGTTCCAAACCAATGAGCTGAGCTGCCACAACAATAGGATTCTAGCACCGGAACAATGCAATCAAATGCGTAAGAGCAACTCCAGGAGGGCCCCTACTTGAGCCCTCAAACCTCATATTTGAGGGCTTGAGCTAAAAATAGAGGTCCAGCAGGGCCCCTACTAGAGCCCTCAAATTTGAGGAGCCCCTCAAATCACCCTCCCACCCCTCATTCCTAGGGGCTCCCCCCCACCCCTCATTTTCCTGTTTTTTTCCCGCACCGTGAAACTTCTCCCGCTCTCGGCCAAAAGTCCCCGCCCGCCTCTTCCGCTCCCGTCCGCCGAATCTCCCCCCGCCTGCATCTTTCCCCGCCGCCTCCCTCCCCTCATGCATCTTTCCCCGCCGCCTCCCTCCCCGCCCGCCTCCCTCGCCCGCCCGCCTCCTCCGCCTCCCTCGCCCGACGCCTCCTCCGCTTCCCCGCCCGCCCGCCTCCCTCGCCCGCCTCCTCCGCTTCCCCGCCCGCCCGCCTCCCTCGCCCGACGCCTCCGCCGCTTCCCCGCCCGCCCGCCTCCGCGGCGACTCCTTCCCGTGCGGCCGGCTGTGCTGAGCGCGGCAGGCGCGACGCAAGCGGCCGGGGGCCGAGGCGCGGGTGTGCTCGGGGCGGCGCGGCGAGACACCGGCTACGGGCGCGTGGCGGAGAAGCCGAACGGCACAGCTTCGGGCCGGCGGCCGGCGGCGTGAGCCCCGCCTGCCTCTTTCCCCTGCCAAGCGCGCCGCCTCGCCCGTCGCCTCGCCCATCGCCGACGCCTCCGCCCGTTGCCCGTCGCCGTCACCTCCCTCCCCGCGCGCCTCCCTCCCGAGCGCGCCGCCCGCCTCCCTCCCCGCGCGCCTCCCTCCCGAGTGCGCCGCCTGCCTCCCTCTCCGCGCGCATCTTTCCCTGCCCGTCGCCCGTCACCGTCGCCTCCGCCCATCGCCGTCGCCTCCGAATGGATTTGTCAGGAGTGGGTCCCATATGTCAGTGTGTAGTGGATGGATTTGAGGGCTTAGATTTAAGGGGTGCTGTTGGAGTAAAAGCAAAAAAATTGGGCCCTCAAAAGTAGGGGGAGCCCTCAAATGAAAAGTAGGGGCTCTGTTTTGAGGGCTACTGCTGGAGTTGCTCTAAGCAATAGCTTATTGTATACCAAATTAAATATGGAAAGGAATGGTAATGTATACCAGGAAAAATTGGTTCGAATTAGCAAGTGCCAATGCCAATTCTAATTGAACTCTGTTCTAGTGCTATCTCCATAGGTTCTTACAAATTCTTCTACATTTCATCACAAAAAAACATGCATATTTATCATAGGCTATTTCAGTCTTCAACAATGCAGCACACAAACCAAACATGGAAGTAAATTTAGAATTTTAGACTCCTAACATAAATGCTAAAAATCTCCTAGTGTTTTTGGCAATGTAGACACTTTCGTCAGAGGCTACGCAAGCAGCACTCAACCAAGCTTGCTGAATCACTAGTACTCTATTGTAAGTATTTCTCACCATGTATAGTTGTTACTGCTTACCATATCCAAAAGCAGCTCTCCTGTAGCCCTCTCGAAAACCCTCTTCTCCTGACGAGGCCACCTTGGGCTCGTCAGCCTTCACCGGCGAGGCACTCCCGGTGCCCTTGCCAACCCTTCACCAGCTCTCCACCACCCCCAGTCGTGCTTCCGGATGTACTTCGTCGGTGGATGGGTCTCATGCTGGTCGTAGCAAGGGCCAGCGGTGGCAAGACCAGAGCCCATCGTCTTCTTGGCAAAGCCCAGCTGCTGGACACTCCTACCTGGAGGCGGTACTTGGAGGAGCTCTAGCCAAGGCATCGACAACCCTGGCATCAGCGGCTGTTGCAGCACCACCGCAGGCGGCCTCCCTGCTCGGTGCTCCTCCCGCTCGGTCTCAACTGTAAGGTCGTCTAGAGCCGCCGCTGCAAGTCGATGATGGCTGGCGAGTGGCTGTTGATTTGTGATCCAAATTCTACACATCAATAAGGCCGGCTTCTGGACGGAGCGTAGCTAAAGGTTTTAGTCAGATTCCGGGTGTTGATTACAATGATGTGTTCTCCCCAGTTGTGAAGCATAGCTCAATCCGTACATTCTTTAGTATTGTTGCTATGCGTGATCTTGAGCTTGAGCAGCTAGATGTGAAGACAGCATTCTTGCATGGAGATCTTGAGGAGGAGATATACATGGACCAGCCAGAAGGGTTCATAGTGCCTGGTAAGGAGGATCATGTTTGCAAATTGAAGAAGTCCTTATATGGTTTGAAACAGTCTCCTCGTCAGTGGTATAAGAGGTTTGATTCATTTATGTTATCAAATAACTTTAAAAGATCTGATTATGATAGCTGTGTCTACATTAAATTTGTTGATGAATCACCTATATACTTGCTGTTATATGTTGATGATATGCTGATTGCTGCCAAGAGCAAGAAAGAAATCACTGCTTTGAAGGCTCAGTTGAGCAGTGAATTTGATATGAAGGATCTTGGTGCTGCTAAGAAAATTCTAGGTATAGAAATTACTAGAGACCGTGCTTCTGGTTTATTGTTTCTTAGTCAGCAAAATTATATTCAGAAAGTGCTTCATCGTTTCAACATGCATGATTCAAAGCCTGTTAGTACTCCCATTGCACCTCACTTTAAATTGTCAGCTTCACAATGTCCTAGCACTGATGAGGAGGTTGAGTACATGTCCAGAGTTCCGTATGCTAGTGCTGTTGGGTCTTTGATGTATGCCATGGTTTGCTCTCGTCCGGATTTATCTTATGCTATGAGTATAGTCAGTAGATATATAGCTAATCCTGGTAAAGAGCATTGGAAGGCCGTTCAGTGGATTTTCAGGTACATGCAAGGCACATCGGATGCTTGTTTGAAGTTTGGCAGGACTGAAAAGGAACTCGTTGGCTATGTTGATTCAGATTATGCTGGTGATTTGGATAAGCGTAGGTCGCTCACAGGTTATGTATTTACCATTGGAGGTTGTGCTGTGAGCTGGAAGACACATTTGCAGGATGTTGTTGCGCTGTCCACCACTGAAGCAGAATATATGGCTATTTGTGAAGCAAGTAAAGAGTCAGTTTGGCTGAAAGGTTTGTTTGCTGAGCTTGCTGGAGTTGATTCTTGCATTAATCTGTTTTGTGACAGCCAGAGTGCAATTTATCTCACTAAAGATCAGATGTTTCATGAGAGGACAAAGCACATTGAGATTAAATATAAGTATGTCAGAGATATTGTTGCAAAGGGTAAGCTAAAGGTATGCAAGATTAGCACTCATGAAAATCCTGCTGATATGTTGACAAAGCCAGTTCCTGTTGCTAAGTTTGAGCTTTGCTCAAGCTTAGTTGGTATTACAGCTTAGCCCAAGAGGCTGTGTGGCGCCGAAAGTATTTCTTTCTTTGTTGTGTTCAGGGTGAAGTATTGATTTATGCTACAGGAAGGAATTTGTCTCAAGGTGGAGTATGTCGATTTGTGATCCAAATTCTACACATCAATAAGGCCGGCTTCTGGACGGAGCGTAGCGGAGGCCCTAAGCCCATTGTGCAAGGCCCATGCACCCAGGGACGCCTGGGGGTGCCGGGGGGGGGCGAAGCCCCCCCGCGGTATGGATCCTAGTCGAATTAGGGTTTTCATGATATATATATATATATTTCCTGTAAGCCGCCGTTTGGGAGATGGTATTAGAGTTGTAAATCCCCGGCGTTGTAACCTCACCCCGATATAGTGAAGATTGTTGCTGGCTGGCGCCCGTGGTTTTTTCCCTCTCGCATTAGGAGGGTTTTCCACGTTAAAATCTCGTGTCTCTCTGCGATTGATCTTGTTTACTTCGTCGTTCCTCCGCCGTCGCGTGTAACAGTGGCGACCAACAGATGCCGTTGGAAGCAGGCCGATCCATGTTCGGCACTCCCACCAGAACATAGGCCGGCGGTCCCTGTAGACCTCATAGGCCGTTGTTGGAACTATCTAGGCCTCGACCATGTCAAGGCCAAGTGTAGGAACCCCACGCGGTGTAGGCGCTGCAAAGCTTTTTGGCCACCACATCAAAGAAGGCAAGCGTCCACGGAGTCCTCTTGGGGCGGGCAGGCAGCTGCGCCGTCGTGAGCTCTGAACCGCTCAGACCCCGCCGATGACCCCCCGCGATGCCACCTCAGACCTAATGGTCTCCTCGCCCCAGTCCGGCCCTCTTGCTTCTCAAGGAACCACAACTGGCTCGGAGAGCCGTCGCGCCTTCACGCTAGAGTGTCCAACGAGGTCTTCATTTCTCGTCGAGCATTCTTCTCCTCTGCCATTCTTCTCCAATGGGGTCTGCATGCAGTTTGTGTAATGCCCTACACCACGTCCCACGAGGAGTTGGAGTAGCACCTCAGTCGTGCTCTTGTCGCCTATGTCAGCGGCAACCATCCATCCATCTCCAAGGAAGAAGCGACCATGACGATTAAAGAGAGGATTGGCATTCCTCGTTGCGGTTTCTCGATCCAAAGCTTCTGGCCTGAAAACTTCCTCATTGCCTTCGCTTCCGAAGAGTTTCACAATCAAGCTGCCCAGACTCACTGCATTGAATACTCCCATTTCTCCTTGTTCCTCAAGCCATGGACAAGACAATTAAGCGCATGCCTCCAGTTCTGGGCTCCTATTCAAGGTAACAATCGATATTGAGGGACTACCAGCACGTGCCTATGATTGGCACACGCCTGATATTGAGGGCCTGCTAGATTGAGTGCCTCCACCCGAACACAGCAAGCCGAGATGACCTCGCCAATTTCAGGCTGGAGGCTTGGACAGCTGACCCAAATGCAATCCCCAAGCAAGCTACTATGTTGATCGTGGAGCTAGATGAAAAGTATCCAGACCCCAATGACCCCATTTTTGGCAATTTGCCTTTGCTCCTCCCTGAGAAGAACACTCTATCTTATAGCCTGATTATCCACATCGCAAAAGTGGAAGATTACCACTCCAACGTCGCCTCATCGTCCTCCTCGGATGTGTCTTGCTCTTCAAGCGAAGGTGATAGCGGCCATGGAGGCCACGGCTAGAAATGGGGCCTCACAGCCTGTCAGGCCACAGCCCACATCGACAGTTCTTCACCTTTGCTCACGGTCACGGACATCCGGAATTCCGGATGATGCTCTAGGCCGAGCGGTGCTGCACAGAGATGGGGAGGGTGGCCGCAGGCACTGTTGTTTGTGCAATTGTGCCGACCTCTCATGGCGCCTCCCCTCGTTGCCTTCTTTGCGATTTCTAGCGGGCGAGGCCGCACCTCCACCGACCGCGTCGCCTGAGGATCTAGGGCTAGATTTGGAGTCGGGGCTGGCCACTGTAGATCCTCTACCACGTCGTCATTGCAGTCTGGATCCGCAAGGCGGTTCCTCGCCCTCCCACTGCCGCCGCCTGAGAGTTTCACGGCCACCGCAGCAGAAGAGGATGAAGGAACCTACACAAGCATGGCAGGCCCATCTCTGCTCCACCTCAGCTCATTTTTGGCTCGGTGAACCTACCTCCTGTTAGCAAGCCAACGTCAACTCAACACGTCGCCGCTTCACCGATGGATCTCCCGCGATACGCCAGCAGCGGGTCTCTACGGAGGCCATCAGGGGGCTCGGGGCTTATAAGGATTTGGGGATGGTGACTTATTCCTGTTGGGTTAAGTCGAATACAGTTGCATCCTCCCCTACCAGTCAAATGGATGCGATTCCTCTGACTTCAAAGTCACGGTGACTTTATCACTGACAGGTGGGCCCCTCCGCTCGCAGGCCCACCTGTCAGTGACAAAGTCACCGTGACTTTGAAGTCACAGGATCTCAATCCAGTCAAATGCGTCTCAACGGAACCATCAAGCCAGTGGTTTCGACCCAGCTGAATGTCTTGGGTCTGATCCATTTTCTTCTTAGCCTTCTAGGCCGCAACTTAACGCTACACAATCTTTGACTCACCTTTCAAATTTAAACGCAACTTCACAGAAAACTCACCTGGAGGATCAGGAAAATATTAATGCAACTCCTAATATCCAGTCTGCTCCATCTGATGTTTCAAATCTAGATCAGAGGCAAAAGGCAGATACTTATCACCCCTCTCTCGAGCAATTTTCATCCATAGCAGCTTCCCTCATGGCCACAGGAGCTGCATTGTCTCCCCTACATGCGCCCGTTGCTCCTGTCAGGACACCTTTGTTGCCCAACCCATTGCAACGGCGCTGCACACCTAATACACGGAGTCCCTTCAGAATTTCGTGACAGATCAAGAGACTCACAGCCAAATCATCAGTCAAAAATTTGGACTCAGTTAAACGTGCCCAGAGACATTTGATGATCAAGCTTGGCCTCGCCAAGGCAGAAGAATTCACCGACGAGAGCGCAGTTCAGGCATATGGAGCGCTCTTCGATCATCCTCTATCGTCCAACCACATTGAAGCTTTGGCAGCGCTCTTCAACCTCAGGCCTCTTTGACCGCTTGCGTGGTCGAGATTCTCAACTGCAGACATAGTCAAGATCTTCGACCGCAGACGAAGTCGACATTTTGAACCGCTGGCGTAGTCGCAACCTTCGACTATAGATGCACTCGTAATCTTTGACTACTAACAGTAGTTATGACCTTCGACTAAAGTAACCGAAGAGTATTACAAGTCATAAGCTGTAGTACTCGTTGGGCACTTGGAAGATCTTCGTGGTCGAAGATCAGCATGGTCAAAGTGTTGTGGTTGGTAGTTAGTAGTCAAAATATATAGTAAATTACTCGTAAGTAGAATAGATCGGTCGTTAATGCAGTAGATGGGTCTGTCCATCTTATCTATCTATATATAGCTAGTACCAGGAGGAGGAGGAGATGTACCTGTCCATCTTATCTATCTAGCTAAGATGTGGATATGCATGGTAAACGGATTTTCTGCCCCTAGGAGCATATGTCTCTATGGGATCTATCGTCCGAAACGCTTAAGATCCGCGCTCCTATTTTTGCGACATATGGCAGGCAAAGATGGATCATATATACGGAGTAGTAAGCACCTGCAGCTAGCCTGGCCACATATTTTAAGTGGGGGAATTTGGGATCGATCGATCGATCGATGTTGATGCGGCTGGGGAGAGAGGGATCAGAATCAGGCATGGATTGATGACCTGAAACTGAAAGAGAAACCCACAGGCCACAGGCGAGCCAAGAAATTGGCTGTCACCTCACCTAGCTATATATCCATCGACACGAACCCTAAAATACGGAGGAGAAGTGGTGATCATTTGGGTTTATTTTTGGTGGCTTATGGCTAAAAAGCACTGTAGCTGGCTAAAAAACACTGTAGCTGACAGAGACTTATTTAGCATAATTAAATTTAAAAAAATTAAAAAATATAAAAAATATGTTAGCCCATTACATATAATACAAACAAATACGGGAAAAAATAACCGACAAAAAAGCTCAACAAAAAGCAAAAAGTTCAGAAAAAGACGAAAATTATAAATAGTGAAAAATAAGTCGGAAGCTAAAAGCTAAATCCAAAACGATCACAGCGAGGAAAAGGAAGAAATAAGAAATCGAGAGAGCTCTAGAGAGAGATTCTAGGTAGCTAGATTTTGCAAGTCGCTAGCTAGCTGGGTAGTGGTTATGCTCGGCCGTCCAAATGCATGTCGCCTTCTTGTTTGTGTGGTGCACAACCACAAATACTACATATATAATGTGCTAGCTAGGTATTACGTGCGTGCCTCATATCATATCATGCACACATGACGTGACCCGTACCCTCCTTCCCTGGCTCCATCTACCTAGCTAGGCCCCTTGCACCATACGTATGCTTCATGCTTGTCCCTCTCACTGGTGATGCTCGGTTGAACTGAATTTTTATGGCTTATAATTAAATTTTCACTATAGCTGACTGAAATTACACTGTAACTGATGGTGGTTTATTTGGCATAATTAAAATTTAAAAAATTTAAAAATAGAAAAAATGTGTTAGCCTATCACGTATAATACAAACGAATACAAGAAAAAGAACCAGCAAAAAAAATTCAAAAAACCCCCAAAAATCAGAAAAGATAAAATTTAAGAATAGTAAAAAAATAAGCCAGAAGTCGAAGTCCAAACGAGCGGGACGATTTATATTCTCCCTTTCCAGCTAGCTAGCTAGCTCTCTCCCTCTATATATATATATACTCTATTCTATAGATTATTACATCTTCGATTCGCATCATACAGGCCGGCCGGTGAGTCCAAGTGTACGTCAAGACTCGATCAGATTATACAGTCGATCGATCGACACACCAATTGCAAGGTACGCACTATACATATGGAGTACGTACAAACTAGCCAGCTAGTATATATATATACATTTGTCATGCCAATTAAGTAGGTGCTAGTCATTGTTTGTTGTTCCGTGCATGGGCGTGGCATACGCAGACTACGCAGTGCGTTCCAGGCCTTCATCTTCTGCATGTTCTTCAATTTTTGGGATTTTTTTTTGCATACTACGGAAAATCGCACAAATTCAGGATATATTGCCCCTTGTGTCGCTGACATGTGGGGCTCGGGACCGTGCCCATGTGTCAAGTGAGTTCAGGGATGGCATATCCGATACTGTCAAAATTTGCAGTGGCATATACGAGTGAATCATATGTCATACTTGCTTCTTCTCTTTCATCTTCTCCTTTCAACTTTTACTTTCTTGTTTTTTAATGGCAAACGATGTCATATTACAAGATACCCCACGCGTTGCTTTGGAAAATTTTGTCATCTATCTTACGAAATATTCTCCCGTTTCACAATATTTCTTCATACCCCACTATGCATGTGATCAGACTAAGGAAGCACTAAATCTAAGAAAAAAAATTAATGAAAAAGGTGTACATATCCCTATTAAATGATATATATACTGCAACCAATAACATCTTACAAAACATTTAAGTACGGGTGAAAAGTAAAAAACATTACAATAACTACGCTTTTGATTTCCCAAACATTTTAAAAACAGAGACTGTCGACAACATGAACAAACATTGTGAACCGGAGGAAGCAATCTTGAACAATCAATACGTATCGTATAGCCAGAATTGATTGAGATGACATGGCTGCATCAGAGCAAGTACAATAGTATAGCCAACTAGTGGCTATAACACTTGTCCATTTCATCTATAGCCTTCAAAAAAATAGTTCATACAATAGCTATTACAATAACTATTTGGCCCTACGTGTAAGAGAGTGAAATGCATATTTTTACGTGCTATAGCTAGCTGTAATTTAGTAGCCAGCTTCCTTCTCTCTCTTCCTTTCTCTCTCTGCCACATAAGATTTGGTTGATATTATATTTGCTATAGCCTGCTAACTAAGCCTTATTGTACCTGCTCTCAAAGATGAGATTAATAGCACTAATTGCAGTTAGTGAAGATCACTTAGAGCAAGTTTAATAGTACAGATAGCTGCTACCTCCAATACATTTCCATGTCATCAAAAGATAATGATGCAGTCAACTCATACAATAAGCTGGCTATAAGTTGTCTCCACAAGAGCTCTCAATCATTTAATACATACATGGGTATTGATAATTTAATACATGTATGGGTATAGCAATTAGTTCTATGGGTACATGCATGGATAATGCATCTTTTCCTGTGCTATAGCCTGACTCTTGCATGGGAGTCGGCTTGGCTTTCTCTCTCCTTTTCTCTCCCCTCCACATATGACTATGCTGACATGAATTCCCTTGTAGCTAGCACAGTCAGCCTTATTATACTTGCTCTTATGTAGGTATATATATTTAATTGCAGCACTCATCCAAAGGCTTGATACAATAAATGTGGTGTTGCTGCAAAAGATGATCGAGGGATTCGAGGTTATTACCATTTATTGAAGTTAGTGATGATCATTTGTATATGAATGGAGCTAGTGGGGATTATTTGTAAAGCTCCATCCACAAGGAAATAGTATTAATTATTCCCGGAAAAAGGAAAAAAAATATAATTACACGACATGACATGATGATCGATTCTTCATGGAGTAACTTATTGCTGGCCCAGTCCAGTATAGAAATGGGCTTCCAAAATCACACGAAAGCCCACAGCCGTAGACTACTAATGGGCCACAGTGCTGGTCATTGACAGATAGGCAGGGCCAATTCACCTCAGCCTGTGCTGGGTGAAAAAGACCCGTTTGAAATGCATGGATTCAGAGCGAATTGGCGTTACATAAATCAAATTTACACCTCGCTCATTTCGATTTGACTTTCTAGTTTTTTTCACTTATCATAAATTTTGTCTTTTTCTGAACTTTTGGCTTTTTTGAGCCTTTTTGCCGTTTCTTTTTTTTCAGTATTCGTTTGTGTTGTCCGTAACGAGGAAACATATTTTTTTTATTTTTAAAATTTTTAAATTTAATTACGCCAAATAAGTCATTTTCAACTAAGTGTAATTTTAGCCCGTTCCAGTATAATTTCAACCATAAACCACTATTTTTCAACCTAACCGAGCGGCCTTATACCTTTTTCCTTTAAACTTTCACCGGAATTTCTCTCGGAGTAGCCCAATAATCCAGAGAGCAGTGGCGGAGCCAGGATTTATCGGAGCCTCGGGCCCAAAACTAAGGAGGACATAAGTCTATAACTAGTAGTCTAGTATAAAATACTATCAGTACTGAGATATAACAATGTATGCACATAATCAAAATAAAATTTGAATTCCATGTTGAACGATACGACAAAATAGATAAAACATAACAAAAAGGAAGAATGTAACATACCACTAGCACGAGATAATTTTTGCGTAATTAACAAAGATATGATTCATTTGAGCCTATCATATCTTCATCAACAATAATACGAGAACCTAAACCTGCAAAGATAACAATAAAAACAATATGCGGCATCTTTAGCAACACTGTATTCCAACCAATCATATCTTTTGAACCATTCTTCATGAAAGCTTCTTGTCTTATCGCCTATCTTTTTTCGTGGAAATCTATGGCCAAATGGTCGACATGGTCCCAATAGCAAATACTCCCTTCTAGCGGCATCCCTAATATAGTAATATCCACATCTAACTCTTCAATTGGTTTCCGAAGCCTAGGATCGGCAACATTGTCATCCGGATTAAGCACAACACGGGGATTGTTTTGTGGGGTATTGCTACCTCCAGTTTCTATTGCTTCTGGAGTTTGATTGGAATTGGATTGCGATGGAAAATAAGATGCCAATGTCTTGGTCCTCTTCATCATGTATTTCTAATTCTAGTATCGCAAAAATTTAAATAGGAAGTTAATAGACTGCTAGTCTGATAAACATACTACAGTAAATCAGTAATAACACTATCATACTAATCAGTAATTACTCACAAGTCACAACAAATCAAGTAATCAACAATGAGTCAAGTCAATCACAGATTTCACAGATCAAGTAATCAACATTTCACAGTCACCACAGATTTCACAGAAGCTCACCGGGAGGCGGGAGTGGCCACTGGCCAGTGGGGCCGACCGGCGTCGCGGCGGACTGGTGGAGGTGTGGAGCCGCGGAGAGGAGGCGCCGGGCCGCCGCCGGATTCGCGAAGAGGAGGCGCCAGGCCGCCGCCGGATTCGCGAAGAGGAGGCGCCGGGCCGCCGGCGGAGTCGTGGAGAGGAGGCGCCGGGCTCGGCGGAGAGGAGGCGGGGGGCCGGGGGCGGTTCCTCAGCGGAGAGGAGGCGCGACGGAGATCGGCGGAGCCGCGGAGAGGAGGCGCCGCCGCGGGCCGAGGCGGAGAGGAGGCGCTGAGGCGGTGGGAGGCTGGGGGCGCGCGTCGCGCGCGGAGGCGGCGGAGAGGCGGAGGCTTGCTGTCTCGGAGATGCGCAGGGGGCATGCGGGCTGCGGCTGCTGGAGACGGGACGGCGCTGCGGTTAGGGTTGGCCACTCGGCCGGACTAATTGGGCTGCGAATGCGCGATGGGCTGCTACCGCTGTTGGGCTGAGTGCTCTCGCGAAGACAGAACTGTAGTCTCGGGCCGGCCGAAACGCCTCGGGCCCAAACGTTACACAGTATTTTTTTGGGTATATAAAAAAAATTTGCACTGTTATTATTGCTGGGCCTCGGGCCGTTGCCCATCTCCGCCCTTGCCAGAGAGGATGAGAAGAAACAATAATGGCTGTTATCTTGTTAGCTCTTTGCCGAAAATTTCCCCGGCTAGGTCCGTTTGAAACGCTGGAATTCACGCCGGTTTGGCTCTTGACAATCTTAACGCATGCAGATGCAGTCCTCCGATCCTAATGTTGATTTGAGTTAACGAGTAGTGCCGCGTCAGGCGTGTCTCGTCGACCAATTGTCTGCGTCGCTTTAATTTGCAGCCCTGCAGTACCAGTGCACTAGTACCTGTGCTCTTTGCCCTTTTCCTTTTATGATCTGATTTAGAGCAAGTTTAATAGAACAGATAGCTGCTACCTCCAATACATTTCTATGTCATCAAAAGATAATGATGCAGTCAACTCATACAATAAACTGGCTATAAGTTGTCTCCACAAGAGCTCACAATCATTTAATACATACATAGATATTGATAATTTAATACATGCATGGGTATAGCAATTAGTTCTATAGGTACATGTATGGATAATGCCTCTTTTCCTGTGCTATAGCCTGACTCTTGCATGGGAGTCGGCTTGGCTCTCTCTCTCCTTTTCTCTCCCCTCCACATAGGACTATGCTGACATGGATTCCCTTATAGCTAGCACAATCAGCCTTATTAAACTTGCTCTTATCGATCGCTTATCTCTTGCAGTATCATGGCAGTATATGGCACACATTCAATACAAAAGTACCACCAGCTAGCTAGTCCGGCGGCATCTAAATACACGTCATTTGAGACATGACCACAGACGTGTTCTTTTCAGTTGCAATTTACAGCTTTTTAGTTACGATTTATTAGTCTAATAAATAATAATTAGATTTTGTTAAATATCATCTTTTCTTCCTAACTATCATCCACATTTAGGACCATTGGATTAGAGATCCAATGATTATGAATTCTCCCCTTCCTTGTTGAATTCTACTCCTCCCCTTTGAAAAAAAACCTCCAATCTTTAAAAACAAAGGTGTCTTTGATCTCTAATCCAAAAATCACAAATTTGGATGATAATTAGAAAGAAAACATCCGAGTGATGCCTATAACTCCTATAATAATTATTGAGAGAAGTTAAAAATTAAAAATCGCAACTGAAAAACCAAAAATAACAGGAGTATGGTCTTTGATGCTACCCATATACCCTTTGAGCGTTACTTTTATAATTATATGTCAGTACTTTTATGACAGAATTAAATACTAGTGTATATTATCGGTAAAAAGTTCTAAGCCTTTAACTGTACATCCGTGCGTATTTTAAAGTGACCATACAGCCATGCATCTGTACCACACTGCATGCACGGGCCGGCCGGCCTCCTGTCAATTAGCATGCACTGCACTGCACTGCACTGCGTTAATTGTACCCTGCATAGTGCATGCCTACCTTTCCAAGATCCTAATTTGATTTGCCTTTTCGCAAGTTTTCTAGCATTTTTTATTAGGCGAGCCTGCAAGCAGGGTGAGCTGAGCAAGAGCAATGAGCAGTCACAACGCAAGCACTACAAACATACGTAGGCCCCGTTTGGCACAGCTCTAGCTCCGAGATCTATGCTGGATCTGTAGTTTATTGACTAAATTAAAGTGATTTAAATATTTTTATTTAATATATAATATAAATGAAATGGATTATGTAAATGCACTTAACATGCCTACAACTCTAGATCCAGGATTTCCTAGAGCTACAGATGACCAGCTCTAGGAAATCTACAGATTTCCTAGAGTTAGAGCTCTGCCAAACGGGGCCGTACATATAAAAAAAATTCTATACTTCTAGAATAACAAACTCTCTGTTCTCATATACTGCTTTAATAATAATATTATTATATCTCTTTATATATTTAAGTATACTATAATAATAATTATAAGATACTCCAAAGTGAGTTCATAAAATTTATTTGTACCAAAATTCACTTTTTTATGGTATGATTTGTGTATATAGTCCTTTTTATATATAGAAAAAGGTATATAGCAAAAAAAATAAAAAGTTCTGATGAAAATTTTTCAACCAAGTTGTATTGAATTATCTTAGAATTTATATTTAAGTATACCAAAAATGATAAAAAGGTATAAAATATTCATTTAAGTAGTATATTGGAAATGGGAGTACGGAAATACTTCCTATATAGGCTTCCTATATATATATATATATGTGTGTGTGTGTGTGTGTGTGTGTGTGTGTGTATGTATATGTATATGTATATGTATATGTATATGTATATGTATGTGTATGTGTATACGTATGTGTGTGTATGTATGTATGTATGTATGTATGTATGTATGTATGTACTAGCTTTAGTCTTTTTTATTCTCGATCCATCGATCTTCCCCTCGCAAAAAAAGCTACCTGATATATATAGCCCTCTTTCAATATACCACTTAAACAAACGTGTTATACTTATTTACCACTCTCAGTATACTTAAATATTAATTCTAAGATACTCCAATACGATTTGGTTGAAAATTTTCATTAGAGTTATTTATTTTTGCTATATATCTTTTTCATATATAAAAGTATTATATACACAAACTATGCTATAAAAAGTGGATTTTGATGAACTTATTTTTGTGGAACTCACTTTGATTTACCTCATAATCATTATTAGAGTATAATCAAAAGGATAAAGAGGTATAACTTATTCGTTTAAGCAGTATATAAGAAGTGGTAATACGTACTCTTAGGAATATGAAATCATCTCTCTCTCTCTCTATATATATATATATAGGAGTACGGACTCCCATTTTTAATATACTACCTAAACGAATATGTTATACTTATTTATCACTTTCGGTATACTTAAATACTAATTCTAAGATACTCCATGCAATTTGGTTGAAAAATTTTCATCAGATTACTTTATTTTTGCTATATACTATTTTCCATATATAAAAGGGGTATATACATAAATTATGCTATAAAAGTGGACTTTGATGAAATTTTTCATAGATTCACTCTGAAATATTTTATAATAATTATTATAATATATTTTAAAAGGATAAAGATATATAACAAGATCATTTAAACAATATATAACAAGTGGGAGTACGTACTCTTAGGAGTATGTAACCATTTTTCTATATATATAGCCCTCTTATGTTTAGCTTATGGCTTTTCGAAATGGCTTATTGACATTAGATACGTTCATATAAGCATTTGCGCTAGGACTAAAATCCATCAGCTACAGCCAAAAAGAACCCACCCATTAGGTGCTGCTCAGTCTAGCGATGGTTTATGGCTTTTCACTATAATTAGCTTATTTTTTACTGTACTTGATGGTGACTTATTTGGTGTAATTAAATTTAAAAAATTTAAAAATAGAAAAAAAACAGGTTAGGTCACAGACAATGTGAAGGAATACGAGAAAAAAAGGTAAATAGCCTGAAAAAACTAAACACTAGAAAAAACGAAATAAAGGAATAGTGAATTAAAAGTCAGAAGTTGAAACTAAAACGATTAAAAAAAAAATGAAACCACGTACTGTCTAACGGATGGTCGATCACATGCATGTCCGATGCATGAATTCCAAGAGAAGCAAGCAAAGAAGCAGAGATAATGCACGCTAGCTAGCTGCAACTTTAATTTCCCGATCGACCATAGCTTTATCGCGCGCGCGATACATGACCATAAAGCAACCAAAGCTCAGCTCGATCGCTTTAGATAGGTCCGTGGACCTATCTTAGCTTTCTCTGTCCATCTTTGGATGTATGGCCGGCCGTTCTCTGGGGTCGGCTCATCGGGTGTCTCTCCGATGGACTATGCACCGCTGGTATAATCACAAGCACACCTTACAGGAATCACTAGTTTGAATCGCACTTTGGCCTGTTCTTTATAACTTTTGGTTTTTAGTTTTTGACTTTTCTACAATAACTAGTTTTTAAATAGGGTATCTTTTAAAGACGGAATCTACTAATTAATTATAGTACACACTGTAGCGACTTTATTTATATCGACAAAAACCGCATATGAGTTTTTGTTGCTCTGTAATTTCTCTCACAAATAACCCAAAAATCACAAACCGCTATCAAAAACTATAAACCACAACCATAAAGAACATGTTCTCTAGTCCATCAGAGCTATAGTAATTAAACTGATCGGGGCGCCACAACAGTAGGATATCCAACCACTTGTAGCTAGGTTAAAAGCTACTGCTGCTGCTGGTGCATGCATGTTTGTACATGTGCATCGGAGTTCGCAGTCTTGGTTAATTTCTGGGCCTGTTCTTTTGTGTTCTTTTGTGGCTTTTGGCTTTTCTACAGTAACTAACTTTTAAATAGAGTGTCTTTTCAAGATGGGGTCTACTAGTTAGTGGTAGTACATACTATACCGACTTCATTTATATCGGCAAAAGCCACACGTGAATTTTAGTTACTCCGTAATCTCTTACACGAATAGTCAAAAGCTATAAGCCGCAGCTAAAAGTCATAAGCCACAGCCACAAAAGAACAGACCCTATATAGGTTTCAACCAACCTTGCTAAAAAGCTTTTGTCGGGACGAATCATCGTGTATATACAAAACTATATAAGGATTAATTGTCTCTTGTCTTGATAAGCTACTGGACTGTTTTTTTCTTATATATAGGAGAGCTACTATTGGTTGTGGCTGATAGCTTTTGGCTAAAAATAAATAGTAACGATTGAAAGAAATGACTTTTATAATGAGAACACGATTGGTGAGGAAAGTGAGGGAAATATGTGTGCGCGAGACGGAAGCGAGAGAAGTGGCGGTGCATGGCACGCATGTAACCCCTGTCTTATCCCCGAAGTGAGACAAGAGCAAAAGAAGTAAGGAAGCCGCTTCAAGAATGCGGTTTATTGCTTTTGGACTGTTTATAAGAGAGTATGGAGTAACAGAAACTCGAGTGTGGTTTTGGTCGATATAAATGAAATCATTGTAGTATATACTACAATCAACTTGTAGACCCCACCTCGAAAAAACACTCAATTGGAAAACTAATTACTGTAGAAAAACTGAAAAACAGTTTTTAGAAGCTAAAAAGAACGTCCAACCTATATGAGCCATCATACATCTAGATCTAACAATCCTTGATCATCGTCTCCCGCACCACTACCTAACCCTAAATCGCCCACCCTAAAACATCACCGGCGCCACCACTGCCACGACATTAGCTACACCTATGAACTGTTGCCAAAGGTGACACAGGCACCACTTGCCTTCTCCTCCCCCACCACACCACCCACACCACCGGCTCCTTACCATTGCTCTGCCTCTTCCCTATCTCCGGGAGCTCGATCACCACATTGAATTCCCACAGGTGTTCCTATTCCTGTGTGGATGGGCGTACATGTATTTGATGAGTCGAAAAGATGAGTGGACCAGGATGGCTTTTTTTTTTTTGCGTTCGACACACGTGTATATATGCACGCATACATAAAACGTGCAACATTAGCTAGCAAGATTCAAGCTACCTTTTTCTCAACCAAAAAAGAAAAAAAAGATGCCAGCGACCTTTCCTTTCTCGAAATGTGGACATAATATCCGTGCATGTATAAGTGTGTATGCATATACGGGTGTTGCGCGCACGTGCATGCACGTCCTGCTCGCATATATAAAGCAGCAGCCACTGCTGCTAGTATATACACGTAGTACAGGTTGCCGCGAGAAGTGCGTGGTCAATTTTTGTCCATTAATATATTTCTGGCATATTATACATACTACGCAATTTCAACGATTTTTCTATTATTCATAAAAAACATAGTCAAAGTATATATTGCACTGGAGAGTACCTTTAAAAGTCAAAAATAACTTAAATTTGTGATCCAAACGAGAGTATCATGCCCCACACTTTTTAGCTTTTGGCTTATCTAAAAATCGAAATAAATATTACGGTTTTTTAAGTAGATTCTCTAAACGGCTTTCTGTAGGACCGAAGATGGTAACAAAGGGGATGGATGGTGCCTTAAAATTTTCTTCACTAGTATTCACTTATCCAAAACCTAATGGATTCCCCATTAGACCAAACCGGGGATAACCCGTTAACCCCACCTAACACGGGTTTTATTCACACATATTTCTCCAGCATTGGGCAATTTTACCAAAATGCCTCTCTACCGCCTTCCTGGAAGCTTCCCGCTTCCTTTGCCATGAAGCATTGTCCATGCTTTGCCATCTTCCACGTGGCCCCAATGACTTGCTGCTAAGCCTCTCGCGCGTCCAAATCCCACCAAACTGTCATCGCTTGCGAACGACTCAAGTCACTTGGTGCGCCACATGCCTCTTCTCGCGCATGACGGTACCCCGGCTTCCTTAACCGTCTGGACCTCAACTCCTCCCTGAGCTTAGTCCCGGTCTACCTTGCCATTGTGCGTCATGATCACCACCACTAGCTCCCGCTTCGGTTTCTTGTTATCCCAGCTTGCAACCACCGGTAAGCCTTGGTCATCTTCAGCATCTTCCTAACCGTTTTGGACCTCAGCACCACCCTTTGCCTAGTCCTAGTCCTCCTACGCCTCATCATGACCTAGCTCCGATGTTCTGCAACCAACACAAATAAGCAAACCGTCACGTAGCTCCGCACGATACACAAAGTCATTAATGGGCACAATTGATCCAAACAATACTTAATGCAAAATATATGCACCAAAATATTGATCATAAACTTAGGACCAAACAATAAATACATATGCACACTAGCAACAACACCCAGGTCAACCCATGAGTACTCGAATGCTCAAATATCACAAAACTTGAAATACTCGATGCCTACAAGTAACGACCATGAGGCCAACGACCAGCACAACGCTACGACCATCTATCACAAAGTCTACGACTACCACAACATATTGCTACGACACCGATCACAAGGGCTACGACCACCAATCGCCAAGGCTTACGACTACTGAATAGATCGCTACAACAACAGATCACAAAAGCTACGACTATCGATCGCTTAGACTTACGACTACTGAACAACGATCATATACTGAAGCATGACCATTCCGTGGTCATTCTGCTATGCTTGACAAACCGTGGTCGTTCTGCTGATCTCGTACAATTGCCGATCAGACCTCCCAATCGGACCGTCCAACCACGAAGTTGTAAACTTCGAATACTCCAGTACTCGTAGTTAGACGAACTCGTAAACCACAAAGTCGTCAGACAAAAAGCGATCTTTTACAAGATCCTCAAAAACCAAACTCATCCTCCACAGATACTCTAATCCATAAGTCAATTACTCACCACAACTATAGGGTGATCTTCACATGGTCTCACACTTTCCAAATCGAAAACCATATGCATCATCCATGTTCATATCTTTATTATCCACTATTATTTTAAAATACGTAACAAAAGTCATTAGACTCAGCCTAAAGAACATAGCATCTATCTCTCTGTCAAGCAGTTTCTTCCTTTTGCATTCTCTCTCTCTTTAACATACAAGACACTATGTAGCTTCTATCGACTGGGGGAAATGGAAACCACATCGAACATTCTCTCGATCCACCGATCGCACGAGCCACATTATTGAAGCTTAGCTGCTGCAGCTACATGTAACATTCACAGATCGATCGATCTATATCCATCCTTTTAATTTCCAGCTAGATTCCGATCACAGTCACAGTGTATAGTTTGGTCCCTGCCATTGGTTGATCGCTCCTTTCATTACCACTTTACGTCTTTACTTAAAGTTGTGTGATCACAGTAGCGCACACCACCACAGTAGCTAGTACACACACACATGTGTGTACTGTGCGTGTGTACGCACTGCATATATACACCATTTCTCTTCGATCAGTAGCGTATGTACATCTTGATGTACTAGCGGCTTGTGCAGTACTGTGAGGCCACGTATAATGGGTTTATGGACCTGTTTTTTTTTTCAGCTTTTGGTTTCTGTTTTTGACTTTTTTTAATAGTAATTAGCTTTTAAACATATTGCTTTTTCAAAATGGAGTCTACCAATTAATTGTAGTATATACTGTACCGACTTCATTTATATCGACAAAAACTGCATGTGAGTTTCTGCTATTCTATAATCTTTCGCATGAACAACCAAAAAGCCACAAGCCGCAGCCAAAAGCCATAAGCAGCAGCCAAAAAGAATAGGCCCTATATTAGTTATCCGTAACTTTTACCATATAAGATACGAGACGATGTAGAGGAGGGAGAATAAGCATAGAGAATTGGATTGTCTCTCGTGCAACAGTCGACTGTACTTTGAAAAACAAGCCATATTATATCATGGAGAAGGTGCCTATAGAGATATATAAAAAATAATTTATTGTACAAACTATATTTAGTGTTGTCTTTTGATAATATGGGCTGTATATGCCCTGATACTACATAATTAATTAAGCTAGATAGCTTTCGGCTAGAAGTCAAGTATATCATCAAGCGAGAGTGAGACAGGCACAAACTCCATCATTTATACCCGGAACAAGCCATGCTGAATTTTAAACGGGGGCGCGAGTGCGCGTGTAGTGTGCGTTGGGTGTGTGTCTTCCTAAAAAAAGAGTCTGAATTAATTTTCCAAAAAAAAAATGCTGAATTGATTTATGTCTAGTTTTTGTCCATACTAATTAATGATTACACAAAGAGAATTTAGCTGGAACGTAAGTACTATACTTTAGAGAGAGGGGACCCTTTATTCATCTTGTTACCAATAAGTTTCTTTTATGTAGATGTCCTTAACCCCTCAAAGTCATAACTCTACAAGGCCATGACCTCTATGCAATGAAAGCTCAAAACTCTTGTGCCATCACTCCTAGTAACACTTTGTTTTAACTCTGTCTTCTCTTACGCCTGTAAATATATGCTTTTTAAACACTGGAATGATACAAGGAGAATAAGAATTATCTCTTTTATTTCCTTTACATCATTTCTCTCTATTACTCTGTAGTTGATTATTACGTATTATTATTTAACAGTCTGTACTTTTTTCACGAGTTATGTATGTTTCCCTTGATAAATAAAGTGCCTTTACAAGTACGTACTATATGTTCTTTGAAAAAAAAAGTTGAGCACTGGTACTATGATGTTTGCCATTTTATCGAGCATCTTCGGATAAGCTCCAATTGCCTGCACGTACTTTTCTTCCTGCTCCTCTTTTTTTTTTTTCAAACCCATCACGAGCTTTCATTAATTAGTAAGAATATGTTGGATAGTGAAGGTCTTCTCATTTCTAAAAGCTAGTTTATAAGGTTAGAGACTTTCCTATTTTAAGTTAGATCTCTTTCCTTTTTACAACTAATATGTGACTATTCTAATAATCCTATCTTCACATATTGGTGTCTCTCAGCCATTCACTGCTCCTTTCACCATGCACCGACTGTCTCTTAGGGTCACGGTTTATCGGACGTTCACACACTGGACGTTCACACACTAGTGTATATTAGATCAAAGATGTTAGAGCCACGCTCTGATGTCGCTTGTTGGATTGTAAGAAACTTCTTATCCCCAAATCTAGCTTGTAAGGTGAGAGGTTCATTCACTTTTTAGGTAGATCTCTTATTTTTTATAACCAATATGAGATTATTCTAACAAAGCAAGATTACAAACAGCCGTGAAAGGCTGCAGAAACTCATGTGCTTGATTGGTCCAGGCACAACACACACTTTCCCGCGACGCCTGCTTTGCACAGGCATGTGCTACTGCGCTAACAACTCGAGGTACATGGTTTAGACAAAACACAACTTGAGGTAATATAGGCATTGTTCTTTTCAGCTTCTAAAAGCTGCTTTTCTACAGCAATTAACTTTTAAACGGAGTATTTTTTCAAGATAGGGTATACTAGTTAATTGTAGTACATACTTTGCTGACTCCATTTATATCAACAAAAACACACATGAATTTCTGTTACTCTGTAATCTCTCGTACAAATAGTCCAAAAGCTACAAGCCGCAGCCAAAAAGAACATGCCCATAAGCTCCTGAATTTCATAAAGAATGGCAGCAATTTCAGTTCGCTGGGTTCTTCTTTCACGCCACAGCAATGTTATCATAGCATTTTAACAATTGCACGCATGCTAGCTCCTCAATCTCACAATCATGAAAGAAAAAGAAAAGCGGGGGGTGGAGGTTATATTACTCGTCCCCTGCCGATCGACCAAAAGAGCTTCTTGATGGAGTAGCTTGACCATCGCTTTAACTAAAGCATTTCAATTAATGCATGATTAGCTATTAGCTAAAGCAATCTTGATTCCATCACGTGCCAATTTGCATACCAATAACACGCATGGACCAATTATATATACTACCTCTGGCACATACAAAATATATAGATGTCGTTTTAGCTCGGTACAGAAATAAAGCATTTGATTCCTCTGCGTGCTCTCCTCTTCGTCGAAATCAGGGGCGGATCCACACCTCGAACAGGGTAGGCTTCAGCCTGAGGTGTGAAAAAATATGTAGTGTATAGTTTGGGTAAATTTAGTTCAGCTTGGGTAATATTTTCATGGTCCAGTCCAGATAGCCTAGATCATTTCACCACTGAGTCCGAGACGTAACCATATCCTGGCTCCACCACTGGTCGAAATAATTCCTTGGCTGCCCACCTTTTCAGTTTAGAAAAAAATGAAACTAAAGAAGAACGTAGCTTAGATTCCATGCATTTTAGGAAACAAAGAGGAATAATCACAGAACATATTTAGGCCCCGTTTGGCACAACTGTTTTTTTTGTTTCAGCTTCACGAGCAGCTTCACCGGTGAAGCCAAAACTGTTTTGGAAAACTGTTTGACAAAACAGCTTCACCAACAGCTTCATGCATGGCTGAAAGAGGGCAATTATCCAAGATGCCCCTGTCTACCTGACTTGTTCTAACATTTGGAGTTGTATGTTTGTATATGGTCATATGAATTAAAAAATAATATATTTGAATGAGTATGAATTAAAAAATTAAAATAAAAAAATTAAAATCATTAGAGAAGTGCGAACGGGAGGAGAGGAAACAGGTGTGGGGACCCAGTGGCAAAGTGCTATAATTTCTGTCAACTACAAGGGCAATGGGTTCCTAGAACTACGAGCCTGAGGGAGAGAGCTGTGAAAAGCTACTATTTTCAGCTTCACCCCACCCTATTCCCTTGTGAGAGCATGATTTAAGAAGCTTCATCCATGAAGCTGTTTGCAAAAAAGGTGTTTAGCAAAAAACAACTCACAACAGCTCATGAAGCTGTTGATGAAGCTGTGCCAAACATATCTTTACTGTCCTTCGGTCGGTTCGATTTTGGCGGCAAAATTAAGACATTGAAGCATGCACGTAACTTGACTAGCTAATTTTCTCATGACATGCATGCGTGTACGTACTTGTTTGCAAGGGCATTTTCTCATGATATAGATAGATAGATAGATAGATAGATAGATAGATAGATAGGGCGGTCTAACACTCGTTATACACACACTGTGCGGACGTAAGGAAAAAATCGAACACCTTCACAGCAACCCATTATTCTTCCCTTATCCTGCAGACTGTTTCCTCTCTAGCACCTCTCTTCTTCTTTTCCTCCACTTTCTCTTTCTCCATTTCTTGTCTCCACTGCCGACCACCGCCGGCGCCAGCTCGGTCTCAACCTGCGCCGCCGGCTACTTGTTGCTGCTACTCCTTTGTGCTGGTCAGCCACCAGCTCACCTCTGGTCTTGGCCACTGCCATGCCGCACCTCGTCGGCTGCAAGCGCTTTGCCGAGCGTGTGGTAGAGTCGGACCTGCTCCTCCCGATGTCGATGAGCTCCTCGTCGTTGTCAATGTCCTCCTCACCTCCCAGACTCTCCTCCCCACCAGCCAACCCGATTTGCTCGCCGTCCTCCAGATGGTGCTCCAACACCAACCCCGCCGACCACGTTGCCATCTCCAGCGCCTTCCGCTCCTCCCGGTGCCGATGAGGGCTTAAGGCTGAGCCGCCTTCGATATCTACAACATCGATAGTAATTAATTTATTTATTATTTATTTTTTGCTGCAACATTTTAATTTTATATATGCAACAATCAGCAACAACTAGTGTAATATTGAGATTTTTTTATCAAATATTTTTATTGCAAATATGACTGAGAAAGGTTATATTCATAGGCACAAGATGTTGTAAATGATAGTACGAAGCTACCGTCTTGACGCTAGCATCTCCCTATATATATTCCTGATCAATTCCACATTAAGGGTACTGCTACAAGTACATTTCGGATAGATGCCATGCGTCGAACATCTTAGCAACATGTACGCATGTGCTTCGTCTACAAGCTAAATAATTCACACTGCTAGCGTTCTCCAAAGGAAAGATAGGTCCCATATATATATATGACTTGTCCACCGCTACTTTATTATACATGACCTTCCCTACTACTTTACAGTACAGTTTTGCAATTCAAAGTGCCAAGTTTTAATACAACACGTACTTACAAATCTAAGCTGTTGAGGTAAGATGGATAATTTACCCGTACTTCAATAATCTATTATATTATTAAAACAAAGACAAAAAAGATACCACGTTCGCTTTTAAGGAACAAAATTTCCGATATTAACTAGAGAAAAAAGAAAAAGATCCACGCCGTTGATCGTGGCGAGTTTAGATTATACCGGTTTAGATTAAAAGAAAGTATATATGTTAAGTACAACTCAAAAAATAACTAAATTCAATATAAAAATAGATAAAATTAGCAATTTGATTTCCACACGAAATTCTAAGAAGAATCCATAAAAAATAATTTGGAATAAAAAAATTTAAAAATGGATTTGTACACAAATTCAAACAAAAAATAATTGAAATGTAGCATAAAAATAAAATAAAAATAGTAATTTGATTTAGATATGAATTCCAAAGTAAAAATCTCTATATAACCGTAAAATAGAATAAAAATTTAAAAAAACAGCAATTGGATTTGCATATGAATTCCAACCAAAAAATTGAAATATGAAATTGAAAAAAATGCAATTTCATTTTCATACAATTTTGAAGTAAAATCATTAAATAACTAAAATTTGTAATAATGAAATAAAATTAGCAATTTGGCTAAAAATTAGCAATTGGATTTACTAATGAATTCCAATAAAAATTAAAACCAACAAATTAAAAATAGGAATTTAATTTCCATACAATTTTGAAGTAAAACCTTACATAATTAAAATTTATAATAAATTAAATAAAATTAACAATTTAGTTTCAACACAAATTCCTAAGTAAAATCCATAAATAAATATAGTTGAGAATAAAAATTAAATAAATATAAAAAAATTGTTGAAATTTAGAATAAAAAATAATAAAATTAGCAATTTGATTTCATATCAATACCAAATTAAAATCTGTAAGTAACTATAAGTTTGAATAAAAAATAAATAAAAATTAGAAATTGGATTGGTATACAAATTTCAACAAAAAAAATGAAATTGGGAGTAAAAACAAAGGAAAATTTTAATTTGATTTCCATACAATTGCAAAGTGAAATCCCTAAATAACTAAAATTCAAAATTAACTAAATAAAATTGGCAATTTGATTTGTATACGACCTCCAATAAAAAAACAAATGGTTTTTTTTAATAAAAATAAATATTATAATAAGGATAGCGTGAACAGTATTGGAGGAGACCACGAAAAAGTGCAATTGGGTCAATTTGTTCAAGAGGACATTGACATACCAAGAAGCTAAGAGCCGAGGCGAAGGCACAGGAGATGAGGGCAATGTCATACTACCCACCTTAGGTATTCGACAAGGACAACGTCGTGCTACTCACCGAAGTCGTTGAAGAGAAAGGCTAGAGTCAAAGGAGCCAAGGGCTACGATGACGAGTGATCAACGTCAGAATTATTGAAGAAGTCCATGTCTAAATAAGCTCGATAATAGGGAAGCTTCGATACAGAGGAGATGAAACTTTGCATTAACGATAAGCTATAACGATATGAGGCCATCAAGTAGCTAGAAGCATGCTATCACTTGTGAGAGGGACAACGTCACTGACGATGGTAAAAAGATCCTTCATATCATTAGATAGAGGCCAAAACAGACATGCCAGCATCAGTAAGATGCGAAGTTGTCACAGTTAGTGAGGAAGCCATAACGTTGAGATGACCAATGTGAAAGAAGTGGAGTAGTCAACACGGGAGAAGAGAGACATTGAGCATGTATAATATCATACATGCATTTGTACAAATAGAAGTACGGGGTACAGAAGCAGAGATGGAGTAGCTATATGGAATAGGCTTAGGGCCACCTGAAAGAGTGTGACAAGTGTCCTTGGCATGGATCAACGTTGGTTGCACGTGTATATATGTTTGATGTTGCAACGGTTAGCATTAAGTAACAATTGGAGAAAAATAGAAGATAACTATGTGGTGGAATATTGTGTTGGAATAGGTAACAACGAAGAGATTGTATTCGAATGGGTAACAACTAAATAGGATTGATCAAGAATTGGACATGTTGTTGGAGGTTAAAGTAGTAAAATTGTAGTGGCGAGAAGTGCTAAAAGACACATGATTTGGTAGGATAACCAGTGTGTGAGGGATTATAAGTTCAAATAGGTCGTTCATGGTGCATCGGTGTATGTGTGAGCAATATACTCTAATACCATATGAACTAATGAGATAATCTGCTACATATATAATCATTGTATTGCTTTGATATTAAATAGAGGTACATGTGCATGCATAAATTTTCAAAAAAGAGTGACTAATGGAGGAATAATAGAGATATACAACTACATGATCCATGCATAATAAAGAGTTCTTATATTTTTAAGAATCTCAACAACTTAGCTTGCTCAATGATTTTCTTCTATCAAGCTCGTACTTCAATTGCATTCCTCAAGTCATATTTTCTTTCAAATTTCTGTTGTCATTTTCAATGTTTATGATGTCTTAAAATTCTAAATAACCTACGAGATACGTAGGCATATTCTCCAACATCTAAGTTATATCATTTGATACTAAAAACTTTGAAATAAATGTAACCACGTAAATGTGTGGGGCACTCTGCTAGTTAACTAACATATACATGCATGCTAGATTGAATTAAACTAAGTTACCAATGCTAATTATCTTTTTTTTGAAAATCAAGGCAAGAGTGCTGCCCTAAATTAATTCAGAGGAAGAGAGAAACAAGGTCTATTTAGGAGTGGAGGGCCAAGGCCACCAACCCAAGAGAGCCAGGTAAAACAACATGTTACAAAGGTGATGAAAGCTTCGCTAGCCTATTGGCGCCTGCTAGAACCCAAGCTCCTACCTCCTCTTTTATCTTGGTGATCAAAGAGATAGGAGGAGTTGAGAAAGAATGAAAAACTCGGGAGTTCCGCTCTTTCCAGATTTCCCAAGTGACCAACATCACCAATGTTTCCAATGCATACCCGGCCTGAGAATTGACCGCTTCCCAGCAAGGTCTGGTCGAGTGGGAGGTTTGCTAGGTTGCCGAGTTTATTGAATCACAGCCAGTCCAATGTGCGATGTAGGTCCAAATTCTTGTCATATATCAACATTCAGCCAAAAGGTGGATGGCTAACTCCAATGCATGCCTGCAAAGTGGGCATGTTGTGTGGGTTAGCCACCCTTGCGAGGATAAGTGGTCTACTATCTAGAGCCTATTCTGAATGGCCTATCAGGCAAAGATTTTACACTTGTGAGGCACCAAAGTTTTCCACACTATGGGGTTCATGGTGGTGCTCATTGCCTCGAAGAACTAAGCTCTGTAAGCCAAAGCCACCATGTGCACTTCATTTGGGGTGAGCTTCCAAATGATTTTATCATCAACTCCTTGCTAGAGGGCACTAACGGAGGTGTAGCTCAAGACAGCGACAAGCTCTTGTATGTGCTACACTGAGAGTCTAGCTAGCCAATTCAAGTTCAAGTCTTGCAACCATTTATTGTCCATTACCGCAACCTTTAAGGAGCTGTCCTTTCTTGTGGATGCACATGAAATGTTCGGCACAATGTCTCACAGTTGCAATCCTTTTGCCCAAGTAGAGTTCCAGAAGGCCACCATTTTGCCATCACCGATGGTTATGAAAGTGGATGCTACAAAGAGTAGGCGATCATGGCCGTCACAAGGGGTTTGCATTCTTTGCCAAGGGTTGTTTCGAGCTCCCCATTTGTACCATAACCATTTGAGTCTCAGAGCTCTAGCGAAACGCTATAGATCCAAGAGGCCGAGTCCTCCTAGATGTGTAAGTATGCACACTTTGTCCCAATTGACTTTGCACTTATCTTTGGTGAGTTGTTCCGAGCCAGCCCATAGGAATTGTCTCATGTGCCTATTAAGAGTTTGAAGCACTCCCTTCGGTGCTCTGATGGCCATGAGGAAGTAGATCAATTGGGCAGTCAGAACGAACTTGGCCAGTATTTTCCTACTCGCAAGGGTAAGCAATTTGCCATGCCAACCTGCTAGGCAACTGCCATATTTTTCTTCTAATCTTTGGGAATCCACCCGGTGTAGTCTTTTCAGCGCAAGTGGTTGGCCTAGGTAATCTAGTGGGAAGGTTGCGTGTACAGCCGGCAGTTGTTGCAAAGTAGTGTGTAGATCAATACCTTCACACCATACTGACACTACCCGACTTTTATGTAGGTTCGTTTGCAGTCCCGTTGTGTCTCCAACTTGTGTAGAATATGGACGAGAGTGCGGACATCACCTTGTGAGGGTGGTAGAAAGATGGCTGCATTGTTCGCATAGAGTGAGGTTCACAATGTAGCGGCTCGACCCACTAGTGGTTGGAGAAGACCACAATCCATCACTATGTTGAGAATCCTTTGCAAGGGATCTATAGCTAAGATGAAGAGGAAGGGGGATAGCAGATATCCTTGCCGTAGACCTTTTCAATGTAGTATGCTAGCTCCCGAGATCCCGTTGAGAAGGACTCTAGAGGCGGTAGTGGAGAGAGACATGAGACCCAATCTGTCCATCACTATGGAAATCTCCTTTTTTTTCTAGCAGTTCAAGCAAGTTGTCCTAGCGGATGGAGTTGAAAGCCTTTATAATGTCAAGCTTGGGGAGAAGGGTTGGTATTCTGTTTCAGTGGAACCTTCTCGCAAGGTTCTAGACATATAAGAAGTTATCTTGGATGCATTTTCCTTTAATAAAAACACTTTGACTCTAGGAGACTAGCTCGTTCATGAAAGGTACTAGGTCTATGGCTATGATTTTGGTAATGATCTTAGAAATACTATGTATGAGGCTGATCGGTCTGAAGTGTGCCGCAGATTGGGTTTCATCCTTCTTTGGCACAAGGGCCAAGTTTGCGGTGTTAGCACATTGAAAGTTGTTAATTCATAGTTTGTGAATCCTTGTATGGCAGCCAATAGGTTGCCCTTAATTATGTCCCAGTATGCGTGGTAGAAGTTGCCGTTGAAAACATCCGGGCCTAGGGCCTTGCTCGGCGGTAGGTCCAATATGACGGCATGCACCTCAAGCTCAGTGAAGGGATTCGCTAAGTTTTGTAGATTTAGCCATAATAGTTGTAGTGTGTCTCAATTGAAGACAGAGCATTTGGCCGTGGTGTGGCCGAGGATGGCAAAGAAATGGTCAAAAAGCAGATCTGTTTTATCATCACGTGAGGTAGCCCATCCTTATCGCGCTGGATGAAGCTCTTCCGTCGTTTACGAGTTAGCTCTGACGTTGAAGAATTTTGTGTTTCTGGCTTATTTTTTACTATTCATAAATTTCGTCTTTTTCTAATTTTTTGGCTTTTTTGAGCTTTTTTGCCGGTTCTTTTTTTTTCCAGTATTCGTTTGCGTTGTCCGTGTTGAGCTAGCATATTTTTTCTATTTTTAAATTTTTTTAGATTCAATTACACCTAATAAGTCACCTTCAGTTACAGTGAAATTTCAGCCGCTACAGTGCAATTTCAGCCATAAGCCACAGCTTTTTAGCCCAACCGAGCGGGGTCAAACACCACTAAAACTAAAAATGAAAACGTGCATGCAGCATGGGCTAGCTGCAGATCGTGGTCCTGCATATATAAACCGATCAGTGTCGAGTGCTGTGTTATTGTGTCACACCCCCATCCCTGAATTCTGCACAAAAAAGAAACGAGACAATCTAGTATTGGTACCCATACAATACAAAGGCGCTTGTTTGTTGGTGAGCTTTCACTAAAAAAGAGCCAACAAAAAAGAGAATAAAATGAAGAGAAAACGAAAAGGGAAGCTGCTTGCAGTGTTCCTAACTTCCCACATTCCCCTTCAAACTGAAAAAGTAGCATTACAGATAATGTCAGATCGAATTAAAAGATGACCTATAGATAGGTACATAGGGTGTGTGACAGCTTCCATCCAATTAACGACCATTACGAATTTTAAAGCTTTCATGAATGATTAGTGAGGGACGTTTCAGGGTATTTTGTGATGAATCATTGCCAGTGTATATAGAGTTAAATTTTAAATTTATGAAAGATTTAAAAATTTTATCAGGTTTCAATTCCTAGTGGTCAGATCGGCTCACACTACTACAAACAGTGTTATCATATACGGTTCAAAACCGTCATCACAGACGATTTCTAAACCGTTTGCATTTATGTGTCAGTGATAATAGCTGGTTATCACAGATGGCTCCCACACCGTCTGTGATAACTTACAACACAGACGGTTTTTCTGAAAAACCGTTAGTAATATGCACTATATCACAGACGGTATTTGTTATTAACCGTCTGTGATATGCACCATATCACACACGGTTAATAACAAAACCGTCTGTGATATCGTGCATATCACAGACGGTTCGGTGTTCCAAATTATCTGTGATATCGTGCATATATCATAAAGTACTAAATGTCATAAAACAAATTAGCCAACTACTGAAGATCACAAAATAAATTAGCCAACTATTGAGATAGACCACAAGATTGACAAATGATAGTAATAGTAACAATTTAGAGCTTAAGCTTGGATATCCAATTTTATTATTAGATCTTGTAACTAACAAGTGAAACATATATCATGAAGTACTAAGCTCATAAAACAAATCAGCCAATTACTAAAGATCACAAAACAAATTAACAAACTATTGAGACAGACCACAAGATTGACAAATGACAATAATAGTAACAATTTAGAGCTCAAGCTTGAATATCCAATTTTAGTATTAGATCTTGTAGCTAACAAGTGAAGCATATATCATGAAGTACTAAAGATCACAAAACAACTTAGCCAATTATTAAGATTAAATCTTGTAGCTAACAAGTGAAGCATATATCATAAAGTACTATATATCATGAAGTATTAGACCAGTATCATCATCGAGTTAATATCCGAACCCACTATGGGATTTGGGTTTCGCACCATAGGGAGGAGAGGCGGCTGGCGTCGGGAGGGAGAGGCGGTGTCGGGAGGGAGAGGCAGACGGCGACGGGAGGGAGAGGCAGACGGCGACGGGAGGGAGAGGCGGCATCGCGTGTGAGTGAGCAGTCACGTCTAACAAAACCTAGCAAGGGCGGCAGAGACGGAGTGCGTGAGTGAGGACTCTGTGAGAAAAACCTATTCGTGGGGTATATTTATAAGGAAACTATCACAGACGGTCCTTTTATGGAACCGTTTGCGATAATACTATCACAGACGGTTCTTTTATAGAACCATCTACGATATTCAACATATCACAAATGGTTCTTTTAAAAGAACCATCTGTGATAGTATTATCACAGGTGGTTTGTTCCGATAAACCGTCTATGATAGTTCCCTATTCTTCATCTAGCCACAAGAAATGCATGCTGGGCATGCAATATGAAAAACGAAAGCATAATCATAAATATAACTATTTCTTAGTTACTGAACCAATTACAATTACGATGGAATATAGTTCCATAATTATATGTCGAGTTTCCTAATCATGATTACATTGCAACAATTTTCAAATAGGTGCTGGCTGTGTGGGATCATTTATTACACTTGGCTATTTCCATTTAAGTAAAGCCCTTCACGATGATCGACACACATATAGCTTGCTTCATCACCTTGTTCTTCCTCGAGCCTGATGCCGTCTCCGAATGGAGGCAACTCGTCAAATTGATTGTACCTTTGCTCATCCATGACATTCTCAACTCCGACAATCATTCTTTTTCCATAAAGAACTACATGGCGCTTCATATTTGCTGTGTTGGTTACATAAAATACTTGAAAATTTTGCCTCGCCAGTACAAATAGTTCGTCTTCGTATCCTACACATTCGAGGTCCACGGTAGTGACGCCGTACTTGTCGACTTTTACACCCTGTGGGAGTTGAACCCAATGACACCGAAATAGAGGAATCTTAAAAATTATGTAATCAAACTCCCAAATCTTCTCTACAAGCCCGTAGTACGAGCTTGGGCCAGCAATACTGACGTGCACATCAAAGGCATCCATGCAGACACCTGAGTTCTGCACTATGCTCTTTCTATACTGATTTGTTGTATAAAATGTGTAGCTAGTAATGTCGTATCTTTGCCATGTCACAATTGTAAATTTTGACCCTTTTGCCAACCATTGTAGTGTTTCACTTGACGACCTCCCAGTCAATCGCACCTTCAACCATTCGTTGAACTGACAGTTGTGTTGTCTCGTAATCCAAACCTCTGATTAGCATGCATTCTCTTGGTGTAGCATGTCCTTGTGCTCTTCAATATATAGGGTCACTTCAGTCATGTGTTGTAAAACCGTGAAATGGGTTGAGCATATATATCTCGATCTGAAATTATTGCTTTCCTTCCGACATTTCGACATTCACAATCAATGCATAGGCAGTACATATATTTCATCCTCTTTTTCAACATATCCAGCTCAGTCGCTCTTTTAAAAGCAGACACGACATTCATATACTATTCACTCACACAGTTCTCAACATACATCTAGCTTCGGTCCATTTACGCTACACATGTAACAATGGGTGTCAAATTGAATTATTAGCACTACTATAGCAAATCAGACTAGCTATACTTAATTACACACATCTATATTAGGTAGCTAGCTAGCTAGCCATGTATTTATGACATAATAATATTTAGCAAGAATATATTGAAGTAAACTAGGAGTACTTACTCATTCTGAAATTGAGCAAAGTACCATTATCTTTCTAAACCTAGCTAGCTAGATCTAAACAAAAACCTAGCTATCATCTCTTTCAATTACAAGGCATACAAGTTATTAGAAGCAATTGAGTACTAACCTCTGATCACCAAGAATACGTATATAGATCTACAAGTGATATGTTTTCTCGAAACTCCCCAAAGCTAGTCACCTCGCTCCATCGATGCAGCGCAATGAAGACAGATCTGTGTCGAGACCACGTACACCCGCTATTTAATAGCGCAGATTATCCCAAATTGTTCCACCCACAAACCGTCTGTGATACGACATTATCACAAATAGTTCGTATTAATAACCGTCTGTGATAATTCACAGACAGTTATTCATACAAACCATCTGTGATGTTCGCAATATCACAGACGATTAGTTATAAGAACCATCTATGATGTCCACAATATCAGAGACGATTTTTTATATAAACCGTCTATAATGTCTGCAACTTTCACATACGGTTATTAACACAAACTGTCTGTGATGTCTCAATTATCACAGACGGTTCTGTTAATAACTGTCTGTGAAAATATCACATACGATAGTTAGTATAAACCGTCTATGATAGTTTAAGCATAGACAGTTTCGTATGAACCATCTGTGATCTAGCTGTCCAATATAGCCTCTTGTCGTAGTATCAGCTGAACGGTCAAACCGGCAAGTGAAATTGGTAAAATCGGCTTGGGATTTTGGTTAGACCGGTCGAGGATTTCAATCAGACTAGCCAGCCTTTGATTTCGGCAATGAGTTCTAAAATTTGGAAAATTGGTTGTGGATTCGGTAATTTGGTCCTTGGTTGATTTGCTCTTATTCTTGTTGGTTCTTTGCATCTTCTCCTCATTTCTTGATCTAGCTAGTGCCTAGGATGTATAATTGATAGAGATGACTCATGTAGATCAAATCCTATCAATTTAGACACTGTGGTTTGTAAGATCTCGAAGTTGCCCGGTTCTTCCTTGATTTGGAGCTTCTGTTGAGAATTCTTAATTTGAGGGTTTTGGCTTTGATTCACCAGTTGGTTTTGCTTACTGTGATGTGTGTAAACATATCTAGAGCCATCTTGGCTATTCTTAACACACGAGCAAGTTATCTCTCAAGATTTTGAGATTTGCTCGATTTTGGTGCAACCTTGCATGTTTTGAGGAAAATTTGGGACTTTGGTCAGGATCATCTCGATCCTTAGATGGAATAGGTTTTTATGACCCTTAGCAAGGTATGTGCGAAGTTTGATCTCCTTTGATCATGGATTTTGAAGTTTGCACTGAAAGTGATTTGGACTCGGGCTGAATTTCTATTCTAGGAGGGGGGAGGCGTTCAGAGTTCAGACCACTCTTGGGCTTGATTAAACCTCCGGCCTGAAGCTGGTCAGACCAGATAGGTGCAAAGTTGAGTTCTTTGTTGGTTTGGGTTGTTGCTTGGTTGTACGCTATAAAATCGGATCTTCTTAGCTCTCGAGTGAAAGATTTCTAGTACTTAAGGAAAAAATTAAGAAGGCACTATTTACTCTTCTCTGTTGCCATTGTTGGTCCTACAATTAGACTTATCAATAATGGCCAATTAGGTGATCATAGACAATTTATATTGAAAGTAAATCAATTTTTATTTGTTGTATGGTGACACCATTAATTGCAAGTTGTTTTTTTTAAAAAAAATCCTTGTAGCTGCATCTAGAATCTTAATTAACAAATGGTACTACATGTGTAAAGAATAACTTTGCCAAGTCAAATTCCTCCTTTCATCTTAAAAGGATAAGATATGTTAATCAAATTCTTCCTTTGGTCACAAAAAGGAAATTCTCTCAATCTTTTGTTGCTGGAGCTAGAAATTTACGTACCCAATGCTTCATATATGCATGGCCAGCTGTAAATTAAAACTAGCACAACAGAACAACACTCAAGAGAGAATCGAATTGACAAGTCATGAATGTCATTTCTAAAGATATGGACCATAGATATTGATGGAGATAAAAAGGATGAAATAAAGAATGTTAGGGAATCCAACAAGTGAGCGAATAGCACGTAATATGCTGTATGCATGCCTAGCATTGGAAAGATGACATGAATTCAGGTTTGGTGCGGTCTGTCTGGCCGGTCGGTTGTCTAAGCAGGTACTTTTGATCGAATTAATTCTCTGCTTAGTCGCAATGTGCCATTTATAAACAAAAACCAAGGATGCTTACTACATATGCCTTGAGAAATGTTTGCCTGCTTTTGATTCAACAAAAGCTAGATCTCCTCCCCTGCGTCTGGGTGGCAGATCCATAATATACAGGAACAACTGAAGAGTATCTTTGTAAGGAGTCCTTGTTGGATTTGCATGCTGGGTAAAATTGAGGTTGAATTGACTGTGGTGGGACAACGAAAGTACTGCAATTATGCGAGGAAGTACAGAGTGTTACACACCCTAGCAAATCTAATTAATTTGTTTGTTGGTCCAGAATGAAAATAATAAATAAATTCAGTTTTGTCAATGGTCAATGAGTTAACAACCGTGTTTAATTAGAATTCGTTCCCTAAGAGTAGATAATTAGGGAAGAAACAACAAAGTAGAAAGACACACTAATTCTCACACTTCTCATTAAGAACTTCACCAACAACAGTGACCGCATATTGTTAGAATAATCTTGTTTCAGTCGTAGAGGTTGTCGAAGTCTGCCTCTAAGTCTGTGTACTCATTCAATTCCAAGTCCGTACGTATCTGAGTTTGAGTTCGAGTCAGTTGTTGTGGTCATAGTAGAGTACGACTTTGTATCCGAGTCAGTGTCGCTGTCGAGTCCCAGTGCGAGTCAGATTACGAGTCCTTCTCGGAGTCGTAGTCGAAGAGTCAGGTATAAAGGGCAGAGCAATGTAGTCGAGAGGATGTAACGAGTTGAGGCGATGTAGTCGAGAGGAGGTGTCGAGCACGAGGGCGATCGGTGTGATCGCAGAGCAAAGGGTGATTGGTGTGACTATAGGCAATTGGTGTAATCGCAGAAGAATAGTAGCGATCGGTGTGATCGAGAGAAAAAGAAATAAAGAAGAGAAGAGCAGTTTGGCTTTGAAAAGTCTATTGAGTTTATTGTGTTAACAGACGTGATCGTAACCAGAGTTACGACCACGGCAACGAGCGGAGGTATCCGCAGGTGCTGAAGACGTGGTCGTAAAGGAGTTACGACCATGGTCACAAAGTAGAAAGCATGGTCGTAAGTGTTACAACTACAGCGAGAAGGTGTGGTCGTAAGCGATCACAGCGGGGAGACGTGGTCGTAAAGCGTTACGACCATAGCAGTCAACAAAGCCTTCGACGTGGTCGACAGTATCATAGCGTGGTCGTAATCAAGATATGACTAAGGTGATCGACTGTGGTCGAAGGAAGTGCAGCGCAGTGGCGGAGAACATGGTCGTAACTTCAGCTGAAGTTACGACTACGTGGTCAGAGTAGCGAGGCGTGATTGGAAATGTCACAATGTGGTCGTAACGACTGTCGGCGTGGTCGGACAACTAGCAGAGTGGTCGTAACGACTCAGGAGGTGGTCATAGCCTCTTCAACATAGTTGTACGGCTACAGTGAATGGTCATAGCGACTACAAGTGGTCGTACAAGTCCTAGGAGTGGTCGTAGGGCTGCAACACATATTTTTTGGCAGAAGCTAGAGATCAGTTCACCACTAAGCTAGCTAGCTAGTTTCCGTAATGAATTATAAGCACTATTCTAAGGGCTAAGGCAACCACATCAATCTTTCCCAAAGGAAAAAAGGAGAGATCGCTCTTGCACAAACTAAAATGTGAATCAGAGGAAGCCAGAGAAAAAGCTAGGTAGCACCACTTTCCTTTGAAACATCCAAATAGAGAGGAACAGCATCTGCATCTTTATATAAGGCTGCCCCTGCACTCCTTTGTCTCACAACAACTGAAACCTCTCAGGACAGGAGAAGAAGCTAGCAGCTAGATCATCTCGGCTGTACTAGAGCGAGAAGCCATTGGGCATAGATACATCATGGATGCAAAGAAGCCCTACGTTGTTGCCATCATCATACAGCTGATCTACACCGGCATGTACGTCGTCTCCAAGGCTGCATTCGATGAGGGGATGAGCACCTACGTCTTCATCTTCTACCGCCAGGCGGCTGCCACTGTTCTATTGCTGCCTCTTGCCATTCTTCTCGAAAGGTAATTGATCAAGAACAGTGTCAGCAGGTTGAACTAATTTATTGCTAGGTGTAGATCAGTTGTATGATTCATCAATAGGATTGCTGAAATTCTATGTTAATTTGCAGGAGAAACGCACCACCGATGTCGTTCCGGCTGTTTATGAAGCTATTCTTGTATGCTTTGCTTGGGTAAGGCAGGCTAGACAGCATTGCTACATATACTTCGGTTTAATTTTTACATTGAGGATGATCTTAATTACTTTGGTTTTGTAGGAACACACTAAGCATGAATCTGTACAACATAAGCCTCAAGTACACCTCTGCAACTGTGGCATCGGCAACAAGCAACTCAGTGCCTGTGGTGACCTTCTTTCTGGCAGTCCTATTAAGGCAAGTCCCCAGCTTAGCCCCCACGTTACTAAGAGAAACGAGTTCAGCTATTGCGCGCGCCCTTAGGTGTCGTCTAGTCCATGCGTCCTTCTGGCTTGAGTTTGACAACATGCATCTCTGTTGTTAACAGCGGTACTCTTGTATAGATGATATTGCTGTTGATTGACCACTCTACCTAAAAAGATCACGAGAGTAAATAATGAAAAGCTCTTGCACTGAGAAAGAAACTTTATTCAGTTAGTAAATCAACGAAAGGCACGCACACGGATATACGCATGCCTGTTGCACTTGACTAAGTAGTAGCACTACAGTTTGATGTTTTGGCCTCATTATGTCAGTCAAAATGTTAGCATAAGTAAGCTAATTAATGGATGCATTTTAATTGGTGCAGGCTGGAAGTGATGAGGCTGAGGAGCTCGTCAGGGATAGCGAAAGCGGCCGGCGTTGCCCTGTGCCTGTCCGGAGTTCTCATCATCGCCTTCTACACGGGGCCGCCGATAAGCCCCTTGAGCCACCACCGTGCTTTCGCCAGTCACGCAGGCTCTGCGGGAAGACAGGAGGTGTACCACACAAGGGGGACGTGGATCAAGGGAACATTCCTCATGCTCCTCTCCAACACAACCTGGTCCCTCTGGATTGTCCTGCAGGTATGTGTGTGTGTGTGTATATGTAATTCACAAGTGAAAATTATGCACGGTAATTACTTAAGCAATATGTTGTTGTTGTTGTCGTTGTTTAATTACATGGATCGATCGCTGCATGCATATGCATATGCAGGCTTCGTTGCTCAAGGAGTACCCAAACAAGCTGCTGTCGACGCTGCTGCAGTGCCTCTTCAGCACGATCCAGTCGTTCCTGCTGGCAGTGGTGTTCGAGAGGGACCTGTCCAGATGGAAGATACACATGGACATCGGCCTTGTTGCCATCGCATACTCTGTAACTTAGCTACTACTCCAGTAAACCTAGCTTGATTCTGGCATAGCTAGCTGGCTGGAATTTACCTCTGATCACTGCCTGTGTGATGCAAAATATGCAGGGGTTCGTGGTGACGGGCGTGTCCTTCTACCTGCAGGCGTGGTGCATCGAGAAGAAAGGGCCGGTGTTCCTGGCCATGTCCAATCCCCTGGGCCTCGTCTTCACCATCCTCTGCTCCTCCTTATTCCTCGGCGAAATCGTCCACCTCGGCAGCATCCTCGGCGGCATCCTACTCGTCGCCGGCCTCTACAGCGTCCTCTGGGGTAAGAGCAAGGAGCACCACATGCGCATGCGGCCACCAGCCGCCATAAAAGAAAGCGAATGCAACAATGATAATAACAGCAACGCTATTAGCATTAGCAACGAGGAGGAGGAGGAGATCAAAGGTCAGGCTCAGAACAAACTCAAACTCAAGGAGGAGGAATTGGCATCGCCAATGCACCAAGTCTGAACACAGAATTAATTAAGCCGTAATATATTACTTCAGTGCTGGTTTATATGAAATCTGCACGTGTGGTGTGTGCATGGCTATATATTAGGCTATATCTACGAACATATATATATAAATATATCCGTGTGTACCGAATAACTACTGATCGAGTAGTAATTTTGCCGCTTCCCTGCAAGCTGCGAGGTTTTGTTTCTCTTGTCAAATACAGTGGAATGCATTTATGTGGTTGTTTTGGGCCAAATTAATCATATCCTAGCAATCCAAACACTAGGATGGCGATGGGATTGATCAAGGTAAAAAAAAAGGGGGGGGGGGGGGGGCCTAAAAGCCCATGTTTTTCTGCTCATGTCAACTCCAACAAACTCTCCAATTAATGGCTTGGCTTCTACCTGCAGTTCTTATAAAGAACGGATTAAGTACCCCCACTGTTCACAAAAGAGTGACATCGTAGAATATATGCAAATGTATGGGTTGAATATATGAAAATGATGAGTGAATTTGTCATAAAAAATATTGTACTTTACAACTTTTTTGAATATATGCTAAGAGAATTTAGTGCTCAAAATAAGTATCATATTGACTTTAAAAGTTAAAAAATGTCGCTCTTTTGTGACCGAAGGGAGTAGCAATGACAACGTTAACTATTTTCCCAAAGACTAGATAGATCGATCATTAGGTAGCTGGGGATTATTTGAGAATTTGCACGATGGAGGATTAGTATTGAAATGGTGAGCATCTTGACCAAACATATTACATATATATGCTTGTGCCGATCGAGGAATTAACACCCATTGTTAATAATTTGACAAAGACTTCACTGGCTACTTAGAAGGTCTCTATTTCTTTCTTGCACTTAATTTCCAATTATTTCCATTTTTTGTTTACTCATAAATGTATTGAGGTTGATCTCTTTGCAACATCAAAAGAACAAAGGTGGGTAGGACATAGTCTTAAAAAAAAGGTAGGTAGAGCATTGAGGTCTCCTTGCATCAACTGATTGATCAACTAGGGTGGTTTTTTTGGGCTGTAGTTTATGACTTTTAACATAGCTTTTGAATTCTGCCTGTTCGTAAGAGAGAGCATGAAGAGAGAGACAGACATACGATTTTGGCTGGTATAGCTGAAGTTAGGACAACGTATCGACATGTAAAATTCGCCCTAAATAACGCACCGTTGGAAAGATAGTTACTGTAGAAAAACTAAAGACCATAAACATAAAGCCCAAAAGAACCCAGCCACCTTCCTGGACCTGGAGCATGAAGAGTTACCTGATGTGGTTTGGTCATTTTGTTGAGATAGTACATTTATGTGATATATGTCCTTTCATCTTGGGCTATTTAATCTTTCTGGATGCTTAAAAATTTTAATCTTTCTGGATGGTGATGAAACTATTCAATCAGACTTTGCCTCTTTTTTCACACATTCTGGTTCACTTATCGTGCTTCGTTTACTTCATGTCATTAGTTTACTCATTTGACAGACTAGCTAGTTCAAACACCCTTCCCAGCGGTTTAGGCAACGGTTTGTCAGAAGCGGGACAGGTAGAAAGAAATACACGATAGGTAACAAAGATGCTTTATTACGATAATACATGGGGACATAGAACAACAGCCGTTCAACTTGCAAGCGATTTTTTTTATTACGATCTACTTGCTTGGCCGGTAAATTACTCTACGGCCGTACCAACATTACCTCCATAGCTCTTCTGAGGATAACTTGGAGCGAACAGACCAAGCTCATCTTTTCTCGTGTTCTTTACCATAGTGGCTTCCTCCCTCGAGAGGCGATAAGAATTGGCAATGACATCGACAGGGAAGGCACGCAAGATGGAGTTCTTCCCAGCGAGGTGGGTCACCATGGAGTTGGGATTAGTCTCGAACGATATGTACTGAAATCCTTCACGTTCTGCTTTCTCCACGACAGCATAGTTCTGTGGTATGATCAGCAATTGCCCATGACGAAGCACGCCGTCGAACACTGTACTCCCATTGTCATCGACAACTTGAACTCGGGCACGTCCTTGGAGCACATAAATCACGCTGTGAGCGTTAATGTTCCAGAATGGTGAGAGACCGGCGCTCTGCAAACACGACGAGTTTGTAAAAAAAACAACCATGCATATTGTTAGAATTGCTTGCCTGAAGAACATCACAATTCAGCATCAAACAAGACGTCGAGGAATTTGTATGAGGTTTAGGATGGGGAAATCTTGGGTGTTGAGGCGTGTGATCCTTCCAGCACGCGTGTTGTAGACGTCGGCGCGATCAGTGCTCTCGATGTTTAGCCCCATCTCCATGGCGCATAAGCCCTCGTCCAAACCGTTAAAACGGCGGCCATTGTTGTTGTTGTACCGGTCTTGTTCTTGTTGTTGCGGCAACGAAGCGGGCCTGAGCAGCTCAAGTCCGTTCTCCACACGAACTATTCGACCCCGTCCATCGTTTTCACTCTGAAGCCTCCTAGCCACATCTGTGGTAACACCCAAGGCCTCGCTGAGTAACTCGACCCTGAATCCTCCGAAGATGTTCTCCCCAAAGTGATGCTGTCCCTTTTTGAAGCTCCCAGCTAGCAAGAATTTCTGAGAATTTGGATCGAGCAAGTAAATCAATGCACGCGGAGTGTCAGGTTATGTATGAACAAACGTAGCCGTCGTTGACCAGTCCAGTAGTATAAAAGAACAAGAGTAGTGTTTAATTACGTACCCTCATTATAGGTTCAAGCTGATTTATGTTGTTGTTTGAGTCGAAAACATAGACTGCTACAAGTGGTGTGTCGCCGTCATTGTACAGCCAGTGTGCAACACCGGCTGGCATTGCTACGACATCTCCTTGTCTGAATTGGTAGATCTTCTGATGCTCATCTCCGAACTTGGGGCTCTGATACTCGAATTCCTGGAATTGTTGCTGATAGGGGTGATGTCTAGCGTGCATGTCAGAAATCACGGTATATTTTCTTAGGAAAAACTAGCTAGAGAATTCATCCATACATGCTACTGCTTTTCTTAGGAAAAACTAGTTGAAACATGATGCAGGTACGTACCTTGGACGATGTAGACAAGGGCATGGTTGTTGGAGGATCGAGGTAAGAGAAGGCCGCGAGGGTCAACATGGAGACCAATTGAAAACACACCGGCGCAACGGAGCTGCTCGTTTGATGCATCGTAGTACTCGACGAACCCAGCTTCCGACTGCACCTTCTGAATCGGTTCAAGCGCCTCTAACCAGTAGAACCTGCACTCCCTCGGGGCTCCCTGCCGAGAGGCTTGCCATGCCGAGCTGTGCAGCCATGGCACAAGAGGAGGAAGCCCAAGGAAAAGGAAAGCAGAGAAGAGAAGGATAATACCACAGTGGCTGCCATGGCTGAATATTGTACGCAGAGATAAGCCAATAGCTAGCTACTAGCTCGGTGATTGATTCGATGGTGAGTTGTGTGTTGCAAGGGCCGGATTTTATAGCAGGAAAAAGTGTCTCTACCTGCATGATGAATACGCCCGCCCGTTGTGCTGCATGCGTACGTGCAGCCATGCACTGTGGTGTTAGATAGACTGACATGACATGAGGAAGTTACAGTGAGGCCGGCCCGGTGCAACGCAGCCTGCCTGCATGAAGGGACACCTGGATCTGATTGCATGCGAGCTTGAGTAGCTTTCTGCCCATGGTTCCGTTTGCTTTTGAACAAAACTAGCGGCGGTGGATACATGCATGTTTTACTATGATTTTGTTTTGTTCTTTGTTGTTGATGCAAGATTAGTGGTAAACTTATAAATAACTCTGATCAGATTTGAGGACCATGGAGGATACGAATGGATCCAAAGAGAATCATATGCGAATGAATGAACAAGTGTATTACATAAGGGTGTCAAGTGTTACAAATAGCTTCCTCATCCCTATTTACAAGGGGTCCTATTAATAAAGTGAGAGGGGAGGGCACATGAAGTTACAAATCCACCCTCAGGGCCTAACTTATTCATGTTTCGTCCATCACGCCAAGTGGGTCCCACCACGAACCAGACGCCCTTAGGGGCATTGGGTGGACTCGGTCCACCATGGACCGGTTCCCTCGGGGACGTTGGGTGGACTTGGTCCACCACGACCGGACTCTCCCCTAAATATCCCCCATTGATTTCAAGTGCATTTCCCTCCCCCAATTCCCATTTCAACCTCCATCCGTCTAGTGGACTTCGGCGCTCCGCGCGCTCAACCCCGTAGCCTTCATCAAGACCACCTCCGCTCCTAGACCGCCTTCGCTCCACATTGCCTCTGTTCCCAATCTACCTCTGCTCGCAAACAGCGCTCCACTCCCAGGCCACCTCTAGTCCTAGACTCCTCTGGCTCCCAGACCGCCTCCATCTCTAGGACCTCCTCCGATTCTTGGGTCACCTCCGGTATCAGACCTCCTCTGACTCCTAGACCACCTTCATGCCCAGACCGACTCCACGTCCTTGGACTTCCTCTGCGTCTTGCTCCCAAGGGCCTCCTTCACGTCTTGCTTTGTACCGCGTTTGGGATTGTGCCCCAGACTTCATTCACTCCACACTGCCTTGGACACCCTTTGGGCCAACTCTCTTCGAATTGCTTCTGGGACCGCACCCTAGACATCACCCCTGCCTTGCTCTGGACCGTGTCTAGGCCAAGCCTCTCAAGAATGCGTTTGGGACCGTGCCCCAGACTTCATCCGCGCCTTGCTCTGAATCATGTTCGAGACTATTCCCTAGACTTCATTCACTCCATGCTGCCCCACGCCCGCGCGAATAAATGAATAAGTGTATTGCATATAGGTGTCAAGTGTTACAAATAGCCTTTTTTTCCCTTTTACAAGGAGTTCTATTAATAGAGTGGGAGCGGGAGGAACGTGAAGATACAAATCCACCCCCGGGGCCTGACTTATTCCTAAGTGTAGTTTTGTCCATTGCGCCAAGTGGGTCCTACCGCGTTCGAGAGACTTCGAGGTTGGTCCACGAACCTCATCCGGGGTCGATCCATGGAGATGGACCTCATCCGGAATTGGCCTCCAAGGTTGATCCTCAGACCTTGTCAAGCGAGGTTGTAGCGGCACACTTCGGTACGCCTTGCTAGGCCAGATTGCTCAGTTGCCCAAGGTAGCGTGGGGCCCTCCCACAACAGTAGCCCCTCGCCGATCCAGGTGGGAAAAGGGGTTGGTGCATGGTCTCAGGCCAATGGCTCTTCTCATAACCTATGAGGCACCAAGAAAGTTGGAGCATTTTGCCATGCATTCAGCGGAAAGTAAGTGATGGAATTTGCATTAGATGTGTACCCGGCCGCGTTGCTTGGCCTTATCGTGATAATTATGTTTTGGCTTGTGGTTTTACATGCATGAATAGTTTGTGCAACGGTACATAAGTGGGAAAGGAGTGAAAACAAAAAGAAATAGAAAAGCCCTACTAAATGGAGATGCGGGGGATCGAACCCCGTGCCTCTCGCATGCAAAGCGAGCGCTCTACCATTTGAGCTACATCCCCATCTTGTGTTGGCTGTAGCAGAGTTTCGGCTTGTTTTGTGCGGGCTCATTAAGTTGCCGATCATTTAGCGAAGTAGTCGTCGTCGTCTCCTCGCGTGATTGTTTTTCTTTTGCCTTGGTGTTCAATGTGTGTGGTCTTCTGTAGCTTTTGGTGTTCCCCGGCTCCCCAGTGGTCTTGCGGTGCTTGAAGGTGTTGAATTGCTGTCTCGGTGTTGTTGTGTGCGCTGCTGTAGTATTTCCCGTTCGGATCGGCGTCTGTATTCTCTTTTAATTGAAATGAATGGGAGAACCGCCTTTGTTTCCAAAGATAAGAGCTCAGAATTAATGACCAGCCATCTAACCAGGCGATCGATTGATAATCTAACCTGACCGTGATACTCGTAAAAGCAAATGTAGCTATCTTGCTTATCCCATTCTCCAATGGAATGAGAAGCGCACATGCCGAAAACAACAGCCATAACTTCACGTAGACAACATACGTGCACATTTTTCAATCTTATCTCCATGCTCGACAAGTTTGGTAAATTCGATTCACCAGCAAATATTCGGGTCCTGAACCGTAGTATAATTCGTAACAACAGCGACTACGCTTGTTTGCTTTAGAAGAACAGCAATGTACTTTACTGACAACAGCATCAAACAATAAAGCCATCGCTCCAAAGCCTCCCAAGAAGAACCTCTCAGACAAGAGACTCCAATCCAGGAAGCACATGTTTGTTTCCGGCAATATCCCGATCCATTGGCAGCTTGATTGATGGTAGGTTACGCGCCATCGTCCACTCACAAAAAAGTACCAAAGCTTGACAGCAAAGACAGCAGTAGCACAGGCAAACGAGATAATCAGAGTGTGACAAGACAAAAGATTTACCTACCAGGATCGCCAGCCCGGAGTTCTAACTGCGGATAGGGGACGAGGCTGAGCTGCTACTACGGCTGTAGCTAGAGATACTTCCTCCTCTCAAAGGTCTGCGCCGGTGAAAGGAAACGTCTTTTACTAGAAAAACAAACAGATTTCGGCAAACTGTGTATACATAAATCACAAGGGGGGCATTTAAGGGCCATCTCCCTAATTTGGTTCGCTTGCATTTGGGCTGTTTTGTTTGTATATGTTATGAATATTATATGTATATTCATGAGGCCCAAGGGGCAATATATATAAGGAGTATAAGGGAGATATACAGAGTAATATGTCATATGCATATAAGAAAACCAAGGTATATAAAAAAGCAAATAACAATCCTACTATATCCTTAACACCCCCTCAAACTCATTGTGAATCACATATACTGAGTTTGAAGAGAAAATGCAAATGTTATGCTCTAGTCCGTGACTTCGTGAAGAAGTCAATAAGTTGTAACTCTGAGGGCACAAACAGTAAAGCGAGTACTCCCTCCTACACCTATGAGCGAGTGTATGAAGTATCCACACCAATGTGCTTGGCGAGCTCATGCTTTACTGGATCACGGGCAATGCTGATAACGCTTATACTGTTAGTCATAAGGGTCGTATGTCCCCTCATTGGTACTCCAAAATCTGCAAATAGCCATATCAACCAAGTAATCTCTGTTGTCACAGCTGCCATAGCTCTCAACTCAGCCTCTGCACTCGAATGGAAAACTGCAGTCTGCTTTTTTGTCTTTCAGGCAATCAGGGAAGAGCCAAGAAAAACACAGGGAAGAGCCAAGAAAAACACAGTAAGCAGAAAGATAATGACGATCAGAAGGATCACTGGCCCAGGTCGCATCGGAGTACGCCTGAAGCTATAGTGAGTTAGAATTAGGGAAAACAAGCGACGAGAGATGGTCCCACGCAAGTAGCGAAGAACACGAAGAAGGTAACTGTAGTGAATATGAGTAAGACGAGCCATGAACTGACTCAAGATATGAACCGCATAAGCAATATCAGGGCGAGTGCTCACAAGATATACCAGACTCCCAACAAGATGGCGATAACGAGTAGGATCCTCAAAAAGATCACCGTCAGTAGCACGAAGCTGAAGAGAAAGCTCTATAGGAGTCTCAGTACTGCGAGTTTTACTCAGACCAGACCAATCAAGAAGATCTTGGACATGCTTCTGCTGGGAGAGGTGGTAACCCTCGGGCATGGAAGAAACCTCAATCCCAAGGAAGTACGTAAGCAAACCAAGATTAGTCATCAGAAACTGCTCATTGAGATGCTTCTTCACGTATGTGATGAACGAGGAATCGTCACCAGTAATGAGCATATCATCCACATATAGAAGAAGCAGTGTCCTACCGCAAGGTGAGACATGGATAAATAGAGCAGGATTATGGGCACTGACAATAGAACCAACAGCGATAATCACTGATGTAAAACACACAAACCAGGTATGAGGGGTCTGTTTGAGGCCATAAAGATCATGAAAAAGACGACAGACATGGTCATCTGGAACTGAATAACCAGGTGGTGGCTGCATGTAAACCTCCTCATGCAAGACACCATTAAGAAATGCATTCTTAACATACAGCTGAGAGATAGACCACCGGCGAACAAAAGCAACCGCAACAAGAGTGCGAACAGTGGTCATATGGGCAACAAGGGCAAATGTCTCACCGTAATCAGGACCGTACTCTTGGTGGAAGCCGTGAGCCACAAGACGAGCCTTGTAACACTCAATAGTACCATCAGACCTGGTCTTAATATTGTACGCCCACTTGCACGTGATAAGACGAGCATGCATAGGTGTCGGTACAATATCCCAAATCTCCGTACATCGAAGAGCACCAAGCCCCTCTGCCATAGTGAGCTGCCATAACTAGGCTCGATGACAGAGAGAGCATGAGCTATCGAAATAAACCTAAGACATTCAAGAGGTCGAAGGGATGTCCAGTCACGATGGCGTAATGAGGAGCATCATCAGAGGAATCAGACGTCGGTGTCGGCAAGATACCAGGAGATGAGTCTGATGAAGAACAAGGATGTCTGGAGTAGTGCACCTCAGAGAAACAAGACGGTGATGCTATAGGAGCAAGGGGTGGTACTGCAAGAGGAAACACAGGAGGTGGAGGTATAGAAGGAACCACTGGAGACAGACTAGAGTAAGGCTGTGAAAGGGGAGAAATGGGTGAAGAGTTAGGGAGAGACAACCAAGAGATCGCCTCGATGGTGGAAGCAAGAAGAGCTGAATCTCGATAGAAGAAAGGTCGAGATTCGTTAAAGACAACGTCTTGTGAGATCCTAATCCGTTGAGTAGAAAGATCATAGCAACGATAATCCTTATGCTCAGAACTGTACCCAAGAAACACACACTCAACTGACAAGGCTGGCGTTTGGTGTGCTCACGAGGTTCTAGCAGGACAAAATAGGTACAACCAAAAATACGAAGGTGACTGTACTGGGAGGCTTTAGAGTAGACACGCTCTATAGGACAGACATCCTTAAGAGTAGTGGAAGGCTGCATATTGATGAGATATGTAGCCGTAGAAACAACCTCAGCCCAGAACTGTGATGGAACGTGAGAGGCAGGGAGAAGAGTGCAAGCAGTCTCAATCAGATGACGCTTGCGCTCAACAGCCCCATGCTAAGCATGGGCACCAAGATAAGAAGACTAGTAAAGGGTGCTCTACTCAGAAAGAAATTGTCTGAAAGCACCAGAACAGTACTAGGTAGCAAAATCAAAGTGAAAAGTACGGATAGAGGATTCAAACTAAGTACGAACCATCGTGGCAAAGCTACGATAGATCGCAAGAAACTAACCATGATTAGACATAGGAAAAAACAAAGTAAAACAAGAATAATCATCAATGAAAACTACATAGAATTTATATCCGCCTTTGGAAATAATAGGCGTAGGCCCCCATACATCTGAATGAACTAAATCAAAAGGATAAGAAGACAAGGATTCACTAGAATGATAAGGAAATTATAGCTGCTAGCCCAGCTTACAACCCTGATAAACACATAGATGTATCAACAGTAACATGTCTAAGAACACTCTGACAAACTAATGAAGAAAGATGACCCATACAGGTGACCTAAACGGTGATACCACTGTGCAAAAGTTCCAGAGGTGGTGGCAGTAGTGGCAGTGGAGGTAGACATGGTGGGAGCAACTAAGTAAGAGATGTGGAGTCTGATATCATGTAGAAAGAGGCAATAGAATCTAGAACCCAAGATGTACCTAGAGGAGACGTCTGAGCTAGACTGGCAGAACTCGCTGAATTGTGAGCTGAAGTAGAGCCAGGCAGAGCTACTAAATAGTCACTTCGTAGAGAACCTGACGAGCTGGTCTGTCCTCAGTGAAAGGCCTCCCTACCCTCCTTGGATCGTCCACCCCCACGCGCCTTGTTCCGCTTTTTTTACACCGCACAACTCTGGTAGTCGTGCCCGAAATTCTTACAGTAGTTGCACTGAACTCCAGTTAGTGCAAAAACAGGAGCGAAAACAGGCACTTGGGGAAGAATTATAGTCGAAGCAGAAACCGACAGTGCAGTCGAAGGAGCATCAAGCACAGTCGAAACGAACTATGCTGCTAACCTGAGGCGAAGCTCCTCAGTCCGAAGTGTCAAAAGGGCCTCCGTAACAGTCATCCGCAGAGAGCAGCTCAGCAATTGAGCCCTGACAGGTTCACACTCTATGCGAAGGCGACAGACGAAATCATAAAGGTGAAAGCAATCATGATCCGCCTTCTACACTTTATGACTCCTAACAAAGTGAAAAGGCCAGCTCATCCAGCTGATGCCAGAGACTGGTCAAGGCCTGAAAGAAGTCGACTAGTCACTGCTTTACTGGTATCGCTCACGCAAATACTCCCAGATCTGTCGAGTAGACCGTAGACCAATAGTGTCTAGCTGGATGGAGTCGATGACGCTGATCACCAGAATGGTGCAAATACAGGCCTCATCAGCACACCATCGCTCAAAAGCGTCGACAGCATACTAAAAAGCCTTATTAGCGACGTCAGCAGCAGCTTCTATTTTCTTCTTGGCGGCCTCATCTTCTGCAGGAGATGCAGAAGTAAACAGCCTAGAAGGAGGCTGAACCGGTGGTGATGGAGGTCGTGCACCGATGATATGTCCCCAGAGGCGAAGACCATCAAGGGTGATATCCATGAGTGAAGATCACAACCTGTAGTTCGTCTCAAAGAGGTTTGTTTCCGAAAATGGGATCGCTGCTGATGGAACGGAAACCATCGGTAGGCGGTGCTAGACGGCGTGGTGACCAAGGCAACGAAGTCTAACATGCGGCGTTGGACGACGCCGGTAGTTAGATCGACTTTTTTTGTTCTTTTCTTTTTTTTGTTCTTTTCTCTTTTTTTTTCTTTTTTTAACTAAACAAAAATAAAAAAAGAGGAAACCGGATCAGATCAGATCTGATCTCGGGTGAGCAGGCATCCACACAGTGGCTGGCCCGGGCGGCAAGCGGGCAGCCAGCCACACGGCAGCCAACCAAACGGCGAGCAACGACCGACCAGGCAGAGGATACCGGTCAGTGGGCTTCGATGGATGGCTGATCGGGTGGTGGCTCTGGTGGGTGTGAGCAACGACCAGGCGGGCGATGGCGATGCTCCGGTAGGCGCAGGCTGCGACCAGACAGGCGGCGGCTCCAACGGGTGCGAGTGACGGTGTCACCGCGAGAGACAGCCGACAGTGGCTTGGTCAGGCCAACAACAGATCAGGCGACTGAGACGATGGATCAGGTGGTGGCTGCCAAGACGATGCGTCGGGCGACAACGGTCGAAGACGGCTGCAGCAAGACGACAACAGCGGCGAGGTAGAGTAGCGGCGATCGAAGGGTGGCGATGGCCCAAAGGGTGGCAGCTCTACCATGAATCAGCGGCGGCAGCGGATACGGAAAAACTAGGGTTAGTGCTCTAGCTCTTATACCATATTATGAATATTGTGTGTATATTCATGAGGCCTAAGGAGCAATATATATAGAGAGTATAAGGGAGATATACAAAGAAATATACCATATACAAATAAGGAAACCAAGGCATATAAGAAAACAAATAATAATCATATTCTATCCTTAACAGCATGATGCTTGCACACTGCGTACCAAAAAAACTACTACATATTTACTTCGAAAGGGAACAACACAAAAACGGTTATTACCTTCTAGGACTGCGACTTCTGGGTACCCTTACTGTCCCTGCATAAGAGAAAAATGTTTGTTTTGGAACAATAATAGGTTTTGTAACAAGAACTCCACCCCCAAAAAAAAAAATCTTTCTTTCCCTTTTCTTCCTCACAAAACAATGGCAGTAATAATTATGAGTTTACCCTTCTTGGAGGAGGTGATTCAGAATATGACGAGGATGACCGCCCACGCCTCAAAGGCGGTCCTCGACCACTGGTTCCATAAAGAGAATTATTAACACAAGGAAACATTTCTTTACACTGTTCAGCAGAGAGCACTGAAGTGAAAAGGGCTCGATCGTAATTTTTGATATGGTAGAAGATGCACAATCCACTGATCTAAAATGACAGAAGAAACAAAAGGATCAACACCACCATTACCTGCGTGGCGAAATTGATCTCGAAGGAGAGCAAATTTGTCGGTGAATGGGAGATCTACTACGATGGCGAGGAGGTGGCAGCCTTCTTAGAGGACTCCTCATCCGCCTTTCAGGTGTCCTGCAGAGAGAAGGAATGGTTAACAAAAACATAAATGCCAAGCTTAGTTTATATAAGTAGACAAAGTAAGGAGAAAAGGCTTCATGAGGATTTTAGATCGAACGGAACTTAACATGGAAAAGACAACTGGAAACCTGGAAGAACTATTGATTGAAAAAACCAAAGCCAACATTCTCAACATAGACACGGAAATTCAATTGCAATTCTTCGTTCTTTGCACTACATGTGTAAGACGGAAAGTTCAATAACCAAGAACGAAGGAAAAACCCTATTTAGCCACACTCCAGCTCTAAATTCTAACTAGTAAGGTGCCCATGCATTACAACAGAGTACCAAAAGAGGTTGATACATATCACGGATTCCGCCGCCAGCCTCCAAGCATGTCATTGCCAAAGTGTCTAGATCTAGCTGGAGATTGTATCTTCTGCCGCTCACATAATCATCAATAATTAATTAATTCCAGAAAAGAAATAAAAAGAAACAAAAGAGAAATAATAAAAAAGGCTTTGCTGTTGTCAAGTAGACATCAATGTTTCGCAGCTGCACAACCTCCTTCCTTCTCTTCCGCTTCAACTCCCCTCTCCAACGTCTTCTTCCTCCAAAATCCTCGCATCACATCGAATCGAAGAATCCGAGCAATCCAATCCCGCCTCTCTCTTCACTCTCTCGATAGGACCTAATAATCCGAAATCATACACTGTCGTCCCCTCACCTCCTCCCCTCTCTCCTAGTCTCCTTTGCTAACTACTACTCCCCGCCTCTCTCCTCTCAACAGCTCGATCGGCCGGCTGGCCCCTCTCTCCCCTCCCCAGATCAGTAGATCCAGGTCCCGTCCTCCCCCTCCCTGGCTCTCCATCGTGACCACCCAAGCTTCGGGCTTCCCTAGTGGTCGGTTTCCCCTGTTGGCCTGTTGCTCCCCGCATAGCATTAGCCTAGCTGAAATCTACTGCTTGGGCCCTTGCTGTCATCGATGACCCGTTCCATGACCTCGACCTCCGTCCTACTACTCCTCCACAACGCGGTCCCTACCTCGGACGAGTACCCCATCCCAACTAGTGGTGAGTGGTGCGGGCCGTGCTGGTCCACATTGGTTGTGTGGGCATGGTGGCAAGCATTAGAAAGTCGGTATTGGTGGCGACGCGCAACCAGTTCTAGGGATGATATCAGATATGAGGGGCACGCATGTGAGTGGTGGTGGAGATTAGGATTGGAGGGAGAGGGAGAAGGGTGTGGCTTGCCATTGAATATTGGCGGGTGGTGAGAAGTTGAGGGCAGTTTAGGACTGAGGGGAGGCGGCTATTGAAGACGGTGCTGACTGCCGAGGCATGCGAGCGAGCGATTGAACTGTGATTGTGGAGGAAGAGAGGGGCACTAACATCATGGCCCACTCGGCGCGTGGATCAGAGGAGAGGGGTGTAGGGGTGAACGGACAAACTCCCCTTTTATATTAGTAGAGAAGAGATAGAGAAATGGAACTGATGCTGTCTGACCGGGTAGCACCATGTGGCTTCTTTGGAACTTTTAGTGCTTGAAGTGCTATTAAAGCTAAAGAAAAAAAAGGTTGCCTTAAAAGTCGCATAAAACTTATCAGATTTGCTACTCATGGTCCCAAATGTTCACAAAAGTTAAGCTAGAGCAACCATCCAAGAATATTCAGCAGGCTTCAGCTTCTTATTTTGATCTAGAGCTGCATGACTTTAGCTTTCTTCGTAATAGAACTATAGAAGCTAGAGAGTGAGATTGACTAAATAAGCCCTAAGTACCAACTAGTTGTACAGCTGAATACAGAATATATGAAAAGCTTATACGCCCCCACCTTCTCCTAAATACATATTTTAGATAACATATGAAAGATTAAAGAAAAAAAGATCAGCGGAGACAAGCTTAAAATGACTTACAGCCTTCTACGAGGCAATGGAGAGCGTCTGCGGATTGGACTGCCACGGCCTCTTCTGAGTGAAAGGCTGTTATTAGATGAAATATTTCAGCATTTCCAATCACAATGCCGATGATACAAAGATCGCTTCTAGGCATTACTCACCGCCTTGGTGATCTAAGCCTTCGAGGCAGTGGAGAGGGGGAACGTCTTCTAACTGGAGATCCTGGTCTCCGGCTAGGAGGCGTTTCACCACGCCTAACTGCAGAGGGATCTGGTCGACGACGAATTGGAGGTGAATCAGGCCGCCACCTAGGTGAATCAATGCTTCGACATGGAGGAGATCGCCTTCGTGGAGATGGAAGTGGCTTTCTTTGAGGAGATGCTGCTCATAGGAAAGTAATTCAGTTTCAAACTCCATCTATATTACCACTCAATACAATTATAAAGTCCGATTTGGGGACCAAAAGCAAAGTAGCGAGCGAGATGGTGGGCAAGGTGACTAATACCAAAGAAGAAGAAATTGATACATCAGAAGGTACAGAAGCTTACATTCCCTAGGCCGGTGTTGAGTGGCCTTTTCAGCACTATGACTAACTTTATCATTTTGAAGCACATCTCTTTTTGGAGGGGGAAGAGCTGCCTTGGGCGAAGCAGCATCTCTTTGCCGTGGTGCAGGTGCGAATCTCACTTTAACAACATTTCCATCAATTTGACCCTGTGCAGATTTGCAAATATGAATTTTAATGCTATCTACTTTGTAAAGTTCCAAATGAAATGAGGCAAAGGGCAGGGCAGAATTCAGTTCATACACCATCCATGTAAAGAAGAGCCTTCTCAGCATCAGCTCTCTTATTGAATTCAACATATCCGTACCCACGAGGAAGATTGACCTGAATCAAAGCAAACGAATACAGTGATGAGATAAGAATGATGACAGCTTTTCCCCCGTCAATTCATTTCTTCCAAACCCATTCACTTACCACCCGATCCATGGAGATCTCCACATTGACGACTTTGCCATAATTTTCTGCAAAATAATGGTGGCTCTTAGCTAAAGGAGCAACAATATGACATTCTTTATGTTTTCTACTGCAATTTAGTCTACTGCAATATGACAGGAACCACCACACAGAGGGGGAGAGAGAGGGAGAAAGAGAAACAAAAAGAGAAGAGAAAAAGAAAGGATTTGGGTGCCTAACCGAAAATCTCCTTGAGGTGCGCCTCATTGACGTTCCTGGATAGATGGTCGACGTGGAGGACGACCGACTCATCAGCGAGTGGAGACGCTTTCCTGCACCAGATTGATTAATCACCCACCCCACCCATCGGCGGCAGCAAAAGTTTTGTTTTTTTATTTTCCCAGAGGCATGCGTATGCATATATATTACCTAGTAGGAGGAGGTGCTGGTGGTGGAGGAGTAGAGGCTTTCTTGGGTGGCGGCAAAGGCGAGTGTGGCGGCGAGCGGCCTCTCCGCGCGGCGGATGAGCTCCTGCGCCTACGGTGGGAAGGGAAGGGGCTGCGAGAAGGGGAGGAGGAGAAGGGGGACGGGGAGCGGGAGGAGGAGGAGGAGATCGACGGGGAGCGGCCGGCCTTGTTCGCCATCGCCGGAGGGAGGTCGGTGGTGGTGGTGGTGAGTCTCTCTCTCCTGGTCTCTAATCTGCCTGTGTCGATGTGACATGTATTGTTTGGATGTTTTCATATTTCTTTTGAGAAAAGCTGGGATGTTTCGATTGGTCGGTCGCCAACTTGCAATGGTCGGTTGGTCTTCGCTTTCTCCGTCTCCGCACCAACCGTAGGTCACCACGCGCCCGAGGAACCTTGAAAACATATCTCACCACTCGTCCGATAGCTTATGCGCTCTACGTATTTTCTTTTTAAATCTGTTTTTCTACTTATAAATAATATTCTACACATGGCAAGCATAACGATTGATTGCAAGCCACTACTGGGTTAAGGAAGGGTATTTCGATAAATTAACCAAAATATTGAAAACTATCTTGAGTCAAAATCATGGTGCTTAGGAAAGCAGTTTAGGTTATGGAAAAGTTGAGAAGATCAAGTTGGAACAAAAGCTAAGGATTTAGCAAGATCAGGTTTATGTGCTTTGAAAAATACATATAAGTGTAGTGTGTAAGTAAAACTCATGTTGTGTGGAATTAACCGGTTCCCCATATGTTCTATTGGATAATATCCATTAGTGTTAGATATGGCTGGTTGCCTTATCTATTTAATGGGTTGAGATAGAGATTTACTAGTTAATCATCCAACCTTTCCTCATCCTAGCCAAGTATTCTAGGAATAGAATTTGAGAAGCGTGAGTATTGTGGTGTGCTCACTTGTTCTGTAGGTGGATTGGTTGTAAAATTTTCATCTTTAAGTAGCAATAGATCAACTTTATTCTTAATTTATATAGTCTTTTTGATATGGTTGATTTGGTCTTATTCTCGTTGGTTTTGATCTCTTCTCTCCTCTTCTTGATCTTGCTTTGTGCGAAGGACGTGTAAGTGGTGGAGATGACTCATGAAACTTAATCCCTATCTATCTAAGCATCAGTTCTTGCAAGTTCTTGAAGTTGTCTGATTTTGCTTGATTTTGATCTCAACGTGAGATTTCTTGATTCAAGGGTTTTTTTTGCCACATATCTTTGGGAGATCTTGCTTGCTACGACATGTGAAAATACATCTAGAATCATCTTGGCCATCCTTCACTCACGAGCAAGTCTTATCCCGTGTTTTTGGTTTTTGCCCAATTTTGATGCAACTTTACTTGCTTTTGAGAAAGGTTTGAACTTTGACAAGGATTTATGTGACCATTGAATAGAATAGGTTCAATGGAATAGGTTCTTGAGATCCTAGTCAAGGTATGTGCAAAATGTTTCATCTCATTTGGCCTTGTATTTTTAGAGTTACACCAAAAGTAGCTTGAATTTGGGTTGTTCTTCTGTTCTAGAACAAGGGAGCGATCACCACTGGTCAAACCGCTAGGAGGCCGATCAAACCAGCTTGTAGCTAGCAGTTAGACCGACCAGGTGCCTATTAGACCACTGCCTGGTAGCAAGTGAGACCACTAGAGCTTCGGTTCTCCGGCTCTTGGGGTTTTGAGTTGGTTGCTTTGGTCTTAGCTTTCAATCCTGATCTTCATAACTCAGTAGCTACTGGAGTGAATGATTAGCAAATACTTGTGGAAAATATTTTGAAGACACCATTCACCCCCTCTATTGTCATACTGATCCTACAAGCAACAAATAAATTGATATTGTTCTTGTTCACACAATTATATAGATAGATAGATGCAGACAACATGCACAATGGATGATTCACCGGCAGGATCACATGTGGTTGCCGACACCGAGATGAATGTAGGGTTCACAATTTTGGTAAAATTTTGAAAATTTTGTTCCTTTCGCTGCTCAACAAAAAATTCAATTCAGTCAAATTATTTCATTTTAATTTGGATTATGAAGGGTTTCAGCTAGGCAAACCAAAACTTCTAATCCAATGGCCAGTCCCTTCATGTGTGTTTGGGAGGTCTATGGATCGTATCCCATCTCTTCTAGCAATGTTTTGGGTATTTTCTTTATCCCACATATTCCTGAAAAGGAAAAACATATTTGTGCTATCGTGAATCGAACCTAAGACCATACTTTTTCAGTATTTTCTTTATTTGATATATAGGTCCCACATATTCCCAAATCTGCGCCTCCGCGAATGGAACCCAAGACCTACCGCTCGAAGTGAGAGGCTCATCCCACCAGACTTGGGAACCATGTGTGCGAAAGAAGCACTCTACATACCTTTTATCCTGAGGATTAACGTTTAAAATTCAAATTTGATTCAACCGTTTGACCAAAATTTGATAAAAATGCTGAAATTTCGGTCATTTCGCCCCTATAGTTATGCTCCGAAATAAATGCACGTCGACGTTGTTACTGTTGTTGAATAGGCGGCGAACTACCGCCGCCACCTGCAAAACGATGGTGAGGCCGACGATGCCCGTGAGTATGTAGACGGCGACCATCCCGTTTGTCGTCTCCGCCACAGGGCACTGGGTCGTCAGGGGCACATAGGACGTCGCCATTGCCGGTGTCGGAGTGAATGTGATGAAGTAGCTAGAGATGGACATGGAACCAGCAAGTAGCTCGAGGGTGATTCCGACGCCGGTAAGAATGTAAACGGCAACCATCCCGGTCTCGGTGGTCTCTGGAGGGCATTTGGTAGGCGGCGCATTTAACATCGACATTGCCGGCCGGAGTGAAGCTCAGACTAATCGCTTTCTGGTCAGAAGGCTGCCTAGCTACGAGAGTCTAATTCTCACAGATCGGATTAATAAGAGATTTACTGAAAATGAGCTCAGGATTTCTACCGTGCATGTAATTCTTTTTAGTGTCTAGCTCATTTCCAGGCATAATGAACTTTAGGGGATGATTAAGTGGACTAGAGTAGAGGGGAGGAGCTTCTCCAGTGTAAAAGGGGCCATGGCGTCCCTCCCCTAGAAAAAGTGCTAAATAAGTACCTAGTTTTACCTCTGGATGCTTGCATTGTTCACTAAACTATACTTATCTTCCTAAGTTATCTAAGCATATGATGTTAAATTGGCCCTCCTGTATTTTTCTCCAAGCTTCGCCACTGAAGTGGGCATTCGCAATACTTAAGGGAGTAAATTAAGTGTACCTTTTCGTCTCTTAGCAAATATAGGAAGTCATCATTCATCAATCAACAAAGGTTTGCAATTGTCGGATTAACAACCAAGTTGGACAAAACCCTTGTAAACGAGCTTCCTTCACACATCATTCTAAGGTATACATACACTTACTACTAGATTAAGATTACAAACTTAACCATAGTCTCGTTAAGGTACATGTATCTAATCTGCATGCCAGCCATGTTTGTTGTTTCTATCTTTCCCCTCGCTGCTCCGGTGTGAGCCCTCCCTTGCCACAGCTGGGACAACTCTTCAGCCCAAACCCTTGGCAATCAAAGCACCTGAAAGATGAACATACCCACAGGCCATAAACTCCTTTTTCTTTAGAAAGAAACATGCACAGCATAATAATACAAACATGACAGGCATATGGCATAACTCTTTTTTTATAAACCTCAACCTCAAGAAAGGGAAAGGAATACATAGTATAGATAGACCTACTTCCATCTCTCGAAAATGTTCCCGTTCTTCTTGTTCTTGCCAGTCCCCTGCATCAGTTGATTTCATTCATCAAGGAAAATTTTCACTTCCAGAAAGAAAATATTAGGACTTGAATTAGCAAGAAGAAAATGTGAGAAGATAGATCATACCTTACACCCTGGGCATTCTATTGCACCCTTTCCTCTGCATGTCTTGCAACCTGCAGAGACCTGCAGAAACCACTCAATTATTGCAAGTGCAAATTAAACAGCATCGATCTTGCGATGAATCTAGTAGGAGTAATTAACAGAGAACCATCTGCTCATAAGGCCGGAGAAACATTGAAGGAAAGAAGCAGTCAAGCAGATGCTATTAATTATTTGTAAGGGAAATCTTCATACCAGTTTGGCTCCAGATTTGGATCCTGCCATGCCCCTGGCCCTGAGTGGTTGCGTCCTACTCTTAGCCGGTGTGATTTGCTGCCATGCAAAGCTGTGACTGTGATTCACAGGAGTTAGTGGTGCTGCACTTGTCCTGATGAAGCTGACCAAACTAGTAGCAGGCTCCATATAACTCTAGCTATTAGCCTCCGAGACTACGAAAGCTAAATTCTTGCAGGCAAGAAAGAAGATGCATCTAGTTACTTAAGCCCACTCAGCTGCTCTATGAAGAAGAAAGACAAAGAAAGGAGAAAGCGATTGGGAAATTTTTGGAGCCACAGAAACAACTAGCTAGCTGCTGCATGTATGCAGATTATATTATTTTGTCTGGTCCTTGTGTTGTGAGGTGCTGTGGCCATATGGTGAGGATAGGCATGCCTGAAATGAATGAAGCTATGTGTGTCCATGTCCATAGTTGGGCCCGGCCGGTACCACGAACCTGAAGTCACCCTGCTGTGTTCTGTCCTGAGTGCGTAGCCTCGTATTATTATTTTTGCTTTCTCATATATATATATATATATATATATATATATATATATATATATATATATATATATATATATATATGTGTGTGTGTGTGTGTGTGTGTGTGTGTGTGTGTGTGTGTGTGTGTGTGTGTGTGTGTGTGTGTATGTATGTATGTATGTATGTATGTCTTCGTTAATTTGAAGGAAAATTTGGAGGCAAGCATGAAGAGTTTTTGGGATGCATGTAGAGGTCACCTTATGGTTATGATAAATAACTGACTTTCGGTTTAAAGAGCTTACAGAATTTGAGTTTGGTTTTTGAGAGTTTGTAATTTTTTTCAATTGATTTCTATTGCCAACGCTCTGATCAGTATTGGGGCCACAGTTAGACCGGATGCGGGAGGCGGCGCTTAGACCGGCCTTTGGTTGGCTATTTGATTGCCCGAGGTGCTAGTGGTCAGATCAGTTTGTGGTTGGCGGTCATACCAACTTTGGAGGTTTTGAGCATGAGTTAGTTTGAACTGAGTTGGTTGAGTGTAGGCACGGTATAGGTGCCGTTGCTTGTGTTCCAGGGGCTTAAAGTCTAGTCCTAGGGGTTATAATCAGTGGTTTAGGTTTATATATTTTGCATGATGCGTTGTATGGATTAATTGTGTTAATTGATGATTTTATGTATTATATGGTGCTATATGATGATTTGCTTATTGTTGTTTGTAAGACTACACAGCTACGTCAGGGTGAGGTGAACGAAACCGAAACTAATCTAGGAGACCTTATGTCCAAAGCGGTCAAGGGATTAGGATTACACTCAGGAGGAGACAACGTCTAGATGACCAAGGAGCCGCCAGAAGATGACCAAAGCTAGCGGAGAGGTTAAAAGCCAGGACGATGAGGAACCATATAAGATCGAGAAGGCCGACTATAAGAGGGTGAATAAGCGGTTTTCTAAAATCTCTAGGCTATTACCAATTTTAACAATGTGGAAGCATAAACAATTTGGTTTTCCTCAATTGAGGCGAAAATCAATTAATCTCACTAAGTGCACCAACAACTTAAGTTTACATCAAAGGTTTGCAATTTTAAGGAGACAAGCAATTAATTGAATTCTATGAATATAAATTACTTGAATGTAAATTGAGCACAAGAGAACAAACCACAATGACACACGATGTTTTATCATGGTGTTCGAAAACTTGTCGGTTTTCTCTAATCTACGTTGAGGTAAGCCCAAACTAATTAGATCGGCTCCACAAATTAAGACTAACCGCATCAATCCACTATGGTTGTTTTTCCTCCACTCTAGAGATGTCGAGCACCACATCAGTCACAACAAGTCAGACCTTCTCATAAGCTTTTGAGAAGATCACCAGATCACCACATCTTCGAAGCCGTCTAAGAGTCAGCAACCTCCAGGAGTAACAAGTCAGAGACCGTCGCTTGAATAAATCAAGTATCACGGCTCAAAGGACACGAAGTCCACTACCGAGTGCAACACATGCACAAGTTATGCCTCTCCACACTAAGTGCAACACATGCACAAATAAGAGAGAGAGCATGCTCTAGGCTCAAAGGATGAAAACAATAGAACTAGACACTGCCTCCAATTAGACACAAGGATACACACACACATATACCACACAAGGAAAATAGCCGTTGGAGCAAAAAGTTTGTTGCAAACAGCCTGAGGCCTGGTACTACCTCCAACAAATGGCTAATACTACCGCACCCTTCCCAACGGCTATAAAAGCAGTCGTTACTCGGGTCACCGATCAGACCTCCCACATAGGGACCAGTCTAACAGTAAAAACCTCGATCAGATCGCCAGCTGAATATTTCAAGGAAGCACATCTCTGGAAAAAACATACCACTACACAAGCGGTCATACCGGGGGCCGATCAGACCGCAGTTTAGGTGCTGGTCAAATCGCACTTGCGGTTAGACCGCCATATACTTGCCAATCAGACTGTAACCCTTATGCCGGTCTAACCACCATAGCAGCAGTCTATCCCTCCGGTTAGACCTCTTGTCCGGTTTGACCACTTATATAAAGCTGGTCAGACCGGTTTTCCAGAGAAAACACAAAGCATCCATGTTTCTTTGAGCAATTTCATAACAAGGTTGCAATTTGAATGTTGTGCATTTAAGGTTGGTATGAGCTTCTCAATAGGTTATGGAACACATCCACAAACCCCTTTTAGAATCATATCATAAAAAGGCACCATGGGCTTGAGCCAATTTCCACACATCTTTTTGGTCAAATTCAAGTTGCATATAACAATAGTGTTTGTATAGCTTCAACTATTTTTCAAAGCACAAATGAAAAACTATAGCATCATTCCACAAGGAGGGGAAAGCATGGACTTCAATTATTTGCAAAACTCATTCACAAATTTCAAGTCACATGTAATAAGGATCTTGTTGGACCGAAATGGCGACAGAGGAGGGTGAATGTCGATCACTAAAAAACTTGCCCCAAAAGAGTACTCACTCGAAGCTCTCCTCCAATAGCTAAAAAGCTATGAAAGAGATGCAATTAAACTCACTGAAGCTTAAAAACAGAGAGGAAGGCCTAACCCTAACTGCCCAAGAGAAACAACGAATTTAACACAAAAGCAAGAAAGGCCGGGCTGAACTCAACATGGCAGGCGGTCTGATCGCTCGGGCTGGGCAGGTCTAACAGCCCAGCCTTGGTTGGTCTGACCGCTTGGGCTGGGCCGGTCTGACCGCCTCCGCCTTGCCGGTCTGACCGCCTTCAAGGGTCTGGTCAGACCGCCCACGGGTTTCAGACTGCAGAGGCTGAATTTTTTCAGGCAAAAGAGAGAACTCCAAATAGCAAGGAAATTTGAAGCTTCACTTTGGATTTCTCTGCCCAGAAACTTAAGATTACAACCTAACTAGCCACAGGAACCTGGAAAACTAGAGGAGACCAACTTAAGGCCAAGGAATTAGGATTTTGCCAAAAAATTGAAAAATATCGAGAGCAGCGTAAAAACTCAAATTCTCATTTCATCTCAGATCCTTTGGCCATGAAACTTTGCAGATATATTAGCAATAGCCATAGGACTCTCCAGACCCAATTTCATGCCATTACACGAAGGGAATCAAGAACTGCACTAAAACCCTAGAAATGCATGGAAACTTCAGAGAGGTGCAAAAGAACCCAAATAACTCAAGATTCATAAGCCCTTTGCACATGAGATTTTGCAATCAAGTTAGCAACAACCTCATGGCTTTCCAGACCAAAACTCAAGCCTTCTTTCAAAGAAAATCAGAGGGGGCCAAGAAACCCTAGAAAGCAAGAACATGAACAGAGGAACTCAAAAAGAGAAATCCGAGATTAAAAGTCATTTGCTCTTGGGAAAATCGATCAAATGACCTTGAGGCACTAACCCATCATAGAGCAACCCATTTTGGGCCTTCCCAGCAAGAATCAACAAAAAAACTCAAAAAGTCAAGAAATCACCAAAAGAGGCATCGAAGAGAAATGAACAACAGAGAGCCTGAGACCCAATCAAATTCAACCAAATCCATCTCATATTGATAGAGAGAAAAGGAGATACATGATTGATACAAGAGGAATGATTACAAGATCCTCAACTCATCCTCTCCCTCTCCCTAAACCTCAAGAACACACACCCATACATGCTTGAGAAGGGGAGCACACTCAGGAACACATCGAAGATGGACAGACCCTTTGCTGCCTTCCACCCACTCTCACCAACTAAAGACTCACCAACTAAAGCCTAAAACCAAAACAAACTCTCCAAAGCTCATTTTGACTAAAGCAAGCCCTACCAACCTCTAAAACCCTAGGAATGCATGAGTGGGCATGCAGCCACTCCCTCCTATTTATAGCCCTTGGCTAACGGGTCTCCAACCCGTTATGCCCGCTAAACCTGAACGGAGCCCGCTCCCGCTTTTGCAGCCTTGCGAAATTACCATTTCGCCCCTCCTGCACCTTCCGGGAAGCTTCCGCGCTCCTTGTCGTCCAAGCCTCGCAACCACCTCGAGTCTCCGCTGTCTTCGACACATCTCGACACCGCCCGTGTCTAGTCCGGTTACCTCGTGTCTCGCCACGACTCCGCCTCGACGTCCTGCAGCCAACACAGACAAGAAACACATCAAATAGCACCGCTCGATACATGTAAGCATAAATGCATTACTGAAATAGCCCAAACCTGACAAGTCGACATAATATCCATCCTAACCATTTTGACCAGGTTTGACCAAGTCCGACCGAGCCCGATTGCACCACGCAACGTCAAGGTCCAAACCAACCAAAACAAACTCGATTTCCCTAAACCGATGTCAATTACTCATCACACACAAGGAATGACCCCCACATGGTCTCTCAGATCTCATGCATGAGCTACAACTATTTTCAAAACGCATTAAAAATATTAGCATCATGCCACAGAGAGAGTTAGAGCAAGTAAATGAGCTATCAACACATGATATGTTCAAGTTAATAGTCGCGACCCCTCTTAATAGTACGGCATCCTATACTAGCAACCCGGTCTTTCAACCAAACACCAAGATCAGTAAAAGATTAGGAATATATCATTAACCCTAATTAGTCATATCTTTGCCTTGCACATCCTCTTGAAGCTTGATGACACACATATCAACTTCAAGTTTGGGTACTTGACTTTATTCACCATCATATGACATCTTTTCTTGGACTTAGGAAGATCACCCCTGTGAAACTTCTCAAGTCATCCATCATCATGGGATGCATCCTATCCATTCATCTCAATGAAAATATTAGTCCCATAATTTGATTATCATTAATTGCTAAAATATGTCATTAACACATAATGACAGGTCTAGATCTTTCAAACCAAAGCAACAACTACCAGTGGTAGACATGACAGGTAATAGGAAGGTGGATCGGAATTAAACTCATAAAGGAGATGAGATCCAGACCTGTGAGGGAAGCTGGGTGCCACCATGATGTGTGGAAAGGCATGTGGGGTGCCAAGTGATTTTGGTCAATTTGCAAGCAGTGACGGTTCAGTGAGATCTGGATGAGTGAGAGGCTTAGCGGTAAATCATTGAAGCCACATGGACTTAAAGATAAAGCACGGGGTTGCATCAAGATAAAGGAAGCGAGAAGCTTTATGGAACGCAGTAGAGAGGCATTTTGGTAAATTGTCCAATACCAAAAAGTGCGGTGTGCGAAACCGCAGCGGTGGTCTAAATGGTTTGGGTCATGGATGTACTAAAAATGCTAAGTGGATCAAGTGTTTATTCACAAATGGGTTAATGGGTATGTACACTTTGAGAAGCGTGCATGTGTAAGCATAAAACCCGGTATGGTGTTGGGTTAATGGGTTAGCCCATATAAGACTGGTTGAAACCCAACTAGATGTATTAGTTAGAATTTTCTATGTGAGACTCCATATATATATAAGGGGGGGAGAGAGAGAGTGAGAGATGTGACTTAGGGTAAAAACCTTTAGGAGAGTTTAGTCTATGCCTTGTGAAGAGAAGAGAAGAGAGTTAGGGTTCATGAAAAGAACCTTGTGTGAGATGTGAGAGACTCTTGTGGTTGAGATTTTTGTTATCCTTAAGCTTGTGCATGGCTAGAGAGTGGATGTAAGCATTCATCTCTAAGTATAAATAGAGATCAAAATTCATCCAAGTATTTCTATCTTGTGCTCAAGTGATGATATCTTAATTTAGCTTGGTTTTTTGTGCTTCTCCTTCCTCTCTTGATCTTACTTTGTGCCAGGGATGTGTAAGTGATAACGATGTCTCTTAGAAATCATATCTTATCCATCTAGGCACTTGTTATTTACAAGTTCTTATATTTGGCTAGTTTTGGCTCAAGAGAGGGTGCTTTTGAGGTTTTAGTTCTAGGGCTTTTGGCTTGGTTTATTGCTACAATTAAGCTTTCTAGGACAAATGGGAATACATCTAAGGTCATATTGACCATCAATTACTCATAAGAAAGTCTTGGTCCAATTTCTTGAGTTTTGCTCATTTTGATGCAACTTTCATCCAAACAAAAAAAAGTTGGAACTTTGGCATTGATTTTCTTGATCATTGATTGGAATAGGTTCCCAACATCCTATAGAAGATGCATACAAAATTTTAAGTTATTTAGAGCCTTGGTTTGGGAGTTGGCTCAATTTGTGGTTTTAACCCGATTTTGTTGCATTAGTGCTTCAAGAGCCAAAAGTCTCAACCTTCTTAAGTTCTTTCAAGATATTTGATTGGGATAGCTTCTTAAGGTCATGATCTAGCCTAGTTATGGATTCAAAGTTACACCATTTCTTAGACATAAAATCGTGCTAAAAATCTATTATGTTCTTGGGAAGAGATCAAACCACCAACCATCTAGAGGTCAGAACGCCAACATAGTAGCGGTCAAATCACCAAGGATTCAAATCACAACCAAGTAGTGGTCAGACCACCCTCTAGTTGGAGGTCAGACCGCCAGAACCTATTGAGGCTCTTTTGGCTTGGTTTTACTTGGATCTTTCTATGTGGGTAATTGGTCTTTAATCTTCATAGCTTATCATAGCAATTGAAGTGAAGAGCTTTGCTTTCTCCTTTAGAAAGGATTTGGAAAAACTTTTAATCGTGTTGGCTCCTATTCACCCCATCTCTAATCCTTTGGAAAAAGTTTGGAGTAACTTATAATCATTATTAGAGTATACTCAAAAGGATAAAGAGGTATAATAACATCATTTAAGCGGTATATAATAAGTAAGTGTACGCACTCTCATGAGTATGGAATCATGTATATGTATATATAAAGCCTTTTTCGTACTACCAGGAGTACATACTCCTACTTTCAATATACCACTTAAACAAACGTGTTATACTTATTTATCACTTTCAGTATACTTAAATACTAACTAAGAGAATCTAGCCAGCTACAAAAAGCATTTTTAAGTTCACCCTTCACTCTACACATATGGAGAGTGACATCTTGCTTGAAAAGCAAAAACCAATTGTTGAGAGAGGTTGCATGTTGATTAAAGATCCATCTGTTCCATTGCTTCCAAATGTGTCAGGCACTAATTATGAAAACTTCCATAAAGAATGGTTGACTCAGAAGGTTCCTCGCTTCATGAATCCTTTGATGAATGTCTAAGGCAAGGTCCCATTGCAAGCCTATTTTGTGCCAGCAACTTTGATGAATGAGCAGGAGAAGAATAAATGTTGAAGAGTCTCCTCTACTCCCTATGAGCATAAAACAAAGGAAATATCCAGTGCTAGCAAACAATGTCGTCTATGAAGCATATTCTTAGTGTTGAGCCAATCCATAAATAGCAGCCATGCAAAGACCTTAAGCTTCATGACACATTTACTTTTCCAAATAAGCTTGAAAGAGGGTGGGGGCAGGAGGCCTTGAAAAAACAAACGGTAATACTTTCTTGAAGAGTAGCTATTATTACCCCAAATATAACTCCAGCTATCATTGGCGAGTGGAGTAGGGGAGATATTATGAAGATCAAGTAGGAGGGATTGCAAATCAGCAAAGGGTGGAGCAGACAGTGGAAGGTAGAATTGCACATCCACCTCCAAGTGTTGAAAGAACCATTGAATAGAGCTATCTTTGTGAAGAACATAGGAAAATAGCCTTGGATATTTCTGACAAAATATAAAATCTGTCCATACGTCCTCCCAGAAGAGCACCGAACTACCATCTCCAACTTGACATCGAGCAATTCCCCTGTAGTAAGTATTTAGGTGTAAAATATCTCTCCACCAAAAAGAACCTCTTTCGCAGGACACATGAGGAACTATAGCGGAGTAATAAGAATTCCAAATGAGTTGAATCCAAGGCAGATTGTGTTTGTTGTAAAATTTATGCAAATTTTTCAACAGTAGAGTCTTGTTCTAGTGCCGTAAATTGAGAACACCTAAATCTCCTTGTGCTTTGGGCTGATAAACTTTCGGCTTCAGCTTCTGGCTTCCGGCTTATTTTTCACTATTCATAAATTTCATTTTTTCTGAACTTTTGGCTTTTTGTTGAGCTTTTTTGCCAGTTCTTTTTTTCTGTATTTGTTTGTATTATATGTAGTGGGCTAACATATTTTTTATATTTTTATATTTTTTTAAATTTAATTATGCTAAATAAGCCACTGTCAGCTACAGTGTTTTTTCAGCCTGCTACAGTGCTTTTCAGCCATAAACCACTCAAAAAAAAGCCCAAATGAGCACCACCACGTTCTGGTGATCTTAATTCGACGTGGGTATGACAACACTACTAGGTATTAACAACAGCATTCATTACATGATATTGCCTCAAGTAAATTTTCACAACTGCATCAATTCATTAAAGCTGTTAGTTATGTTCGATACTACTCCCTCTCGTCCAAAATAGACGTTGCTTTAGCAAATTATTTTCTATTTGCAAATATTTGTCGTTTCGGTTTTTCTATGTACTAAGTTCTTTTTTTATTATCATTTTAGAATTTGTGCGGTCAACCTTGTAAAACTTTAACCATATATACGTAAAAATATTTAGAATTTTGACATGAAAATTAACTGTGCCCGGGCCGGCACGGCACGACCCGTTTATTACACGGGCCAGTGCCTTGCCGGCCCGGCACGGCCCAGTGGACAGCTCTGCGGCTGACTAGCAGAGTTTTGATTTCCACTGTTTGTGGGCTGGGTGGGTATGGCCGTATGGGTTTTTCTTCGATACAATTTTCGAAAGTTTGCCATGTTGAAGCATGCCATGCATCTATAATTACATAGGGGCAAAATCGTACTTGTATTCTTTTTTTACAAAAAAATCATGCTCGTATTACTTAAACCAAAGTTAAACAAAAATGAAAGTTGACATATGGCCAGATGACTAAGCGTGCATATGTGTATTTAGTCCAGCAAAGTTCAAATCGTAGACTCTGTGTTTGTCTAAGCCAGATGGCTAAGCGTGCATATGTGTATGTAGTCCAGCAATATTTAAATCGTAATTGCTTGTGTCCACCAACCGATTTAGGAGTATATGCATGCGTACGCTTCCAATCTATTACATATCCAAATGCAGAGCATCACATAATGGCATTGAAAATGTCCTCAGATTTGGCTGGACGGAAGCTTTGGAGAACACTGCCAGCAAGCCCGTAGACGTGGGTTACTTGTGTGCATTTACTTCTGTTTCCGATATATTTGAGCTCGTCCACGTGGTTAATTACGAATCTTAAAATAACTAGGATAGGATAGCTAATCGTCCCGCTTGGAAACTAAAAAACAAGAGGCCACCGGAATCGTCCAGTCTCGCATTGACGTCCAAGCGCGAAGAGATGATTTTTCCCCCCCTGTTTGGGCCACCGACTACCGAGGATTTTTCTCCGTACGTGCTGACGATCTCTACCTTCCGAAAGAAAGCCAAGAAAAGCACGGAGCCTTGACCGCCGATGCTTCGCGTGTTGGTGCGTTTCGCCGTCCGCGTCCGGCTCTCTCTCGCAGCAGCAGCGGCAGCAATGCACGTCCGCAGCCCGGCTCCGCACGGCAAATTACCAGCGGCAGCAAACTATATATAGCTAGCTCCCTTCCCTCTCCAAACTCGCCGGCGCTCGCTCGTGGCGAGCAGCCTCGTCGCCGACTATGGCCTACACTCCGGTACGTTCCATGTCTATTACTTTGTAGTACAAGCGATTAATACACAGTTGTCAGTATCTTTTCTCTCTTTTTTTTTTTTGAAACAAGCACATCCTCAAGTATCAACCATTGATAGTTTTTTAGTTTTTTGCTGCGGCTGATGATTTTTGGCTATAGCTGATGGTTTTTGTCTATATTTTTCGACATGATAGCGGACTGTGGAGATGTCGATGCGGATGGTGTATACAGTTTTAAACTCGAAAAGTTATTTACATAATTCGCTTTAAGAGATCGTCCCATTTTAACGTGTGCCTTTTTTAACTGTAGAAGAACAAGGCATCACCTAAGCAAAGCTTATCTGCTTTCCAAAAGTAGGGCGGTGGTAGCTTGCTCCACTTGTCTCGATCACTCCGTTTGTTCTTGACGCTTATACTTGTGCATGTCAGGAGGTCGTTTTCGACGGCGCCCTCGCCGGCTGGGCTCCGTTCGGCTCGCGCACGACGCTGTCCGTGCACAATGAGCAGGAGCCGGCCAAGCTCCCGACCGTGGGGCACGGCCACGGCCACAAGCCTAGCGGCCGGTACACCCTCGCGGCGGGCCGCGCCGACGAGAAGGACGGCCTGCGCCAGGCGATCCCCGGCGTGCTCATCAAGCCCCGGGTCACGTACCGTGTCACCGGGTGGATCGGCCTGGGGGAGTCGTCGTCCGGCGCGGAGGGGGGGAGCCACGTGGTGCGCGTCAACCTCCGCGTGGACGACGGGTGCTCGGTCGGCTGCGGCGCGGTCTGCGCCGAGGCGTCGGGCGGGTGGACGGAGATCAGGGGCGCGTTCCGGCTCAAGACGAGCCCGCGCGCCGTGTTGGTTTACGTCCAGGGCGCGCCTGCCGGCGTCGACGTGAAGGTTATGGACCTCCGGATCCTCGCGACGGACCGCATGGCGCGGTTCAGGCAGCTCAAGGAGAAGACTGACAAGGTGAGCACCCACAATATCACTCGGTTTTTTGCAAAAACAACCAGGCTGATTAATCAACAGCTGCTTAATTACTAGCTAGGTGGCAGATTCCGTGGATCCATCGCCGTTTTGTTTTGGTTGACAAGTAAGTCGCGTGACATCAACACCGTATTTGGATGTGCCATGATCGTTCTTGATGTGGCACGCAGTGATATGAGCGCATGCAGGAGAAACGAAAGTTGGCGAGCGGCAGTTTTTTCTCTCTTTTTTTTGTTTGAGTAGGAGAGAGGTTCGTCAAGACTGACGGAAGATAAAGTAGTTAAAAAAGATTTAAGAGATTAGAATATATCTAAAGAATTTACTTTAGATAGAAGCATATAGAAATTAACGATCCACGGCGATATTTTATACCCTCGCTTCAGATGACAGGTTATAGGTTTAGAGTTTTAGCCGTTTAGATTTTATTATAAAGCTCTCATTTATTTGATCTTGAGAAGCATTTATTGCTAATCGATCTTAATATATTTAGGATAAAAATCTTTTTTTTTTGTCGTAGTTGTTTGAGGTGAACGGGCCTCGTGGCTGTGCAGATAGTGACCTGGAGATCGAGGCACCAGTTCGTGCACGCCGGCAGAAGGCCGGGCAGGCACGTCCACACCATACATGACGGAAACGATTTTTTACGTCCGTGTGCATGTTACTCAGCTGGTGGATGGATAATTGGATATGGTGCTTTATCGTATCCAAGTTGCTATCTATCACTTATGCTAATCTTTTTAAGAAATCTATGACTTGTCGTATCGACGGGGCATACGATTTCACAATTGAGTGTCACTTGCACGTACATAAAGGTAGGAATGTAAAATTTGGTGGAATATCAGACCCCAGCATCTTCACAAATTAACCAGCCAACACACACAGATGGTGTCCTAAATGCCATCCTTGCTTTTCTATTAAATAAGCCTTATTCCTATATGAATAAAGGCCGGGTTCGAACTGCTTTCAGTTGGCTTATATTCATACTATCTACAGTAATTAGATTTTAAACGATGTGTTTTTTCAAAACAGCTTTTAGTTGGCTTATATTCGTACTGTCTACAGTAATTAGATTTTAAACGATGTGTTTTTTCAAAACAGGGTTAATAGAAAAGTTATAGTAAAAAGTATACTGAGTTTAGTTGTATCTGCTAAAATCGCATGCGACTATTTTCCTGTGCGTATTACCTCTCGCAAACAGATAGACTTTAAATATTTAAGCCATAAGCCATCAACTTAAAAAACCCACCCAAAGGCTAGTATTCTTAGCAACGCAAGATGCTAGGGCATTTTTTTATGCAGTTTATGACTTTTAGCTATAGGTTATTAGTTTAATAAATAGTGATCGGCGGATGAGGGAAGGGGGACGACACATTAGTAGATTGGGTTGGAGGGGGAAAATGTTTTTGAGTTTGTATCCTGAAACTGGATGCATGTTTATAAGATGCTTCCTCATATTTTTTGAAACAATGGATATCCAAGTCAGAATAAGAGATCTATATCAAAGGTAATCGAAAGGTTAGAAAAATCGACTAGGAAAATATCAGGCGACTTACAAATAGCAAAACTGCTTTATTATATACGTGCAGGTGCGGAAGCGGGACGTGGTTCTCAGGTTGGGCGGGGCAGGAGCAGCGTCGAGCATAAGCGGCGCGTCCATCCGCGTGGTGCAGATGGACAATGGCTTCCCGTTCGGCACCTGCATCAATGGCACGGCCATCCAGGACCCGGCCTTCGTCGACTTCTTCACCAACCACTTCGACTGGGCCGTCTTCGAGAACGAGCTCAAGTGGTACTGGACAGAGGCGCAGCGGGGGCAGCTCAACTACCGCGACGCCGACGCGCTCCTCGACTTCTGCGACCGCCACGGCAAGCCCGCGCGCGGCCACTGCATCTTCTGGTCCGTCGACGGCGACGTGCAGCAGTGGATCAAGAACCTCGGCCGCGACCAGCTCATGTCGGCCGTCCAAGGCCGCCTCCAGGACCTCCTGGCGCGCTACGCCGGCCGGTTCCCGCACTACGATGTCAACAACGAGATGCTGCACGGCCGCTTCTACAGGGACCGACTCGGCGACAGCATCGCCTCGTTCATGTTCCGTGAGGCCGCCCGGCTGGACCCGGGCGCCGCGCTCTTCGTCAACGACTACAACGTCGAGTGCGGCAACGACCCGAACGCGACGCCTGAGAAGTACATCGAGCAGATCACCGCTCTACAGCGGAAGGGCGCGGCGGTGGGCGGCATTGGCCTCCAGGGACACGTGAGCAACCCGGTGGGGGAGGTCATCTGCGACGCGCTCGACAAGCTCGCCACGACGGACCTGCCCATTTGGATTACCGAGCTGGACGTGTGCGAGCCCGACGTGGGCCTCCGCGCCGACGACCTCGAGGTGGTGCTCCGCGAGGCGTACGCGCACCCGGCCGTGGAGGGCGTCGTGCTCTGGGGCTTCATGCAGGGAAACATGTGGCGCCAGGACGCCTGCCTCGTCAACGCCGACGGCACCGTCAACGACGCCGGCCAAAGGTTCATCGATCTCCGGAGGGAGTGGACGTCGGATGCGCGCGGGATCGTCGACGGCGATGGGCATTTCAAGTTCAGGGGATTCCACGGCACATACGTCGTGCAGCTTACGACGGCGGCGGGGAAGATGCTCAAGACGTTCACCGTGGACAAAGGGGGCACCCCTCTCCTGGTGGATATGGATGTCGGACGGTTACTGTGATTGCGCTATTATAGCTATACTTATTATACGTACGTATACACACACGTACATACATGCATACATGTTGGATATCGAAGGGATGGCACGTTAAGAAATTGTACCAAAAACAGTGGTGTAATTTTACATTTGTAAGGTGAAGGGTATTGCAAGACTAAAATGAACTGACGGAACAGCAAGAAAGCATGTATGTATTCATTCGAAAGTGAAAACTGAACTTTCCCGAACTCAACTCCGGCATCCAAAACTCCACGATGGATAGGAAACAAGGCGCCAATCTAACAAAAAGCTACACCCCAAATCCTACACAACCTTGTGGAACAAATTTCATAGTCGCTGCAAGATGTTCTTCCTCCAAATGTCGTCCTAACTACTCTTCTGCTCATTTGCTGTCTGTAAAATCGGCGTCAATGACGTCGCCTTCATCGCCTGGCTTCTCGGATGGACCAGCAGAGCCGCCGGCAGAAGCGTCAGCTCCAGGGGTAGGGCCTGCTCCAGAGGCACCCTGCTGCTGGTACAGGACCTGCCCAAGCTGCATCACTTCCTGATTCAATGCCGACAATGCATCCTTCATCGTCTGTGTCGAGCCACCTGCAACGGCATCCTGAAGTTCCTTCAACTTCGCCTCGACCTTCTCCTTGACTTCGCCTGGGACCTTGTCTCCAAGCTCCTTCAGTTGTTTCTCGGTCTGGTAGATGACCGACTCCGCCTGGTTCTTGGTGTCAATCGCATCCCTCTTCTCTTTGTCCTCCTTTGAGAACTTCTCAGCTTCTTCAACCATCCTCTCCACCTGAACAGTTTTTTTTTATGGATGTTAGTCCAATACAGCAGGCAAGTTGAACGCTACAAAACTAAGCACATCAAAAATACCATACATCATTTGATTAAAATCTTGACAGGCTACTGCTTGCTCAAGACATACCTCATCCTTTGGCAATGTGCTGGCCCCGGTTATTGTAATGTCCTGCTTCTTTCCTGTGCCTTTGTCCACGGCGGTGACAGAGAGGATACCGTTGGCATCAATATCAAACTTTACTTCGATTTGCGGAACACCACGTGGGGCAGGAGGAATGCCATCAAGCCGGAAGCTACCAAGAGATTTGTTATCCCTGACAAACTCTCTTTCTCCTTGGAGAACATTGATCTCCACACTAGTCTGGCCATCAGCAGCAGTTGAGAAGACTTCCGACTTTGATGTAGGCAGCGTTGTGTTCCGTGGGATAATCTTGGTCATGACTCCACCCAGTGTCTCCAAACCCAGAGACAGTGGAGTGACATCAAGAAGAACAATGTCGCTCACATCACCAGACAACACTCCTGCCTGTTGTCAAAATTTTGTTAGTTACAAATAGTAGTACAACTATACCCTTACAATTCAATATATCAGACCAACACTAGACCATCCACAAAACCATTCTTGACTTTCCAATGCTGCCATAAGACTACCTATGATGTTCTCAAAATATTTGTGTGGTTTTCATTTAGAATACCATCTTTGCAGCCATCCATTCAGCTAGCATTTGTGAAGATAGTATTTCTTTCTGATTAGTGTTTTAATGGGACTGTAAAAAGATCCCAGTCTTAGGCTAATTTGGCCAACAACGCAACCAGGATTTGTCATTAACTCACCTGCACGGCTGCTCCAAGTGCAACAACCTCATCAGGGTTGACAGTCACATTCGGGTCCTTTCCTGTCATTTTCTTGACAAGATCCTGAACAGCTGGAATTCTGGTGGAGCCACCCACAAGAATCACCTCATCTATGTCTTTAAATGACAACTTTGCATCTCTAAGGGCATTGTCCACAGGGGTCTTTAGCCTGGATGACAGTTAATAAAAATATTAGCATCGTGTTTTTTTAATAAATCAAATCAGATCGCATTCATAAGATGATTAGATAAATAGTCATAAGAAGCATGTACAAGTGTCAAGTAAAGAAACACAATTATGCATGTGTAAGCTTTCATCCGAGCATTAACAAGGTGTGACTGTGTACCTGTCAAGAAGATCTGAACATAGCTCCTCGAATTTAGCCCTGGTAAGAGTTGTCTCAATATGCTTGGGGCCATCAGCGGTAGCAGTAATAAAAGGTAGGCTGAAAGAAGCATAAACAGGTTAGAATCAATTGAAACAGGCAAAAAAGCCTATGTTGACAGCGCAACTGAGAAAGTTGAACAAACTAACCTAACGTTTGTTTGGGTCAAGGATGACAGCTCCATCTTTGCCTTCTCAGCTGCTTCTGTAAGTCTCTGCAGCGCTTGCTTGTCTTTCAGTAGGTCAATACCCTCATCATTCTTGAAGTTTCCAGCCAGCCAATCGACAATTCTCTGGCAGAGAAAAATGATTGTGAGCATATACATCTTGCAGAACCTTTGAAAGATGCTAAAACATCTAACAGCTATTGTAGATTATTATAAATATAAGGAAAGCCAAACAACTACATCAAGCCCAACAATATATAATGAGCAGTTCCACTAGCAAATGATATTGAGTAGAGCCTTGGTTCAGCACTTCAGCACCTTGACCCAGCAAGTTGTAAATATTTTACAGCTAACGTGGATTTTAAAATTAAGGGTACACATAACCACACTAGAAAAAGTAATATGCTTAAGTGCCTAACCTCTCGATCACTCAAAGATTCCGATTCCTGTGAAATCACTACAGAACTAATCGAGATCGTCCATGTAAAAACACAAAAATCACTACAGCTGGGCATCTTCAAAATCAATTCTTTGCTGTCAGGTGATAGATAAGTCTTTGTGTTGTCTGCACATGGTGTACATGGTGCTTTTGTTTTTTTGCTTTAGCATCTAGGACTTGCTTTTGATTTAGCATCTAGGACTTGCTTTTGCTTTAGCATCTAAGACTTGCTTTTTGCTTTAGCAGCTTTTTGCTTTAGCATCTTAGACTAGCTTTAGGACAGCATCTTAGACTAGCTTTAGCATCTTAGACTAGCTTTAGGATAGCATCTTGGCATATGCTTGGCTGACTAGCAGCCTATAAATATGTATCTCCAACCCCTCAGGTTTGTATGGCATTGTGTGAGAAATAAACAAGAGAAAATTGCCCCATCCCCAAGTGTGCCCCATCCCCAAGTGTCATCCTCTCGATGAGAGTAAGGATCTTGCTATCACCAACAGCAAGACTCCAGCGAGTAACAAGTGGTATCAGAGCCATACTATCCTGTAGCCTGAGCATCTCCTGCTCATCTCCTTCTCCGGCCTCGCAGCAGCCCCAGCCGGTAGCAGCAGCAGCTCCGGCTGTCCCCGCTCACTCCTCTCCGGAGACGGGCAGCAGCTCGTCAGAAGCAGCCCTCTCTCCACGCAACACCCCCCAGTAGCGCGCCATGTCCGCAGGGCAGTCTCAGCGCTCGGTCGCCTCGAGCACGCGGCGTCAGCAGACAGCCGAGCTCGCCGCGGCAGAGCAGCGCGAGCGAGCGGCGGAGACCGCTGCGGCGGCAGAAAGGGCGTCAAGGCTGGCAGCGGCGGAGCTGGCAGCAGCCAGAGCGGAGGTGGAAGCGGCGGCGGCGGCAGATGCAGCGCGTGCGGCAGCAGCGGAGGTCAAGGTTCTGCGCGGTAGCAACAGCAGCTCCATCTCTGCTGATGACAGCGCCGACGCGGATCTTGAGCCGCTGGAGAGGGAAGCAGCGCGAGGGCGAGCGGCGCAGTGGGCAGCCGCGCACGCCCACGAGCGCGGCAGCAGCCCAGACAGGCGCGGACGCGCCGGTGACGCTCCTGGAGGAGGCGCGCACGGCGGCGGCGTACGGGTCGACGGAGAGCGCGGCTTTCACAGGCGACGCGGCTCTCTCTCCCCGGCTCGGTACCGTGGTCACCACGAGTACCCGGCTGTCGTCAGGGACGTCGGCCCCGGCGGCGGGTGGCCTACCCTCACCAAGACCAACTACGTCGAGTGGGCTGCGGTGATGAGGGTAAAGCTCCAGGTGCGGCATATGTGGGATGCAGTCCGGTACGGCGACGTCGACTACGACCAGGATCGACGGGCGCTGGATGCTCTCATCGCTGCAGTCCCGCCCGAGATGCAGTTCTCGCTTACCAACAAGCGGACTGCCAAAGAGGCTTGGGACGCCATCGCTGCAGCACGCATCGGCAGCGACCACGCTCGCAAGTCTACACTGCAGGCACTACGCACGGAGTGGGAGAACCTGGCCTTCAAGCCAGGTGAGGACGTTGATGACTTTGCTCTCCGTCTCAACACTCTGTTGCAGAAGTTGGTGCAGTTCGGTGGCGACACCTACGGCGAAGAGAGAGCTGTGGAGAAGCTCTTCCGCTGCGTCCCCGAGAAGTACAAGCAGATGGCTCGCTCGATCGAGTCTCTGCTGGACCTCTCCACGATGACGATCGAGGAGGCGTTGGGTCGCCTCAAGGTCGTTGACAGCGATGAGCCACAGCGCCTCTCGGGACCCGTCACCATTGGCGGGAAGCTCCTCCTCACTCGGGAGCAGTGGGCTGCCAGCCAAGGTGACAGGAAGAAGGGGGAGCCTTCTTCCACGACAGGCGGCCACAAGCGTGGCAAGCGCGGCAAGCCGCGCAAAGACGCCCAGGCAGGGGCGCGAGGACGTGCCGAGGGTGATGACCGTGGAGGCGCCCAGGGCGGCGCTGCTGGCAAGCAAAAGCCGGCACGAGATGACTCTTGCCACAACTGCGGCAAGCTTGGTCATTGGGCCAGGGATTGTCGACAGCCACGACGCGGCCAGGCCCACGTCGCGCAGGCAGAGGAGGAGCAGTCGGCTCTGTTCATTGCTCATGCGAGCATCGAACTACCTCCAGCGGCACCGGCCGCAGTGGCTCTCCACCTTGACGAGCCAAAAGCACACGCCCTCCTCGGCTACGGCTCCGGCAACGACAAGACTGACGGGTGGTGCCTCGACACGGGCGCCACCCATCACATGACCGGTCGACGGGAGTTCTTCGCCGAGTTTGACTCTAGCGTCCGAGGCTCCGTCAAGTTTGGGGACGCCTCCGGCGTGGAAATCAAGGGCGTCAGCTCCGTCATCTTCACCACCGTGTCTGGTGAGCACAGGCTGCTCACCGACGTCTACTACATCCCCGATCTGCGGAACTCCATCATCAGCTTGGGACAGCTGGATGAGAACGGCTCGCGTGTCGAGATCGAGCACGGGGTGCTGCGGATTTGGGATCTTCGCCGTCGCCTTCTTGCCAAGGTAACCAGAGGCGCAAATCGACTCTACATTCTTCACATGCAGGTGGCACAATCCCTCTGTCTCGCTGCTCGTCGGGACGACGAGGCGTGGCAGTGGCACGAGCGCTTTGGGCACCTTCATTTCGAGGCCCTGAAGCGGCTCAGTGCCACGGAAATGGTGCGAGGCCTACCGTGCCTTGACCATGTGGAACAGTTCTGCGACGTCTGCGTGATGACGAAGCAGAGGCGACTACCCTTTCCCCAGCAGGCGAGTTTCCGAGCCAAGGAGAGGCTCGAGCTCGTGCACGGGGACTTGTGTGGCCCGGTGACACCGGCCACACCGGGAGGACGACGCTACTTCCGGCTGCTCGTCGACGACCTCTCCCGCTACATGTGGGTCATGGTCCTCGGCAGCAAGGGAGAGGCTGCGGACGCCATCAGGCGCACGCAGGCTGCTGCGGAGGCGGAGTGCGGCCGCAAGCTGCGCGTGCTGCGCACAGACAACGGCGGCTGAATTCGCGTCGTACTGCGCTGATGAGGGCATTCAGCGCCACTACTCCGCGCCGTACAGCCCGCAGCAGAACGGCGTCGTCGAGCGGCGCAATCAGACGGTTGTGGGGATGGCTCGGGCCCTCCTCAAGCAGAGGGGGATGCCGGCTGTCTTCTGGGGAGAGGCGGTGGTGACGGCCGTCTACATCCTCAACCGCTCGCCTACCAAGGCGCTCGACGGCAGGACGCCGTACGAGGCTTGGCATGGGCGCAAGCCGGCGGTCTCCCACTTGCGGGTCTTCGGCTCCCTCGCGTTCGCCAAGGAGCTTGGCCACATCAGCAAGCTCGACGACAGGAGCACTCCGGGAGTGTTCATCGGCTACGCGGAGGGCTCGAAGGCCTACCGCATCCTCGACCCTGTCACACAGCGCGTCCGCATCTCGCGTGACGCTGTGTTCGACGAAGGGCGAGGCTGGACGTGGGACAAGGCGGTGGACGACGGTTCAACTTCGACTCTCAGGGACTTTGTTGTCGACTACGTCCACTTCGAGAGAGCCGGGGGAGCTAGCAGCTCGTCTTCACCGAGCTCGTCCACCTCGACACCTTGCTCGCCACCAGCTCCGGCGAGTGCTCCACCACCTTCGGCACCGGCTACGCCCCACTCTTCACCACCAGCTCACCACTCTCCTGCACCGGCGGCCACACCACCGGGATCGGCCCCAACAGTTTCGGTCCACGACGAGCAGCGCATGGTGGAGTTCGCTACTCCGCTGTCCCACGACGAGGACCGCGTCAACGCCTACCACGACGACGAGCCTCTGCGCTATCGTACCATGGACAACATCCTCGGCGAGCTGCCCGTCCCTGGACTGGCGCAGCGCGACTGCGAGGCGGAGCTGCACTTGGCATGCGACGACGGCGAGCCCCGCTCCTTCGCTGAGGCGGAAGGAGACGCGGCGTGGCGTGTCGCGATGAAGCAGGAGATGGACGCCGTCGAGCGGAACCGGACGTGGGAGCTGGCGGATCTTCCTGCCGGTCACCGCGCGATCACCCTTAAGTGGGTGTTCAAGCTGAAGCGGGATGAAGCCGACGCCATCGTCAAGCACAAGGCTCGCTAAAGCAAAAGCAAGTCCTAGATGCTAAAGCAAAAGCAAGTCCTAGATGCTAAAGCAAAAAAACAAAAGCACCATGTACACCATGTGCAGACAACACAAAGACTTATCTATCATTCTCCCCCTAAGTCTTGTGCGTCGTCTTGTGGGAGAGTTGAACCTTCCTGGGCAACCGTTAAGTAGAACGCCAAGTTGGACTCCACGCTGAAAGGGATGGGCTTCGAGCAAAGTCCGCACGAGGCGGCCATCTACCGGCGGGGCAGTGGAGAAAATGCCCTGCTGGTGGGTGTCTACGTCGACGACTTGGTGATCACCGGCACCAAGGATGCGGAGGTGGCGGCATTCAAGGAAGAGATGAAGGCCACCTTCCAGATGAGTGACCTGGGGCCCCTCTCCTTCTACTTAGGGATCGAGGTGCACCAGGATGATTCCGGGATCACGCTTCGACAGACCGCCTACGCCAAGCGCGTCGTTGAGCTAGCTGGGCTCACCGACTGCAACCCAGCTCTCACTCCGATGGAGGAGAGGCTGAAGCTGAGCCGCGACAGCACGACGGAGGAGGTGGACGCTACGCAGTACCGACGTCTTGTGGGGAGCCTTCGCTACCTCGCCCACACACGACCGGACTTGGCATTCTCCGTCGGCTACGTTAGTCGGTTCATGCAACGACCGACGACGGAGCATCAGCAGGCTGTGAAGAGGATCATCCGCTACGTTGCGGGGACCCTTGACGGAGCCTCGGACGCTAGAGTCAAACTCGGCGAAGAACTCCCGTCGACCGGTCATGTGATGGGTGGCGCCGGTGTCGAGGCACCACCCGTCAGTCTTGTCGTTGCCGGAGCCGTAGCCGAGGAGGGCGTGTGCTTTTGGCTCGTCAAGGTGGAGGAGAGCCACTGCGGCCGGTGCCGCTGGAGGTAGTTCGATGCTCGCATGAGCAATGAACAGAGCCGGCTGCTCCTCCTCTGCCTGCGCGACATGGGCCTGGCCGCGTCGTGGCTGTCGACAATCCCTGGCCCAATGACCAAGCTTGCCGCAGTTGTGGCAAGAGTCGTCTCGTGCCGGCTTTTGCTTGCCAGCAGCGCCGCCCTGGGCGCCTCCACGGTCATCACCCTCGGCACGTCCTCGCGCCCCTGCCTGGGCGTCTTTGCGCGGCTTGCCGCGCTTGCCACGCTTGTGGCCGCCTGTCGTGGAAGAAGGCTCCCCCTTCTTCCTGTCACCTTGGCCGGCAGCCCACTGCTCCCGAGTGAGGAGGAGCTTCCCGCCAATGGTGACGGGTCCCGAGAGGCGCTGTGGCTCATCGCTGTCAACGACCTTGAGGCGACCCAACGCCTCCTCGATCGTCATCGTGGAGAGGTCCAGCAGAGACTCGATTGAGCGAGCCATCTGCTTGTACTTCTCGGGGACGCAGCGGAAGAGCTCCACAGCTCTCTCTTCGCCGTAGGTGTCGTCACCGAACTGCACCAACTTCTGCAACAGAGTGTTGAGACGGAGAGCAAAGTCATCAACGTCCTCACCTGACTTGAAAGCCAGGTTCTCCCACTCCGTGCGTAGTGCCTGCAGTGTAGACTTGCGGGCGCGGTCGCTGCCGATGCGTGCTGCAGCGATGGCGTCCCAAGCCTCTTTGGCAGTCCGCTTGTTGGTAAGCGAGAACTGCATCTCGGGCGGGACTGCAGCGATGAGAGCATCCAGCGCCCGTCGATCCTGGTCGTAGTCGACGTCGCCGTACCGGACTGCATCCCACATATGTCGCACCTGGAGCTTTACCCTCATCACCGCAGCCCACTCGACGTAGTTGGTCTTGGTGAGGGTAGGCCACCCGCCGCCGGGGCCGACGTCCCTGACGACAGCCGGGTACTCGTGGTGACCACGGTACCGAACCGGGGAGAGAGAGCCGCGTCGCCTGTGAAAGCCGCGCTCTCCGTCGACCCGTACGCCGCCGCCGTGCGCGCCTCCTCCAGGAGCGTCACCGGCGCGTCCGCGCCTGTCTGGGCTGCTGCCGCGCTCGTGGGCGTGCGCGGCTGCCCACTGCGCCGCTCGCGCTGCTTCCCTCTCCAGCGGCTCAAGATCCGCGTCGGCGCTGTCATCAGCAGAGATGGAGCTGCTGTTGCAACCGCGCAGAACCTTGACCTCCGCTGCTGCCGCACGCGCTGCATCTGCCGCCGCTTCCACCTCCGCTCTGGCTGCTGCCAGCTCCACCGCTGCCAGCCTTGACGCCCTTTCTGCCGCCGCAGCGGTCTCCGCCGCCGCTCGCTCGCGCTGCTCTGCCGCGGCGAGCTCGGCCGTCTGCTGACACCGCGTGCTCGAGGCGACCGAGCGCTGAGACTGCCCTGCGGACATGGCGCGCTACTGGGGGGTGTTGCGTGGAGAGAGGGCTGCTTCTGACGAGCTGCTGCCCGTCTCCGGAGAGGAGTGAGCGGGGACAGCCGGAGCTGCTGCTGCTACCGGCTGGGGCTGCTGCGAGGCCGGAGAAGGAGATGAGCAGGAGATGCTCAGGCTACAGGATAGTATGGCTCTGATACCACTTGTTACTCGCTGGAGTCTTGCTGTTGGTGATAGCAAGATCCTTACTCTCATCGAGAGGATGACACTTAGGGATGGGGCAATTTTCTCTTGTTTATTTCTCACACAATGTCATACCAACCTGAGGGGTTGGAGATACATATTTATAGGCTGCTAGTCAGCCAAGCATATGCCAAGATGCTATCCTAGACTAGTCCAAGATGCTGTCCTAAACCTAGTCTAAGATGCTAAAGCAAAAAGCTGCTAAAGCAAAAGCAAGTTCTAGATGCTAAAGCAAAAAAACAAAAGCACCATGTACACCATGTGCAGACAACACAAAGACTTATCTATCATTTTGCATGACTGAATTCATCTGAACACAAATAATATTGCTTTAGGTTTTACGTTGCGTTGTGAAGATACATAATGCAGTAATGCATCTGTTTTACAAGTGCAGTAATGCATCTGTTTTACAAGTGAGATTACGAACATAAAATTACACAATGCGGATTTGGGCTAAATTTATACTCCAAGAAACATCAAAGAAATAGACACAGGCATCTGTTGGGCAAACATAGGAAGAAAATAACTCACCTTGTCAAAGTCATCACCACCAAGGTGAGTGTCACCTGATGTAGACAGCACCTCAAAAACACCATCTCCGACCTCGAGAACTGAAATCATTACCGGAAATATAATAAGGAACTGAGTTATGATCTAAGAGACTGAAAACAACTAGAGAGTTATGATCTAATTTAAATCAAGGCCATCTATAAAAATAACTAGAGAAGAAAAACACCCAAAAGCATTGATCACGATAATAAAATACAATGAAATAGCTTTCCATGCGTATCAACTTGCTACCATATATATGCACACAACATGTTACTACAACGTAGTCCCTTCAGTTGCAAAAGCTTTTTTTTTTTAACTTTTCTGGTCTTCAAATGCAAACTGTTAGCTCTTAAAACATATTTATTCACTTCCCACTGTAACAAGTTAGTATGACCAGCTGGCGTATCTAAGCACATTTCAATTGCTAGAGCCAAACCACATAACAGAACTGAATGAATGATAAGTTTCACCACCCACATCTTCATGAAAAAGGTTTGTATCAGTTGATCATCTATGTTACTACTACATTCCTAACTATTTGGACTACTATACAACTGAAATATTACAAATGCTTAGACATAACTGTGGAAAGTAAAATATACAGCAACAACTGGGCCTCAAGTTTAAAAAACTTCAATTCAAGTATGTGCTCACAAAAATGACAATTTAGGGTAGATACCTGAAACATCAAAGGTGCCACCTCCCAGGTCAAAAACCAGAATCGTTTCGTTGTTCTTTTTTTCAAAACCATATGCTAAAGATGCAGCAGTAGGCTCATTTATAATACGGAGAACCTCCAACCCAGCAATGCGACCAGCATCTTTTGTTGCTGTCCTTTGTGAATCATTGAAATAGGCAGGAACTGTGATCACTGCCTTTGTGACCTTGTCATTTAAGAACTTTGATGCATCATCCACCAGCTTTCTCAGCACCTGAAAAAACAAAATGTTGAACAGCCTGGATTAGAGCAGCATTTGGTATCAAAAACTATTTTGATCTAGCCTACGGAAAGTTGATTGCAGATCACTATGCAACTAAAAAAGTGCACTTTTTGCAGGCTATTCATCTTTATTTCAATACCTGCCAACAGATTCCCAATAACAATTAATTAGAAGCAGACAGAATAACAGAAGCAGCAAATATTATGTTGATGAAAACAAATATACACAGAATTTGCACTACAAATACAGCTCACAGTTCTCACTTTATATGCATGCGAAATGTTAAGCCGAGTCAATAAATATAGATTTCAAGTATCATCATTACGCACACACTAAAAATTATAAGGAGATTAAAGAGCTGTTCAGTCTAAATGCATTTATTCCCAGTATTAACCCTGTTGAAAAATGGTTTTTTTTAACTTCTAGAGGTCTTCTAGAGCCTCACGAAGTATGTTAGAGCAAGTACAATAATGGTCTTATAGCCAAACTAGCCAACATTTTTGCTGATGTGGAGGAGAGAAGAGAGCACGAGAGCCTATGTAGTGGTGGGCCAAGATAATAAATGTATGTGAGGAGGAATAGGAAAGAGAATGTGAGATATGGTACCACATAATAATAAAAAAACCTTTTGTAGACAAATAGAAGATAAATTATTGTACAACTTGGCTCTTATAACTTGACTTATAGCCAAACACTTGGCTCTATTATTGGACTTGCTCTTATATAAAGCACACAATCTGAGACTATTTATGAGATTTCCATCAACTGACGCTACAATCAAATGCCCTTAATTTTTAGGGGCATACCGGCATAGGCAAGAAAATTTACAAGGTCATCATCAAACTTTCTGGATTATAATTACTATTAGTGGACAAACCTACACAAACTTTCAGGATGATTACTATTGCAAACGGTGTAAAAGAATTACAACATCAAGACAAGCTTCATAAACTCTAGGCCAAGGAATCCCTCGACAGAAGCATCATTCTAGCATAAGGAAAATAGTGCACCACCTTCCCTGGGACGACTACACAATGTTAGAACGAAAAATACAACTAAGCATACGAACCAACGACGATACATCAGAAATCGCCCTATACCTGAGCGGAGATCTCCTCGGCAGCGAACTGCTTCCCAATTGCGGGGCAGTCGAGCTTGACGTTGCCGTTATCGTCCCTGACGACGCGGTAGGAGACCTGCTTGGACTCCTCGTCGACCTCGTTCATCTTGCGGCCGATGAAACGCTTCACTGAGAAGAAAGTATTCTCCGGGTTGACCACCGCCTGGCGCTTCGCGATCTGGCCCACCAGCCGGTCCCCGGACTTGGTGTACGCCACCACCGACGGCGTGGTCCGCGCGCCCTCGGCGTTGGTAACGATCGTGGGCTTGCCGCCCTCCATCGCCGCCACCGCGGAGTTGGTGGTCCCGAGGTCGATCCCGACCACCTTCTCGCACGCCACCCGCAGCGGCCGCCACCGCCGGCCCCCGCGCCCGTACACCGCCGCTGCGGTGCGGACAGAGACAGAGGAGCGCCGGCGGCCGTCGTGGGCGAAGAAGGGGGTCGAGGTGGGGAAGGTCGTTGTCGCCATGGCTGAGAGCGAGAGCTAGGAGGAGACTGGACAGGAGAGTCCGCCAAACCCTAGGAAGGGAAGGGAAAGGGTGGATTCGAGTGGTTGTGTGGGCGAGGAGGGGTTTTTGCTTGAGGGATTGGGAGAAATGGCGAGAAGATAAGGAAGGGGAGGAGGGTTTTATAGAGTTTGCGTGCGGGGAGGGGACTCTGGGGGCCTGCCTGTGGCCTCTTGGTTTATTTTTTGGATTCTATCCGCTTGTGGTAGTACGCATGTATGGTAATTTTTATATTTAAATGCAATTTTTGTATTATACTCTAAAGAGATAGTGCGATGTATCTAGTTTTGTTTTAAAGTGTTATTGGTTTATTCCAGTAAAACTTTTATTCGATAGGGTATTAGTCGACAATGCATTTGGATCATATATGTTGTTTTTTATGGCCCAATAGTATCCGGCCTTCATCTCTCGATATTAATTTTCGTGACAATATATTATTAAAATTGTGATACTATATAATTATTTTATGTAAACCTATAAATTGTTTTTTTTAACTTTCACCTTGCATTGTCAAGCAACATCTAGTTGCTAAAGAAGATAGAACCACATTTCTTCCTTTGCTATCTCTATTAACTATGTGTGCTCTATCTAGAGCCAGAATCCGTAGAACATTAATGAAAAGCGCCAACGTTAGCGTCTACTCCAGTATCTTCTGGGGGTGGATTCCAGAATATGTTTATGTTTGAACAGGTCTTTAAAAAGGAAGGAAAAATTGGTGCGGTTTTGGGAGCCACCATGGAGCTGTGGCGGGAGCATTGCATCCGGGAGGTGGTGGAAGGTTCTGGAAGCGACGGGGCGTGGGGCAGGAAGCTCGCGGAGGCGCTGAGAAGAATGCGACCGCCGCTTCGCCCGCGTCGCGCGGCCAACGGACGGTCGGGTGGCTTCCTTTTGCCCACCAACATCTCGAGCGGGGACCACCTGTCGGTGGCTGCACGCGATTGCGGCCCGGGCCCACGGGGCTGCTGGGATCCTGTGGTCGATTCACGGGCGCGAGCGGGGGGGCAACGTGGTGCGTGGCGAGCGGGTGAATGCAAATCACGTGTCGGCCCTTGATGTCAGTGGCACAACTGGTAGGGCGATCCTTGAAAAAGTTTTGTTTGATTTTGATATTTATCTTTCATGTGAAATAATGGACACTTTACTAAAAAGAGGAACTAGCGCATGGTATACCATTAGGACTTTTTCTCCCCTCTACCTGCCTACACCGGTCGTTGCCAGTGGCGGATCTACAGGGTATGCCGGGTGGGCCCCGGCATACCCTGTAGCGGTGGGATCTAGCCGAAATAGCGTGACGCGCCGCTGGATCGAACGAACAGCGAGACGCCGAGACGGTTCGCGTAATCGCCTTGACGCCTTCGGCCCTTCGCGTCTTCGCCTCGCCTGTCGCACCCCGCACGCGTGACGGCGTGACGCGCCGACTGCGAGACGGTTCGCCAAATCGCCACTTCGCCTTCGCTGATTCGCTCGCCTGCCCGCGCGTAACGCACTGCTCCGTTGATCCGCTCGCTTGCCCGCGTTCCAGACTTCCAGTCGACCACGTTCGAGGCTTCGAGCGTTCGCCGCCGCCGCATGACAGTAATCGATTGATCGTTGAGTCGTTGAATCAGTCGTTGAATCGTTCGATCGTTTGGCGAAATCAATCAGGTAATCAAGAGCAATGCTATTTCTTAATTCTTGTGATTTTTTTGTTTCAGATGAGACCTTCGCCCTAGTGTACTTTTGAGATTAATGCTTCCTGTTCAGGTTGCAGCCATAACAATAATCGGCATTGGTACAGTCGGTAAGAAAACTCTATAATTTCTGTAAGAGTAATTGCTTGAAATCTATAATTTCTGTGTGAGAATGCGGGTTAATTTGGCGGAACAGTGCGGGTTAATTTGGCGGAACATTCATTCTTTAAGGAAAAATTGGGAACATTCCCAACCATAAGAACATAGTCACAGATTTTGAAGATCTTGCATTACTTCTATAATAGAAACATATGGCCAAGAAAAGTTTTGGCATTCAAATTTCAAAATGATATATAATATTCTTTATTCTCTTGTAGGGCCGGAGCAACTGTTTTTTGGAATTGTTCAATTATGAAGAGAAGCGGAGACATTGCATCTCTTTTTCAGAAACAGAGGCATAAAGTGTATGATATGGTTTACTCACTTCTCAATTTGGTATTGCTTCTACAGGTGGCAACAACAAGTGTTGAAAGGGTATTTTCTGCAATAGTTTTAGTAAAAACAAAGTTAAGAAACAAGATGGGTGATAGTCTTTTGGATGATTGTCTAGTCACTTTCATTGAGCGGGATATTTTCTTTGAAGTGGATGAAGATGATATAATCGAGACATTCATGTCTCTTAGAAAGCGTCGGCTAAAAAAGTCAAATAAGTAGTATTGTAAGTCTCTTACTCTCTTTTATGCCTATATTTTGAACTATCAGTATGGCGTTTGAACTATTCATATTGTAATTTATGGATGTTTTCAACTTAATCTTCAAATTTAAGACTTATCATGTTATTTAGTGCATATATGCCGAATTACGTTGCAAATTTTACAACTGTTACTGAATTGCCAAATAGTTTACCGAATTGTATATGAAAATTTTTGGACGGCATACCCTTAGATAAAATCCTGGATCCGCCACTGGTCGTTGCCCTCCTCTTCCTCTCTCTTCTCCACGCTCCTCCTCTGCCTCCCCCTTTGCCACCACCGGCGGTCAGCGGTGACCCTACCGCCTTGCTGCACCGCCCTCTCCTCCTCCCCCGTCGTCCCAATCTCGTCCAATTTAAAATTAACTACGCCATCGCCTCATCGTGCCACCCTCCAACGCCGCCCACCGCCCTCAACATGGTAAACCCGTCCGGGAAAGGCAGCAGCGGCGCCCCTCTCACCGGAGATGAGTTATATCGTCAAATCCAACAAAACGGTATACCGTTTTCTGGATTTTCTCTTTCTAAACGGGTGCAATAAGAGTAAAGTTAACACCTTTTAATTCCTTCAACATTGTTTATTTAGCTTTCAAGGCCTACTTTCTTCAAAGTCTAACACTCAGATATTAATAAAGACAGAAAATTTGTTAAGGCTAAGGGTGGGTTCATTTCAACTTATGGCTTATACCTTATAACTTCCCTCAAACAAACAAATGAGACGGTTTCTTCACCACTATTTCAAAGCAGCTTATCGAGACAACCTTTTTAAGTGGCTTATTGGCTTAGTGTATGATAGCCAACAAGAACACTCCCAATACACAACATGTTATTAGAACAAGTTTGTTCATAACTGTTGTGATCTTCTTCTCCGATCCCCATGGCTAATAAGTATTTTGCTACGGAAACTCCATTCTTGTAACATCCTAAATTCTAGAGAATGCAAAAATGAGAAAAATTTTAAAACTTTTTGAATGCATTTTGTTTCCTTGGCTCTTTATTGGAGTTTCTTTGAAAATTTTGATTTTCAAAAAATCAAAAGTGCATGTAATGCAATTCAAAAATTGAGTTCAAGTTTTAAAAACTTAAAAAATATCAAAAGTTTGCATGAGAAAGTTTATGGTGGAAATCGACTCAAAGACTCACAAGCATAATCATGACACTGAAAATAAAAATTGAAGCATGTTCTGAAATTATCAAATAGAACATAAATTGAAAATAAAATTAAAACTTAGATTAGTTATAAAAAAGGGATTAAAGTAAACTTTAAAAGCGAAACCATAAAGATATTTCCTCCAACTATTTAGGAACAAAAAAAATTTAAATTTGAGTTCAGATTCAGAATTCAAATTGGAATTCAGTATTAAATCTCAAAAAGTGAAAAATTCTCCTTTTGCCAGCTATCTTTTCTTCTCTCTTCCTCTTCTCTCTTCCAACTGGGCCCCCATCCAATCCTTTCTCCCTTTCTTCCTTTATTTCTACCATCTTCCTCACTTATCTCTCTTTCCTTCCTTCCCCTCTGATCTGGTGCCCGGCCACGCGATTCCCGTGCCTCTGTCTGCGCTCTGCGAATCGCGGCCTTGCGCCATCCTCTGCCCTGAGCTATCACCACCTCGTCCCTGCTCTGACGCGTCGGGCCCACTAGCAAGGATTGTCTTCCACCTCCGCGCGCTCATGCCAGCTCCGCCATGGTCGTGTTGCCCTTGGTGCACAGGGTTTTATTGATTGGTCCTAGGTTTAGAATCAATTGTTTTGTTGCATACATTTTGTATGGTAAATTGTATGGATTAATTATGTCAATTGATGACTTTGTGTATTGTGCGGCACTACATGATGGTTTACTTATTTGTGTTAGTTGTAGGACTCCAGAGCTATGTCACGGGATAGATGGGACTGGGACTAAGCTAGAAAAGCTTAGGTCCAATGTGATCAAGGGATCGGGACTACGCCTAGGAAGAATCGAGGTCCAGACGATCAAGGAATCACTGAAGGTGACCGAGGTTTGCGAAGTGGTTACAAGCAAGGACGATAAGGAATAGGAGCAGGAGCTACCGTTAGTGGACAAGACGGGTAATGGTAAGTTGGATCGGGACTAAGCTCAGGGAGGAGCTGAGGTCCAGAGTGGTCAAGGAAGTCAGGTGCCATCATGTGCGAGGAGAAGCATGTGGTGTGCGTAGTGACTTGGGTCATCTGCAAACAAGGACAGTTCGATGGTATCCAGACACGTGAGAGGTTTAGCGGTAAGTCATTGGAGCCACATAGAAAATAGTGAAGCATAGATGATGCTTCTTGGCAAAGAAAGTGGGAAGCTTCGTGTGGCAAGTCACTGGGCCCACATGAAAGATAGTGAAGTTTGGACGATATTTCGTGGCAAAGAAAGCGGGAAGCTTCGTTGAAGGTGGTAGAAGGGCGTTTTGGTAAATTTTCTAATACTAGAAAGTGGCGGTGTTCGAAACTATGGCGTTGGCCTACATGATTTAGGTCTTGTATGTGCTGAAAATGTGAAGTGGATCAAGTATTGATTCACTAATGGGTTAATGGGTGTGAACGCTTTAAGAAGCGTGCATGTGTAAATGTAAAATTTGATATAGTGTTTGGTTAACGGGTTAGCCCATGTAAGTGGATGAAACCTAACTAGAGGTGCTTGTTAGAGTTTCCCTTGTGAGCCTCCATATATAAGGAGGGAGAGGTGGTTCAGTTAAGCTTTTGGAGAGTTTAGTCCAAACCTTTGAGAGTAAAGTTTATGAAAGAACCATGTGGGAGATGTTAGAGACTCTTGTGGCTGAGTTTTTTTATCATCATTAGACTTTATATATGGCTAAGGAGTGGTTATAAATTTTTATCTCCAAGTACCAATAGAGATCAAAATTCATCTAAGTATTTTTTTCCTCTCGTACTCAAGTGATGAAGTATTGTTTTTGGCTTAGTTTTTACTCTTTTCTCTTGTCTTCTTGATCTTCCTATACCAAGTACATGCAATATATAGAGATAACATCTAAAAATCAATCTCCACCCATTTAGACACTTGGTTGGCAAGTTAATGAAGAAATCCGATTTTTGCTCTTTTTGGCCTCTCCGAGTGATTTCTTGATCTAGCTATTTTACCTCAATTTATTTGGTGTTATAGCTTTTTGTGACATGTGATAATACATCTAAAATCATCTTGGCCATTATTCACCCACGAGCAAGTCATATTCACCGTTTTTTGTTTTTTGTTTTGACTAGTTTTGATGCAATCTTCCTCCAAACGGAAAAAGATCAGAACTTTGGCAACGATTTTCTTGATCATTAATTGGAATAGGTTCCTAACATCTCATACAAGATGCATACCAAATTTCAGGTGATTTGAAGTTTTGGTTTGAGAGTTAGCTCAATTTGTGGTTTTAGTTCGGCTTTGGTGCAGCAGAGTTTCAAGAGCTAATAGATTTCAATTTTCTTAAGTTCTTTCAAGATATTTGGTTGGCATATGTTCTTAAGGTCATGATCTAGGCTTAGTTCAAGTTTCAAGTCGTTTGAAGTTGTAGATCAAAAGTTTAAGCAATTTCATATTTGAAATAGTGCTGAAAACTACTCTGTTCCTGTGCTGTGTTTACTGTTTGTACACCTAATTTTACTGTTCATCCGGTTATTTTGCTAGATTTTTGGATTCCATTCCTAATGTCAGTAACTCTATAATTATTTCATTGAAGGATCAAAGATTATTTGGGGGAGAGAATTTGATCGGCACTATTCACCCCTCTCTAGACCGAGAAGGCCTAATAATTGAATGACGCACCCCGGGCTTGGGCTTAATCCCGGTCATCTCGTCATGCCGACCTGGACGATTGTATTTCAGAAAGTATGTTTGAGTTGGATGGGTTGGATGATTGGGGCGGATCATGCGTCCCCGAGAGTGGATGATCCATCCCCGGGCAGGATCATCGATCCTAACTTGTGTTCCAAGAGTGGTTTTGAGTTTTTAAGCATTTTGGTGATGTTGTGACCATGGTTTGGTGCAAACATAGTTGTGTTTGTGTGAGGCATGTTCGGACTAATGTAATTTAAGTTGTTTGGAACTTATGCTCGAAAATTGTTTCTTGGCTTTTGCTTATGTGTAGGTTGCTTAGAGGACGGCAACGGTTAACAGTCAAAGCTAAGCTAGAAGAGCTAAAGTTCAGAATGATTATAGATATGTTCTATTATGTCAAAGTGAAAAATAAAATGATTACTTCTATCAATAGACGAATTGCGTCCTAAAATACTATGGTCATTATCCTAAATATCATTTACATTGAATTCTCCAACATGATGTCTCCATGTACAGAATTCTAATTTTTTTTAATCAACTAAATGGCTAGCTGCAGAAAAGCACAAAAATGAGATGTTATTTCCTAAACAAAGACACAAAGCACGACAATGATACCAACCAACAAAAAACTGCATCAATGGCAACATCAATTTGAGAGTGCTGATTGCTTGTAAGCACATGATCTTTGTGAGCCTCAAGAAGACAAGAGGATAGAATATGGAGAAATTTTTTGTACGGATAATCCATTTTTATTCAAAATTACAGAAATATACCCGCGGGAAATTTTTTTACAAAAATAGGCTCCAGTCACCCAACCATTGGGCGACTGGAGCCTTTCGCCCAACCCAGCAGCGACAACTGGAAAATCTCCCAACCGTTGGGCGATTAATTGCAGTCGCCCCACCATTGGGCGACTTTCATCCAGTCGCCCTCCCATTGGGCGACTGCATGAAAGTCGCCCAATGGTTGGGCGACTGCACTCAGGTCCCTGAGAGAAAAAAGAGAGGAAAGAGTCTATTTTGCCGAAATTTGGAAAGTACATCAAACCTTCGCCAAAAATAGTGAAAATTGGTGGAGCTGTTCTTCATACATCCAAAAGCCTCCAGAAAATAACGACCAGCTCGCGCCAGTCGCCCTCCAAGACCCCGAAAATCGGCTATCTTTGGACCTAAACCTGCGTCGCAAGTTTTTTCTTTCTGTTTTTGCCCTTTTTCTTGTTCTTCCCTTCGGAATTTGGATTTTTCTTCAACTGAAAAGTTGTAGATCTCGTCGAAACCTTTCAAATGAGTACATATAAGCCATATAGAATTTTGTCATTTTATCTTTTCAGACTAGTTGTTTATATTGCATCGGTATATAAAACGATCGGTACATACGGTTTTGTCGGCCCCTGAGTGTAATCGCCCAACCATTGGGCGACTGCATGAAAGTCACCCAATGGGAGGGCGACTAGATGCAGTCGCCCGAGGGTAGAGCGACAGCTATTGTGTCGTCCGCTGGTTGGGCGAAAGGCTCCAGTCGCTCAACCATTGGGTGACTGGAGCCTATTTTTGTAAAAAAATTTCCCGCGGGTATATTTCTATAATTTTGAATAAAAAATGGATTATTTGTACCAAAAATTCGAATATGGAGTACATGTGTACATGATCTGTCACAACATAGGCTGGCTGGTTGTAGCATTACTTCGCTGTGACTAGCACTAGAAGCCACCCACAAAAAGAGCATAATCTTGCCTGGAACGGTAGGCACGCTCCACGCCTCCACGCAGACAGGCAGAATACCGTAGAAAGATCAAGTACATGACTCCACAGGCCTATTTTTCTTCGGAGACCAGTCCCGAAAAAGCCATGAACGCTGTAGTAGCAATGTTCCATATATATATATATATATATATATATATATATATATATATATATATATATATATATATATATATATATATATATATATATATATATATATATATATATATATATATATATATATATATATATATATATATATATATATATATATATATAGTTGTAGCATTTTTCAGGTAATCATTGGAAGAAATTAGACAGAAGTATGGAGCTCATACTGCCATTTACATTGTGGCCATGCAAAATGGAGCACAAAATTAAGGCCATTGCTCAAGTAAAGCTCATCATAGGTAAACTGTACCAAATTGGTTAGAATTTATACAGTTAGACATTAGTTTGAAAACGTGATTCAATAATGTTTAAAACCATTGCTTCACACAATCAGCAGGAGGCAGGTATTTCACCTTTGTGCCTTTCTTTGACATCCTCTGCTTCCATTCCCTGAACAACTCCCAACTCCAAGTTTTAGGCCCCATTTGGATTCAGAAATTAAATAGGATTTCTACGGGAACTATAGTATTTCCTATAAAATTGTGTTTCAAACATACCCTTAATTTGTTAGCTCAACGCCTCTCACTGCAACGTGTAGCACCAACCTCTAAGGAGGCTCTCTTGCGCCTTTAGCGCCTCCTTGAGCAGCACAATGAAGATGCTCTAAAGTCGGCGTTGGCTGAGCTCGTCCTATCTTCAATGCCCAAACTAGTGACTTCTGTCTGGCCAAATGGTCTGAGTAGCAGTAGCTCCTCCAGAACCATACTAAAGCTAGAGCCAAGTTTGCACTTGGACTCGAAGCTAGGTCTGGGCGGCTACTTCAACGCCCGTAAAGCTTTGAGTAGGAGAAATTGCAGAAGCCCCTGAAGGGAGCAGAATTTGAAAGTAGCTAGTGATGAGGACATTGATGCTGGCGGCAAGGAGAGGACAGAGAGGGTGGTGCTTGCACTGGTCATTTGCATCGCCGGCGAGGAAGGAGGTGACAAAGGCGGTCATGTGTGTGAGAGAGAACGACAAGCAAGCTGAGAGACCATGTGGAGGTCCTCCCGTGTGTGTGATGAGTTATTGACATAGGGTTAGCTAAGTCGAGTTTGGTTTGGGTGGTTTGGACCTTGACGTTGCGTGGTGCAACGGGCTCGGTCGGACTGTGGTCAAACTTGGTCATATGGGCTTAGGACGCTGATTCCTTGGTTTGACAGGTTTGGACTTCATCTGTGGTAAGTATGATGGTATGTATGCTTTCATGTATCGAGCGGTGCTATGTAACGTGTTTCTTGTCTGTGTGGCTGCAGGACATCGAGACGGAGTCGTGGCGAGACACGGAGGACCGGACTAGGCGCAGGTGGCGCTGAGGTCAGAACGGTCGGGATGTGTCGAAGACGACGTGGACTCGAGGTGGAGTCGTGACGAGGCACGGTGGACCGGACTAGGCGCAGGTGGCGCTGAGGTCAGAACGGTCGAGGTGTGCCGAAGACGGCGAAGCTGCGTGGCTTGCAAGGCAAGGAATGAGGAAGCTTCCTGGAAGGTGCGCGAGGGGCGTTTCGGTAAAAACGCAAAGATGCACTAAAGGAAGTGGATTGTGGGTAAAGCGCAAAAGCTAAATGGGTAAAGCACTTGGTGAACCCATTAGTGGAGGCTATAAATAGAGAGGGAGATGGTGTGCTGAATTTTGGGGAGAGAGTGAATGTAAAAGTTAGGATTTCATTTGGGGTCTCTCCTTGTGTGTATGTGTGTGTTCCTCCCAAGAAGCATGTGTAGCTCTTGGTGTTCTTGAGGATTGAGAGGGAGAGGATGGATTGAGATGTAAACACTCTATATCAATCATGTATGTCCCCGTATCGATTTTATGAGAGTTGTTCTTATTTCATATGTGATGCTTCCCTGTGTTTGAGCTCTCTTGTTTCTCTCTTGATTTCTTTTGTGTTTTTAGTCTTCTGTTCTCCCAGTATTTGTCTGTTCATTTCGGCTGTCTTGCTGCAGTAAAATCAATATTTTATTGCTTTGAGTCTAGCTGTAGTTCTTGTATTTTTAGTACCAACTTCATTTATTGTTCCTCTCGTAGGATGTGTTTGGTCCTTTTGTCCTGATGGTTTTGAGTCCTTTTTCTCTACATGATGGGATGGCTTCCAACTAGTCCAAGTTCTGCATGTGAATCTTTAATGCTGCATGTTATTTGGGTATGAGAATTCTTGATCTTTCCTTGGTTCGGCAGCAGCAAAAATCTGCTCAAGTTAACTTTGGCCAGGAAGTATCCGAATGGCAGCAGACTCCCTAGTACGTTTTCTTTTTGTCCCTCTCTCTCTCGGCAAGAATTAATGCTTAGCTGCCAGCAGCTTGTTGATCATTCGGCCAAGAGTGTTATTTCTTTATGTTTTCTTGCTTTTAGCTACTGCTGTCGAAGTACTACTCTTCTTTTGCTTTCGGCCAGCTTTCTTTTGTGTTCTCTGCAGACTGGTGTCTTTGAGTTTTTTGGCAGTAGTTGTTCTCTGTTTTACTTACTGCGGACTGCGGTTATTTGAGAGAGGTCTCTAGTAGATACTTGTGGGGAGAAATTTTTTTGTGATCGACATTCACCCCCCCTCTGTCGCCGTTTCCGATCCTACAATTGGTATCAGAGCCGGTTAGCTCTAATTCATAGATCTTAACCGGTCTCAAGAGCCATGGCGACGGATAAGTACTCGACCAAGCCGCCCGTGTTCGATGGCATCGATTACCCCTTCTGGAAGAGCCGAATGGAGACATACATCCAGGCCCAGGGGTATGCCATCTGGCGGAAGGTCAAAGTACGATTTGCTGTTCCTGCCGATGAGAACATCAATGCCGGGAACATGGCTGATGTTGAGGCGAATGCAAAGGCAAGGAACATCATCATCCAGGGGTTGAGTCGTAGCGAGTTTGACCGCATCTCTCATCTTCCGTCCGCCTTCGATATCTGGGAGACCCTCGATGCATACCATGAGGGCACCACCCAGATTAAGACGGTGAGACAGGACCAGTTCAAGCGAGATTACAACAAGTTTGAAATGCTCGCTGGCGAGTCCCTTGATGAGTTCTTTGCGCGTTTTCACAAGATTTTGAGCAATCTCCGAGCCGTCGGTCTCACATACTCCGACTCGGACAACGCTCGTCAAATGCTTGCTGCACTCGACCTTCGCGTTTGGGAAATGAAGGTGACTACCATCAAGGACACCACTGACCTCTCGACTTTGACGCTTGACGCGCTGTACTCGCGCCTCAAGACGCACGAGATCGACATTGTCTCTCGTAAGTCGAAGTCGCAGTCGATGGCTCTAGTCACCGATCCCAGTTCGGCTTCTGGTTTTTCCGCCGATTCGCTTTGTGGGTTCTCCCTAGCTACTCTCTGTGACGTAACTGATGATCAGTTAGAGCAGCTAGAGGATGAACAGCTGTCCCTCCTAGCTCGGAAGTTCTCCCATGCTTACAAGAGGAGGAGGGACAGAAAGAGAGGCGGACCAGTCATTTGCTTCGAGTGTGGTGGCCCCAACCACATTCGGGCAAACTGCCCCAAGCTGGAGAAGGGCAAGAACGACTATGGCGGTTCGGGCAAGAATGACTACACCGACAAGAACCGCATCAAGAAGACTCCAGCTCAGACGCCGGGCAAGAAGAAGTTCCGCGACTTCGGGAAGGCCAAGAAGTTGTTTCACCGCGTCCTCATCGCCTTCGACGACCTCGACCTCAGCGAGGTGGAGGGATGGAGCAACGACGACGGGACGGGTGACCAAGATCCCAAGAGCGGCGATGACTTCTCCGGCATGTGCTTCATGGCCCTCGAGGGCGAACTCAGCGACAGCGAGCTGTACTCCGACTTGGACGAGATATGCCCCACCTACGACCAGCTCAATCATGCTTTTCTTAAGCTAGGTGGTTTCCATGCTAGAGCTAGGGCTAGGTGTACTGAGTTAGAGAAGGAAGTAGACAGGTTGTCACTAGAGATTATTGCTCTTACATCTGGTCCCTCTAGTGACGACTGTGATACATGCTCTGCTTTGCTGGGTGACATGGAGAAGCTAAGGACTTCGCATGATAGTTTGTCCTCCGAGCTTGATAGTGTTAAGGTGGAGAATCTTAGTCTGTTGGCTGAACTAGAAATGAGTAGGATTGCTTCTACTTCATCTACTCCTGTTGAGACTACTTCTTGCACCTCATGTGAGGATAAGGACAATGCTTTTAGAGGTCTGTATACCATGCTGCTTGATCTGCCTGAGACTTGTGAAAGTTGTAATAATCTAAATATTAACCTAAAATGGGCAGATCATAAAATTTCTGAGTTATATGCTTGGTTGTGTGAGCCAGTCGCTTCATGCTCGAACTGTCCTAGATTAACTACTGAACTTGAATCTGTTTCCAAACAGTTTCAAGAAATGATTGACCACAATGAGAAATTGGCTAAGTATGCTCCTAAGGACCCTGTTAGCTCACCATGCAAAAATTGTGATAAACTAAAAATTGACTTAATTGCATTCGAAGAAAAATGTGTGAAGCTAACTAAGGACTCATTAGAGAAGCCACAATCTTGTTGTGATGTGATTGCTGTGGAGGGGGAGAAGCCCCAGGGTAAGGTAGAGACGCCTAGCGACGCGAGCCAACCTGCTAGCAGTAGAACTGTCCATTCTGAGTCGGCTGTGCGTGCACAAGCCATTCGTTCCTATGCTATTGGTTCTTCATCTGCTCCCTTACCTCCTGCTGTTCCCTCTTCCCCCTGCTCTTCTTGCACCTCTCTCTTTCGGGAGTGTCAGTACCTTATGAACACTCTCGAGAGATTTGTAGGCGGCAAAAAGAAGCTTAATCTTATTCTAGACCAATCCAAGATTTGCAAGTTCAATCAAGGTCTAGGATATGACTTCTATGAGGATATGAGGAAGCATCCACCTGCTATTCTCCGACCCATCGTAGGAGGTGTGATCGAAGTTGAGCCCAGATCCGATGAGGTTAAATTTAAATCAGCGGGCTTTGTCCAAGGGATCTCTGACAGCAAGGTGATTCCACCTGTTGCTTCGGCCTCTCAGAAGGCGAAGCCTCTTCGTGCTACTTCCACCTCTCAGAAGGTGAAGTACCACTGCACCTTCTGTCAGAAGGATGGGCACTCGATCGAGAGATGCTTCAGGCGCGCCAGGATTGCGCGAAGAGACCGTGCAGAGGCACTTAGGCGTATTCAGGGTCAGCCCCAGATCCTGAGTGCACCTAAGACTAGCACGAGGTATAGGTTTGCTTCTAACGGGTTTGGGCAGCATCGAGGACTTGGTTTTTCTAAGTCCTCTGGTTTTCGTCCTCGTGCTGCTCCGGGTCGTAACTTCCGCCGTCCTGAGGGTACATCTCGTTTCCCCCGTCGAGACAGTTACCCACGGCGTGATCAGCAGGTTGCCGGTGTTTCAACTCGCTTTCCCATAGCAGTCGGACCTAGCAACAGCTTCAGGTCTGCACACAGACCTTCTGCTTCTTTGAGTCACAGAGAGCGTAGGGTAGATAGAGGTCAGTCGTGCTTGACGACCTCATCTGCTCGACGTGTTGTTCAGTATTGGGTGCCAAAATCTCTCTTGATTTGTCCCAGTACTGAGACTTTACTCTCTGTTTGACTCAAGTTCGCCGGGTAGGGAAGGAGAAGGTTTGGCTTGTAGACTCCGGTTGTTCTCGTCATATGACCGGAGACTCCCGTTGGTTCTCCTCCCTAGCCCGCGCTCCAGGTGATGAGACGATCACCTTCGGAGACGCTTCGTCTGGGCGCGCCATCGCCAAAGGTACTGTGCGTATTAATGCTTCTTTTATTCTTAAGGATGTTGCCTTGGTTAGTAAGTTGCAGTACAATTTGCTTTCCGTTTCTCAGCTTACCGATGACGGTTTCGAGGTGAGCTTCAAGAAAAACAATTGCAAAATTCTTGATTCTTCGGGTAGTCTGGTTTGCGGGATTTCTCGTTTTGGGAGGATCTTTCGTGCTGATTTTTCTGAGTCTTCTGGTGATCCTCTCAGGTGTTTAGTTGCTTCTGAGTCCCGCGACCTCTCTTTCTGGCATAGGAGACTTGGTCATATTGGGTTTGACCATTTGACTCGAGTTAGCGGCCACGATCTCATTCGTGGTTTGCCGAAACTCAAGATGGTCAAAGATCTAGTTTGTGCTCCATGCCGGCACGGCAAGATGGTTGCCGCCTCCCATCCTCCGGTCACAGTCACTATGACCGATGCACCGGGACAGCTGCTCCACATGGATACAGTGGGACCAGCTCGAGTGCAGTCAGCAGGAGGGAAGTGGTATGTTCTTGTCGTGGTCGATGACTTCTCGAGGTATTCTTGGGTGTTTTCTTAGCCTCGAAGGATGAGATGTTTTCACTTTTTCGAGGTCTTTTCAGTAGGCTTTCTGTTGAGCTCCCAGGTGCCTTACGAGCGATCCGCAGTGACAATGGCACGGAGTTCAAGAATTCCTACTTTGAGAGTTTCTGTGGTGAGACAGGTGTAGAGCATCAGTTCTCCTCTCCGCACGTCCCACAGCAAAATGGCGTTGTGGAGAGAAAGAACCGTACCTTGGTCGAGATGGCCAGGACGATGCTTGATGAGTACTCTACACCGCGGAAGTTTTGGGCTGAGGCTATAGCCACCGCGTGCCATGTCTCAAATCGAGTCTTTCTTAGGGCACACTTGCACCGTACTTCTTATGAGTTGAGATACGGGCGAAAGCCCAGCGTCTCTCATTTTCGTGTTTTTGGTTGCAAGTGTTTTATTCTGAAGTCCGGGAACCTAGATAAGTTCGAGTCACGTTCCTGTGATAGGATCTTTCTAGGTTACTCGCCTTCTTCGCAGGCTTATAGGGTCTGGAACTGCGAGTCTAGCAAAATGGTAGAGACCTGTGAGGTGACCTTTGACGAGGCCAGTCCGGGGACTAGGCCAGATATCTCAGGTTCTTTAGAGCAGTCCGAGACCATCTTTGTGGATGATGAGGACGATGGAGACGATGATTGTTTAACTGATCCAGCTCCTCATCCTCCCCTTGAGATGCCTTCTTCCACGACACCTCGAGGTGATCAGCCTTTGCCTACTGCTTCCTCCGGAGCTAGTGGCTCTGTTCCTACCTCGTCTGCACACGAGGTAGAGGCCACTTCTTCATCTCATCCAGGACCTCCCCGACATATCCAGAAAAGGCATCCTTCTGAGCAGATGATTGGAGACCTGTTCGAGTGTGTTACCCGCTCAAAATCTGGCTTATCTCAATTCTGTCTCCATTCTGCTTTCATTGCCTCCTTTGAGCCCAAAGATGTTTCTCATGCTCTTTCCGATGAGTCTTGGATTAATGCCATGCATGAGGAGCTAGAAAATTTCGAGAGGAACAAGGTTTGGTCGCTTGTCGAGCCCCCGCGAGGTCACAATATTATTGGGACTAAGTGGGTGTTCAAGAACAAGCAGAGCGAGGATGGAGTGGTTATTCGAAACAAGGCTAGACTGGTAGCTCAGGGGTTTTCCCAGGTTGAGGGTCTAGACTTCGAGGAGACCTTTGCCCCTGTAGCTCGACTTGAGACCATTAGAATCCTGCTTGCCTTTGCAGCCTCTAAGGGTTTCAAGCTCTACCAGATGGACGTCAAGAGTGCCTTCCTTAATGGAGTCATTGAGGAAGAAGTTTACGTCAGACAGCCTCCAGGTTTCGAGAACCCCAAATACTCACACCATGTCTTCAAGCTTTCCAAAGCGTTGTATGGACTTAAGCAGGCCTCCAGAGCTTGGTATGAGAGGCTTAAGTCCTACTTGTTGAGTCATGGGTTTGAAATGGGTAAAGTAGACAAGACCTTGTTCATCCGCCGTCATGGCAATGACCTTCTGCTCGTCCAGATCTATGTCGATGACATCATCTTTGGCGGCTCTTCTCATACTCTGGTTTCACAGTTCTCGGATGTCATGAGCACCGAGTTTGAGATGAGTATGATGGGCGAGTTGACCTTCTTCCTTGGCTTCCAAATCAAGCAGACTCGGGAGGGTACATTTCTTCATCAGGGAAAGTACACTCGTGACCTCCTGAGACGCTTCGACATGAGTGATGGTAAGCATGTGTCAACTCCCATGGCTTCTACAGCCTATCTTGACCCAGATGAGGACGGCGAGCCAGTTGATCAGAAAGAGTTCAGAAGTATGATCGGCTCCCTTCTTTACCTCACTGCCTCGAGACCAGACATACACTTCTCTGTGTGTCTGTGTGCCCGTTTTCAGGCTTCTCCTCGCGTATCTCACCGCCAGGCGGTGAAGCGCATCTTTCGATACCTTCGAGCTACCATTGACTATGGTATCTGGTACTCTTCCTCATCCTGTCTTTCCTTGAGAGCCTTTTCGGATGCAGACTTTGCCGGCTGTAGGATATATAGGAAGAGCACTTCTAGCACTTGCCAATTCATTGGCACTTCTCTCGTTTCTTGGTCTTCGAGGAAGCAGTCCGGTGTTGCGCAGTCCACCGCAGAGGCCGAGTATGTTGCTGCAGCCAGCTGCTGCAGTCAGGTACTCTGGATGGCTTCGACCCTGCGGGACTTTGGGTTAGTTATCGACAGTGTTCCACTCTTTTGTGATAACACTTCTACGATTAACATTGCTAAGAACCCAGTGCAACACTCTCGGACCAAGCACATCGATATCCGTTTTCACTTCCTTAGAGACCATGTAGAGAAGGGCGATATAGTGCTCCAGTTTGTGGAGAGTGACCACCAGTTGGCTGACATCTTCACCAAGCCATTGGATAGTTCGAGGTTTTCAGCTCTGCGGGGAGAGCTTGGGGTGGTTTGTCCTTATGGACTGTAGTGAGGGGGAGCTTTGGGCTTTACTGCTTTACTATATTGATTATGCTTCTGTCTCATTTCTGTTGCATTGCTCTCGGGGTGCGTCGGGCTTAGTCCTTCTAGCATAGGTTAGAGTGCTTCTCTTGTCTAGTTGCTTAGACTTCTTACTCTTATCTTGTGCTTCCAGGATGCTTCTTATTAGCTGCTTCTTATCTCACTAGATTGAGCTCACTCACTTCTTGTAGGTTCTAGCGAGGGTTGGGCCACCCTCGGGTAGACAGGGTACGTGTTTGCTCTCTAGTGTGTGATTTACTGTCAGCTGATTGTCCTGGAGTCATATGGGGTAGATGAGAGTCAGCTTGAGCCATAGTTGTCTCTATATCTTATCTATGCTTTAAGAACTGCCTGTTTTGGTTTTGTTTGCCAGCTTCTCGATTTATTGCTTTGGTTCAGGGAGAGTTCATTTGGGAGCTTCTGGAGCTTAATTGTGACTTAACTCAACTTGAACTAAAAGTTGCATGTCATGTTGAGGGGGAGCTGGATTTTTTCTGCATTTCAGCATTTCGCATTGTAATATAACTACATTGAGCCTTGATTATTATCCTGTTATGACCTGTTTACAATGCTTTACACCTTGCCATGATTTGTGCTTATATGCTAGACGTATCATGACTTCATATGTATAGACTAGCTTTTGCCATGATAAGTCAATTAAAATTACTCAACTTGAATTAAAACTTGTCATGCTAGCATTTAAGTCTAGTCTTTCTTGAGCTATCTCTTTATGATTCATGCCATGTCAAATAGGCTGAGTTTAGCGTTGAATCTCTATTGAGTCTTAGTTTGAGCTATGTTAGTTCTTGATGATGCATAAGTTAGCACAACTTGTTAAAAAGCAAAAAAACTCTTTTTATGTGCGAAAAACCTGATTTCACCAATTCTTTCTCATGAGATGGCTTGCCATTGCACTAGGCATGAACTCAGGGGGAGTTTTGGATGACCTAGACTATCTTCTTAAGCTTCTCGCTTAGAGTAGTCGCATAAGGCTTGAGATCTAGCACATGTCAAAATTTTGGTTGGAAACAACTATATGCTTTAAAGAAAATATGTCAAGTGTGCAAAATCTGCTTAATTACCCAAAGATTAAAAGTGCTTAAACAAATGTTTCATCTTTGAGTATCTAACACTCTATTTGGACTCAATATTAGCTTCTTAGTTACGCTTAGCTTATTGACATGGTCTGCATCATCCTTAGATATCTCTAGCTAGACTTTGCTTAATTGATGACTTGACTTGCTCACTAAATGACCTACATTTCAGATTGTCATCTATGTGCTCTAGCTAGGATATACATATTTTGTCATGATCTGGATAGCCTTTTATTGAGTTATGGCTTGGTGTACTTCATTATGGTCATTATGGATAATTCTCATGATGCTTAGAAATAATCAAACTTCAGCCATATACATCCATTGACATGTCATATTCTCTCTTTTGCATCTTGATGTGTTTATTGCCAAAAGGGGGAGAATAGAGAAGAAAAAGCTAGTTTGGGATCATTTTAGAGCTTTGGAGAACAATTTGCTCTTTCAGTTGTTGCTCTAGTGGTCCTTCTGTCGACATGGTCAAGCTCCATTTCCTTTCTTTGGACCATGTTGGATTCTTCAAACTCAAACTCAACTTCGTGCTTTTTCTGAGTTTGTCAATATACTCATCAAGGGGGAGATTGAGAGACCATGTGGAGGTCCTCCCGTGTGTAAGATGAGTTATTGACATAGGGTTAGCTAAGTCGAGTTTGGTTTGGGTGGTTTGGACCTTGACGTTGCGTGGTGCAACGGGCTCGGTCGGACTGTGGTCAAACTTGGTCATATGGGCTTAGGACGCTGATTCCTTGGTTTGACAGGTTTGGACTTCATCTGTGGTAAGTATGATGGTATGTATGCTTTCATGTATCGAGCGGTGCTATGTAACGTGTTTCTTGTCTGTGTGGCTGCAGGACATCGAGACGGAGTCGTGGCGAGACACGGAGGACCGGACTAGGCGCAGGTGGCGCTGAGGTCAGAACGGTCGGGATGTGTCGAAGACGACGTGGACTCGAGGTGGAGTCGTGACGAGGCACGGTGGACCGGACTAGGCGCAGGTGGCGCTGAGGTCAGAACGGTCGAGGTGTGCCGAAGACGGCGAAGCTGCGTGGCTTGCAAGGCAAGGAATGAGGAAGCTTCCTGGAAGGTGCGCGAGGGGCGTTTCGGTAAAAACGCAAAGATGCACTAAAGGAAGTGGATTGTGGGTAAAGCGCAAAAGCTAAATGGGTAAAGCACTTGGTGAACCCATTAGTGGAGGCTATAAATAGAGAGGGAGATGGTGTGCTGAATTTTGGGGAGAGAGTGAATGTAAAAGTTAGGATTTCATTTGGGGTCTCTCCTTGTGTGTATGTGTGTGTTCCTCCCAAGAAGCATGTGTAGCTCTTGGTGTTCTTGAGGATTGAGAGGGAGAGGATGGATTGAGATGTAAACACTCTATATCAATCATGTATGTCCCCGTATCGATTTTATGAGAGTTGTTCTTATTTCATATGTGATGCTTCCCTGTGTTTGAGCTCTCTTGTTTCTCTCTTGATTTCTTTTGTGTTTTTAGTCTTCTGTTCTCCCAGTATTTGTCTGTTCATTTCGGCTGTCTTGCTGCAGTAAAATCAATATTTTATTGCTTTGAGTCCAGCTGTAGTTCTTGTATTTTTAGTACCAACTTCATTTATTGTTCCTCTCGTAGGATGTGTTTGGTCCTTTTGTCCTGATGGTTTTGAGTCCTTTTTCTCTACATGATGGGATGGCTTCCAACTAGTCCAAGTTCTGCATGTGAATCTTTAATGCTGCATGTTATTTGGGTATGAGGATTCTTGATCTTTCCTTGGTTCGGCAGCAGCAAAAATCTGCTCAAGTTAACTTTGGCCAGGAAGTATCCGAATGGCAGCAGACTCCCTAGTACGTTTTCTTTTTGTCCCTCTCTCTCTCGGCAAGAATTAATGCTTAGCTGCCAGCAGCTTGTTGATCATTCGGCCAAGAGTGTTATTTCTTTATGTTTTCTTGCTTTTAGCTACTGCTGTCGAAGTACTACTCTTCTTTTGCTTTCGGCCAGCTTTCTTTTGTGTTCTCTGCAGACTGGTGTCTTTTGAGTTTTTTGGCAGTAGTTGTTCTCTGTTTTACTTACTGCGGTTATTTGAGAGAGGTCTCTAGTAGATACTTGTGGGGAGAAATTTTTTTGTGATCGACATTCACCCCCCCTCTGTCGCCGTTTCCGATCCTACACAAGCATCAGTCGCCACCTTTGCACAATTCGTGCTAGAGCGGAATAGAGTAGAAGGGATAGATGGAGAGAGGAAAAGGTGGGCAAATTGCCAAGTGAAGAACATACTGAGACTCCCTTTGGTATTACAGCGGGTGTGCGTGTAGTGTGCATCCTCCTTGTACTCTTTGAAAACAAAATTGGTTTGTTCGCCAGCTGATACCTCCATACCAGTGTTCAAGTAGGTGCTAGACGCTAGGCGAATGGCGAGGTGGGGCCTAGAACCTAGGGGGCCTAGAAAAGGATTAGGCGAGGCCTAGGCGGCCAAATTAAAAATTAGGACAGCAGACCGAAGATGAGCAATCAAGCATTATATATTTATATTTGATGTAAATGGCTAAATGCTTGATGTAAAGTTGTAAAACCTGCAGATGTAAGGGTCATCAAGGACACGTAGGATCAAATTGCGAAGAAAACAGACTTTTGGAGGGCGCAAATGGAAGAAATTCAAGGAGGAAAGGACTATTTTGCAATATCACTGAACTCATAGGAATAAATCGCAAAATTGCCAATCCTCAATAAATCCCCCCGTCCCTATCCGAATCCCCACATCTCCAGTCGAATCCCCTTTCTTGCTTCTCCTCTCCTCCCTTTACTCCGGTCGGCGGCACCTCTCCTCCCTCTACTCCGGTCGACAGCGAGGCCAGGCCATCTTGCGACCGCGCCATCCGCAGCTCACCAGCCAGTACCTCCTCCATATCCTCCTCTCACCGCCACGCCTCCCCACTAGTTCGGCACGCCACCCCAACTCCATCGCGCCGCACCGTCCTTCATTGCCTCCTCCAAATCCCGGCCGCCCCCTCTACAGCTCCCTCACCAAAGCCCAGGTTCTTCTTTTCCTCTTCCCTGGCCTCCGATTGCTTCTCTCCCCCTCCTCTGACACCTCCTTTCTAGCCCCGGCAGCCGCTGTGGTTAGGGGTGAAATCGGGTCGGATACGGTCGGATCTCACCTTTCCCATATCCTAACCCACATTTTCTAATCGGATTCGGGTCGAATACGGATAGTATCGAATACGAATACAAACACGGATAATGTCGGGCACAAATATGGAACAAATACGTACCAAGACGGATACGGACACTATCGGCCACGAATATTTATTCGGATTCCAAGTCGATGCAACAACCATTTTATACCACATAGACAATAGCAATGCAACCATTCCATACATCCATAATGCAACTATATTAGGAGCATAGGGCATAGTACTGCCTAACAATACGTCAGTACTAAAGTCATAGCTCACAGTAGTAACCTCCATTCATCATGGTAGATAACACTGAACTAGAGACAACAATCAATCAAACACCAGTAGAGCACCATGGCAACAACATAGAGTATGCCACCGGGGAACCAAGGAGTAGAGGAGAAATAGGATTGAGCTTACCAGAGGTAGAGGCGACGGCGTGCTACCACCGGCGTAGCCCCACGCCAAGCTGCCACCGCGCACTCCCCCGGCGTGCGGGCGGCTCCAGCCGGCCGAGACCACACCGGGGTAACACACCACCCGCCTGCCATCACATAAACAAAACCCATTAAATCAAAGCAAAATAGCAAGTAAATCGAAGATAATCGGGTGGAAATCGGGAGCCGATGCGCCAGATCCGGGCCCTAGGCCACGCATCCGGCGGCATCACGCCGTGCGCAACCGTGCAGCACGGTGGAGACGGCCAAGCGGCGCTGAGTGGCGGGGCGCCGAGCCGGGTCAGATCCGGAGCAGAGAGGGGGAGGCCCACGGGGCGGAGGCAGGCGCGGGGGTGAGGAGGCGCGCAAGAACCGAGGGGAGGCGCCGAGACGCGGGCGCGAGAGGGTGGCGGCGCTGGGAGGCGATGCGCCGGGCAACCGAACCGAGGGGCGCCAAGAACCGGGGCGGGGCGCTGAGGCCTGGGGGCGTAGGCGCAGAGAACCGGGATGGGGGCGTTGAGAACCAGGGGGGCGGAAGAACCCAAGCGGCGGCGGTGTGAAGAAAATCGGGCACTCGGCCGAACTGCCGAAGGGAAATGACTAATGAGATGGCCAGATGGGGATTGGGAAATCGACCGAGGAAATTGGAATCGCGGCCTCGCGGGTCGCCCGCCCCGAAGCCCCGAACGGCCGAACCGGTTGCAGCGCTGTGGCCCAGTGGCGGGTAATCCGGGTAATACCCGAATAGTTAAGCGGGTAATATCCGAATATTATACCGGATAATCCGTATCCGTCGGATACCGACCTCCCAAACCCGATACCGTATCCGCAAAAAAAACCCATATTCGGATCCGATACCCGTATAAGCTTCCGGGTACCCGAATTTACGACCCGAATTTGACCCGCTTTAATACGGGCGGGCGGGCGGACGGGAAATACCCGGCCCGTTTTCACCCCTAGCTGTGGTCGAGCCAAACACGTCTCCGCGCAGCGATGGTTCCGCCTTTTACCGCCGACGGCCGCTTAGGCACGTTGGCCGCCTAACCTGCCGATTTTGGCAAAGGCGCGGCGGCAGGGCTCCGCCTAGCGCCTAGGCCCACCCAGGCAGCCGCCTAAAACCGCCTTCTTGAACACTACTCCATACAATTCAGAACCTAGATGCCAGGGTCGAAACCAATGTTCAGTTCTATCGAACTGAAAATAAAATGTTCACTTCTATCGATAGACCAAATACAGCAGTCCTAAAATACTATGTTCATTATCCTAAATAACCTTTACATTGTATGCTCCAACATGATTTCGCCATCTACAGAATTCTAAAATTTTTCAAACAATAAAATAGATGACTGAAGAAAAGCACTAGAATGAGAGATTATTTCCTAAACAAAGGCTCAGAGCATGATGATGATACCTACCTACAAAAAACTGCATCAATGGACACGACAAAATTAGTGTGTGTCGAGTACTTCGATGTACATGATCTGTCACAATCTTAGAATATTGAGTACATACGTATTCATGATCTGTCACAATCTAGAATAGGATGATGGAAAAATCCATACCAGCTTATGCTGGCTGGTTGTAGCTTTACTTTCTCTGTGACAAGCACGAGAAGCCACCCACAAATGAACACAATCTTGCCCAAAAGGCCAGAGACAAGAGTACTGAAGCAAGCTCAAATACAAGACCATTTTGGAATTTAGGCTAAATAGGCATATGTCTGTTTGGAGACTAAGTCCCAGATAAAAGCCATGAACACTGAGTAGCGTAGGTAGCTGTAGTATCTTTCAGGTAATCGTTGTAAGAAATTAGGCGGAGAAGCATGGAGCATTGGCTCATACTGTCATTTACTTGTACGCAATCACAAAATGGAGGAGACGATTAGGGCCATTGCTCAGCTAAAGTCACCATTGATGAAGTGTACCGTATGGTCCACTGCATCAGGTAGGTCAACTTATTTCTGGACCAATTAGGTCAAAATATATACAGTACCATATTAGTTTGGATTCTTGATTTATACAAATGGTTAAAAACATTGCTTCACACAATCAGAAGAGCGCTGGTATTTCACCTCACACCACACTAAGAAACTAAATTGTTTGAAGTACCATGAACAAATCAGGCAGCTAAGAAAGTGATTGCATACTAGTTAAAAGAAACATAAAAGTCAAACCCAATTGCAACAGACAACTTCGGACGATCTGTTTATTGTTTGTCAAGTAGTTTATGCAGTACATTTTGACCAAATATTAAAGGGAAACTTCTCCAAGTGATACAAATGTGTAAGATAAGCACATTAAACTATCTTACTAATTAGATTTGTGACTTCTGACCTGAATGAAAGAATAAGGAGATATCACATAGATAAGCATTCTCCACCAATGTCATCCTAAGTATCCATTATCATCACTTCTTCATCATCCGACCACCATCCTCGTTGGCTGTCACCACAATTCCGAAAGATTCTGCTGCTACACCTATGTAATCTTCTTTGACATCCTCTGCTTCCGTTCCCTGAACAACTCCTTCCAAAGGTTCCAAATCCATAGGTTGCTCACCGTGATCGCCGTGCCAACGACAACAATCCAAGAAATGCGCACCCACCAAGGGATGACGTCCACGGCCTGCCCGGACAGGTAGAACAGGCTCATCTTGAGGAAGAAGAGCGGCCCAGCGACGCCCCTGACGATGGTGTACAGCACGTAGAACGGCGGCGACAGGGCGCTGTACACCCTGGCCGCGGTGGGCGCCTCGGCACGCCAGATCCCTGCGAGCGTCCAGATGTTCTGCAGGAGGCTCGTGACCTCGGCGAGCACGAGCAGGACGAGGAGCGCGAAGGCGCCGTGGCGGACGAGGTAGCGGCAGGTGAGGAAGACGAAGAGCGTGGCCAGGTGGTGGGCGATGAAGAGGTGGTCCCCGGGGAGGAAGGCGAGGTAGTGGAGCAGGTCCATGGTGAAGTAGGAGACGCTGTAGTCAAGGACGTGGTCCTGGAGGCAGGAGTTGGGGGCGGCGAAGCCCCGCGCCGCTGCCGGCTGCGCGAGGATGGCCGCCGCCGCCGCGAGCGCGGCAGGGGTGCCGTGCGCGAGCGAGATGAGGCAGCTGGCGCCGTCCAGCCGGTGCCGCGGCGCCCACCGCCGGAACACGACGAGGTGGCCGGCGCAGTAGATGGCAGCATACATGGCCAGGAACGCCGGGTACAGCCACCGCTCCTCGCGAGCCAAAGAGGCCAAGAGTCCCTCCATGGACGCGAGATTCGCGCCGGGAGCCGGGAATCGGGAGAGGGATCAGCCGGATTGGCGGCGAATCGAGGCGAATCTCGCGGCGGGGGAGAGGGGGGGGGGGGGGGGGGGGGGGTTCAATCGAGGAGTAGGGTTTGGGCGGCGAGGCGGCGGATGGCTCTCGCGCTGCGGCTGCGGCTCTGGTTTGTTCAGTGTGAAACGTGGAGGGGGTGCGGCCGTGTGGGAGAACGCGAGCTGGGGTGGGGGTTTGGATAAACTAGGGGGTTTAGTTTTTTTATTTAACTGATTTATCTTTATTATTATAAAAGTGTGAGTTGATGGTTGGTCCATTCCCTCTCCTCTCTTCTCAGCCATCCGATTTGATTTAGACCATTCGTCTCTCTCCTCCTCTCTCTCTCTCAGGATACAACCACCTACACCCTCCACTTTCCCATCTCCTCGCACATTCTGGCCACCCTTCTCTTTCTGTTGCTTACTCTTCAATGTTTGATGTGTGAAGTTGATCAGGCAGTAAGTTCTATCTTATTATTTTTATGACTCTGTTGCAATGCACAGGTCTCTAACTAGTTTATCATTAATTAACTGTGTTGAGAGATTTGGCAAAGAGGGATTAGGGTTGGATCCGGACCTGCGTTAGAAATATGCTACCCTACTCGGTTCAAAATTAGGGTTTGGTTCAAATGAACTCCTTTTCCTTTAGCGAAAGGGATGGGCTTTGGTGAATGAATGTAATACTAACATAGAGATTATGGGATCAAATCCTAATAAAGTCATAATAAATCCACCTAACGTGTTGGTAGTGTGGTGGTGAGTGGGGCATGGATCCTCCCTTTAGCCAGGGGCCTCTAGTTGGCAGAGGAAAAGTTTATTTTTTTTAGCATACTTGGGTTCAATTTCTGGCTTATATCTTGTGCTACAGTAACTACCTTTTGAACAAAGTGTCTTTTTAAGATAGAGTCTATAAATCGATTGTAGTAGACACTGTACCAACTTCAGCTATATCGGTCAAAATCGATCTCGTACTCACTCTCTCACAAACAGCTATAATTCAAAATTTTAAGACATAAGGCTTAACCCAAAAGAACGACCCCAAAGGGCTATATGTTTAGCAGTTTTCATTGATGAGTTGATCAAGTTTGGACTTTGTCTCGAGTAGTCGATTAGCCTCAAGCTGGCCCCGCTCATTTGGGTCTGGCTTTTAGCTTATTTTTCACTATTCTTAAATTTCATCTTTTTATGACTTTTCAGCTTATTTTAAGCTTTTTTGTCGATTCTTTTTCTGTATTCGTTTGCATTATATGTGATGAGCTAACCCTTTTTTATTTTTAAATTTTTTAAATTTAAATATGCCAAATAAGTTACCATCATCTACAGTATAATTTCAGTCAGCTACAGTAAAAATTCAGCCTAACTGAGCACCAGCTTCTTAAAAACGTTGAAGCTAAATTTGTTGTCCAGCTATATAGTGTCATATATCAGAGATGTGATGCTTTGGATCTCCAATAATGACAAGTGATAGTCATAGTCCCGTTTAAAACGGTTTTTGCTCATAGTTTCTAACTAGGATTGTTGTCTTTTTGTTGAAATATGCATAGTAGTGGGTGTTAGTTTTTGACTGAGTCATTTAATTAAAAAATAAAGAAAAAATAAGGGAAAATAAAAAAATTATATATCTACGGACAATGTAAAAGAAAAGAAAAAAACTGTATTAAGAAGCCAACGTATTCAAAATGATTTGTGGTTTCTGGAAGCTAAACTCTAGAAACCAAAGCCGTTTTAAAACGGGGCGTCAAACTTTCAATGGAACAGGTCAACGGGCACTTAGTTAGATTTTTTCTATTACTCCAGTCTCCATGGGACATGTACCAAAATAGAAATACCAAAATTCTAATTCAGACCAGTATGGAATGGGAAAATGATTAAATCAATGGACTGGATAAAATTAGGTCGGGTCGGGCTAGCGGTTGAATGGGTTTCCGCGTATACATGCGAACACGAAAACAACACTTTTCTTTTACTAAGCGTGTTACTGGCCTACTGGGACCTGTAGCTGTGTAACCAGGCTGCGACAGATGATTGTATGACAAGAGTATGCATACCAATACAATTAGGGGGCCTTGGCATCCTTGATTTGGAGTGCTTCACTACGGCTCTAAGGCTCAGATGACATGAGGGACACCAACCAAGATCTTGGTGAGGAATACAAACATAATGAGATGATGTAGATCGGGAGCTCTTTGCCACAGCCACCCCATAACAATTGGGGACGGAGCGAAGGTAGAATTCTGGACAACTGCTTGGGCAACAGGAAACAAACTATGTGATATTGCACCAACAGTCTTTAGGACCTCTAGGAGGAAAAACCGTACCCTACAAGCTGCACTTATAGGGCGACCTCTAGGAGGAAAAACCGTACCCTACAAGCTGCACTTATAGGGGGCACCTGGATGCACAACTTAAATTGGGAAACCAGTCTAAGAACTCAGTACATTCAAGAGCTGATTGCGATTTGGGGCCACATCGTCGTGATGAACCTGTAGCAAGGTGGAGAGGACACAGTCACATGGAAGCTTACTACAAGTGGAGTATATAGTGTGGCTTCGACCTACCAAGCACAATTTCTAGGGCAACAGTAACCTCCATAAACTCTCTCGTTTAGAAAGCTTGGGCACCTAAGAAATGCAAGATTTTTGCTTGGCTCGCCATCCTGAATAGGCTTTGGATAGCTGACCGCCTCTGCATCAGAGGTTGGCCGAACCAGCTCACTTGTCCCCTATGTGCACGGTCTCCGGAGTCTACCATCCACCTTCTAACTAAATGTCGCTACACAAAAATGGTCTAGAGCGCTATTGCGCGGTGGGCTGCCTGTGATTCTCTTAATCCAACTACATGGGGCTTCTACTCTTTGGTCCGAGACTGGTGGGAATTGGTTCTCTTCACGCCTGGTGCACCATATAAAGCAATAGTAACACTCGTGATGCTTGTCATGTGGCAAATCCGGGAGAAGCGGAATGCCAGAATCTTCCAGTCCACTCAGATGGCTCCGATGCTTCTATTCGCCACCATAAAAGAGGAGGCCAGTGCCTGGGACTTAGCGGGAGAAAATGTTGGTGGAGCTCTCAATTGCCCTTTACACACCCTAAGAGAATATTGAGTTTTGTCACTGGCCTTGGGCCCCCTCTCCCCCCTTTCTCTCTGTATTCCTTTGCCCCTCACTTGTATCCTCTCCAAGTCTCTCGCAACTCTTACTTTGTTTTACTTCTTCCTCATGAATTAATCAAGGCAACTCGTGTGCCGGTTTTCAATACACACACACACATATGTATGTATGTATCGCTTACTTGACAGTTTGTCCTGTGGGAGTTGTATGCGACGTGTTCCATTCTTCTAGTGTACTGCTTCTTTTTACTTTTGGCTTCTCGAAAAGTCAAAAGGTCAAACGTTGAAATATAACAACCTCTTAAAGTGGCATCTTCAAACGGCTTACCAAGCATAAAACCATGTGTGTCATCCGTATTGCGTATTTGTCATCCATTGCCGTATCAAAAAGGACAGATAAAAGTTATCAACCACAGTTTAAAAAAGAACACCCACATATTCTTCTAGCTCTTTTTTGCTTTCGACATGACATTAATATTTCCATGCCGATTGCAGCACGGAACATAAGACTGATCAGCGTGAAGAAAATTCGTTGCAGCCTAATCCATAGCAAGTTGGTTTCAAATCCACTGGGTGGGGTGAAGTTCAACAAATCTAGGCCGTCATTTATGTTTTCTATAGAACAGATGATGCCACGTCACCTCCCTTAAGTAAGCAGAGTTGGTGGTCGGAGCGTGTACTAAAAACGACATATTCATTAGAGGAGCTTAGCACTGTTCGTTTGGAGACCAAAGTTGCCGTATCAAAGTTCTCCGGAGTTTAGGACTACCCAAATTTGGTCATCGAATTGGTTGCCCAGGAACTAGTCAAATGTTAGCAATAAGATGAACTAGAGCACGATGAAAAGAGGTTTCCCCCCCAAATTTTTGGCAAAAAACCAAATGAAGACCAAATCTAGTGAAAATTGCTGAATTTTGGTAACTCAAAATAGCATTTGATAACTCAATAGAACCCAAATCTAGTTATGGTCTTCAAATCAAGCAGCACCTAAATCCTAAAGACTGTTAGCTGGCAAAATAAACCACAATAACCCTGGGGTGGCATTTCAAAACAAAAGAACTAGAGAGACAATATGAAAAGGGACTTTCCCTGAATTTTGGCAAAAAGCCAGATGAGGATGGCCGGTTCTTTTAGATTATGACTTATGACTTTTGAATTTTACCTGTTTGCAAGAGAGAGACAGTCATATGCAATTTTAGCCGGTATAGTTGAAGTCGGTACAGTATCTACTACAAACGGCTTATAGACTCTGTCTTAAAAAAATAGACCGTTTAAAAACTAATTACTACAGTAAAAATCAAAAGCCATAAAAATGGAGCCTAAAAGAAGGCACCCTCTAGTCTGTGTTGCTGAATTTCGGTAACTCAAATTGTAGTATTCACGGGCTTCAAATCAAACAGCGCCTAAATCCTAATGACTGCTAGTTAACTGAAAATAAACCACAATAACCCTGGGCGGCATTTGAATTCTGTTTTTTTAGGGATGAAATCTGGGCTCAAGGTTTTTTTTCCATGTTTGTACACGCCAGGGTATAAATTATAAGGACTGAAGTTTTTTCTTTTGTTCTTCCAGCATTCTGGCTGTACATCTGGTTTATTTGGCTCGACTGAGCCAGTAGCAGTTCTACCCATCCTGCAGTTATACCATCTAAGGTGGCTTGCACGTCCGATCTATACTCATTAAATGAATCACACGCTTTAAATGGATACAATCACAAACTCACGTCAATCACAGTAAACTCAGGATCTCCCTGTTGTAATATAATTGATTGCATGGACACTTCCTTAAACCAGGCCTACCAATGAAGAAGGCATACTATCAATGGCGAACTCAGGATTTCTGATAGATGTTTGAAGTTAATAAAATATTACTTAAAGAAAAAAGAAAGAGCCTCGGTGAAAAAACAAAGTATAAATTGTCCTAACCAAAAACATTTCAAAATAATATAGAAAAATTATAAAATAATTAAGCAAAATATAATTTTAACTCTACGACCCTTCATGTAGTTTTAGGGATAACTATTTTATTGTTTCTTAGAATCACCTTGCTAACTTATTCAAATTTTTATGCTGTCTAACCAACACTATCTATAAAGATTTCAAATATGAAAACTTCTTTTTCATTTTTGAATATTCCATGATCTACATTTCATTATGGCACAATCATTTAATGAACTATTTGGAATTTGCTGATTTCAAAATTGGGAGGGGGAGTGGGAGACCGAATGCAACTCACTTGGGAGTGAGATGTCGCCGCAACGCCATGTATTTCATACCTCCCTTCTTGCCACGTCATCACCCAATTCACTGTGTCACTTTCCTGCTCACCCGCACCACACTGCACCCTCACTTTGCTCCTAGAGCGCACTTGTAGTTCTGATTTAGGAATTAGTTTACCTTCTCGCTGCGCACTTCTTCTCTCTTTCCTTGGCCGCTGCCGCGTGTGGCCATTGTGGGCTTGTGCCACTGCAGCACTACCTCATGTCTCCTGTTTGGTCGGCTCCTTCACCCTCTATGTGCGCACCATCGCCGTGTTGAGAGAGAGATGTGCTAGTTATGGTTAGGACTTAGGTGGTCAGTTGGGGACTTGGAGAATTTGGGTTGTGATAGGTCTGGTGGACGTAGAGGGAGCTTTAGTAGGATGAGAGAGGAAGGTGTAGATTGAATTGAGTTTATTTATATTTTTAGGTACAAATATGTATCATTGAGGCTCAATTAAGAGTATATATGTTGTATTTTTATAAAAAATAATAGTTGTTCAACCAAGTTTGCCTTTTGTTGGGATAATGTTTAACACGCTTGAAGAGCCTAAAAAAAGTGTACAATGACTATGCATACAAGCTTAGTTTTGGCATTAGGATAGCTTGCTCAAGGATCAGCAAGGTAACAAAAAAGATGATAAGGAGGGAGTTTGAGTGTGTACATGCAAGAAGGCTGGAAGAAGATGTTAAAAACTCCGCAAACAATTAAGTTGGTAGCTCGACAAATGGGATTTCAAAACAAAAGGAAGCAAGAAGAAGGACATTTTTGTGGTCAACACTATTGGAGCAAGGAAATGGAATAGAATGATAAAGTTGGACTACAAAGCACACATGGTTGTAGAAATGAGGGATAGCAAATGGCAAGTTATTGTTGTGCAAGAGGAGCACACACATCTGCTGTCGAAACGTGTTGTGAGGAGGTTCTACAGGTCACACCACCATATCTTTTGGGAGGATTTTGAGTTCTTGAAGACTTTGCACCATAAGAACATCTCCACTTTACACATAATGGTGTTGCTTGGTGATATACATAGGGGATTCAGAACCTTATTTTCTTGAAGAAAGATGTTTTCAATACAAGGACAAATCTAAGGCAAGGTCTTACTTTTAGGGATATGCTATCACCCTTGAGTATTTCCAGAAAATGCAAGTTGAGAACCCCTTATTTTTCTATGTAGTCAAGCTGGATAAAAATTAGGCCATGAGAGCTTTGTTTTGGGTCGATGGAAGGACCAAAACATTGTGCTACTACTTTAGGGATTGCATCTTCTTTGACACAATATTCATGAATAACCATTATGATATGCCATTTGTACTGTTTGTTGGGATAAACAATCACATGCAAACCATCCTCCTTGGTTGTGCACTAATCCCTGATGAAACAACTGAAACAATCATAAGTCACCTACTTTTTAAAATTTCCCATATCCAATTATCATTTACTTTGCCCCCCGTAAGTTAAGTTGGCATGTAAATACCCCTCCAAGCCATATGTTAGCATTATTTCTCATGGTTTTCATTGTCTTTAGCACTTGTTTCAGTGGTGTCAATACTTGTTTCAATGATTTTAATACTTATTTCAATTACTTGGGTGACCTCCATAGTTGTAATACACTATTTCATTACTAATGTTTCAATACTAAACTGTGTATTAAAAATAACAAAATCATTCAAATAATTGAAAAAAGTATTGAAATCCCTTAAATAAGTACTAAAATCATTAAAGCAAGTGCCAATGATAATTAAAACCATGAGAAAATAGTGCAAACATGTGATTTAGAGGTATTTGCTAGCCAACTTAACTTATAGGGCCCAAAGTAAACAAAAATGAGATATAAGGGGCAAATTGAAAAAGAGGTGACTTATGGGGTTGTTTATGTATTTTTCCTAAATGATATAATTCACACTTCATCTATATGATACATATTACGTATGTCATTGTAGAATAGTATAAACTAATGAATTGAATTAGCAAATAAAAAATAAATTGTTTTGGTGATTAAACATAAAAACACCTGATTAATCAGGAAAACAGTTGCCAAATTGGTAAAAATGGAAAATTAATTATTCAAGATCGTTAAATCATCTTTGAATATATTATACATGATGGTTCATCAACCACCAACTACTAATCAGTCGATACGCCTGTTTTTTACTATACTGGTTCTTCGTGAGTGTTGTATTTTTTAAAAAGTTATGTGGAATTTCAACTTAATTCGTGTGTTATTCCATCAAAGTTATACCTCACTTTAAAAAAGGTGTAAAATGCACTACAGGTACCACAACTTGCAAGGTGAGTGCAAGTAGGTCATACGACTATAAATTTGCTCATTTATGTCACTGATTTTGTTTAAGTGATATAACGAGGTACAAGCGAGACATGATGGTATAGTTGTAGCTGATGTGGTACTAGCTGTGCTTTCAGTGTGGCTCAAGGTTATGTGTATTAGGCTTAGTGTGGAAAAAATTGCAAAGAACCCCTTGGGTTTTATCCTCTCTATTAATTAAGTCCAAACCATCCCCTAATCTCATGAAGAAAGCGACAGGCACTTCGAGAGTGCCACCTAGAGGAGGGTCTGATGATTTAGCTGGCATGCACGAGTGGCGGCGCTGGTACATTGACTACCATGAGTAGTGTCGCCTACATATGGTGAGTTGTCAGGCTTGGAGGGGAGAGACGAGGTGGAGAGACATGGTGGTCGACAATGATAGGGGGAGAGGGCGCAGGGAGGAGGGGCGGCTGTTGTGGGTAGAAAAGGCGTGGGAGCGACGATGATGCAGGCACAAACCACATGGGCGGCGGTGGTACGGAGAATCAATCGAGGGACAGTAGAACACCATTGAAACTTCACTAGAATTAATTGAGGGATCGGTAACTCTATTGGAAGTTCTTCTCACTACAACTTCCAGTAGAATGCCATTTGTGTACACTTACTAGATTGGCAGATCCTCCTCCATGTGGTGCTCTTGAAGTGTCACTCGCTTTCTTCGTGAGAATAGAGGATGGTTTGGGCCTAATTAATTGAGAGAATAAAACCTAGGGGGCTCTTTGTAATTTTTCCTACGTCAAGCCTAATATACATAACCTAGATCCACACTGAAAGCACAGTTAGCACCACAGCTGTGTCAAATGTACCACCATATCTCGTTTTGTACATCATTACATCATTTAAATAAAATCAGTGATGTAAACAAGTAAATTTACAATTGTGTGCACCCACATTGCAAGTTATGATATCTTTGGGGCATTTTAGTCTAAAAAAGAATTACATCTACACCAGCACCTATACCTATATAATTTTTTGGCATATGTAGCACTATTTGCAATCATAATTACAAAAATATCCGTATTTGAGCCATATTAGCAAAAATGACATTTTTGCTGCACAGTTGCTGGGCGGCGACGCCGTAGGGCTGATGCGTGTGACCTTCCACCTAGCCACCAGGCACTAGGTGCCCTACTACCCCACCACCGGGCACCAGGTAATTAAGCCAGCTAATTAGATAGCTTAATTACCTACCTTAATTATTATTTTTTGTATATTAATTTTTTTTGAATTTTTAAATATAGTAAATAATCTAAAAAAATTACAAAATTTTATGTACATCTTTCCAATATAACATACTTGATTGTATAATTTGTTTGACAATTTTAACCACTATGAATGTTGCTAAAAAATTTATACAATTATGATATTTGTAGGAGTTGTTACATATAGCAAACGAATGTACAATGAAGATAAACAACGGGGAGTGGTTGTTTGTGTAGGTGGTGCAAAGGTTAAAAGTGATGCATCTCAATGATGGACTTACAGCAGGAGAATGACATGATGCTAGCGGAGCATAAGGGCTAACATGAAAATAAAATGTATGTTTGTACGTACCCGATGTGCACGGTGTGCTTCGTCGAACAGTCGCAGCTCAAGTTGTCCACAATTTTTTGGCCTACTTTAGAATGTACTTCATAGTATTTTGCAGGGCTGATGGTATGTTCGGGCTGCTGATGGCGGTCTCGGATGCGCTTGTGATGCCCTGCGCCCACTCTAACTTAAGTGACATGCGAATTAGGTTTAGTAACGACCAGTATAAATTTTGTAAATGAAACGATTAGAAATTTCAACATGTTTTATGCTGTCATGGCACTTCAAAGCGCTGTGGCGATCAATCGAGCGTTGTAGACTGTTGTCATGCATGACCTGCTCAGGGCGATCTAGTGGAGGAGCGGTGAGTCTGCCACGTGACCGGGGTACGTACCACTGTAGGTACTCATCATACATCCGAACATAATACAGACGCTGCTCCATAATGATATCTAGTAGCGCCCTGTCCGTCCATGCCGTCATCCACTCCTGCTGCAGCGGCTGCCAGTCCGTACCATGCTGACCCGCCCTCAATTGCTCGCATTTCTAGAATCATCGATGTTACAGAGCAAGACATACAAAGTGTAAACATTACTCAGATGGAGTTTGACTCTCTAGTGTACGGCTTGTGATAGGAACCTGCCATTCAGAGGGGGCACGATCTGGTTCAAACTGAACTATCGCATTATGCACTGTGATGCGTAAGCCTCTACCATATGCGAGAACACCAGATGGCATGTCGTCGCTCATAGCTCCGCGTCCTGCATGTATTGCAGGGACAACCTATAAGGCGATATACGCTCCACGAACTCTACAGTTCATGGACTCCAAATGATGTCGCTGTCGTGCAATAACTTGAACTCGTTGTGCCACAACAAGTAGCACCTCGACGATCTACCCTTGGCCCAACGCAGACAGGTACCAGTCCACCAGAAGCCCATAGTTGGTCTGTCTATCAGATCGATAAACTTGTGGAATGGGTGCACTAGCGTCACGATGGCTAGACAACCGACAGGGAAGTTCTCCCCATCTCCACAGCTGTAGGAGCACGTAGCGGACGACCAGGTTGGGGGTATCAGCAGTGCCGCGCTGGCAAGTGTCACACAACCCCCAATATATGATGCATAGGATGGCAAATCCCCAGCTGTATTGAGGCATCCGCCCAACCTCCACATCAGCCAAAGACTTGACGAGGTGGATGAACTCGGTATTGCAAATATCATCGTGTGTGGCTGGAAACATGCTCCAACCAAAGAGTTGAATAAGGTACACGATGAGATGCGTCCTAAGGACCTCAACTGATGGTTCCTGCGGACTCACACTAAAATTCTTCAACCAAATGTGGGGGACGCCATGAGCACCCTTCGGGATAGCCAGGTCGAACACGTACGCTAGCCTCTCCTTCTAGTCCGCCAGTGCAGGGGCTGGAACAAGTGCGCCACCCTAGAGAGGGAGACCGGTCAAGAACGAGATGTCCTATAGAGTGACCATCATCTCACCCCCACCAAAAGTAGAATGTGTGTATCTCGGGCCTTCACCTGTCCACCAATGCCAAAAGCAAGTTGCCGTCGAGAGTGAACTGGCATTTGATGGAGGCCAGCCTCGTAAAGGGCAACAAGCCCGTGGCCTACTGGATTGGGATGTAGTGCTTGTCCAGCTCCCAATGATTCCTCCCTCCTCACAGCTTGAAGGGCGGAGGGCCAGCTGCGTCACTCGTCATCCATGAGTGGCACCGGTGGTTCTCATCGTAGAACTGTTCGAGAAGCTCCGGTAAAAACATGCCTTCGAACAAATGGGATAGACCAAATATTAGTATGAAGATTGCTAATAACAGTACAATACTACAAATTAAAATTTGCAATGAAATAAATAGTACAAAATAATGTACACTTAGGTCTAATGGCAGGAAGCATCCGGGAGGCCAGAGCTTACGATGCAAATACGCATATACACATATGTATATACATACGTATACACATATACTACAAATAAATAATTACATAATTATTTATCTCATGGTAGTACATTACTATAAATAAATATTTATTTCAAGGCAATACAATACTACATAAAAATTACGATGAAATAATGACAATAAAATACTACTGTTGTAGGGGTGGCCCCCACCTAAGCCCAGCAGGCCTGTTAGAAGGTTGTAAGGCCCAAAATAGGACATGTATAATGACATAAGTGCCCCTGAGGGAATACTCAATTGTAAGGGTACTATTGTAAAAATACCTCCACAAGGATATATATATACGATACCGGCCATGGGGAAAACCCTAAGCACTTGCTCACCTAACTCTCCACTACCATACTCTCCCTATTTGGTCTGTAACCACAACAGGTGACGCTGTCTGTGGGGAGGACAAGAGCAAGCCTCAAGATCCGAAGAAGGATGGCACCAAAGAAAGCTCCATCGTCGACGTCCAAGAAGAAGAAGGCGGGCACGACGGAGGCTCGCGTCAACACCAGGGCTTCGGCATCGGCAGCCGCAGGCGGGGATAGTGACATGAACACGACGGTCATGGACATCGGCGTCCATGGCACGACGGTCGACCCCGCCACCGCTGCCACGACGGTCAACCCCGCCACCGCTGCCAGCGACGGTCGACCCCGCCACCGCTGCCACGACGGTCGACCCCGCCACCGCTGCCGCGATGGTCGACCCCACCACCGCTGCCGCGACGGTCGGCACTACCCCGCGCATGACGAGTGGGTCCAGCACAGGCGCGGCGGCAATCGCCGGCAGCATCGACCGGGTGGTCGAGAGCGGTAACGCCAGCGCCCACGTTGGTGCGGCCGCCATCTCCCCACCCGGTGCGGAAGCAGCGAGCGGTCCCAACAGCAATGCAGGCCTCGTCATCGACTCCAGAGTTCATCACACCAGCGCAACAGGAGCGCAGGTCGTGGTCACCGCTGTTCTGGCTGTGCAACCAGGTGCACCGGTGCCTCGGCCACACCTACGATGGAGAACGCCCTGCTGGCAGCCCTCAACGCGTTCCAGCAGGAGTTAGCGGATCTTCGCAGGGCCGTAAGGGATATGCAAGAGGCTCAGGGTCAGCAGACCCCGCCGGTGGTCACGCCGGAGCCCATGTCGGAGCGAGTAGATAGCCGCACGCCCCCACATCCAGCCGCGTCCCACTGCGACGCGTGGATCCAGAGTCCCGACTCTCAGCATGCCTACAGCAGGCGTCGTGGCCGGAGGACTTCAAGTTTCCGAGCGCCATTGAGCCGTACAAAGGTGACTCAGACCCATGGGAGTTCGTGCGTGTGTACGAGACCGCCATCGAAGCTGCCGGTGGAGACGACACCACGAAGGCAAAGGGGCTCCCTCTCGCGTTACAAGGAGTGGCGCTCTCTTGGTATTTCACCGTCGAGCCAAACTCCATCTACGCGTGGGAACAGATCCGCGACCGGCTCTATAACAACTTCCAAGGAAACTACGTCGAGCGTGTCGATGCAGACCAGCTCTTCGTGGTCAAACAAAAACCCTCGGAGAAGCTTCGGGACTACTTCAAGCACTTCGCGAAGGTACGCTGCCAGGTCAAAGATGTCAATGAGATAACCATCATCAATGCAGCAGTACAGGGTCTTCGCCTGGGGCCGCTAACTGAATACAACGCGTGGAAGCCAATCAAGACGGTGGTAAAGCTCTTTGACAAAATGGAAGAGTACACCAGGGCGGAGGAGGACGCGCGGCGGTGACAGGGCAACGACTCCGATAGTAATCAGGCGGAGGGCGCAACGAAGAACGAAGACTCACCGAGGGAGGGATCCTCGAAAGGTAAGCGCAAGCAGGAGCCATTGAAGGACGCCTCCGAGCGCCAGGACGCCCAACACAAGGGCTCGTCGGGCGACAGGTCCACACGCGGCCAGCAGAAGTCCCAGAGAGGCCGTTACGTCTTCGACATCGAGGGTGGCTCTGAAGATAACACCTCCGCTGGCCGCGGCGGCAGAGGACGCCAGGGCCGGGGGCGCGGGCGCGGTCGAGGCCGCGACGATAAAGCCCGCGGAGAGTTCGGCGACCAACACCACGGGCAGTGGTGCGAGCTCCATGGCTGTGGCAGCCACGATACGCATGCGTGCACCACTATTGCAGCACTTCGGCAAAGCGTCGTCAGGGACAAAAACCCTGAGGCGCCCCCCTGTCGTGGCCCACGTCCAGCAGCCACTTGAAGGCCCCATGCGGATCCAGGATCAAGGGATGCAGCCCCAACAAGGCTCCCTGCGGATTCAGGCTCACGTACAACAACCTCGGGAGGGCCTCCTGCAGCTACAAGCCCCAGAGGGAGCCCAGCGCAGGGTCATCAACGTCATCTTCGGGGGCTCCTTGTTGGAGTTTGGCTCAGAAGCGGAAGGCTTGTGCGAGGAGGCTACACCACGTGGCGGCATACCCGGTGCAGGCACCGCCGAACTGGGCGCAGCATGAAATCACCTTCACGCCCGCCGACGTCGAGGGTGTGGAGTTCCCCCACCAAGACCCCCTGGTCATCCAGGTCGTCATCACAGGATGCGACATAAGGCGCGTCCTGGTTGATGGAGGAAGCTCCACGAATATCTTGTTCACGACGACCTTTGACCAGATGGGGATCCCCAGAAGTCGGTTGGGCCCCTCGGAAATCCCACTGCAGGGCTTTGGGGGTCAGCCCCTACGGGCGCGGGGCCAGATATGCCTGCAGGTCTCCTTTGGCCGAAATGACAATGTGAGGAGCGAGGATATCACCTTCGACGTCGTCGATATCTCGTACCCTTACAATGCCATATTAGGGCGGCCAACCCTAAACTCTTTTGGGGCAGTCCCACACCACGGCTTCTTATGTATGAAGCTCCCCGGACCGCAGGCCATCATCACCATCCACGGCGACCAGGATATGGCTTGGCGCATAGAGCTCGGCACTAGAGGTCCGCACCACGACGCCCAATGGAACACCTAGGCTGGGTGTACAAGCGCGAGGGTCCTCAGCGGCTCCGATAAGCACCTCGTCAGGCCCCCACGCGGGTTGCCCCAGCAACAGAGGCTCCTACCATGCATCGCCTCGTCGCCTTGGCAACAACGGTCGCGGCTGTTCCCGCCCTCGAGTGATCAGTACCTCGTCTTTTGTAATCGCTTACCCGCGCAAACGGGAATTCAATAAAGTTCACCGTTTGCAAAACTTGTCTTGCTTCCCGCAATAAACGCACGGAAGATTGCCTCCGCGCACACTCTCCGTGAACAAAAGGTAGGGGACGGAGCGCACGCGTGTCTACTTAAACTAGGCGCCAGCTTCGTTGCCACCCCTTCGAAAGGTAGGGGACGGAGCGCACGCGCGTCTACTTCGACTAGGCGCCAGCTCCGCTGCCACCCCTTCGAAAGGTAGGGGACGGAGCGCATGCGTGTCTACTTTGACTAGGCGCCAGCTCTGCTGCCACCCCTTCGAGAGGTAGGGGACAGAGCGTACGCGCGTGTACCTCGACTAGGCGCCAGCTCCGCTGCCACCCCTTCGAGAGGTAGGGAACGGAGCGCACGTGCGTGTACCCCGACTAAGCGCCAGCTCCGCTGTCACCCCTTCGAAGGGTAGGGGACAGAGCGCACGCGCGTCTACTTCGACTAGGCGCCAGCTCCGCTGCCACCCCTTCGAAAGGTAGGGGACGGAGCGCACGTGCGCCTACTTCGATTAGGCGCCAGCTCCGCTGCCACCCCTTCGAGAGGTAGGGGACGGAGTGCATGCACGTTTACCCCGACTAGGAGCCAGCTCCGCTACCACCCCTTCGAAGGGTAGGGGACGGAGCGCACGCGCGTCTACTTCGGCTAGGCGCTGAGCGCTTGCGCGTCTACATCGATTAGGCGCCAGCTTCACTCACACCGCCTCGAAAGGGTACGGGGCACGCGAGAGTCTACTTAGCGTACAGGCAGGCGCGAAGTATAACCTTGCGTGTCTACTGAGGGACAGCACGGTCGCAAGAGAGGGCGGGGGTGTAGGCGACATGTTTCAACCAAAACACTTCTTCGGTATTCGTCGCAGGACGTTTACAAATGGAGTGCAGCAAAAGTAAGTATACAAGCGTCCTTGGGCGCTCGCAGCCGCTATTCGGCAGGCTCCTCCTTAACCCGTCTCTGCGCCAAATCCCTGCCCGAAGGACCCCGGGCCGCCCAGAAATCCACGACTCTTCGGCTCTCCGCCAGCGCCGAAGACGCCGTCGGGTCACAAGGTCAGAAACTAGCAGCCGGTGCCTGTTGGGTAGCTGCTCGGGACACAGGCACACGCTGGTCAGAACATGGGGGCAACTTCTACTTTATTCATAAGAAAAGGGTACGTGTATTACAACGCACGCCAACACACGAGAACCCCGATGTCACACCTGTGGGTTCGCGTCGCCCCCTGCGGCCTGACACTACCTTCGTCACGCCGCGGGACTTCATCCAGCCACTGGCCGAGGTTCCCCTCATTGCGCATGGTCCGTCGTAGCTCAACCTTCGCTGCGGCCTCCCCGATGTACTCCCAATCCTCTCGTGGAAAATCCGCAAGGCGCGACGAATGGCGCGTACGACGCCGGACATCACTCCGGCCCCGGCCGGCATCTCCAGTTGAGGGTCGGCTAGCCCGTCGATGTGTTGGCACCCCCGGAGCCGCAGGAGTGTGCACAGCAGGTATGACGTCACATAAGAGCAATGGTTGCCGAACGACGTCGCGGCGTTGTGTGCAAGGTTGGCTGCATCCCCAACCCGCCGAAGCGTTCACGACAACTCCTCGGGCCCGAAGGCGCAGGGTGGCACTTCGGTGATAAGGTCGTCAAGGGTGCCTTCTAGGGCCAGCATGGCATACCACGCAGCCACCGAGGCATCGTCCAGGGTCCGGTCCCGCTCCGCGAGAGACGTGACGAGATGGCCCTTCTCCTTCTCCAGTGCAGCGATATGCTGGAGTAGGCCATCCCGCTCTTCCACAGCCTCTTGTTGCGGGGCCTCTGTGGCCGATAGCCGTGCCGCTGCCACGAGCGCTTCGGCGTGCGATGACGCCTCCGCGCATTCTGCTTCTAAGCGGCGGATGCGGTCGTCCTTGGTGAAGTGCGTCCCCTCGGCTGCGCGCAGAGCCTCTTCGGCGGCTCGCAACCGCTCCTCTAGCGCCCCCCGCTCGCGGGCATGAGCCGCCTGCAATGCCTGGGCCAGGACGAGGGTCTGTGCGATAAAATGGTCAGCAAACTTCTAAAGGCCACACATAGTAGCAAGGTCAGATACCTACTCTCACTCCTGACACCTCCAGTGCGTCTCCAAGGCGCTCCGCCCCATAGGTTAGCAGCGCCTGCTGATCAATACTTGCGGCCGCGTCACTCGCAACCCTGCGCCATGCTCCCAGTACCTTCGGTTGAGGGACGAAGTCCACTAAGCTCGGGCGTGTGGCGTCCGCGACGGCAGTTTCGGGAGTGTCGGACGCCCCTATCAAAGGAACGTCCCCGCGCCCCAAAGATCGCCCGTCCTCTGGGATGAGTGCCGCTGAAAGGAGGCATACTGGTTAGTCTTACGGGAGCAATGCAAAGCTATACCAAGCTACGTCCAAAGATAGCCTACCCTCGGTGGTAACCGGTGGACTTCGCCAAGTCGTCCCCCTAGCCTTGGGCGGGATAACAGGGATGCCAGCGCCCTCGGATGACGTCGGCCCTTGCGTCCGGGAAGTCTCCGTGTCGGAGTCCAACACCAACAGTTCCCACGCCCCGGTCGCCGCGGCCCGGGAAGGGGCCGGGGGGATGTCGGACCTGGGGGCTTCGGCGTCGGAGTCAGAGTCCCACAAGCTCCCAACGCCGGCCGCCACGGCGAACCCCCTCGAAGTCCGGTGAGGAGGGGATCGTAGGCGTGGCCGCTTCGCCTTGGGCAAAGCAGGCAAGGACCCCGCCTCCACAACTGCCGCAGGAGGGGGCTCCACAGCACTAACGCTTGCGGGCAGGGGCTCCACTCTAGTAACCTCCATGGGGGACAGCTCCGCCTCGGCAACCAGCGTGGGCGGAAGCCCCGTTCTATTAACCCCCATGAAGGCCAGCTCCGACATTGTCATCGCCGCAGGTAAGGACTCCGCCCTGGTGTCGACAGCGGATGTTAGCCCCATCCCAGCGACCACCGAGGGCGATGAAGCTTCCCCCTCCCGATCATCCATGGCGCATTCTCGGTCCCCGGCGCCACCCAAAGACCCCTCGCCTTCGTCATCCGCGCCCGTCTCCAGGTCCGAATCGGCATACTTCGTCGAATCGGACTCAGCGTCTGCCGCATCGACGGGAGCGACGGCAGCCACCACGCCGGGCGCGGCCGCAGAAGCCCGAGCCTTCCCACGAGACGACACCTTTTTCCTTTTGGCACTGTCATCCCGATGCCGAGGTTGGCTCAGGGCCGGAGGGGCGCGCTCCGGCAAGCGAATACCCAGGGCCTCACAGACGCGGTTTATCCGCCCCAGCTCCGCCTCCACGGTGGCAGCCGTGCGCAGGGCGTGCTCCCTGGCCGTATATGGCCCAAGGAACACGCTCACCACGCGCTCCGCGTCCTCCAAGCGAATCCCTATACGCGACAAGAGGCAAGGTTAAACACGGCACGACGGGCACAAACAACAAACAAGACATGGCCGACACTTACGAAGGCCGGAGGGCGCCGGTAGCAAAGACACGGATGGGCGGACATTGTCGCAGCGAAGTTTCCCAACTAGGAGGCGCCATTCATGGGCAAGTGGCGTCACGCCATACATGACGAACTCCTCGGCAAGGTCGCGCATGTTGAAGCGGGCGGCGATTCCCACGAGCCTTCACACCCTTCGCTTGTCCTCGGCGTCGATTGGTACGCCGGGCGCGGTGTTAAACGCCATCGGCCCGCACGAGCATTCAAGGCCGCTACCGCCCACCACACAGTGGTAAAACCACCGCCCCATCCAGTTCGGCTCCCACTTCGCCCGGGTTGAGTTGGTAGGGAAGATCTTCCCGCATGACGACCGCAAGACGAAGTTGACACTGCCGAAGTTGGAGAACGTCCCACCTTTCCGCTCCTTCGGCTGGCATCGCGCGTCATGGAGGAATGCAAACATCGACGCGCTGGGCCAGCAAGCCTCCGTACGCAGGGCCCAGCTGTACACAGCAAGGCGAGCCAGCGCGTTCGGAGTCAGCTGTGCCAGCTCCAGTCTGAAGGTCCGCAGAATGTCGTCGACGATCATGGCAACCAGGATACGAAGCCCGGCTTCGAAGTAAGCGACGAAGATGATCGCCTCCGACTCTCTGGCCGCGGCTCGGTCTCGTCGTTGGCAGGCAGTCGCACCTCCCGGCGGTCTGACAGCTTCCCCTTGCGCAGCAGCGTGCGGATTGTCTCCTCCGTCACAAGCGTGGGGCCCAAGACGCGGGAGCCTGGACCCTCCATCTTATCCGTCGCCACCCACCATTTGTCTGCCGCTGTCGAACCACGCTTCTGAGCGTGTACTCCACCTCGAGCGGCGAGGACCGGTGGGAGACGACGGTGTCACCAACCGCCTGGGCGAGTTCTTCACCACGCGCCATCGCTATCCGGAACCTGGGCAAAGGCAGGGGCAGCGCGCCAGCAAGGAAGCTAGGAAGAGCAGGAGATGGGAAGAGGGACCAGGAAGCGTACAAAGGAGGCGCAGAGGTGGTGCTGTAGGGGTACTTGAAGCCCTTTCACCTCCAGCACTGCCGGTAAGCGTAACTGACGGGACACGGTAAGCGTAACCGACGGGACGCGAACTGTCCGCCTCCCCCGCGATCGAAGCCGAGGCGTCGTGGTCGCCCCACGACCGCAATCGTGCAAAGGCCTGACACTGCACGACACGCCAATAGCGCACTGCCGCGTGTCTGCTCCCCCAAGGGATAAGTACAGGCCACATGGTGTAGCTGTCTTCCGGCGCGTGTCGGCGCGGCTCTCGAAACCAGCAAGGCAGTGGCGAACAGTCAACCTCAGCAACTCCGACGGAGTCTCCACTTCAGCAGCGAGACCCCGGCTTTGGTCTCGGGCCCATCCCCGCGAGGGGGCACCTCGCTACGCCGCCATCGTTCTCACAACCAGGCAGCCTTTTGTTCATCAACGCTCGCTGATGTTACCGTCAGTAGACGCAATCATCAAATGCAGCCCTCGCCCAGTGGGGAGTCGCCAAGCTGATGGAACGTCAATCGACGACATCCCAATCGACGGGACCGCAACCGGCAGTCGCCTGGTGGTCCGGTTCCTGCGATCGAGGAATGCAGCCGCCACTGGCAAAGAAGCGCGGGTGCAAACCGATCGACTCGCCCCGTCACGCGTCCCACTTTCGGGACGTGATCAGGGCCCGGCGACCACTGGCAAGCCACAACACGCCAATCGCAGCCCGCCGCGTATCCCCCCTGCCAGGATAACACGTACGGCTGCAGCAGCCTGCTCCTGACAATTCAGAGGTCGGCACGACCCTCGCTGCCATTAAAGCACATTATCACGGAGTGAGGTTTGTCTCCGCCCAAGCAACCTGCGGTCGAGAGGGGCCCGGGCAACCAGGTCGTGGCCACACTTCGCCAGTAGGCCCGCCGAAGGTGCCCGACCTCGCCCCGCTCCTGACTCCAACTTCGACTCCAGCTCCGACCCCGCCGTTGGAGGACCCCGGAGCAAGGACAGCTTTGCCAACTCGCTCGGCGCTGTGCCTTCGCGGCGGGGCGATTATTACACCAAGCAATAGGCTCCATCAAGCGTTAGGGAAGCTCACAGGCCGCAGGGACGGAGGGGGCCAAAGGGCTCGGCAGCATGGCTTCGGCCCATGAAGCCCTTCACCATGAGAGGCTCCTGTTGTAGGGGTAGCCCCCACCTAAGCCCAGCATGCCTGTTAGAAGGTTGTAAGGCCCAAAATGGGACATGTATAATGACATAAGTGCCCCTGAGGCAATACTCAATTGTAAGGGTACTATTGTAAAAACACCCCCCACATGGATATATATATACGATACCGGCCATGGGGAAAACTCTAAGCACTTGCTCACCTAACTCTCCACTACCATACTCTCTCTCTATTTGGTCTGTAACCACAACAGGACAAATTAAAATTTACGATGAAATAAATAGTACATACATATATGTATCTTCAGACTATACAACCCACCAAATCATGGCATGTTGGCACCCTACCTTTACATTCGAGATTGATTTTTGTATGCTAGCCATATTTTAAGCTCCACTAAAGAATCGATGGTATGTTGAGTTGTTAACTTCATTATTTTATGTGTGAAATTACTTAACAACCAAAGACCAGAGGGTCTATCGAGGAATTACTCAATGATGAATCTTCTATTTTAAATCTTTGAATTACATTGCTTCTCATATGAACTATTTCTTAAAGATGACTTAAACATACATGCACCCGGTCTAATATAGCTCTCTATGTCAGTAGGGCTACTGGACAACCAACCAAGAATCTGAAATTCAGGATTTAAGTGTTATATCCAACATATGTTATATCCAACATATGTTCTCTTGTACCATTATGAGAGAAGACATAATTTACCTGTGATCGGAAAACTGGATGTAAATCACTATAAACTTTCTCGAAAAGCTTGAAGATAACTTTATCAGTCTGACACTGCAAGCATCCATAAAAATGTGTGTACACACACACACATACACACACACACATACATACGTACGTACATACATACACACATATGCATGTATACATATAAATATATAATGACAGTACAATATTACAAATTAAAAATTACAATGCAATAAATAAATACATAAATATTTATTTTATGGTAGTACGATACTACAAATAAATAAACAAATAATTACATAGTTATTTATTTCAGGGCAGTACATTACTACAAATAAATATTTGTTTCATGGCAGTACAATACTACATAGAAATTATGATGAAATAAGTATATATAATGAGAGTACAATACTACAAATTAAAAATTATGATGACAAAAATAATTAAATAAACACACACACACATATGTGTGTGTATGCACACATATAGGTATTACACAGAAAGTACCTGCTAATATTACTGCTAACTGGTTGTGAAGAATTGCAAGGCTCTGAGAGCGACCGCGAGAGAGTTTGTGCAAGAGAGATTGTGAGAGCGACTGTGGGAGAGCGCACAATTTATAACGCGAGCGAGAGTGCACTCGCGCTAACGAAGTGCCGATAATGGTGGGAGTGAACTACGCACGAGGAGACAAATGCGATGCAAGCGACATTTTCGGTGGTCTATTTCTTGCACGAGTGCTCAGTTTTCATATGAGCCAAATGCCTACAGCCCACTCCGTTCGTTCGCATGTGGACTAAACAAAGGAAACAAAACTCAGCCCTGCCGCACGGTTCCAAAGCTTGCTGCCTAGTGGTAGGGCTCTAGGTGATTAGCACTGGTATTTGTACTATTATATATACTCCTACAAATATTTATAATGCATAAAATTATTAAAAAAAAGATAATTACTATGATTGTGTCAGGAGGTTACACATAAAATTTCGTAATTTTTGAAACTTGTTTGCTATATGTAACAACTCCAACAAATATCATAATCGTACGAATTTTTTAGCAACATTCACAGTGGATAAAATTGTCAAAAAATTACACAATCAAGTACATTATGTCAGAAGGCTGTACATAAATGTTTGTAATTTTGAGCTCATTTTCTATATTTGAAAATTTGAACAAACAGTATATAAAAATAATTAAGGCAGGTAATTACCTGGCTAAATATTTGGTGCCTGGTGGTGGGGCGGTAGGGCACCTAGTGCCCAGTGGCGGGGCGGTAGGTTGCCTGCCGCCCGGTGGCCAGACGGCAAGTCACACGCGTCATCTCTACGACATCGTCGCCGGTTACCGGACGAATATTTTTGCAAATACAACTTACATACAAATATTTTTATAATTATAGATATAAATAATACTATATATGCCAAAATTTCCACCTATATTCTTCATGGAAGAGGCATATGCGTCTCCTCCTCCTCCCTGGTAAAAATACATGTGGTCAATACGAAGCTGGAGAAAACAATAGCCGCGCCATGAGAAATCGCGTCGTGTGACACCTAAAATCCACACATAAACATCCAACTTTGACACCCTTTCACACAAAATAAATAAATATACAAATGGTTCCTCCATCCACTACCTCCCCCCCTCTGGCCCTTCCGCTCCTCAAAGAGAGGCCTACTCTCTCTCTCTACCCCTGTTCCCTTCCCCCAAAGCTCGCACCTTTCCCTTCTCCTCCTCCGCTTTCCCAAGTCCCCAATTCGGTGCGCTCTCTCGGCCCGATCGGTCGAATCTGTTCGAATTCGGTGTCGATTCCACGCGACCATCGGGGAGTCCGCGCCGATTTGTCCCCAGTTCCACCGCCTTCGCTTCTCTGGTTTGGTTCATCCGGCTTCGTGGTCTTCCCTTGAGTTCGATCCGGGTGTTCTGCGCTGTTGCGGTTGGGTTCATTTCTGGTCTGGGTTCCTGCTCCGATTTGGTCGAGGAAAACCCGTGATTTGGTGCTTCCGAGCTGAATTTCGCATATTTATGTGTTTCGTGAGCTGAAAATGTCGTCCCTTTTTGGTTTTCTTCAGGATTCGTCCTGATCTGTGTGTAGTATCTTCTTCTGGCTCGATTGCTTATTGGAATTTGGTCTTTCTAACGATTCGGTAAGGGGAGAAAATTCGACCATTTCTACGTTTATTTGGTCCAAGAAAGCTCCAATTTTTTCTCTCTGTTTTCCAATATAATTTCTCCATTTGCTCTTGTCCAGATCTCATTTCTTTCTTGGCTTTTGGGTCTACAGTCTACACCGATTCGATAAAAAAATCATTGATTTCCCATTTCTGAGCTGAATATTTTTCGCAAGAACTCCATTTCTCGCTCTTACTACGCCCAATTTCCCCTGATCTGATTGTTCAAGCTTGGGATTCGCCTCAATTTGCTTGATTTCTTCATCCGTGTCGAATCCAATGGCGCAGGAAAGCTGTGATCTCAACAAGGATGAGGCCGAGATCTTGAAGCCCACATCCTCCTCCTCACCTTCTCCTTCCCCAACCACAACCTCATCACCACCGCCACCGCCACCAACCGCTCAAATACCAGAACCACCACCTCCACAATCACAGCCACAACCACCAGCAGCTCAATTCTCGTGCAAGCCCTGTGAAGGTGTTCTCATAGAGGCTTCCAGAAAGAGGAAATTGGCCGAGGTCATCGCCTCTACTGAAGTGGTGTCGGCAGCGGTGGCTGTGGTAGCTGAGCCGCTGTCCCCGGTGCTGTTTGTTAACCGGTGCAACGTGTGCCGCAAGAGGGTCGGTTTGACCGGGTTCCGGTGCCGGTGCGGGCAGCTCTTCTGTCCACGTCACCGGCATTCGGAGACCCATGACTGCTCGTTTGATTATAAAACTGCTGGCCGGGAGGAGATTGCCCGGGCGAACCCTATGATCAGGGCTGCCAAGATCATTAAGATCTGAGGTATAACATTCTCTCAGTTGAATAATCTTACATCTGATCCATGAATACATATCATTCAATTCTAGCATGTTGTTAATTTTATATGTGGACTTCCCTTGTGGAATATAATTTGCTTTGTTAACAGTAATACCTGGTGGTGCGATGCTTGTTTTCTCTTGAATCAATACCATAGCATTTCCATATAATTTATTTTGCTTGTGATTACAACATTTTTCTTTATGGAAGTACTATACAACACTCGCATGATTTTTTTTTGGGGGGGGGGGGGGGACCAGTTGGATTTCTTATCTTTGGATGTGCGCGAAGATTCATGTGCCACCACCTCCACCTTCTTCTCCGGCAACCCCGAGGGAGAATCCCGCCCCTCGCGACTAGGGTTCACCATCCCCCGAGGGAGGCCGGGGGGCAGTGGCCTAGTAGTGGAAGCGATGGGTGGGTTAGGAGGGTGGTGGGTGGTGTCGGCGGGCGGGCGGCGGCGAAAGGTACTAACTATTAAGTTGGCCAAGGGCAGCACGACGGGGAGGGGTAGGGGGCGGCGTGGGGCGGGAGGTGACAGGGTCTGGGTGGGAGATGGTGTTTAGGGTTAGATGGGGTTATATAGTATGGGGGGAAAGGATGATGGTCTTTGGATCTTAATCTAAGGGTCACAAAATTTTACTGTTTCTCTCATAAAAAATAGTCGAATGTTGTATAGACAGACCCTTTTCTTTATGTTGCAAATTGATGCTTTACTGATTTACACATGAAGATAGTTGAGCTGTGAGCTAGGTGTCATGTCTGTTGGTTTTATGGTCATGTCTGTTGGCTTAGCTGTAAAACTTGTGAAAAGATTTTCTGGATCGGCATCTTGCTTTCATGAAGCGTTCTGCTAGCTGGCCATATGGCTGCATCTACCAAGTAAAATCAAGTTTTATGCTCATGTTTTTGTTGCTGGTTGTTATTCCAGCATTCACAAGCATCAGATCTGTTTAAACTTAAAATCAAAATTACCTATTTGTTATGTACTTTGTTGATCCCAACTAAGAAAGTAAGAAGAGGAACTTCATGATCATCTAAAACATTTGTTAGAATTTACTGTCAGGTTTTCTCCTAGATTGTTTACTTCTCTGCTTGCTCACAACCTTGTTGCTAGTTTAATGTTTTTGCACTCTTGGCACTGCATGCATATTTTTTCCCATGGACTTATACTATGCGACAAAGCTTGGTTCATTGACCTTAACTCTTGCAACTTTGTAGGTTATGTGATCTATGAACTATATGGAAGACTAATCCTGGAGATGCTGGAAGTGAATCATACTGTCATTCCAAGGGTGATCCAAAGGCATGATCTCTGCATATTTGTGAAGTAATTCCCATACAACTGTGCTCTTAGTAGCATAGAAATCCGCGTCGAACGTGAAATCCATGGGTTGGTTGTTGTGGGAGAATGCTTCACTCTTGTCCTTCGTTCGTCTTGGGTTCACTCCATAGCTTGCTCAAGCTACCACACATGAATGATAGCATTTGTACTGTCCAATCGTAATTTTATTGGATCCTCCCAACAGTTTATTGTACTATATTGTAATCTTTCTTGTGTCTTGTTCGGTTTTATGCAACGCAATTGTGTGTTACTGAAAGCTTGTGTGATGTTTGGAGTTTCGGTGCATGGTGGAGCTAATGAGCTCTCATACAGTGGCTACTGAGTATAATCTACCTGTCAAGCAATTAATTTGCCATGACAGAAGTTACACGGTGTATCTGTGCAAAGATTGAAATCTCTTAACTTTACAGCGTGAATGCTACCATACTCTGTAAGGCGATCCAAATGACACTTGATAAAACTCAATTTGCGCTGCATGCTTTGAAGCTTCTGGTTGCGAATGACAGTTGATGGCACAGATATATTTCGAATTTATTTGAGTATATAACTGATCTGGATATTACATGTTGTAACACGCTAGGAATTCAGTACAAACAAGCAGGGGAGCTAACAACAAGGGAGAATAGCATAAAGCTCCATTTTATGCCACATGGTAGTGGTACATCCGTTCATCTCCAGTGCTCCACTACATGTGAGGATTTGTAACTCAATTATTTGTACCGGTGGCTATAAACTGGAGCTTCATATGGTAGGCGCCAAACAAAATTACATTACAGCTAGCTGCATCAATACGATGGCCTCTTACATGTCTATCAAAATTCAGCATTGAACTGTGATTCTGACCTACAATTCCTAGTTATTCCCGAGATGTTTGTAGCTCACGCTCCTCATTGTCGGGGCATGATAAGGGCCTTTGCCTTCGACACAAACAGGATTCCCGTTAACAAAAAAACTCTCGAAATGTTTACTTGTTCGCAAAGTCCACAATATCAACCATCAATCAATTGGCTCTTTAGGCCTGTCAGTGGTAGGAGTTTTACCGTCTTCAAATTTTCGGGTGCCAGATGATGCAGCACCCTGACACTGTGGATCAACAGCAGCCTCCTAATCAGGCAGTTTTCCTTCTGACATCGCCAGCCTCAGCAACTTGCCCCCTTATGTTGTCGTCGTTTGAATCGCTACATTCGTATGTCAGCATTAGTAAACAAAAGGAACAATGGTGTTTGTATAGTTTGGAAGAATGGATGAAACATATTATGAGTTGAAATGATTAAACTGAAACTCACAGTCTCATGTCTAACAAACAGAGAATTAAGTGCTGTCACACAGATCACAGAAAAATAGCTGGATGAGATTGGGTATAAAATAGGTGAGTACCCTGAATAAATAACTAGTCCAACTGCAACTGCACCAAATGCTACATAGTACATCCAGTCGACCTGGAAAGGAAGGGGCTTTCAATTGCTGATTATATGTAAGACAATAAGCTGCAGATTGAGGGGGACCAATGATCAAGCCTTTTCATGGTAGGCAAAGACACGGATGAGAACAGCCCACATGTCTGAGGTTAGCAATGAAAGGTTTAGCATTGTTGAGCCACTGATCTGCACAAGTTAACATAGTTGTGAGGACTGAAAAATCCTGATTAACAATCAGCTACTTTATATGGATTTAGTGCCCCTTTATTTTGTAGAATAACACCCTTTATCAAAGCTTCATTTACATGTACTAGTTGGATGCCCGTGCGTTGCTACGGATTAAAACATAATCGTAACATTTAAAAAGTCTAATTGCAAAATAATAGGGAGCAAAGGAAATCAGGTTTATTAAAACCCACTCCAATCTGCTCGCGCGAGAGCGCTTCACGCACCTGCAGAGATCTTCGCGCGGCGACGCGTGGCGAGCACCGTCTCGCGGTCACATGGCAGCTTGCGCTCGCGGCAGCGTAGAGGCCTTCCAGCTTGTTGACCGGTGGGTCCTGCTAGTGCGCGGTCCCACGTGCAGCGGCGGGGAGCAGGTGCGGGGGGCGTGTGCCTCTCCGTGACTGGGCGTGGAGCGCTGTGCGGCTAACCACCGGGAGTTTCTGCACTTTGTATTTTAAGTATATAAGGAGGAATAGATGATCAGAAAAGCAGCGGTTCCATTGCTGCACCAAAGCTCTTTGTGTTCCAGGCGTTCGCGTTGTGTGTGTGTGTGTGTGCTGTGCACGTCTTCGTGCTGTTGCCTTCGTACTCGCGGAGCCAAGTCGTCGGTCGAAGCCGACTTACGACCACGGTGAACATGGTCGTAAGGTCTTACGACCACGGCAAATCTACAGCACGTCTATGACCACGTTGAAAATCTACGACCACGTTGAAGGTCTACGACCACGACTACGACCACGTTGAAGGTCTACGACCACGACTACGACCACGTTGAAGGTATACGACCACGACTACGACCACGTTGAAGGTCTACGACCACGTTGAGGGTGGTCGTAAGCTACGACCACGTTGAAGGTCTACGACCACGCTGAAGGTGGTCGTAATCTACGACCACGTGAAGGAGTTCGACCACGCCGGGAGAACGCTGACAGAAGTCGGAGTCTGATTCTGTAAACCGAGTAGGAGTTGTAGAACCGGGTATAAGAAGAGGCTTTGAGCCGTGTAATCTGTACCACGAAGCAATTGCGAGTAATAGAGAAGAGAAAAGTAAATCCCTGTGCGTTGTTTTTGTGGTGTGATATCGCAAGACGTGGTCGGAAGAACTCACGACCACAGCAAACGTGGTCGGGAGGAGTTACGACCACGGCAAAGCAAGTCGAAGGTGATCGAGAGGTGCTACGACCACGGAATACAGATTAGAACGTGGTCGTAGAGACGTTCGACCACGCAGAGATGGCTACGACCACGGTGAAGGTGGTCGTAAGGTGTTACGACTACGCGGGTGACGGTGGTCGTAGGAAGTTACGACTACGCCTCGGACCACGTTGAAGGAAGTGAGCGTGGTCGAAAGGGTGTTCGACCACGGTGAACAGTGATCGCTAGCATCACTGCGTGATCATAGAAGGTTTCAATCACAGTATTTTTTGAGCAGCTGAAGGAAGGCAGCGAAGCGATACAGCGGAGCGGTCGTAAACTGCTACAGTGAATTTACGACCACGACTCGAAGTGATCGGTAGCAAGTGTGAGTGGTCGTACGGCATCGTAAGTGGTCGGAATCGGTCGTAAACGACTCTAACTGGTTGTACAAGGTCCTGGGAGGTCGTAAGACTTTCCAACATATCATAGTAATAGTTGTCTAGAACAGATCACCGTGGTCGAACTCCGTTCTGAACACGTTCAGATCTCCCCGATGAAATCGCAGCTCCTTACGACCACTTACACCGTGGTCGTAGCCTTAGTCGACCCTGCTCATCAACATTACAACGTGGTCGTAGCCTCCTTACGACCACGTTCGAACTGCCGTGGTCGAACACCTTTCGACGACATCTATTGTAGGTTTGCCGTGGTTGTAATAACATTGTCCTTGGCCGTGGTCGATAACCCTTTACGACCACGTTCTGCGTGCCTTCAACGTGGTCGTAAACCTCTCGATCGCCTCCTACTTTGCCTTACCGTGGTCGTTGGTCCTCCCGAGCACGCCTCTTTCAGTTTTACCGTGGTCGAACGCCTTTCGACCACGTCTATTGACGGTTTGATGTGGTCGTAAGTCTTCTTACGACCACTTACACCGTGGTCATAGCCTTCTACGACCACGCTTAGCGACTTTACAATGTGGTCGTATCCTTCTTACGACCACATTCAAACTTCTTCGTTGCGGTCGTACGCCTTCGAATCACCTTTGATCTTTCTCTGATATGGTCGTATCACTTGCCGACCTCACCGTCTTCTGGTTTTGCCATGGTCGAACACCTTTCAACCACGTCTACTGTTGGTTTGCCGTGGTCATAATAACACTGTCCTTGGCCGTGGTCGATAACCCCTTATGACTACTTCTGCGCTCCTTCAACATGGTCGTAAACCTCTCGATCGCCTCCTACTTTGCCTTGCTGTGGTCGTAGGTCCTCTCGAGCACGCCTCTTTCAGTTTTGCTGTGGTCGAACGCCTTTCGACCATGTCTATTGACGGTTTGCCGTGGTCGTAATTCATCTTACGACCACTTACACCGTGGTCATAGCCTTCTTTGACCACGCTCAGCGACTTTACAATGTGGTCGTAGCCTCCTTACGACCATGTTCAAACTTCTTTGTTGCGGTCGTACGCCTTCGGATCACCTTCGATCTTTCTCTGATGTGGTCGTATCACCTGCCGACCTTACCGTCTTCTGGTTTTGCTGTAGCTTGTCGTGGTCGTAAAAACTTTGTTCCTTGGTCGTGGTCGATAACCCTTTATGACCATGTGCTGCGCTCCTTCAACGTGGTCGTAAACCTCTCGATCACCTCCTACTTTGCCTTGCCGTGGTCGTAAGTCGATTTTGACCACGTCTGCGAGTTCATTCAGGGATTGCTTTTCTCCCTTATTACTCGCAATTGCTTGGTGCTTTTTCTACACACTTTGGCTCATCTTGGTTACATGTCTACATCCCCTTTATACCCGGCTATTTGACTTTAACATGGGTTTGACTACGATTATAGACCAACTCTGACTCCGACTCCGACTATGACTCCAAACTTTCGACTATGACTCCAAACTTTCGTCCACGATCAGTCCCACAAGCCCTGTTACGACTACACACCGTAGTCGTAATCAACTACAGACAACGTAGAGCTTCTGCACCGCACGTTCTATATGTGTTATTATTAGCTTCGCAGATTTTATTCTTTCTATGGTTGTCTTGTTTCGTTTTTATAAATGCATGTCTGTTTCGAGTGTTGGATTTTGCTCTGACTTTTCTGACCTTTTACGAGTGCTTCTTACCACTTACGACCGGCCATGGCTGCTTACGACTGCTTCCCGCTGCCATTCGACCGCTCTGTCGGCCATTCTGGCCGCTTTCCTTCGAGGTCGTAAACCTTCTATTGAGGTTTCAGACTGCTCTTCTCTGTCGGTGTGCTGCGCTTCCTTCGACCCCACTTGAATCACCTTAATCACAACTCTCACCGATCACATAGTGATGCTGGTGATCAGTGTTCACCGTGATCGAAACACCTTTTCGACCACGATCACTTCCTTACATCGTGGTCGAAGTCCATTTCGACCACGTTCAAGGCTTAACGGCGCAGTCGCAGCCTCTTCCGACCACTCACATTGTGGTCAAAGCTTCAAAACGTCGTCAAAGCCTTCACCGACCACGTTCAGTGTCTTTACAACATGGTCCCTCCTTCTGAGCATGTTCAATCTCCTTCATCGTGATCGAAGCCTTTCAACCACGTTCAACTCTTCAGCGTGGTCGAATGCCTTCCTGATCACGTTCAATTCTACCTTACCATGGTCGTAGCGCCTCCCGAGCACGTTCCATCACCTTTGCTATGGTCGTACGTCTTCTTATCACGCTTACAATGTGGTCGTAAACGACCTCTCTCAAGGTGGTCGTACTGACCGCTCAACGTGGTCATAACCGCTCGCTGCAACGTGGTCGTAACGACCGCTAACAACGTGGTCGATACCGACCACGCACGGCGGCTCGACCACGGGCATCTTTCGATCACGGGCATCCGACCACGGCTCCGAGCACGCCCATCTCTGACCACGCCCATCCGAGCACGGCCATCTTCGACCACGGCCATCTTCGACCACGGCCATCTTGGACCATGCCCATCTTCCACCAAGGGCTTCTGCGACCACGGCGATCTTCGACCACGGACATCTTCGACCACGCCATCTGACCACGCCCATCCGAACACCGCCATCTGACCACGCCCATCCGAACACCTCTAGAAACATCTGCATGCGAGTCGACATCTCCTGTGCCGTTTGCTATGAATTCGCCTGTTATATGTGGTCGGAATCGATTCCGACCACCCGGGCTAATGTTTCGACCACCCGGCCTGATGTTCCGATTCAATGCCTACTAACTTTCGACTATGACTTCTACTGGCTTTCTGGTCTGACCGGAACTCCTTCATTACTTCGTCTAGAACTATGTGGTCGTATGTCGTCATTGGGCATTCGAGTAACGGCTGACTGAATGAGTCGCAGTCATGTGTGTCATTCTAAGGAAAAAAGCATGTCTGCATTTTCTCCTGGCGAGTAGCAATCGGAGCTAACGAGTTCAGTTCCATCCCCGCCGTGGTCGAAGATCGACTGTAGCTTCAACGTAGTCGGAGATCGACTGTAGCTTCAACGTAGTCGCGGCTCCACTGTAGCTTCAGCGTAGTCGGAGATTGACTGTAGCTTCAACGTAGTCGCGGCTCCACTGTAGCTTCAACGTAGTCGCATATCCTCTGTAGCTTCAACGTAGTCGGAGGTCCACTGTAGCTTCAACGTAGTCGCATATCCTCTGTAGCTTCAACGTAGTCGGAGGTCCACTGTAGCTTCAATGTAGTCGCATATCCTCTGTAGCTTCAACGTAGTCGTAGATGTGGTGAAAGTACCATGGTTGAGAAGCCATGGTTGAAGAGGCGGTCGAAGTGGCGTGATCGAGAAGCCGTGGTCGGAGTGGTGATCGAAATGCTATGGTCGGAGTTGCGGTCGAAGTGCCGTGGTCGAAGGAACGGTCGAAGTGGTGTGGTCAAGAAGCCATGGTCAGAGTGGCGGTCGAAGTGTCATGGTTGAGAAGCCATGGTCGAGGCATAGTGGTCGTATGTCGTCATTGAGCATTCGAGTAACGGCTGACTCAATGAGTCACAGTCATGTGTGTCATTCTAAGGAAAAAAGCATGTGTGCATTTTCTCCTGACGAGTAGCAATCGGAGCTAACGAGTTCAGTTTCAACAACGCCGTGGTCGAAGATCCGTGGTTAAGTGCCACCGTTGAAGTGCAGAATGGTCGTAAACACTTCTGATGTTCTCCAATCACGCCCAATGTGGTCGTACCCCTTCCTGATGGACTCTGACCACAGCCAAAGTGGTCGTAAACTGTCCTGGTGGCCTTCGACCACAACCAACGCGGTCGTAAAGCCGTAAGGCTGCTGCTGCCTTCCGACCGAAACCGGTTGTACGCCTCCTGGTGAATTCCGACCATGTTTGCCGTGGTCGTAAACGTTCTGGCGACCACTCGAAGGAGCCTGCGATCTCGCAGAGACAACATAACGTGGTCGAAGTTGGTCTATGACCACTTAATAGAGCTTATGACTCTGCTGAACACCAAGTTGAAAGCTCGAGTAAGACTACTAAGTTGTAAAAGCCCCTTTCGACCACACGGTCGTAAACCTGCCCAAGAGAGAGACAGAGCCATTCTCAAGGCTTACGACTATGCAGAGACAGCTCAAACCTCAAAAACCAAACTCAATCTTTCTAGATCAAGAGTCAATTACTCATCACAAATACTACCCCTAAAATTAGATAGAATGGCATGAACACATGTCCAATTTGCTATGCGTCATATTACACATTGAAGCACAATCATCTAGCAAGCATGCTAGCTAGAAGTATCTTAGCCACAACATTTGCATCTACTTCTAGCAAGCATCCTAGCTATGAATATCCTAGCCAAAAGAACCGCATCAACTTCCTTCATGACAAATCACATCTACTTCCACCAAAATGAGTCTTGCACTTCTAGCAATTATATAGCTAGAGGTCCCTTAGCCAAAAGATTTGCATTTACTTCCCCTTGTAATGTCATGGAGAAGCATTTCCAATAAGCTCGTTGTTGAGCCTACAAAAGAATCCATAAATGATAAACCATGTAGCTAAAACTAATTACTAAAAAATTTATAATCAAAATTATGTTTACCTCCGTCTCAGATCGCGTGCAACTGCAACATTAGGTTCAAAGTGCACCCTACTGAAGCATGTAGTGTGCAGGCTATGGTCTAAAAAGTAAATAAGTAAGTATAAAACATAGAGTAGACCAACACAAAATGAACAAGGAACACACATCAACTCACCTTGTTCACGCCTTGCTCTAAGCATAGTTGCCACAATGATAGTTCGATCATCAGAGCATCTCGTCCATTTAGTCAAATGGCTGGTAAGTACTTTGTCCTTAACAACTAACTTCACAGGTTTGAAGCTACAGGAATATAAACATGGGCTGAGTTTCCATTTTGTGTTATAAAAGCTCTATAAACATGGCACTTTATCCAACATATGAACTTAGCAGGTTATTCTACTTTATAAAAATTTGCGAGACTCAAGAAAAAAACATTTTCTGATTCATACATTATCACTATTATATAAAAAACTGAGAAGGTATTCCAACTGTTTGAAAATTTAATCGCTAAACATGATTATATATTCTAACCAGACAAGTCATGAAGGGAAGGGAAATTTTATAAGGCAATTAGCATGTATAGATTAATTATACAAGAAAGGCCATTAGCATTTATAGATTAATTATACAAGAGGGGTTCAGGAATTACAATATAGGGACCTTTTTATTTTGACATATGAATGCAAGCTCATGTTTTATTTTGAAAACTTGCACTTCAAGAATTACAATATAGGGACCTTTTTTCCCTTTGAGATCTTGGCTTGAGGGCTGTGACATCTTGCTAAAACACCTTTCCCTAAAATGAAAGGTGTAAGACAAAAAAATAATATGATACAAATAGCAAATTTAGCCTCGTCGCAAGGACATGGTTGTTCAAAACATAATTTCATCCCCAAAGAAAATAAATTATACTGGCATTTACAACTTTACAACATTCAAGATAATTACATAGCACAAATCACATTATCATCGTTACACGAAATAAGTAATAAGTGATACAATAAATGACATGTACAACTTTGGTATTCAAGATAATTACAGATCACATATTTAGGATTCAATTAGAGAAACAACACACTTATAATTCAACTATAGATCACAATAACAGAAACATCACACTTACTGTTGGATAATATCAACCTTCACTGTATTTTTAGCAGGACTTGAATATTACTGTGGTAAACCACTAAGCTGAGGTTTCATTGTCTATGCCACACCAGAAATTAAACCACCATCTGTGGTGTAGCCAAAAGTATAAGCAAGCACCAAAATAAAAAACATAGACTATTTATGTTACAGAAGATGTTAATACATACTATACAGTACAGAGTGCAGACCACTGATTGGAACAATTAGTGTCAATTTTAGGGATTTCCACCAAAAGTTCAAGCGACACTGTTCCTTCACCGCTGCAAAAAAACATCATATGAGATTAGCATAATGCACCAGAAATATGACCAGCTGATATTCATGTATAGTCTAGGAAAAAACATGAAAACCTGGATGCAATAGTTAAGTCGCTGCATTCGACCACGGCCACGTGGTTGTAGCTCCATTCGACTACGGCCAACGTGGTCGTAAACGACCTGAATGACCTCCGCTTCCGACTCCCAGCAAAATGGTCATAACAGCTTCCGACCTCACACCTGGATGCAAAGGAAATGCACAAGTAGCCGACTTCTTACGTGGTCGGACTTGAGCGCCGACTTCGACCGCAGCCCGCTACACCGTGGTTGTAGCTTTGATTTACGACTTTCGACCACGGCCAACGTGGTCATAGCTGCATTAGACTACGGCCAACGTGGTCGTAAACGACCTGAATCACCTCCGACCATGCCCAAAATGGTTGTAAACTCGTTTTCTGGCTTCCGACTCCCCGCAAAACGGTCGTAACAGCTTCGACCTTACAAAGAATGCTCTCCCCCCAACCTCCTTCCTCTCCTCTGCGGGGGTGGCGGGCGATTTTTTGAAGTGCAGAGGGCGGGAGCGCGGGCTGGCGCGGGGCTGGCGGACGAATTTTTGAAGTGCAGAGGGCAGGAGCGCGGGCTGGCGCGGCGTAGGCAGCAGCGGAGTGGGGGGGGGAGGAGGCGGCGGCGGACGAGCGGTAGAGGAGGCGTCGGAGGACGACCGGGGGAGGAGGCGATGGTGGCGCGGGGTGGGGAGGAGGAGGCGAGGGCAGAGCGGCGAAGGATAGAGGGTAGGAGGCGAGGGCAGAGCGGCGGAAGTGGGAGGGTAGGAGGCGAGGGCGGAGCGGCGAAGGTGGGAGGGTAGCAGGCGAGGGCGGAGCGGCGGAGGAGGGAGGGGAGCAGGCGAGGGCAGAGCGGCGGCAGAGGAGGGAGGGGAGGAGCGACGGGCGGAGCGGCGGTGGAGGAGGGAGGGAGGAGGCGCACGGGATTCGGTGGGGAGGCAGGCGCCCGGTCATGAGGAGGGCGGAGGACTGTGGGGAGGAGGCGAGGCGAAGGTCTCAGCGCCGGAGGACTGTGGGGAGGAGGCGAGGACGGAGGTATCGGCGGAGGATTCTGTGGGGAGGAGGTCTCAGCGCACGACATTCGATTTTGGGGGAGAAGAGAAGTAGAGGGAGGCCCACATGTCGGCGCTTTTTTTTCTGTGAGAGGCGGCAGAGCGTAGGACGCACCATCACCTTGAACTCGTTCTTTTAAGAGTAGAGATACAGATAAGTGCGGAGATGAGTAGGTACACATTGAAAGGAAATAATGCTTGCCTACAGCATACCTTCAGTAGAATTGGGACCAGAGAGTAAAACATGAACATTGCGACTGCAAACCCAACAAATGATACCACCTGACGACAAAATAATATTATGTGGCTTTAGGTGTCACTAAAAACTAAGATAAAGCAGATAATTTTTGGCTAATTGAAGTACAGAAGAAGCCAGAAAGATTTGGAGCTTCTATATATGAAAAAGACCTAGTAGTTACTGGCATAAGAGGAAATCTGTTTTAAGCCTCAAAAAGGGATAAAAAGTAACCCTTTTGCACATCATGTTATGGAATAGATACTACAATAGTTCTACCATAACTACATAGTGATGTATTTGTAAGCCTAGTACTAGTGTTTGAGATGAAAGACTGTCTACATGAGGGAGGTTAGGGAGATTTTACAGCACCAATACTCCATTGTATATATTTTATCTCATTGCGTTCAAACATGCTTCTGCATAAGTAGTTAAAGAAATAACATAGATCAAGGAACTTGTGAAGTGACTATTCAACACACCACATAGTGACAACCCAAAATCAAGTTGCAGGAGCTAGAAAAATTACACTGCCAACTTAAACAAACAAACAACAAACTTTGCTTGAAAATACTATGATAAACATGGCTTATCAAAGCGAAAACGGTAAAACACCGTGTATTTTCACCAAAAGATAGGAACAGGATACATCTCAAAAGCACTGATAATAGCTCCAAATAGTCCCGGCATCCCCATCAACTCAATTCAGTCACCGGCTTTTACCAGAAGCTCCTGAAAGCAAAACAAGAGAGCAAATTGTTGAGGGATCTGGTCTCTAGTGAACTTATGTTACATCTACATCATAAGCTACCATTAGTTAAGAAGAGAAAACGAGAACATTATGGTTAAATCTTTGGATTACTCTTGTTTGACAGCAAATAGTGAAATTAAAGATATCTTTTGGTATAAAATATTAATAAAGAAAGCCTTTTATAGGTATTAAAAAAACAAAAATCATGTTCTCTATGAATTGAGCTCTATACCTTACCTTCACTAACATTGCTGATGGCATAAAGGGTGGCGCTGGCAATTACAAGTATATCACCTTTAACCGGACTTGTGCCCCCTGTATAGAAAGTGATGTCCATTAACTTCATCAAATTGGATGTACTTCATTTACAAGTTAAAAGAGAACTTCGGAAGTTCCATGCAAAAGCTTCATTGAACTAAGTATGCTCCAGAGATATTACAAATAGTTTAAGCATTATTGGACTTCATTTTTTAAAATCCGTCACAGTTAGCAACATGTTTCACTGTGGTATTGGATCTTTAGTTCACAAAAAAATGGAAATAATTAGTCTTGCTAATATGTATTCACGTCATATTACGTCACCATAATTTTCAGTTATCCGAAACCAAATGATTTCTTTGCTCTTGCTTGTGGTAAGTGAAGAAGAAATATTCAAATGAAACAATGAAGACATATGTACACTAATAATTGTATTGTTGCCTGCTCTATCACCCTCGTGGACATCTGAAAATACAACTACCACAAGTCCTGCGCCACAAATAACCACAGGTTGTTCACTTTTCTAAATCTTTCATCTCTACACACATCAGTAATGAAGAGTGCAAGTTGAAATGGAAGATGCATCAACTCTGTATTTGAGAAATCCTTAGGATAAAACTGAGCAAGCCTAACCAAGTTGTCCTTGTCATAAGCAGCAAATGAATCAGTTGGATTGAATGACGCCATGCAAAGAAGCAAATCTGTGTTTACCTCATCAAACCTGTCATTAAGTTCTCGAAGCTGTTTGTCAATAACACTTAAGAACATTTCAACATGGAAGTGATGGAGATTCTTGACTTTTTTGAAGAACCTTCTGGATCTTGCAACCGGCTTATATAAATCGTCCATTTGAGCAACTTTGATGCCATGCTTCACACAAAAGGAAGTGACATCTTTAAGAAAAGAATCACACCCATCATCCTCCCGCAATAACTGCAATTGAGTCTTTGTCAAATAAATGAGATCAATAGCATTGACAATATCTTGATCTCTCTTTTGCAAAGCATTGCTTAAGTCATCTGTGTATCCAAAAATGGTTAGCAACAAGTGTGCCATGAAAACAAACTCAAATGACTCAAATGATGTCAACATAGTTTGAGCATGTATAGCCTCTGTGCTTGAAGAGTGATCTTCTCCAATCTTTATAAGAACTTGCCGGATTGAAGGATATAAATAGATAACATGCATAACAGTTTTGTAGTGAGATCCCCAACGAGTATCACCTGGCCGACCCAAGCCAATCTCTTGATTCAAACCTTGGCCGGTTTCAATGTCACCCAATTCTGGTTTCAATGTCACCCAATTCTAATGCTTCGACAATTTGTTGAGCTTGATCTACTCGCAGCATTTCTATCTTCTTACAAGACATACTAAGAGCACTCAACAAATATGCAAGTTGCTAGAAGAATCAAACACAATCACCATTCTCTTTAGCAACAGCAACAAGAGTTAATTGAAGTTGATGAGCAAAGCAATGAACATAATATGCTGAAGGAGACTCATCCATAATTAGTTTCTTTAAACCATTCACTTGACCTTTCATGTTACTAGCTCCATCATATCCCTGCCCACGGACCATAGACAAGCTCAACGAATGGCCCATAAGCAAAGACTCAATTGCTGCTTTAAGTGTCAAAGCAGTAGTGTTTTCAACATGAACAATACCGAGAAACCTCTCAACTACCTTTCCTTATTTGTCAACATAGCGCAAACAAAGTGCCAATTGTTCTTGTTTGTACACATCACTGGATTCATCGGCAAGTATTGCAAAATAATCATCACCAAGATCATCTATAATTAGTCTAGTAGTTTCTTTGGCACAAGAGTTGATGAGATCTTTCTGTATCGTAGGTGTGATCAATTGACTATTCTTTGGAGCACTTTTTAGAACGACCTTGTTAACTTCTTCAAAAAAATTTGCTAGCCAATTTAAAAGCTCAAGGAATTTTCCTTTGTTGTGTGAGTCTTCACTTTCATCATGTCCACGACAAGCCAATCCTTGGCGCAAAAGAAATCTCAAACATTTAAGTGAATAGGTCAAGTGACATTTGTACATGGCCTTTTGTTGTTTTGAGTTTGAAGCAAAAGATTCCTCAATTGATGCTTTAGGTTTAATGAATAAATTGTATTTCTCTTGAGCTTCATTGTGGGCACTAGTAATTGCTCCAACATGTTTGTCAAACCTATCTTTATGGTTCCAATTTCTAAATCCCCCATTCACAAAACTATCTCCACCAGCACAAGTAGTTTTATCCTTGAACAGATAACAAACGAAGCAAAAAGCAGCATCTTGTTCTACACTATACTCAAGCCAATTATATTGCTCAAACCAACTAGCTAAGAAGCGATGCATACCTCCAATATTTCTTTTTGGAAAATCATGTGCCCGAGGTTGACATGGTCCCAATGCAATGTATCCCCTTCTCATTGCATCTTGGTCATTGACATTATAGTCCGCGATGGGAGTTCTCTTTCCTGGATCATGCGAAAGTAAATCAATATCATAAATGGCTTCATCATCTGATCCATCATCTTCTTCTGTAATTGGAGACAATGAGCAATCCATTTGAGGTTCATTGTCAATGGAAGTGCCACTGTCATCGTGTGTGTGCACTACCATCTGTAGCTCATTGTCAATGGAAGGAGAATTCGTCTCATTCTGAACTTGGCTTTCATTAGAAATTGGTTTTGCCATCGAGGTGGACGCTATCTTCTGTGTCTTTTTAGCTCTCTCCCACAAAGATATCAGATTTGTAGACTTCTTCATTTTTTAAAAACTCAAAGATCTACAAAATCATAAAATACAAGTCAACAAGTGTTACAAGATTCATTAAAATTATCAATTGGACGGCGAACAATATGTGATCATTGATCAATAATATGATGCACATACCCACATTCACAGAATCACATACAAGTATACAATTATACAAGCATTGCTCATTCTCATTCTCATTTTTCAACACATAACCATTATTGAGACATCTAAAGTCAACATTTCTCATTCTGAAATTCAACAATAATTCAATATTTCATCTAAAGATGTAATCTTCATACAATGAGACATCACCATTCACCAGTCTAAACTGCCATTTTCTCTCAAATTCAACAACAATTCAACATTTCATGTAAATTCTAAAGTCTCAACCGATTCAGTCATCATTCATCAACATTCATCAATTCAACATTTCAACAATTCAACTCAACAATCAACATCAATACATCATGCTCAAATACTCACTGGCCGACTGGGCAACTGGCGGAGGCACGGTCGCGCGGAGAGGAGGGCCGATCGGCCGGAGCGGCGGAGCGGAGAGCCGGGTGATGACGCGGTGTCGTGGTCGGGCCCGCCGTCGAGGTGCCGGCGGAGCAGAGGGCCGGACGGCCAGATCTGGGATCTGGTGCCTGGCGGTGTCGTGGACGGCCGACGGCGGACCTCGCGATGCCAGCGCTCGGCGGAGCGGAGAGCCGGAGCGCCGGAGCGGAGGGGCGGAGCCGAGCGGGCTGGAGGGGCGGAGGCGCGGAGCGGCGGCACGGAGGGCTGGAGCAATGGAGCGGAGCCCAGATCGATGCTGGCGGTGAGCCGGAGGGGCAGTCGGCGCCGAGTCGACGTCTCACACTCTCGCCGATTTGGGTTCAGGCTTCTCCCGTTCTCCACCTCTGCGTCGCCGCGTTGGGTCGGCAGGAAATGGGGCCCGGGGTTCGGGGGTCAGGGGAAACGGGGGCCGGGGGAGCAGGCCGTAGGCATGCATGCGGATGGGCTGGGCTGGCTTTCCCTCGGATGCGCGCACGCGGATTCCCTCGGGCGTTCGGGCCGGGCAACAGATTATAACTTGAAATAGATAAACTGGCCTAGTTATATATATACATATGTAATATACCCTATATATACTAGGTTTTTGTCAAAAATTTTGGGTGTTCAGCTGAACACCCTTGACCCACTGTAGGTCCGCCCCTGTCCCTCTAACGAGCCTCACGCTCCCAGTGCTGCATGCCTCTAAATGAGCTTTTGTCTCCCGACGTGTATGCTCGGTTTGCTCTTCGTTGCGGCGCTCCACCTCTTGGATCTTGCAGGCCCTTTTGGCATCCCACTCCACATAGTCTAGAGTTCACTGGTCATGTGGATGGATCTTTAGATCGATCTACTTGTGGTAGCCATAAAGCCGTTTCGGGGACTACGGGTAAACGGGGGAGGTTGCTAGTGTGTACTTTCAAAGAAAAATAGTAGGGGAACACACTATAACTGGTCCTTACTGGCTGGCAATAGATGCTTATGTTCCAATAGCGGTCGGGATAGTCACATGAGTAGTTCGTGCAACCCCAGTAATGTATGCCCAGGCTGAGTTGTTGCTTAGACTTGAAGAATTTGCATGGGTCCCTACATCGACAGAGAGGCGGCGTCTCCCCTCGGGCGGGTGTTGCGACGAATGCTTGGTTGGAATGTTCGGGACGGAGTTGCTGCTACGGGAGGTGTAATTGTGGGGAGCTGACCTCCCTACACGCTCTGCTTATTTGTGTTGGGCTGCAGCAGCCCTTGCTTTTTCGTCGCGGGCCGCAGCAGACCTTACTTGTTCGCGGGTCTCCTCCTATTGCTTCATCATCTTGTCCCATTGCTTCTTCTGCCTCTTGTCCATCCTGACGACGTGGTGAAGCAATCGCTCCGTAGTGTTGGGTTTGGTTGTGTGATGTTCTCTCCTAGATCTCATCCACCTCCTTTTATAAGCCAAACGGTTGGCATGGTATGGTTAATTTCACATGAATAAGCTGCGAGACAGAGTGTTACCTTGTCTTTATGAAAAGTTGCTGCCGAGATAGAGTGTTGTCATGTCTTACATTGCACGGAGCTGTCACTCTATCTGTGCCATCCCCTCACTTGCCCCTCGTGTGCACTTTGTCCGTGTCATCCCCCCTCACCCGCTCCCTTGTGTGCAACTTCTTACTCTGTCCGTGGAGTCCCCCCTCGCCTACTCTTTCGTGCACACACTTGTCACTCTGTCCATGCTGTTCCCCTCACCCGTTCCCTCATGCGCACACTTGTCACTCTGTCTGTGTCGTCCCCCTTGCCCGCTCTCTCATGCATACACTTGTCACTCTGTCTGTACCGTCCCTCCTCGCCCGCTCCCTCGTGCATACACTTGTCACTCTATCCATGTCATCCCCCCTTGCCCGCTCTTTTGTGTGCACACTTGTCACTACGCATCGACAACAAGTCCATAATTTCTGTGGCAACGCACCAGGTTGCCTTTTTGCTTGTCTACAAATACGGAGGTCTCGAAGTTGCTCATCGCTCATCTCAACTGGAAAGCTTCTCATTCTCATGCTCGTCGCAGAAACATACCATGGAAGATGCCGAGGGGCCAGTCCAACCAAGGTCACCAACGAAAGACCTTCCCCTTGAAAGGAGGGAAGATTTTGGCCCTAACTACTACTTGATGCCAAACATGCATGCTCAACCAGTATGGCCAAAATGCAGACACAGGGAGGATGCAGTCGTGCAAGTCCTAGATGGCCCCTTCGACGGCGGATGACGCTTCATTCGATGCCCACACTCAGGGGTACAATTACGTAATATTTTATTTTCTTTCAGTAGTAATGGAGGTTCCATGCTAACCGTCCTTGCCTGCAGGTGGCAAAATGCAACTTTGTTCGCTGGATCGATCCTCTCCATGAACGTCATGTCGTGATGTACATAGATACATTGTGGAATCGAATCTTAGAGTTGGAGGTCATCAACATCCAGTAACAAATGTAGCGCAAGAGGGGCAACGAAAAGGTTGTCAACATATGGATCTGGTGGGACTATCTTCTTCCATGCTGGCATGCTTGAGTGCGTCATTTGGCACCTACCACACCTCCCCCAGACAAATGTCCCTATAGTGCACATCTAGGCTGTATGAGTTGAACTCCACTCTACAAGTACCATATAGGTGGTGCATGTCGTAGTACTCTGAGATGTACGACATCGAGGCCTGCTTCCACGTCATGCAGGACACATACATGTGGGAGCATGGCTTGTGAGGGAGCTATGGCTTGTTGCTCGTGCATGACACTTCATCATTGATTGTGCAAACTTGTTTGTAATCCCCTCTGGTATGACTCATGACGTACTTCTCTCTGAGATGGATTTCAATCTTCTTCCTGATACTATCCAAAGGCCTGGCAGTGTACGAACGAGCCTTCGTCATCTTCATATCCACGTGTGCCTGCATAACTTCAAAGAATTGCTTGCCTTCCTCCATATGCTTCTTGGCCATCATGGCTCTGTTCACGAACTTCCCGACAGTGTGTTTCCAACTCTTGTCGATGATCATGGTGATCAGCATGGAGCACACACTGTTTAGGACACCGTTGTACACCTCAGACATATTTGTCGCAATGATTCCATACCTTGCACCACCGGTATCATGCAGCAAAAACCACTTCTCCAAGTCGGACGTGTGCATGTTCTCCCACTACGTGAACTCCCCAACTCTCGCTGAACTGCCTACCACTACTCCTGGTTCACCATCTTCTAAGTTCGTGACATGTTTGCTGGTGTTCTCATTGAGCTGTCTCCACACGGCTTGAAACTTCCGCCTCTAGTTCTACATGCAAAACTTCTTGAAGGTCTTCATCAACTCCTTGCTCCAAAATCTTCTGTGGAAGTTCATCGTGAGATACCTCATGTACCAATGGTTCCACAGGTCATTCCACACGAACGGAGGCTACGTCCCATTCTGTATCGTGCTCACCGCAGACAGCAATCCAGCGTTGCGGTCCGAGATGATGCACACATTGGCGTAGTCCTGAACCACCGTCTGCTTCATATTAGCCAAGAACCACAGCCAGCTCTCCATGTTCTCACTCTCCACGTTGCAAATGCCACGGGGAGTAACTGGTCGTTGGCATCGGCTGTAATAGCGGTCAGGATGGTGCCCTTATACTTCCCAGATAGGAAGATGCCGTCTATCATCAGCACGATACGGCAAAACTTGAACTCGTCGATCACCTGACGGAAGGCCCAAGAATGAAGCAATTTTGCCCCTTCGTATGATACGGCCGCTGCACCTTATTTATGTATGTCCCCAGATTTGATTCTACTATTTGGTGGAGCAATCTTTGATTCTAAAAGCCGCCTTTTCTACAATGAAGTACTTTTTACAATAACTAACTTTCAAATAGGGTATCTTTTAAAGATGAAATCTACAAGTCGATTGTAGTACACACTGCACCGACCTTATTTATATTGGCCAAAATCATAAGCGAGTTTTTATATTTCCGTACTCTCTTTCATAAATAGCTAAAAACTATAGGCTACGTTCTAAGAGAGTATGCCCTTAATTCCATTAGTTTGGTTTCCTTTTGCAGTATTCTCGTAAGTTTTGTTAGATTCTCCGGACTCGTTGTGCTTAAATATGGTGTACAGCACATACATCCATTGATTTTCCATTTAAATCGTTCGATTGATGCCCGTCACGACGTAGAGAGATGCCCGTCACGTGTCATAAACAACACCACCTTTCAAGCGACCTGACGCCCCCTTCCCCGTCGACCCTCCAAATCCTGCAAGAATCTCGGCTCGCCCTCGCCATGGCCTCGTCCCGGACGCAGCCCGTGACGAACCCCGAGGCTCCGGCGGCCCCGGCGCCGGCTCCCGCGGCGGAGGCCCGAAACCCTAGGTCCCCCGGCGACCCGCCGTCGCCGGAATTGGAGGCCACGGCGGAGGCGCTCACGCGGGAGGAGGTGCTGCGCCGGAGGCGCCGCCGTGCGGCCCGGCTGGCGGCCGTGTACCGCCGGCTGTACTGGGCGATGGCCGAGGAGGTGCGCGCGCGGCACCGGCAGTACGTGTGGGACCTCGGCCAGAGCCCGCTCGAGGCCGAGCAGCCGCCGGCGGCCGGAGGGGGCGTGTATGCCCCGAGGCCGGGGCCGGCGGCGGTGCCGAGGAGGAAGAAGTGCGGGTTCGCGGGGTGCAAGGTGCGGGCCATGCCCATGGCCAGGTTCTGCCACTCCCACATCCTCTATCAACCCAATCAGACGCTCTACAAGGGCTGCACCTTCGTCATGAAGAGGTGAGTCTTTTAACGCTCTCAAAGCCTGGATCTTGGCGTCGTTAGGTCTCCCGATTCGGTCGTGGCGCTGGTCTGGATCTAGCCATCTAGGGTTAGCGGTTCTTGAAAAGGGACGACTTTATCTCGTGTTGGGCTTAGATTGGCACATGTTTCTTGGTAGAAATATTTGAGATTGCTCCCGTTTGATTCTCGAAAAAAAGAGATTGTTTGTTGTGTGTTTAGATTGAGGGTTTAATGCATAGGATTCACCGATGATAGTGTCAATTTGTGTCTCATGATGTTTTGTCTTGGGGAGAGATATTATCCTGATGTTGATTTATCGAGCATAGGGTCTTTTGTGCAAGAAATTTCCTTATTTGCGCTAAATAGAATTGTTTGGGGCTCAGGTTTGGGGGGTTTACCGGCAATGCTGGATAGGAGTTTGAATTGAGGTGTTATTCAAATTTATTCCAATTGAGCGGCATAGATTTGAGCATCGATCTATGCAGTTCCAGCATAAGGTTGATGCTTCTTTCTTAGAATTGGTCCCAGCGGTCTCCTGTGCTTTTGCCAGCAAGCTGCCCCCTTTATGTAAATGATTTGAGTCCAAGGCAAGAAGTCAAGGTCTTAAATATTAGATATACATTAAATGTGTCTGCGCTAAACTTGACATAAGAATCCATTGTGGGTATAGGGCAACACTATCCTGTCCTTAGGGTGTAGCAATTTGTGTTGGGTCATATCTTATCCAATATAGAGGGAACAAGATCAAATCTGGAAAAGCCCAAGCATACAAAAAAACTCGTATCATTATTTCTGAAAACAAAAGTTCCCTGTTAAATCTTACCCAATCCTGGGCATCCTGGTGTAACACAGAGAGGAGGAAAATGTTTACAGTTCCAGTTGCAGAAAGCAACGTGTGATTTTCTAGGTTTGTTGTGATTGATATTATCTGGTTTGCCTTTTGAATCATCTGTTAATTCTTGCTCCTGTAGCAAAGTACAATAATACAATTATACAAACTGTACGTTTATGTTTGGTTTGATGAAGTTTTGAATAATTAGAAAATTTGGTGGGAAGTTGTACAGATATTTCTGATTTGCGGGAGTTGGAACCATCTATTTCAATAGACCTAAGGTTTTTGTTTGCTGCTGACTTAGGGAGTCCTCTGGGTTTATACTAATTTGACTATTGAGGCGAAAAACTTTGTTTCAAACCTGATTTGACTGGGTTCTTTCTTTGATTCGGTTTGACTAATATGTTGGACTTGGAATACGCTTCTGGAATAGGCAGTGATTTGGTTTGTGTATGTCAGATATCTGGCTCTAGTATTATATTTGATCTACATTTTTCTGCTTGTAAGTTTCGACTTACGACCAATAGACCTAATTAACTTTTGAGATTACTTTCCATTTCTTTTACGTTCTTTCTATTAAGTATTAAATGAGCTTTATAGTTAGCATGCTAACAAGATTCTTGATGATGTTTCAGCAGTGCACAGATTGGGCAAATTGCTTGCAGCAGGCCCATTCTAAAAGCTTCAGTTCCGTCCCTTTGCAATGTTCACTTGCAAAGAACTCAGAAGAACATAGCACAAGCTTATAAGAAGGTTGGCTTTAATCCACCCCCTACTGGCAGGATCTCCCCAAACTTTAGTGTTTTGGTTGCTGAATGTGTCCGTCAGATCCAAGCCAAAAGGAGAGAATCACGGAGTACTGCAGCATGGAAGATATGCCCTAAAGATGGAAAGGTTGATTGAGCCATGTCCTGATATCTCTATTATTGCACAAACTTTATGAAATGTCAGGCTTTCTGAGGTTTAACCAAAGCATTGATAACTTACGCTGCCAGATTACTGCAATCACTCTTTCTTGAAAGATATAAAATGCGCAAAATTCATGTGGTATATGTGTGTCAAAGTTTGAAGTGCATCACTGGAAGACTTCATGTGACGTGAATGGATGCCAGTTAATAGCAAATGTCAAATGAAAAGTTGGTCGAATGAGCTAGCGGTGAAGTGTCAAGTATCAACCGTCAGGGTATGGGAATGCAGATACCTCAGGATAGCAATTATGTGCATCAGAATGCTTTACCCTGAGCTATATGGGTTGCTGAACATGCAGCAGGACAGCCATGGTTAAATTTGTTGGTGTGTTGAATCATCATCTGCTTGTCTTTCTGAAAGTATTTTCCCTATATGTGCCTACATGAAGGTATGATTTAGGTATACTGACAGGTTCATCCGCTGACTGCCAACATTTGAATCATTTCTGCATGATTTCTTATGAAGAACACGGTGAGTGGTGAAACCGTATGATCACGAGTCGCATGCTGAACTGGATTTGACATCATTGAGTTATGTTGATTCAAATTGCAATCTATGTGCTCCTTGGTCATGTAAATGGTGTGATGGCTATCCTGTTATTCAGCTTGGTGTTTTTTTAGATGTTCAACTTGGTATCGGAAACGTGCATCTTGTGAAGTAAACAACATTCTTTCTTTTTCCCTACAGATGGAGATTTAGTGCATTGTTTACATGTTCATCATAATCTTCTCCAGACAACTGAAAGCATGATATAACTGGAATGGTTGCTTGGTTCCAAAGATGCTCCGTATTGAGAGTGGTTCCAAAGATGCTGACGGAGGAGCCATACAAATAAGGAATTATGAGGGGATTGCATGTACATGTTGATGTTTCTTAGCAAGGGATGATTGCCTGGTACCATGATATAATTGGAATGGTTGCATGGTTCCAAATATGCTCCGCATTGAGGATGGCTTTGCCACACTGAGGGAGGAGCCCTACAAACAAGGGATTATGAGATTGCATGCACATGCTGATGTTTATGCAAGGGATATTCGCCAGGTACCACAATTAAATTTCATGAGATTTTTGTTGCACAAAATACCATTGGCTTTATGCAAAAGGGATGCTGTTATGATCTTGGCGTCAAACAGATGTATGTTTGTGTGTAAGCATATATCTGATACCGTGAATTGAAGGACGATTTGTCAAAGCCCTCTGGAGTTGGGTGGCAGATTTCTATGGCTGGGACCTATGTCAGATTTGGTAGGATAGGACTTGCAAACAGACAGAATTATTGGTCTTCCTGATTTGACACTAGTTTCATGTTGTTAGTTGTTATCACGTGTAAATATGTTGGAATGAACTTGTTTCTTGTTTTGTTTATTTTAAAACGTGTTTTCCTACTATTTGAGTCCCAAGCAAATACGTTCCATTTTGTTCGTAATGGTTCTCTTGTAACCATGTTGGTATGTTGTTATTAGATGCAATATTTATTTTCAAATTTTAATTTCATTCTTTACGAGAGAACTATGGGTAGGTGAGGATTTTGATTACTTCAGACGGGTCTGGAAAGACAGGTTAAGTAGTGCTGCTGTGAGCTTAGCTTTGACCAGCAATCTCAGTAATTTGTGGTTCCTCAAAATTTTTGTTTATTGAACAATCATGCTAGTGCTTCAACACCATATTTGGGCTGCCTTTTAAATCCTGAATAAATGCTACTGTTTCGTTTGTAAATATATGAGATGCAATGGCACTTGCCACTTGATCTATGACTTGTATACCTACATGCCTTATTTTGATCTTACATGAGCTGGTTTAACAACGGGCGGCAGGATAGGAAGAATGACAAGATCAGGGTAAGTGGATGCAGATCAAGATATCCACTTCGATCTTTGCACATGGAACTTTGGGGGGGGGGGGGGGGGGGGGGTTGCATGACACCGGTCTTTTGCTCTCATCATTTGTGATGATCTCTTTAGGTGTGTTTAGCTTGCCACCTCAAGATTAGACCGGAGAAGTTTTGCTTAATTTCTTTTCTTTACTTTTCAAGATTAAAATGTTGCTTTCTACGACAACATCCTGAGGCTTCCCATCTCAAAAAAAGAAAATCATCCTGAGGCTTCGTCTAAATAGTTCTGAATGCTGAGATTCCAACTCCAATCATGCGGATCTTAGGTAGCGTTTGGTTGAGAGACAAGGTGGAGTGGGATGGTCCTGTCTCTGGTTTCAGGGGCGGGATGGCTCCATTTTCTGTTTGGTTGAGGAGGGATGGGGCCGACCCGTTTTCTGTTTGGTTTGGGGCACCAAAAATGGGATGAGCTACCTGACAGGTGGGTCCCACTTGTCATTCTCTTTTTTCCTTCCTTCTTACTTCTTCCCCTTCCTTCCAGAGCACATCGCTGGAGCAGTGCGGAGCTCCCCCGCGTGGACGCCGAGGTCGGGGCGGAGCTCTCCCGCGGGGCCGGAGGCGGAGCTTGACCGCGCGGTTGCCCGCCCGCGGCACAGCTCCCCCGCACGGCCATTCGCCAGCGGCGCAGCTCCCCCGCCTGCCCGCGCCTGCCTCACCACGGCGCAGCTCCCCCGCGCGGCTGTCGGGGCCGGGGCGGAGCTTGCCCGCGTTGGTGCTTGCCGGCGTGGCCGTCGGGGTCGCGGCGGAGCTCGCCAGCGCATGCCTCGCCCATGCGCCTGCACGCTCGTCCCACTTGGGACGACTCTGTCTGTCCAAAATAGAGGGACGGGAGTCACGACATCTAGAGAGCATATTCTGTAGTGGGATGTTCTTGACTCTGCTTGTCCTGGAAGCAAACACCACCCCGAAGTGGGATATCCTACCTGGGACGGCCCCGTCCCTCGAACCAAACACTACCTTAGTTCTGCACATGGATTGGACTGTTTTGAGCACGCCCAAACGAAGCATTGGAAAAGAAAGAGACCATATTTTTTAGAAAAAAAAGTGACCATATATTGCTGTTTTTTGTGAGACCATATTGCTGTTACTATCACAATATCGTACCCTTACCCTGTTTGTACGTTCAATTCGAGTGAACGGTTCAGATTACCCAGCAGGAGAAATCGAGTGCCTCTTCTTTTCATATTCTAAAAACTATTTTTCAATTTTTCCTATAATAATTAACTTTTAAATGAAGCATTTTTTAAAATGGGATCTACGAGTTGATTATATTATATACGGTAGCGACTTCATTTATATCGGTTAAAATTGCACGTGAGTTTCTCTTACTTCGTACTCTTTTTTTTAACAGTTCAAGAGTTATAAGCTACAGCAAAAAACTATAAGTCACAAAAAAAGAATAGACCCTGAGAATTGAGGTGCCCAATTATCTAGTGAGAAAATTTGGAGTTCTCATCCGCCTTGCTGCATGAACCTGGTAAAATGATTAAAAAAACAGGAGAAAGCCAATGTACCTTTCCAAACACTATACCATATGTACCTAGATTCACGTATTGAACATATAAAAATCGTAAAGTTTCTTACATAAAGATTACAAGCTTACATGCACCGTAAACAAGGCCTACGACAATTTTAGACCAACATAGGATTGAGAATTATCCTAAATTAGGGATTGGTCAATGCAGAGATATCTTACAACTGGTCCTAGTCAAACCAGGCTTTTTTTTCAACATGATAACTATGTTGTTGCCTGTTGGGGACGATTGGGACCCAATCTGCTCATCATTTTGTGAAAGAAACCAATCTGCCCATCATTGCTGGCCCTGGAAACACCAATGATCTTATCCAAATAAATTCCACTCAATACAACTAAAGAGCTATAAGAGAACTACCTCTTAGTGGGTGGTGGAGTTGTGGGTGTACGACTCTACTCAATATGGTTTAAATCCTGGTACTCACCTTTACGCATATGTGAATGCGTTTTTAGTAGGAATTTTATGAGATTACGAATTTATCTTTGACCTCTGTCTTTCTAGGTATATGCTAAGTGGATGCACTCTTATGTGTGTAGTGTGCGTGTATGATGATGTGTGTGCTTGTGCATCTTCCTTTTAATCACAAAAAGAAAGAGCTATTTGTGGTGTTCATGGCAATGAACAATCAAGGAAGAGAACTGCTGTTGTACTGTTCCAAAATTGGAAAAATAGGGGAAATGCAATTTACCCCCTCCACTTTCACAAAAATGTTCATATTGGATCATACTAGTAAACTAACTTGTCCCACTCCAACTGGCTGCGGCTTTCAGCTTCTAGCTATTGGCTGAAATTACACTGTAATATCTGTTAGTTTTTTTTTGAGTCATTCAATTAAAGAAAATAAGAAAAAAATTAACAACACCGTTATATCTTGACGAACAATGTAAAGAAATGAGGGGAAAAAAAGGAAAACGAAAAAACTAAAAAGTGCTCATTCCGGCTTCTGAAAGCCGAAAGTTAGAAACTGAAGCCACTTAGCGGGATCTTAACCCTCTTAACTTTGAAAACCGGTATAAATCACCCGCCAACGGTGGTTTTCCAAGCGATTTTTCCATGTTTGCCAATTAAATATCATATGGATCAGCGTAAAGTTAGAAATTAAAGTGGGACCCACTAGAGAGGATAAAGAGAAAGAGAGAGGAGGGAGAGAAGAAAGAGAGGAAGATTTTTTTAATTTTTTGGTTAACTTTTTTACTCATTGCCTGAGGTGGCTTGCTGATTCTGCAAATTGAACCAAGTCGGATGCCACATAAGCAAAACCAATACTAATACCACAATGAGGTAAATTGCAATGGTTTTCAAAGCTGACGGGGTTAACTAACCGGTTTTATCGTAGATAGTCTAATTTGGACTTTTGCGAAAGTAGAGGAGGTAAATCAGGCCTTTTTCTTCCAAAATTTTATACTCCAACCAAAAAAAATCTCTTACTCAGTATGTGTTTACAAGGTGTAAACTGTTATATCTTGGGAAGTAGCGGTGTTTTGAATGGTACTCCATGTTGTATTACAGATTTACAGAAGAGATGAAGTTTTACAAGTGGCGGACGGATTATGAAAGGACAAGTGGCGAACCGAAGTCATTCAGGAGGTGTCCGATACACCTTAAAAGTGTATCAGTTTTCCTGATCTGTCATATATTTCTTTTATGCTCCAAAACATATATTTTTTCAATCATATACTGCATTTGCATGAATACAAAAGGGAAAAATGTATACACGGCACCACTGATCTATATTTCCTTGCGTTAACTCAAAGAGAGCATGAGAACCAAAATTTGGCCTGGGTCAAGCACAGCTCTTTTGCTGTGCCGGACGAGCAACAGTACACCTTGTCGGACTATCAGTTTATTTCCACCTTGTATACGATAGCAAGTGTATTACTTATGTATGGGACAATGACTCCTGTACTATGTATAGGACAATGACTCCTGTACTATGTATAGGACAATGACTGGTACTTTTTTTTTTTTGAGAAAGTATGACTCCTATACTTGTAACCTATATATATGGAGCAATAAAAAAAAATCAAGGTGTCATGATTGCAGCCATGCTTTCAAGCAATTCCCAAGAACCCTTGAGCTGAAAACTCAATTGCCATAGCAATCTCATAGCCGTATCTCTTTCTTTGAGGATATGCTTAATACTATCTCGATGGTTTAGAACAATATCTTGCCAATATATATCAGGTCGACAGAATTTGCAAGACAAAAGAACAAAATATATCTCATATTCTAATACTGCTTCCATTATTAATCCATTTCAAGGATTATATGACCTATGATGTTCTTAGTGTACAAGGCTAATTATTATTAAAACTCTCAATCATTTGCAGGTGCATTGACCGGTAATTAAGTGATTTTTCGTAATCCACTCCATCTCTAGTTAGATATTAGGTTATACAGTCTTTCAGGTAAGAATCCACATTTCCTTTGTAGAACTAACATGAATGTCACATGTACACGGTTGTGTTGCCACCTAAATTTAGCCAAGTGATAATGACAGTGAAGACCTAAATGTAAGGCAAATTACATATGCAGGGTCCATTGGCATGCGATTCTCCACCGAAGAAGACGAGGGCATGTTTAAATAGACTATCCAAGAAGGAGAAAAGAAAAAATAACCCAAAAAATACGAGTAAGGATCCGTAGTGACTTTATAGATCGTGCAAATGAGTGATATTTTATCAATCCTCTTTGGGGTGGCTATCTTTTTCATGATCCAACACAACCCAGCCTAGCATCTGCCACCGCCGTTCCCCGCCGTAAAACAAAAAGAGCGCGCCTTGAACGAGGTGAGGAGAGGACAATCCGCGAATCCCCAATCCGATCGAGAAGCATACGGAGAGTAGCCGATCCCGATTGCTATCGAAAGCTGTCACCCGCGGATTCGCATCTGCCTCCTTCTCTGGATCGTGGCGACAACGGAAATCATACGCGTTCCGGGAGATACTCCCGCCGTGGCCGCTGAAGAACCACCACATATCTTGCGTCGTCGACCGTCGGGTGCTCTGGAATGGACCAGAGCCGACTGCTGGGGCAGCGGAGGAGCCGGCTCCCTTTAGCGATGCTCCGTCTCCGGTGCGCGTCGTGCTCAACCGCCCGTGGCCAGCCCCGATCATGATCCCACCGACATCCCCGTCCGGCAAGTTCCGCTACTCTGTGATTCTATTCTTTGGTAGTTTAAAGCTCTGTCTGTCTGTTTCTGCTATTGTACTACTGTGGTTGCAAGAATTAATGTTACAGCAGAGGAGATGGAATCAAAGATAATGAAGAAAGAGGTGACTAGCGAGGATACACATCCATCAGAGCTGGCATTAGCGTGTTACAACATGAAACCAAAGGTATAATTATCTCCCCAATTTCTATTTGGTTTCTGCTTCAAAATTTTACTCAAATCAGCGTTGAGATGTATGCCAGTATATAGTGCAAGTGGAAACATCAAATTTAGGACAATAGCAGACTACATACTACAGGTACTTCGAAATTTTTGTATGGATAACCCATTTTTTATTCGAAAATGCAGAAATATACCCGCGAGAAATTTTTTTACACAAATAGGCTCGAGTCGCCAAACCATTGGACGAATTACGCTTGTCGCCCCACCAAAACGCGACTTATAAAGAATCTGGTAACCGTTGGGCGATTAAATGCAATCGCCTCCCCGTTAAGCGATTCAATTGAAACGCCCCCCGTTCGGCGATATAAAGAAGAGTCGTCCAACGGGGGGCGACTGCATGTGCATACAGCCCTACGGCCAAGCCCCTTTCTTCCCCACGCCTGCTCGCCAATCTACCTCTAGGCGACTGCATGAATCCTGTTAAGGGTTTTGTGAATTTTGTAATTTGAAACTCGTAAAAAATGTGGTATAGTCACATATACTGGTATATGTCACATTATTTTGTAATTTCGTAATTAAGTCACACAAGAACTGGTATTTAATATTTGTCACATTACTTGATATAGAAATAATTTTCTATACGAAAAGAAGAGATAATAGCATTGTTTGAATTTAAATGAACTTTATAATATAACGCAGTAACATGCCGCGTATTTATCCATTACATGCATGACATACACCCCTCACTCCCCACCCTAAGGTGCTCCATCACCGCGCCCGCGTCCTCCCATACGGCCCCGCTTGGCCGTCCTCCGGTGCAACGGATTACGAGGCGGCGGGGGACGAGGGTCCGAAAAAGTAAAACGATCAGGTGGGTTTCGCACCCGCGGCTGCGCCGGTGGAGTCACCTGCACCTCCGGCTGTGTGGCCTCCGGTGCACCGGGGAGGCCACCGCTGGAGAGAACCTCCGGTGCTGCGTCGAAGGACGGCCCAGGCCAGTCCGCAAAAAACTGGTCCACCTCGATGTGGCCTGGGGAGAAGCGTCCCTGCTGCTGGTAAGGACCTGCAATAGTAATATCGTTAGTTCGTTGCATGTCGTCTTAGGATAAAAACAAGCTCGGATGATGCGTACCCGTACATGGCGCCATGAAATCATCCGTGTGGAAGCCGGGGATGTACGTAGGAGGCCGTGACCAAGGAGAACTCCCTGGCTGCTCCGGGGGAGGTGGACGTGTCCACGTAGAACTCCCTGGCTGCTCCGGGGGAGGTGGACGTGTCCACGTACTACCTCCGGAGTAGTGCCACGCTGGTCGGGGTGGCACTGGTGGTCGGGGTGCACTGGCCGTAGGTGTGGAGACCACCGGTAGCCTCGTGCAGGACAGTAGGCTGACGATACGTCTACACACTGCCTCCATCCGTCGCGCAAAGCTGACGACCTCCTCGCGGGTCAACTCCCCACCTGTGCCCCACCTCTGCACTAGTGCGGACGACTCCGACCACAGCGCGGCACCGACGTCAGCCTGGACAAAAAGACATAGAATGGTCCACCATCGAAACGATATTGCCATTTGAGAATTTTTGAAATTACAAGTTAAGTACCGCGATGTGAGCGTCGCGTGCGAAGTGCGCAGGGTACGCGTCTGTCGGTGCGGCGACGTGTGGGGCAGGTGGGTCAACGACATGTACCAGTCTGGTACGAGTCCGCGCCTAGTACCAGATGAGGTACTCCGCGTAGTCGGCTATGTCGTATGGCCGGGCCTCCTCCACGCGGTCATCCAGCGCACCCTCCCACTGCGCAATCCAGGGCTGCATCCTCCTGGACCAGTCCGTGCCTTTCTTGACGCCCTTCGTGGTGTGCCTGTTTATGGAACCATTACGTAAGGTAAGTACTTGCGATCACAATAGTAAGTACGTACAAAAATATCAGAAGCGATTACTCACGCGTGCACGCGGGGCGGAATCGGCGGCCCGACTGGTACAGGAAGTGTCTGCCGCAGCCCAAACTGCCGCATGACGCGCTGCGGTGCGTAGTCCTCGACGTAGATGCCGTACACGAGCTTCCGGCGGGTCAGCCAGAAAGTCTGGTCGCGCCAGCACAGTGCAGACAGCCCGTCAGGAGCACGGGCCTGCACTGCCTTCGCTGCGTAAGGCTCCCAGCGCACGTCGGAGTCTGCGAGGCGGTCCAACTGCTCCACAAAGGGGTGGTACACCCGCGTGACCTGCACGTGCGCGAACTGTACCTGTAAGAAAGGCAAATTATTTTAGTACGACGATCGTTAATAAGTTGACTACGATAAAATAAAACTCACTCGTCGACGACACCAAATAGAACCCATCGTCGGCCGGTCGATGTCTCCCCCCGGGTACATCTCGGCCCCGTAGGGACCCATGTCGTCTAGTACAGGTCGTCCGAGACTGAAGCGCTCGAACGACCACAACTGCAGCAGCAGGGGACATCCCGTGAGGATCGAGTTCGCCTTAATCCTCGTGCACGCATCGCACAGGCCGCGGTACGTCGCGGCAAGTGCGGCCGATCCCCAGCTGATCTGGATGGCCTCGCCGTCCGCAATCGCCCTCGCATAAGCGATAAGGCGCGCGTCAACGGTGTTGCCGTGGCTGGTGGTGAAGAGCACCCAACCAAACAGCCACAGCAAGTAAGCCTCCAGGTGGCGCGCGACGGCGTAATCGTCAGCATCTGCAACCATGCGCTCAACCTGAATGCGAACAAGTTTTTATTAGTATGTAATTGCACAAATAAGAGTTTCGAAGACGCGATCGACTTGAAACACCACGTACTCGGTACTGTGCCAGCCACCTCAGCGTCGGTCCATGCTTCTGCCTCTCGTCGAAGATGTGGTGCTGATCGGCCGGTGGAAGGACCCCCTGGAATCTGCCGAGCAGGTCCTCGCGCCACTCGGCGGGAGCCTCCGGTAGGAAGGCAGTGTCTCCCGCGACTGGAAGGCCAAGGAGTACGGACACGTCTTGCAGGGTCGGCGCCATCTCCCCGACTGGTAGATGGAAAGTGTGCATCTCGGGCCGCCAACGGTCCACCAAAGCCGTTAGCAGGGAACGGTCGAACGGGAAGCGTCGTGATCGCTCCACGCCCGCCTCGTCCCCCTCCCCGGTCAAGGCACCTCCGTCCTCATCCGTGGCCTGCACCATCCGGGCAAGAGGGAGAAGTCCGGCATCCCGCAGCCTGCAAATAAAGTGAAGGTCAGCATTAAATATTTTTATGGTAATACTAAAACGTTGGCGTAGTGCAAACCTGGCAGTCCAACGGGGGTCGAGTCCCCAGGCCACACGAGGTGTGCGTGTCCGGACCACTCCCAGCTCAGTCGACTCGTCCGTGCTCCCCGGTGGCGGCGCACGACGGGAAGCGCGGTGCACGCGGTCCAAGTGCTCGTCCAACAGCGTGTACCGCCAGTCACCCGCCATAACTGTAAAATTATCTAAATGTAAATTTGTACACTACATTTTCTACAATAATACATGAAAAATAGTATACAAAATTTCGACACAACAATTTTCTACATTTAAATTTTCTTCATTTCAATTTTGTAAACTGCATCTACATTTGTACATTGAATGATCTACAATAAATTTCTAAAGTAAATTTTCCACAATAATACATTACAAATATTATACAAAAAAACTATATTTTTCTCCATTTAAATTTGTACATCTAAATTTGTAAACTGCATCTACATTTCTAAATTTAATGTTCTAAACTAGATTTTCTAAACTAAATATCTAAACTAAATATCTAAGCTAATTTTCTAAACTAAATATCTCTACTAAATATCTAAACTAAATTTGTAAACTAAATATCTACACTCTACACTACATTTTCTAAACTAGATTTTCTAAACTAAATTTTCTAAACTAGATTTTCTAAACTAAATAGCTAAACTAAATATCTAAGCTAATTTTCTAAACTAAATTTTCTAAACTAAATATCTAAACTAAATTTGTAAACTAAATATCTACACTAGATTTTCTAAATTAAATTTATCTAAACAAATTTTCTAAAATTAGGAAAATACCTGCAAATCCCGCGGCTTCTCCTCCTCTCCCTCTCCTTCTCTTCTTCCCTCTCCTCCCCCTCTCCTTCTCTTCTTCCCTCTCCTCTCCCTCTCCTTCTCTTCTTCCCCTCTCCTCCTCCTCTTCCTTCCTCTCTTCTGCTGCTTCCTCGCGCGTAGGAGACTGAATGGCGAGCAGGCGTGGGGAAGAAAAGAGGGCTTGGCCGTCGGGCTGTATTCACATGCAGTCGCCCCCCGTTGGGCGACTCTTCTTTATGTCGCCGAACGGGGGGGCGATTCAATTGAATCACTTAACGGGGAGGCGATTGCATTTAATCGCCCAACGGTTACCAGATTCTTTATAAGTCGCGTTTTGGTGGGGCGACAAGCTTAAATCGCCCAATGGTTTGGCGACTCGAGCCTATTTGTGTAAAAAATTTTGTCGCGGGTATATTTCTGTATTTTCGAATAAAAAATGGGTTATCCGTACAAAAATTTCCAGGTACTTCTGTGTGTTTTTTATTGTTAAGATGTTAAGAGTGCTATGAAGCCTAATTGGAAGTGGAAGTCCGATAGCGGACGAAGAATCTGAAGAGGAGGAAGCACCAGCAACTGAGAGACAATAAGAACAAGGACATCAAGAGCAAGGATAGCCAGGACAGCAAGAGCAAGTGGCATAGGAGAATGCTGAAGAGAAAGAAGAAGAAACTGAATCAACAAAGCATGCAATCCCCTGGATTAAATTCAAGTCCACCTTCAGGACAAACTTTGTACCTACTTGCATTATCAGGATGAAAAAGAATGAGTTTCGAGCTTTAAAGTAAGGAAACACGTCTATCAATGAGTACCTTACCAGATTTAACCAACTGGCCCGCTACACCCCAGGAGACGTAGTTGATGAAGAAAAAAGATTGACTGCTTCTTAGAAGGCATGCACGAAGAGATAAGAGCGTAGTTGATCATCCAAGACTTCCCCAGCTTCCACCACCTAGTCAACAGAACTTGCATCCTAGAAAATGAGAGGAGAATGATGGAGACCAACCGCAAGCGAAAGTTGGCAGCTCAAAGACCTCAAGGCAGCTACACTCAGAGGCTAGTATACCATGGCAACCCATCCTTCCGACCAGTTGTAGCCCTACCACTAAAAGCTCTAACTCCACGTCCTAGCGGAAATGTGCTCCGCACCCCTTGTCCCTCAGGCAATCTTCTGGCAGCTCATCTCCATTGCTTTAGTTGTGGAGAAAAGGGGCATTTTGCCAATAGATACCCAAATCATCAAGTCTCTCCAGTGAAGTTCAATATGGGAGCCACTCCGGCTCGAGGTCAAGAATCAACTCCTAGCAAGAGCCATCAAACACTGCAAGCATCTAGGACTGACTCAACACCAAACCAAGGCCTCGTGAATCACATCACTACAGAAGAAGCCCAGGAATCTACCGGAGTGCTAATGGGTATGTTTTCTATAAAGTCAGTACCTGCACATGTTCTGTTTGATTATGGGGTTTCTCATTCTTTAATTTTGGGGAAGTTTATTGATATGCTTAAATTTCCAACCTTTAGATTGGATAGACCTTTGGTACTTGGCTAACCTGGAGGACCCTTACTGTTGCACTAATGAGCCCAGAGTAGATATTACCATGGAAGACTTTGGATTCTTAGTAGACCTCATGGTACTACAATCCCAAACTTTGGATATCATTCTAGGGATGGATTGGTTGGTCAGATACCAAGAAATGATATCCTAGATTAACTATAAAGGTTAATAAGGTTCATTCCTCATTGAGTCTTGCAATCCACCACCTTGAAGACATGCCACTAGAAGAAATGCATATAGTTCAAGTCTACCTAGAGGTTTTTTAGAAGAATTGCCTAAAATGCCACCAGACAGAGACATAGAGTTTGTGATGAACTTAAAATCAGGGACCACCCCAATTGCCAATCGACCCTACTGAATGACTGTATACAAGATTGAAGAGCTAAAAATACAAATTGAAGACTTACAAGAAAAAGAATTTATTAGACTTACAAGAATTGCTAGTAATTTTTGTGAAAAAGAAGGATGCCACCGCCAGAATGTGCGCGGATTATAGAGCCCTTAATGATGTGACCATCAAGAACAAGTATCCCTTACCCCGTATTGATGATCTATTTGATCAACTTTTAGGAGCCACGGTATTCTCTAAAATAGATTTAAGGTCAGGGCACCATCAACTTAAGATCAGGGCTGAAAATATTCCCAAAACGGTTTTCACCACCCGATATGGCCTGTATGAATTCACAGTCATGTCATTAGGACTGACCAATGCACCAGCCTACTTTATGAACCTCAAGAAGAAAGTATTCATGGATTACTTGGACAAATTTATGATTATGTTCATAGATGACTTCTTAATTTACTCGAAGACCACCGAAGAACATGCTGAACATCTATGGATGGTTCTAGAGAAACTTAAAGAGCACCAGTTGTATACCAAGTATAGTAAGTGTGAATTCTGGCTCTAAGAGATTAGTTTCTTCAGACATATTATGTCTACTTGAGGTGTAGCAGTTGATCCATCGAAAGTAGAAGTTGTTTTGAAATAGAAGCAGCCCATTTCAATAATCGAAGTGTGTAGTTTCTTTGGTTTGGATGGATGCTACAGATGCTTCAAAAAAGGATTTTCTACACTGTCTAGACCAATGACTCACCTGCTCAAGAAAGAAAAGAAATATGAATGGACAAATACTTGTGAGAGGAGTTTTTAAGAGTTGAAGAAGAAGCTGACCACTACCCCTGTGTTAGTCCAGCCAGACATACACAAGATTTTGAAGTCTACTGTGATGTCTCACGCCAAGATCTTGGTTGTGTGCTCATGCAAGAAGGAAAAGTCGTCGCATATGCATCTCAATAACTTCGCCCCCATAAAAATAATTATCCAACCCATGATCTGGAGTTAGCCGCAGTGGTGCACGCCTTGAAAATTTAGCGACATTACTTGATTGGGAATCATTGTGTTATCTATACAGACCACAAAAGTCTCAAGCATATTTTCACTCAGATAGACCTTAACCTTCGGCAAAGAAGGTGGTTAGAGCTAATCAAGGGTTACAACTTAGATGTCCATTACCATCCAGGAAAGGCTAATGTAGTGGCTGATGTGTTAAGCCGTAAGCCCTACCACAACAATATGATGGTTCAAGAATTTCAACTAGACCTCTATAATGAAATGGAAGCACTTAACCTTGAGTTAGTATAGTAAGAAACCCTAGCCACTATGTAAGTACACCCAACCTTAGAAGAGCAAATTAAGATCGCTCAAGAAGGACCCCCTGGTGTTTAGAGATTCAAGCGCCTCATGGCTAAGAGAAAAGCCCCCAAGATAATTCAAGACGAACAAAGAATCCTTGGTACGGGAAAAGTCATTTTGTTCCCCACCAAAAGGAGCTCAAGGATTTGATACTCAAGGAAGCCCAAAGCTCAGCTTATACCCTACACCCAGGAAGCACAAAGTTGTAAAGATATGAAGACCCTATATTGGTGACTTCGTATGAAGAGAGACATCGCCGAGTTTGTGGCATGTTGTGATGTATGTCACCGAATCAAAGCCAAACACCAGAAGCCTACAGGGCTTGAAGATTCACACGCGATCTTTGAGGGAATGTTTGGGCAGTTGCATACCTCGGATCCTTTGTGCAGCGAGTCCGTCGAACGTACTCAAGGCAAATACCTCGCGGTCGTAACCTCTCTGTTCCGCGTACCACATTTTCCATGATTATCTATCACCATTACCATTGAATACAATTTTCATATTACTAATGCCTACCTGGTTTTAGATTTATAATATTGTATCCATACCATGATGTTCTAGGTTATCTTGTTCTACATGCTTTTAGGTGTATTAGAATACTCAGTTGATAACGTTCAGTTGTGCGCACGCATCGGAACTGAAAAACTTAAGGGACTTGCACCCGCAACTGGAAGGAATGGTGATCAAGTAGAAGAACTAGAAGAATCAACCCATGATGAAATATCTATAAACTATGTGCACATGATAGAATCTATGAATAGGACAACAACCAATGTTGATATTTATTTTGCAAAGAAAATTACCACAATCATCGATCTTGATCCAAAGTTTGCATCGCTCGCTGAATGTAAGAAAAGATCAGATTGGGAGGATTGAAAAAAGGCAATAGAAACTGAATTATTATCTCTGAACAAAAGAGAGATGTTTAGGTCTGTAAGCCGCACGCCTCCCCATGTGCACCCCATAGGGCATAAGTGAGATTTGTTCGAAAGAGAAATGAGAAAAATGAAGTTGTAAGATATAAAACAAGGCTTGTTGCACAAGGTTTCATTCAACGTCTAAGAATTGATTATAAAAGAAACATATTCCCTGGTCATGAGTGATATTACCTTTAAATATTTAATCTCGATGGTGGTAAACCTGAACTTAGAAATAAAATTGATGGATGTGGTAACGGCATACCTTTATAGAAACTTGGATTTGGACATTTATATGAAGGTGCCTAAAGGCATCCCTGTCCTGAACCAAGACAGAGCAAATAAAAGCATGTACAATGTGAAACTCAAAAAATCACTGTATGGACTTAAGCAATCAAGCAGAATATGGTATAATCGCTTAAACGACTTTCTATGTAAGAAAGGCTACATGAACAATGAGGATTGTCTCTGTGTATTTATACGATCCCAGAATGGATTTTGTATAATCTCAATGTATGTATATGATCTGAATATCATCAGAACCCTGAAAGATATAAAGGAAGCAAGCTCTTACCTGGAGTTAAAGTTCGAAATGAAATATTAAGGTAAAACCAAATATTGCTTAGGCTTGCAGATTGAGCACGTCCCGGAAGGAATATTAGTACATCAATCCGCATATACTCAGAAGGTGTTAGAAAGGTTTGACTTTGAAAAGGCATACCCTTCAAAAGTACCAATGGTCGAGCAATCTTTACAGCAAGATAAGGATCTGTACCAACCTAGAGAAGAGAGGGAGGAAGTCCTGGAACCAGAATTCCCATACTTAAGTGTTGTAGAAGCATTTGTGTATTTAGCAAACTGTATTAGACCAGACATCGCATTTGCTGTAAACCTATTAGCAAGGTATAGTGCAGAACCTACCAAAAGGCATTGACAGGGAATAAAGAACATTTTTGATACCTCCAAGGAAGCAAAGATGTTGGACTATTCTACAGAAAGAACTAAGATTTGAATATGACTGGCTATGCAGATGCTAGATATATGTCAGACCCGCATATAGTTAGATCACAAACAGGCTATATCTTCTTATGTGGTGGAACTGTAATTTCATATAAATTGTCTAAGCAAAATCTTGTATCGACTTCGACGAACTACTTGGAAATCATAGCACTGTACGAAGCTGCACGAGAATGTGTTTGGCTTCAATGAATGATTCACCACATTCAGCAATCATGTGGGTTGAATATCATGCATGCTCCCACAATTATCTATGAAGATAATGCAGCTTGTGTTGCACAAGTGCAAACGGGTTATGTGTAGAGTCATCTCACAAAGCATATCAACCTCAAGTTCTTCTATACTCATGAATTGCAAAAGATGGACGAAATTAAGATACTGCATACTAAGTTATGAGAAAATCTTGCAGATTTATTCATTAAATCACTTCCAGCATCTAATTTTGAAAGATATGTATGTGAAATTGGAATGATGAGACTTAGAGAAGTGCATAATTCAGAGGGAGATTCTTCTCAAACTCATTATTAAAATTTGATCATGAAGATCGAGTACCCAAAAAATAAATCCTGTAGATTAAATTAGGTGAATTGTACTCTTTTTCCCTTGACGAGTTTTCCTAAAGTTTCTCGGGCAAGATTTTTAATGAGACAATTCGTGCAACACAACATAACATGTATCATGTACTCTTTTTCTCTAAATTTTTTCCACAGGATTTTATGGAGTTTTGATGAGGCATAAACGTATCGGATGAGGACCCAAGAGGGAGTGTTGGGAAACCTAGGTCTGGGCTTGAGGCCTTGTCTCATGGTGGGCATCTTACCTTGCAGTCTATATATAGAGGGTCCCATTGACTATCACTCTGTACCTTTGCAAAGAAAAGCAATAAAAAAAGACAGGAGTCTTCCGTTATCTCTGTGTTCAACTTGTATTTTTCTTATATTACTTTGTGATTGATCCATCTACTTTGACATAGGAGAAATCGATCTGACTGAACTCGCCAGCGACGGTTCCTCAACATGATCGTCCAAACAAGTTGCAATCAATACAACTGAAGAGGTTATATTGTGATGTCCACGGCCATGAACAACCAAGAAAGGTCACTGTTGCGCTGTACCACTCCAAAATTTGACATCCCAACAAAAAAAATTATGTCCTATTTTCAAGCAAAAAAAACTTTCATATGTTTTACAGAAGCCTAAAACCATTATATCTTGGGAAGCGTTGCAGTTTTCTCAATGTTACTCCATGTTGTATTAAAAAAACAGATGAAATTCTACCAGATGGCAGACAGACTATAAAAAGGATAACGGATTATCAATTTATGAAGACCGCGTACCTTATTTGATTGTACACATAATTTCATGGGAGCAATTATGAAAAAACTTGGCTTTTGGGATGCTCGGATAAATGTCGTTACGAAATGCCTTACACCTGTGAAGTACTGAATTGAAGTCATTCAAGATTTGTCGAACGTGATTGTGCTGCAGTGGGTGTTCGAACGTGATTGTCCAAGATATTGATATAGAGCAAAGAAGAAAATGTTTCCTGAAATTCAGGAGTGGTTTGATCATTTCTTCTGATCCAATCTTTGTAAATTCTTCTTCTTTTTCTTGTAATTAACCTTTTCTCATATATATTATTAATATAATTAACCAGTCAGATCAGCTTGGTCCTACTGTTCCTGTAAAAAAAAAGATACTGAAGGTCACGGAGAGTTGAATGGTGCTGAGATCTGCCAAGAAGCACCAAGCCTAACGTATCTGTGAGAAGTGCTCCAACGCTCTCTTAGAGTAGTTAGCTGTCTCAGGGTAGATTAGTAAGTGTTAAACGTTGTGGAGTCGTTATTGTAATCAAGGCCGAAACCTAAAGCCTAATGATAGTTTATCTGTGCTCTCGTTTAGAGCACAATGGCCCTTGTTCGGTTTCAGCTCCGACCTTCAGGTCGCATTCTTTAGTAGGAAATTTGCCTGTCCAAAAGTCGTGATAAATAGCTTCGGATTTTCGTCTAAAAACAAGGGAGTGCAGAAGGTTTCTTACCACAGTAACTGCATAAATATCCAAATATAACTTATTTCAGAACATGGTGAACATTTTCAGTGAATTATCTCGTGAGAGCATTGAAAATGGATGGTGACTTGATTTGACCTGCGTATCGAACATCGCGTGAGATCTCTGTTTTCTTTTCTTGAAGAATGCACAAAGAAATTTCAAACAGATGGAGACTTGATGCGATGACCTGGTTTTCAAAGGGCGGAATATTTGCGAGTGGGATTTGTTATGTAAATAGGTAAAGCAGATGGAGACTTGATGTGATAACCTGGTTTGCAAAGGGCGGAATATTTGCTTGAGTGGAATTTGTTATGTAAATAGGTCAAATCAAGTTTCTTTCCATCATGAATCACCTATGTATGGCCAACCATTGCGGACAGAATGCTAGATGTTTGGCACCACGTTACTATTGTTTTTTTTTCTCCTTCTTCATATTGACCTTTTCGTCCTTCTGCGGAAGGAAAGAGATTGGTACAGTTAATATAACAATGATACTATGGTTTTTGCCTTCATGTTTTGGAATGATTTTCATCAGTAGCAACTTTTAGTCTTTTACTCACCCACATTTTTTCCATAGTCCCATTGTGTAATTTTGTTAAAGAGTCCCATTGTGTAATTTTGTTAAACATTCCCTTTCTTCAATATTTTCATCTTGGTCAATGAGCTTTCATATTGTGGCATTCAAAAGAGTCCTTGGATAAACAAACTTAAAAAAGGGGGGGACTGAGGTGTATTCTATCTTTATGTAACTATTATGATCACAATTTGAACAATTTGTTAGAAGATGGACGTGAGGACAATATAGTGTAAGGTAGTGCTCACCTGAAGAACTAGTCTTTTATGGTGAGAAGTAGACCTAGGAGTTGGGTTAGGCTTTTTTGGGCTAGCCTGACCGGCACGGCACGGCTCAGGCACGGCACAAGCATGACACGTGGTGGGTCAGGCTGACACGGCACCAACGGCGGGCCGTGCTAGGCCTAGAAAGAAGGCTTGTTAGGCAGCACGGCACAGCCTGTCATGCCATGTTCAGGCCAGCTCAGCACAATGGGCTGGGCGACACGGAGTTATAGTGGTGACACAATAGCTAGGCCTATGGTGTGGACACCGAGGGACGGTGGAACGTGGGAGTAGCCGCAGAGGGGGAGGGAGAGCAAAGCCATCGTGCTATACTTGTGGCCATGCCAATGACACAGGAGTAGCCAGAGAAGCCACCATAGCTACCGATGTCACGCGCACGCTAACTACACCATCGATAGACATTGTGCACATGGCATTAACAGGTCGTAGGCACACGCATGGCACTACCTCCGTCGTTGTACCCCAATCCATTGCCGATCTTTGTTCATCACCCATGGCTGCAGCATCATCGGCCACACCACCACCTCACCGTCGTCGCTCTCCTCCACCACCCTTGCCTCCATGCTAGCCATCCACGCCGAGCCCTGGTGCCCTTCCTCCGCGCTCAAGCCCTAGCGCCTCGCATCTCACTAGTCACCCACACTGCTGACGAGGCCACTGCTCAACATCAAAAGTAGGAGACGACAACGGGGTGGAACATGAGGAGGTGGCAGAGAGGGAGAGGATGGAGAGAGAGGTGGGTAGGTTAGGGAGAGGCAGCCAGGGAGGCGAAGAGGGAGAGGGGGAGAGGTGGTTAGGGAGGTGAAGTCGTGGAGAGGGAGGGGGAGAGAGGCGGTAGGGGTCGGGAGACTGGATTGTAGTGGAGGCACTGTTGAGGCCTGGAGGGGATTAGGCGGCGCTCAGCACGATAGAGGCGTCGAGCAACGGTTGCCTAGCCAGCCTAGCAGCTAGCATGCTACCAGTGATGAGACAGTGCAGAGACCAAAGAAGCAAGGAGGGAGAGAGGCAACGGCCAAGAACCAGTGACAAAATGGAACAGAGGAAGAAGGCAGAGCAGTGGTGGAGGTTGAGAGACAACGAGCACATCCAATATTCTCCTCTTCCATGGGTATAAATTATAAAACCCACCTCCTCCGCTCATTTTTTCACCACCAAAGTACCAAGCTTCTCTTCTCTCTTTGCTTTACTCAGTAGTCTTAATAATCCATATAACAGAAGGCTCGGTGGAGGTATACTACCAAGGAGTCGCAGCATGAAGGCGACGATGGGAGCGGCCAAGCTCGATAGTGATTGCTATTGAGGAGTCACAGCATGAAGACAACATCAGAGCATCTTGTTGGATGCTCTTGCCGCTACTCCTTTAGTCCTCTTTCGGCTCTGACTCCTATTGATGCTCGTCAGCTCTCATCAAGCATGTGAGACTTGTAGGGTCAAGGATAACCAACTAGAGGGGGTGAATATGAATTTTTAAATTGTTTTGGATAAATCATAATTTTAGCAAGTAAAGACTTAATTTAAAAATGTTTTGCATAATTAAGGTCAAAATACTCTAAGATAATTGATTCTATACCACTGAATAGTCGTCTGCTTCTACAAAATACTATTGAAAAACACTCTCTATTATATGTCACTAAATTACACTAAAATTCAATTATATGTCACAGTCATTAGTTGACCATTAGGGGAGATCATTATCCTATGAAAAAAAACCAAATACCCTTACTAAAATACCGAAGACCTGATTTATTTAAAACAGCAAACAAAACTCCAAAAAATTTGAAAATTCACAAGGTTGTTGTTCAATATGTTAGTAATCTAGGAAAAAAAATTTAAACGCACTGTTCAAAGAAAACTTTTATATTATTAATTTAAATGCTAATAAAGGATACTATTTACAAACAGAGACTAAATAAGGTCTAAAATGTTTGGAAAAATTCTAGCATGCTTCTAAGATGTCACATAGCTCCCAAAAACTATGAGTTTCCATTTTTCTATAGTGAATTTGTTCCGGTTTAAAAATAGATCAAATAGGCTGATTTTGGATTTGAATTTTTGAAAATGGAAAAAAATTGAAGGGTTAGTTTATGAAATTTTATATTTGAGCTATACACTACTCCAATGTTCCACCAAAAAAATTTAGTACTTTTGGCTAAGCAAATTTTCTCTATATTTAATTTTTATCTGTAACATCCCAAAATTTGGATGTTTAAAATTTTTGGGTAATTTAAAAATTTTAGTTTTTGCATCTTGCTGCCATTTGAATTTTGTAGAAATCTTATTCGAGTCTTTTTGAGTTTTGTGCCAAACAAATTATAACTAGAAATAATTTTAAATGCTAAATAGCAATCATGGCAAAAACAGTAACAATAATAATAAAACAAAACAATTTAAATGGGGGTTTAACCTCTGAGAGCTTAATTTAAAAATAATCTATTAAATCAAAACATGGATTAATTAAAAAGAAAGGAGTTGAATTAAAAGAGCAACCTCAAAGGAATATTAGAACATATTCCTAATATGATTAACTGGAAATTCTTTCCTTTACTCTAATTAGCATATAAAACAAAGGGTGGAGCATTCAAAAATTTATGAATCCAATCATAGGAAAATAATGTTAAAATCAAAACCCAAGGGCAAAATTAAAATAAATAGAGAAATAGAAGATTTTGTGTCCAGATAATTGAACCCAGATTGGAATTAAAAATCCAAAAAAATTGCAATCAATAATCTTAAGCCTAAATTAGAATTTAAATTAAAGATTCAAATTTTAGAATCCTGCAAAACTCAAAATCAATAAATATTAATGTAAGATAAAAATCTAAATTAAAATCCAGATTACAAAAATTGGTTGAGCCCTTCTTTCTTTTTCTTCCCTTTTTCTCTTACCCTTCTCCCTATGCCGTGCGGGCCCCTCTCTTCTTTTCTTCTTTCCCCTCCTCCCTCTCTTTCTCCCACCCTCCCACTGCCGAATGGGCCCAGCCCCCATCCCTTTTCCTCACCTCTCTTTTCCCCTCCCCTGAGCTGACTCTTCTTCCTCCTCCCCTACCCTGCTCACAACCTGCTCCCGCCTTCTGCGCTCGTCAGCCGGCCCCGCCTCCTCTGGCGCCAACTGCTCCCCTTCACCCATCACCGCAAGTCGCCGCGCCATGCTCCTGCGACACCGCACCCGCCCCGTCGCATCCCCGCCTGCGCGCACGCTGCCCACGTCCCCTCCATCGCCAGGCCGGCCACGCCGAAGTCCATGCCGCCCACTATTGCTTGGTCGTCAGCAGCAGCACCACAGTTCCCACTCCCCGCGCTATAAAGCAGCCGTTTTCCCCAACTTCTCCCTGCGCCTTCCCCTTTTACCCGATGCTTCTTGCTCGCCACCACCTATGCCTCCACGCCGCTCCGGCCTCTCCGACAAAACCACGCCAAATTGACCCCACCCAAGTGTGCGCCCCGGAACCTTCTTCCTCCCCTCTGGCCTAATTGGAGAATCACCTGTCGAGCTCGCCGGAATCGCGTTTTTCCTCACCGCCGACCCAAGCCTCCGCCGCCGCGCTACTCCCTCTCTGGCGAACGTCTCCACGATTCCTTGGAGTAGAAGCACCACCCCACCGCCGCGAAGCTTTTCCCACCATCGGCCGGCCCTCCCACTGCATGTATCTCGCCGCCGACGTGGGCTCCCTCGCGCCGTCCCGGGTCCTCGCCGCCAGCCCACCCCGACACTTCCCCAGCCCAGCCGATCATGTGGTAAGGTTTGCCCCACCTCCCTCCAGCTCGTGCCCCTCCTACCTCGCCTCTTCCTCCACGCCGGCGCCGCCGCCCCACTCCACCCCCGCCCTCGGCCGCTAAACCTCGCCGCCTGCCTGCCTTAGGGATCCCCAACTCACGCCGCAACCTCCCTGGGGCTCCTCACTTCGGGGGAAACCCGTTTTGCCCGTTCACTGCCCCTCCGGCCGCCGGGCGCGCCGGCGAACCTCCCTGCCCCGACCACCGAGCACCTCCTCTGTTTGGCTGGCTAGCACTTCTGCTCAGCCCCAGCCCCCGCTCGCTTCTTAAGCAACATGGCTCCCAGCATATCATGACCGACGGAATGCCCAATTGGCCAGCACAGTGCACGCAGCGAGTATAGCCAAGGGGTCCCGAGTTCGAATCCACACTCTGCACAGTTGTACTTCTTTTTGTTTTTGCTGTCAATGATCCAATTTAATTAGCAAAAATTTAGGAAAATTAGTAAAATAATCCAGGGAAGCCAATGAATTTAATTAGAATAAAAATGAGAATATTTGAATATTTAAATTAGGGTTGTTCCATATATGATTAATTAATGCGGTTTGAATAATTCTCTAAAAGACTAATTAATCCTTAAAGGCATTGGTAAGGAAAAACAATTTTGGTTAAGTATCCAAATTTAATATAAACTACCCTTAGATGTAATTATTATATATGCCAAATAATTAATATGCCGTCTGAAATAAATCCTAATGGTGGATTTTGCTAAGCAACAAATGTTGAAACATGACCCTGTAAAACAAGCCTTGCCCAAACAAATAAATTTAAATAACAATAATAAAAATGTCAGCACTGTAATAATAATAAGAATATACATAGAATATCTACGATACATAATCCGAATAGCCTCTTTAATTAAAACACAAAAACCAAGCAGCGTCATAACATTAACGAAACAATATGCTAAAACCATTTAAAAAGGAATACATATTTAAGATAAAAGGTCATGAAAATACTTTCACAAACAACCATTCAATAAACGGGGGTGTTAAGCTATTAATATTTAAACTGTAAGTGCATGGCTTGTATAAAAGACTGTAATAAAAATAACAATTGGGAACATAATGCTGAAAAGTTGTCAACATATATCGGCTAAGCATTAGCTCAGAATGTAAGATATATTAAAGACAATATATGAACCCCTAGGTTAGGGTTAATATTCTTACGATGTATAAGCTCATGCCATTCAAAGAATAACAAGCTAATATATATACCAGCACATAGGCCTAACCTGGCTCATAGAACTTCCTTGATAAACACCAAAAATAATGAAGGTATACCTAGTTACCTCTGAGCACTAAACAAAATAATCTCATGAATATACCTTTATCATGACCTATCCTTTGACCTCCGTTTTGGCAAGTTTCCCTGCCATTCCTCACTTTACTCCGATCACTATAACACCGACAATACTCCGCGTCCAATCAGCCTCGTCTCAAATCACCTATTTAATCATAATAAAATTTATCAAGTTCAATTGGGTTTATTTGGATTTATTTGGATCTCTTGAGTTATTTGCTTTTATTTGGACTCAGTCGCTTATCGCATAGTTAGAAAACTGGAGTCCCGAAGAATCAAGGGATCAAGCGAGATCAAGAGCAAAGTGAAGATAAAGACCAGAAGTTCAAGAGAAAGCAATGTGTGCGCTCAAGACCGTGGTAAACCGCGCCAGGCGAGTCAATACTTTGATCATGTTGAACCTACATTTTCTGCAAATTATTTTTGTTTAAATTATCAAATTGCATGCTGTTATTTTATATGCACATACATGTTTAATTTAAGATTCTAGTTATATGCCCATTATTTAACTTGATTAATATTTCACCTCCTTTGAAATATTTGAATATGTGAACCTTGTCGCCCTAGCAAAATTATAATAGTAACCTTTCGAAAATAAGTCCATAATTATATGCCATGCTTAGTATTGCTTAGAAACTCATGGGCACAAGAACGGCAAAGCGTCACTTTCAATCATGAGAAAAGTTGGTTGGGCAGTCATGGTGGTAATGACTGGTATATGTTGGATATGATTATTTTATACTCCCAAAAACCTCAAAGTGCTTATCTATCTGGGCGGATGGTTCGGGGGTATGGTGCAAGGGTACACGAGAGTGTGGTTTGTGGTAGAACCGCCCAGATAACCCTAAGGACTGAATCTTGTCATGACCTCCTGTGTAAAACATGTACAACCACAAGTCTGTAAATTACAACTTGGCTTAGTAGATTTACCGAACCCTGAAAGTCATCATCATAGGTGGAGGAGGTGAGGTAGTGCAAGCGGCTGTCTGGGTGACGGCTTGAATGGGGCATCCGTAGAGGGTGAAGTTCTGCTGTGGCGTGCTAGCAGTGTGGGTAGCCAGCTGCTAGGCGTTCAGAAGGAGAACATCCCGCACAACCTATGAGACCTGCCGCAAGCGGACCAAGCTCATAGGGGTGAGATGATGGAAGGGGCGAGGTACTTTGAACGGTTACTGTGATGGCTTGCTCAACCACATGTCCATAGAATCGTGTGGGGCAATGAGTAAACTGTCTCTTGTGGGTAAAGTGTACAAACTCTGCAGAGTCAAAACTATTCGAATAGCCGTGCCCACGGTCAAGGGCGGACATGGGAACTTAACTAGATATAGTTCTATTTCAAAAACTTTGTGGGTGGGAATGGAAAAGTGGAGGGCAGCGGAAAGCCCTGATTTGAGTTGTCCTGGGTGTCGTCCCAGTGGTAAGTTAAGCGGCTATAACGCTGAAAGATGTTATACGGTGTGATGCCATATGTATGGAAAAATTATGGTGATATTAGGCATATGGTGTGATGCCATATGTATGGAAAATCATGTTAATATTCCTTGAACATTATGTTTTGTTCCAAAGCTGCTAGGTCTCAGGAAATTTTATGTATTGTATTTCAAATAGTGGCATTTCTATTCTTACAAAATAAAATATGGGTGGAATAAACAGGGTCGTGAGTAAAGGAGATGGATGTTTGTAGTATGCACATAAAGGTATTGGTGGATTCAGGTCGATCATGAATAGGAAATGATAGTGTGGGTTCTGAGAGAAATAAATTAGTGGGGTCCAGTTAAATAGATAGGCTAGATAAATGATCTAATTGAATCTTCGGGAATTTGGAGGAATAATACAAGTATTGGATTATAATTCTTGATTAGTGATATTCTTGGTGGATATATAATGGTGAATCGTAGAGTTGATCAATGCTATTCTTGGTGGATATATAATATTGAATCGTATACTTGATCAATGATATTCTTGGTGGAGGTATACTAGTGGGTTAGTTAGAAATAGATAATGGGAAGTAAGGTTGATTATTGTAAGAGCAAATTGTGGTTGTGGATCAATAGCAAAAGGAATGGGTTGATAGGAATTTTGGAATACAAAAGATATTGTTGGATTGTATAATTGATGGTATTCGCTGTTTGGAGTTTTAGACAGCACTCAATATAGCAAGTGTGTGTTCGGTGGATTAATCAAATGATATTAGATAGATGATGTCACTAGCTGTTTGGAGTTTTAGGCAACAATTGATCGGTGGATTATCTAAATAATGTCACACGCTGTTTGTAGTTTTAGACAGCAATAAATATAGAAGGTGTATAATCGGTGGAGTAATTGGATAATGTCACTTGCTGTTTGGAGTCTTAAATAGCAACCAATACAGAAAGAATATGATCGGTGGATTGAATAGAGGATGACACATGTTGTTTGGAGTTTAGAGAGCACTCAATAAAGGAAGTGTAATTTCGGTGGATTAAGTCAATTATGGCAATCGCTATTGGGAGTCTTAGACAGTAGTTAATAAAGAGCGTGAGTCTTTGGTGGATTAAGACAATGATGTCATTTGCGGTGAGGAGTCTTTAGGTCACAAAAACAACAATATGATATAATAATAGAAATGCTACTAAACGCGTTTTATGGTAAATAAAATAACCCGAGCCTCTCCTTTGATAAGCCATGCATACTATTTATTTGCATTCTGTGTATTAGCTCGCGGAGCACGGGGTTGGAGTGCTCACACTCGCTTTTGCGACAAAATTCAGAATCAGGAATCAAATCACATCGCCTCAGCAACAAGATTGGACAAGCTGGCAGAGAAGATGAAGATGTCAAGGGCTAGGTCGCGAACCTCCAGTTGGCTGCCTGTGGGCATGTCCTGAAGGTCCCACTGGTGTGCTTCATTCCGCTGCTGCAATTTATTGATTTCGGCCTAATCGGCCCATGAGTAAGTCTACTATTATATTTACGCTTCCGCTTGATATGTACTTTTGATATTCAGAACTGTAATCTGTGAGCACTATCTACTGATCCAGGGAATAGTGCGGTGGAATCACAGAGGATTCCAGATTGTATATTCCAGATTGTATAATCTGGGCTCCTACATTATCATAGAGACAGATTTGAACTTAGGGCAAAATCATCTTTTTCCAAAGGCAAACATACCCTAACTGATGGCAATGGCGTATAATTGAATTTTGATGTAATTTAATGGCATATAATAGAGAGAGTGTTTTTAGTTGTATTTTATAGAAGCGGATACTATTCAGTGGCATAGAATCAATTTTCTCAAATACTCAGCGGATACTATTCAGTGGCATAGAATCAATTTTCTCAAATTCTCTAAGTTTCACCAAGGCACCACAAGGCAATATCAATACTAGATATAGTTCTAGCTACATAATTCAATATAATTAAGTTGCTAGAAATATAAATATGAAAAGTAGAGACAAGGAAATAAACTACAATGGAGACAAATGATGTTTTCCCGTAATATCGAAGATTTACCAGTCTTCCCTACTCCACGTTAAAATAAGCCTAAATAGATTGGACTGACTCTATGAATTAAGCCTAACCACCTCAAGTCCAGTAAGATTGCTCTTCCTCCACTTCTGAGATGGCAAGCACCACACCAAAACTTACAGTCTGGTCAGGTCTCTTCACAAGCTTCTTTAAGCGATCACCGCACAACTTCCTCCAAGCCATCTAGGTATCAGCAACCACCAAGAGTAATAAGTCACACTGCTTGCTTGAAGGTTTTTAAGTGCCACAAAGATCGACTAATAATGCAATGCACTTGAATGCTCTTAACTACCTAAATGTGTGAAAATAGAGCAAATGAGTAGAGAAAAGTGTAACAAGGGCTCAAGAGTATTCAATCAAGTCTAAGAAGAGCCCTTTCCCGCTGGTGGGGAGGTATTTATAGCCTTCACCAACCAACATGGCCGTTAGGGTCAAAATCCCCAAAAATAATGAATTACCATACTACTACCACATAGTGGCTGGTATTACTGCACCTATAGTTTAACGACTATTTGAGATTCATTAAATGCACATAATATAGTCGTTACTTCAATATGGATAGCACTGATCATGCGGTAGTACCACACCTCAGTTACGGTAGTACCAATTTCTAGAGGAAAGAAAATGCTCCAAAATAAGCTTATCTAAAAATTAACTACTACCAACTAAATTTCAATCCTACCAATTTTGTGGTAGTACTGATTTCAACTTACGGTCGTACCACCCTGTAGTACGACTGTTATGCACAAGCGGTAGTACCGATCCTAGGGAATATCAATAAGTACCTCTCTGAAAATTAGCTACCAGCATGTAATTAGTGGTAGTATCGATGCAGTGGTACTACCGTCAAAGTGCTTGCGGTTATATTAGTTTTTCAAAGGAAACTTAGAGGGGGTTCCAAGCGCCATGTCTTGATCCATATCGATCTTTGATCACCTTTGTATGCCTTTTTCGTGACATCATCAAACTCCGGGATTAAACATTTCAATAATCTCAATAAGCAAGGTAGTCCCTTTAACCATTGATGTTATTAATTACCAAAATCATTTTTAGGGGTCTAGATGCTTTCAATCTCTCCCTTTTTGGTAATTGATGACAACCTATACAATATAAATGAATTAAAAGTTTTGAATATCCATCTAGTTCGAGAACACTTTGCACATTCTAATTTTGACTTTTGGTTAACAATTAATTCTTGAGATGAGCTCAAAAGTGATAAAGAATTAGTTGCTCACAAAGTCAATCAACAATAAACAAAACACCCCCTAAATATGTTCATATGGATTCATGAAGTGATTTTCATGCACATTTGTAGATTTTTAGGAAATTTTGTTAGAATGTCCGTTATTTATTGTATTGTGGAAGCATGTTAATATGATGAACAATAATAATCAAAATGAACGTGATAATAGCATGAGTCACAAGTAACCATGAGATGAACAAATAATAGCATAATGATGAGAGAGATAGCATAGCACATATTACAAATTCATCCAAGCGAGCACATTGACATTAACTATTACAAGAGGTTCAACCATGAAGAGCATACAACCAAAAGATCCAAAAACCACATATAGATAACTAACTATATAAAATAGATAGATAGGTCTTCACATGCTTCATTCATCACTCCCTTGATCATTGCTCCCCACTTATCTCCTTTATCTCACCCCCTTTGGCATTAAGAACCAAAACCCATTAGTTGGGAGATGGATCATGATGGTGACGGCGATAATGAAGTGGCGAGGAGGGTTGCGCCAGCTACAAGGTTGTCGATGTGGAGTGACGCTCAAGCGCACTTTTGCGCTAAGTCAAAACCGCTAACTAATAGTTAGTCTCAAATTGAGCATCTTGAATCTCCATGAGTGTAGAGTTGATTTGAGTTAATGCTTGAAGCATGGGATCTGATGCTAGAGGTTGCTCTTGGGCTTAATGGGGAGAATGCTTTTGCTCTTGCATGTGCTCTCCTTGCACTTGAGTACGAGGAGGGGCTGCAGTTGCCACTGGAAATCCTTTCCTAGGCTTGTAGGGCTTGTGTATCGCTGGTTGTGCCCTATGAAAATGAATCTTCCTCATAATTAGAGCCATGATATAGGGAGCATACTAGATAGGCTTCACTCTATCATTCTTAGATGATGCTATTTCTCTTATAATTAAATCAACTACATCAAACTTGCGTCCTTGCATAATGTAGTCAATAATATTCCAAGCATGGCCATGAATAGCATGAAAATTACCGCTCTTCAAGAAGAATGTGTGATTGATGACTCAGTTGATCATGCTAGGCAGTGGAAGGAGTCCCGCTAACTTCCTGGATGTGTACCCAGGTCTAAAGTGCTCCATGAGAATAGACCTTCTCATATTGGCTTGAATAGGTCCTTAACGCTTGCTCAAAATTGGCCTTTGTAGCTTCCACCTTTTGATTCCCCCATCCACACCAAGTAGTCAAAATCATGGGAGATGAAGACCATGGCATAAAACGGTCGTATCATATCCTCTTGGTAATTATATTTTAGTGCCATGATATCTTGTAGTCCCACTGCATAAAAGAGACAATAGGCACCGACAAAGCGATCAAGTGAGTTCAATTGTGTCCAATCCACATACATGTGGTCCGCAAACTGCTTGTGATGATTGTAGATTTGGGCAAACACTTCTTGCTAAAATTTGATGCAAAATATTGGATCTATAGAGCTTGTCAATTTCTCAAATTGATTCGGATGGGGGAGAAGAGTGTATTTGCCACTTGTGATTTGCATGGGGTTGACACTTTTCTCTTCAGCCTCCATATGTCGTCATCACCGTTGTCATCCTCATCACCATTGCCTTGAGCAAAATCCTCATCTTTCTCCTCATCACCACTTTCCTCTTCACTTTGCGCAACTTCCTCTTCTTGTACTTGAGCTTGTCTTGAAGCTTGACTTTTGTCGCAAGCCCTCATGGCTGTAACATCCTGATTTTCTGGAGTTTATAAAGCCAATTTTCAAAAATTAATTTGCTGGAATTTTCTGGAATTAATTAAAGCTTAAAAGGAATTTTTAGAATTTATTTAGATTTAATATGATTAAATTAAACATTAACATTTGCCAAGATCATTTTCTTTGAGTTCCCTGAGTCTCAAGGAATTTTCTGGAATTTTTGGTGATTTTTCCGGATTTATTTGCTATTTTCTAGAGCTCAAAAAGAATTATCTGAATTTCTGGAAAAAGAAAAGAAAAAAACCCGAACCGGCCGGTGGGCCGAAACCCACCGACCGGCCCGATCCAGCCGAGCGCCAACCCAGCCGCGCCCCGCCCGCGCCACGCGGCGTGCATCTGCGCCGTGCCCGCGCCCGCCTTCCTCCGCTGGATGAGCGGCACGCGTCGCCCATCCGTTCCGCCTGCCTCGGCCGTAGCCGATCCCGGCCGCTCGCCTCGTCCGTGCCACCGACAGGTGGGGCCCACCTGTCAGCGCCCGCTAACCCTAACCCTAGTGGGCCGAGCCCACTCGGCCCGCCGTCGCCGCCGCCGCCCGGGATATTTAATGGCCCGACCCCCGAGGATCGCCGTCTTTCCGCGCCGCCCTCGCCGCCGCCTTCGCCGCCGTGCGCAGCCGCCGCCTCCTCCGCGTCGCCGCCGCTCGTCGTCGTCCCTCCGCCGTCCGCCGTTTCCGCCGCCGTCGTCGTTGCCGTCGCCGGTGGGGATCCCGCCGCCTTCGCCGACGGGAGCTTTGCCGCCGTCTCCGCCGCCGACCGCCGTCGTTGTCGTCGCCGTTGCCGGTGAGCCCCGTCGCCGGCCAGATCCGCCGCCGCCCGCTCGCCCGCCGCCGGACACCCGCCGCCCGCGCCCTCGGTCCCGCCGCTCGCCCGCGCCCGCGCCGCGTCCGCGCGACGCTTCGTGCAGCGCGCCGCCACGCGTCGGCGATCCACCGCCGCCCCACCCGAGCCGCTTGATCCCCGCCGCCCGTTCAGATCTGGGCCGACGGCCTGGATGCGTCCACGCCTCCGCACCGCAGCCGTCCGATCTACCCCCGCGCAACCCCGCCGCTTCGCCTTCCCGTGGACTCGTTCCACCGCGAGCCGTGCCGCTGCCAGGCGGGCCCCGCATGTCAGCCATACTCCCGTGGACCGAGCCACATCAGCCGGCCACGCAAGCCGGCCACGTCAGCCCTAGGCCGACGTGTCCCGCCCCTAGGCCGACGTGTCCTGCCACGTCAGCGCTACCTGTCCGCCACGTCAGCACCCGAGCCGTCCCAGTGCCACGTCAGCTTGCCACGTCAGCTGCCACGTCAGCGCCATGTCAGCTGCCACGTCAGCCATGCCCGCACGCGTGTCCGCCACGTCAGCCCTAGCCGCCGCGCCAACCGCCCACTCAGTCGCACTGTGCCGTGCGCCGCGCCCACCGTAGACCCATCTCACCGTGCGCCCGGTCCACAGCACAGTGCCTTTTTCCAATTTTCCCGATTTTCTGTAGATTTATTTTTCCAGAGCCCCGTTCTCCCTCGTCCTAGCTCCGATTGACCCGATTCTTTTTCCTAAATTCATCTAAAATTGAGCTCTATCTTTTGGTTCAGGTTTGAGAATTTTTGGAGTTCATTTGATTTTTATTTGAATTTATGTTGTCTTTTCGATTTGTTTTCTCTCTCGTTAGATCACGCATTCGAGGGAGCCGCCGTTGGATTTGAAGATCAAGATCCGTCAACTGAGCAAGGCCAAGGCAAGTCGTGTCCTTTGATCATGTTGAACCCAGTTTGCAATCTATTATTTAAATATTTTGTTTTAAATTACATTGCATCGCTACTTTTAGACAAACCTTGTAATTGGTAGTTATCACCTCAATTGAGTAATTCCCTCCTTGTTAAATTTGAATGCCATGATGCCATTGTCACCATAGGTTGGGAAACTTAGTAGTGATGCTATGTTATGGTCACATTTGGGATGGTACGTTTAGTATGCTTATCCATGCTTTTATTATCGTTTGGGCTCATCATCACATGTGATTAATTAATTTGACTTAATGATATATCGAATCGTGGTTGGTGCCACCAATATAAAATTTGTGCCATGCCATTGGTGTGTCATTGGCGTGGTTATACAAAATTGGTTTTCACTCGGGCGAGTGATCGTGCAGTAAAGGGGGAAGTGTTGGAGCACTTCGAGGGATGTGGTAGTCTCGCCCGGGAACGTTTAAGGACTTAACTTTGTGCGCCATTGATCTGAGCTTTACCGTGCAAATCACATGTCTAGTATGGGATAGACCTGGCATAATAATTTGTGAAGTCTCAACTTTGATTTCACTACCGATGTTTTTGTGGCGCAAGAGGGGGGCAATTATCGACTAGGGGGTTACCCTACTCGACGGCGAAACCTTAGCGAGTGGGATCGGGTTGAGATGGATCATTGTAAAAGCCTTGTTGTGATTATCTTTAACGTGAGGATTTTCACATCGTGTGGGTACAGTTGTGCAACCTCTGCAGAGTGTAAAACTATTCGAATAGCCGCGTCCTCGGTTATGGACAATGCTCGGTGATTTCACACGAGGTATAGTTACTCTTGAAAAAGTTGTACTTAGTCAGTGCATGGTTAATTCACTGCTGGTTTGGTTTATGGATGGGATATCCATGAGTGGTTGGGTTTGGCTTATGGATGGGAGGTCCATAAGTAGTTTACTTCAATTCCTTTGATTATTCATTATTATTTTATTTACAATTCGCCTTCAATCTATTTATGGTAATTTCAAATGTTGTTTGTGCAAATTAACCCTTTCAGCCTTCCATTGGTAAGCCTTGCATACTATATTGCATCATTTGTTACAAACGGCTTGCTGAGTACCAATGTACTCACGGCTTTACGCCTATGTTGCTCAGTTGAGGAGGAGGAGTACTACCAGCAGGAGGTTCCAGGAGGCGAGTACTTCGACGACTACGCGTTCTAGGCTTCGCTCCCCACTCGATTGCCCGTGGGCATGTCGATTGGCCACTACGCTTTATTTTGGATTTTTCCGCTGCTAATTTTTGTTAAGCCCCTAAGGCTATTGAGATTGTAAGCTTGACCATAAGGTCTCATTTTTGGATATTGAATAATAATTTGAGTTTCCCCTTATTTAATATCGTGATTGTGGTGATGATTACCTCTATGTTTGACTGTGTGCACTAGCGTGATCCTGGACTAGTGCAGTATACACAGAGAGTCCGGATTTGCATAATCGGGTCTCGACAATGGCTTGCAAGAAAGAATCCATCTTTGAGTTGCTATCCTCATGAGGGACTAGGACGACTCTCATTGAAGCTGATTTGCGAAAGGCCATCTTGTGGTGAGAGGATGAAGGAGCTACTTGAGGATCGTAGCGATCCACCAATTCTCCCTCGAAAGTTGTATTCGTGCGCACAGAGCCCTTTGTTCTTACCATGGTCACTATATCAAGGAATGGCTGATTAGGATAGGGAAGGATAAGACTTGAGTAAGAGTGCATAAAAATTCAATTTTTCTCTACTAGAGCATAGTACTGCAGTTGGCACACCAGTACTACCAGAGAGCGGTAGTACCGCACCCACAAGGTGTTCTTAGGGCAATGATTAATTTTGATCCTAGCAAGTATTTGGCAAGAATAAATCCATGGAATAGACATGATAAGTCACTAAATACTAGTTTTAATCATTTTGCCCAAAAGAAATTGAGTTTTCCATGCACATTTTACTTTTAGCCCTAGAATTGAGAAGAGATACAAAAGATGAGCAAGAGGGGATTTCCAAGGATTTTGCCTAATGGAATGGAGGAGAAAAGGTACCAAGGTCCTAATTTTGGCATGAAAATAAAGTTCACTCTTCATTCCTTTGAGCATTGAAGGTGGGGATTTGAGGAAGTGAGAGAAAAGACAGAAGGAATGTGCTTCGATGGTTTTAAGAGAGACTGACCAAGAGATAAGCAGGCAGACACAACTATTTTCGGGGCCACCAGTCAAGAGCAGTAGTACCGCACTAGAGGAGTGGTAGTACCGATGGTATAACCACTGTAGTACTGTTTTTCTTGAAAGAACTGGGACTGGATAGGGATGCAAGCGATCCTTAATATAGCACTTGAATAAATACTTTTCAAGATCATTATGCATGAGATATACAATAAAACTCCAATAACATAGTTTTTATCAAATTACAGATTTTTAAGAAAGATTTTGAAATAAATTTTCACAAGAACTTCAAAAACTCTAAATGAGATCAAATACATAAGGAATGAGTTTACGTACAATTAGAATAATCTATGACATTTAACTCATTCCTCAACTTGCAAAACTGACTCTTATCAAATGGTTTGGTGAATGTATTGGCTAATTGATCAACGGTTTGCATGTGGCCAATGATAATGTCTCCTTTGCTCACATGATCTTTCAAGAAATAGTGATGAATATCTATATGCTTGGTTCCTAAGTATTGGACTGGGATATTGGCAATCATCACAGCACTATCGTTATCACACAAAAGATGCATACTTCTAAATTCAATGCTATAACCTATCAATGTTTGCCTCATCCATGTCAATTGAGCATAACAACTACCAATGGAGACATACTCTACTTCGGTAGTGGATAAGGCTACAAAATTTCGTTTCTTTGAGGGCCATAAAACTAAAGATCTTCCTAATAGTTGACAACTATCGAAGGTACTATTTCTATCCACCTTGCAACCCGTATAATCAAAATTCAAACATCTAATTGTAACATCCCAGATGTTTACTAAAAAATAATAAATATATAAAATTAAATTAAAATTTTAAATCAAAATAAGTATTTTTGTGCCTAAATTTTAAATTTGGATTTGCCTTGAATTTCTATTTTTGAAAAAGCTGGATTTGAAAAGCATTTTTAAAAAACCTAAAATATTCTTAAATAAAATGATATTTTGATTTTATATAAAAATCTTATGTCAAATTAATTATTTGGATTTATTTGGCTCTTATTTGGTTTCCTGGAATTTTCTGAGTTTGAAAATGTATTTTTGAAATTAAAAGTATTTTAAAGTATGAAAATAAAATACCAACATTAGTTGGAAATAATTTTATTAAGTCCAAAAAGTATCCAGGAGGTTCTATGAATTTTTCTGGAATTGTTGGAGTTTATTTTGTATTTTTTTGAGCCTTATTGAATTTATTGTGCTTTTCAGAAAAACCCAAAAATCAGAAAATAGAATTAAAATTTCTCCTCCCCCTTCAGCCGCCACGTGGACGGCCAGATGACCGCCCTCGTCGCCTCTCCCGGCCACCCCCCTCCATCCCGCCTACCCCCTCCGGATGCCCGCCACGTCGCCCCCTCGGCCAATCCGCTCCTCCCGCCCGTGCTTCTCCCTCTGCCACCCGATCCGCCCCCTTGGCCACGTGGCCTCATTCCCGCCATGCACGCCTCCCCGCTCCTCTCTCTCTCTCTCGCTGTGCCCCGGCCCCACCTGTCGGCGCGCCTTCCCTCCGCTCTCCGTCTCTCTGCCCGCGGGCCCCACCCGTCAGCCGCTTCTCCGCCTCTCTGCCAGCCCGGGCCCGCCTGTCGGCTTCGCCCCCTTTTCCGCCCTTCTTCCACCTCGCGCCGCCACCACCCGCAACCGCTTCTCCGCCCTACCCGGTTGCTCCCACACCCCGAGCTCGCCGCCCCCGTCTCCTTCGTGCACCGCACGACCCGCGCCCACGCACCCACCTCCTCCCCGCCTTCTCCGCGGCCCATCTCCCCGATTCAGCCGCAACCGCCACGCCCACTCCGCCGCGCCGGCAAGAAATTCGCGGCGTCTCACCCCTCCCCGGCCCCTATAAAAGCCACCCCCGGCCTCCCCTCTCCCCACACTTCACCCTCCGCCACTCCTCCTCTCCTCCTGAGCACCCCACCGCCGTCGCGCCGTAGCCCCCAAGCCGCCGCCGCTTCGTCCTCGCCGCCGGTCGCCTCCGGTGCCTGCCGAGCCCCGCGACACGGTGAGCCCGCCTCCCCTCGGCCTCCTCTCCCCTCCGCCGCTCTCGCCGCCGCCCGCTGCCCGCCGGAGCGCCGGCGAGCACCCCGGGCCCGAGCGCTGCCCCGGCCAGCCTGGCCACGTCAGCAGCCGGAGCTGACGTGGGTGCCACGCCTCTGGCCACGTCGGCCCATCTCGCCCCCGTCAGCGCCACCTCACACCCCCGCCAGTCGCCACCTCAGCGCCTCCCCGAGTCCATGGACTCAGTCCACATGGACCCGGGCCCACCTGCCAGTCAAACCATTCCCAGGGCTGACGCCAGCTGACGCAGTAAATCTATTTTTTAGTTGAAAAATAATTCGGCTGAAAAAGAAATTCCCTGCTGACGCAATAATCCAGATTTTCTTTAGAAAAATAATTCCAAAAATCCTCTTTTTTTTCATTTTCTCTCTTTTCAAACTTCCCGGAGCCCGTTCTCCTTCGTCCAAACTCTGATTTAGCCCATTCAAATTTCTAAATTCATCAAAAAATTCCCTCTATCCATTTCTAGCCTCAATTTAAATATTTGAAGTCAATTTGAATTTAATTTGAATTTATTTGAATTTGGTGAGTTATTTGCACGTGTAGACTTCGACGACTAGGGAAAATTCTTCGACGAAGATTCAAACCAAGTTGAAGAGCAAGGCAAATCACACTCATTGATCATGTTGATCCCAGTTTTCAAAATAAAACTATGTTGTTTTAAATTATTCTGCATGCATATTTTTATTCAACGTATTTCAATTCAGTTTTAAATTTAGTTATTGCCTACTTGTTATTTCCTCCATTGATATTGAATTCCTAGATACCTTGTCACCCTAGATCAAACTCTAGCTAGTGCATTAGTGTTGGCCAGAGGAATTTTGAATCAAATGCTTAACCCTGCTTAGTCATATAATTTTGTTTTGGGATATCGTTCGCATAAAATGACAAACCTTTCACATAAAATGATATACTTTTGTTATGTACTCTTGACTTTGGTGAGTCAAGGGGGTTTATGAAATTATTTTGCAAACAAAATATAAAACCGGTTTAGACTTAGGCAATTGGTTAGATTGGTGGGTGCAGGCATGCCCTGTTGGTTGGAGCCGCAGTGGTTGATTGTCGTGCACAGGGGTATGTGGTTGGGCCTAAGTCAGATTAAGGACCAGTCTGTGAGCTACTGTTGCAAAGCCCTAATCGTACTACCACATGGTTGGTATGGGACAGCCCTGGCTGAATAATTTGCGAAGTCCCAATCTGAGTCAAGTCGTAGGTTGAAAGTGAGCGTGGTTAGTGCCATGTGAAGTCTCACTTGGGCGAGCGTGGTTAAGCCATGAGAAGTCTCGTCTAGGCTCAAGAGGGGGTCCCGGTCTGGTGGATTCCTTACTGGGGTGAAACCTTAGAGTTGGCTCGACCAGGTTGAAGGCTTTGCATTGTAAAGGCCTTGTCACGACTCCTCGCCGCACACCTAAGGAAGTGTGTAAACCGGTGGTAATATGGGATGATCGTGTCTTGTGGGTAATGCTGTACAGCCTCTACAGAGTGTATAATCTATCCTGGATAGCCGTGCCCACGGTCATGGGCATGCTGAGTAAGAGTTTTTCATGGATTAGACTTTGCTTTTAAAAAACGATTTTCGAAAACCTTATGGATGGATGGAATCCATGAGAGAGTGAAAACCTTGTGGGTAGATGGAACCCATGAGAGGATGGTAACTTCTGGATGGATGGAATCCATGAGTGTTTGGAAACGTGTGGATGGATGGAATCCAAACGTGATCTTTTGGAAAAGATGGTCCGGGTGGGATGCCCGTGGATAGGTTGGTGTATAGTCGGAGCCTGCACTGACGGTATTATTTTTTAACTCAAGTATTGTTTTTACGTACTGTATTAAATTCAGCAATTTCAATCTACTTATTGTATTTCTCAAATGTTGTTTTATGCAAACTAACCCTATAAGCCTTCCATTGAAGCCTTTATCATTATGGTGCATTTTCCGTGTGACTTACAGAGTACATGTTTGTACTCACCTTGCTTTTTCCACACAGAGAAGGAAGACGTCAACTACCGTGAAGATCTGGACGAGTAGGCCGCGTCTTACTGTCGTTTGCCTGTGGGCAGGCTCAGTGGGCTTCTTCCGCTTCGGTTTTTCTTCCGCTGCTTATTACTTAATTTTGGCTTATGTGCCATTGATGTAAACTTTGGCATTCATGCCCATATTTAGTTAATAAATGTCATTATGGTTGATATTTATCTTTGTTGTACACTGTGTGCACTAGCTGATCCTGGACTAGTGCGATTTACACAGAGGATCCAGGAGTCGTTGCTCCGGGTTCCGACACTAATTAAACAAATTTAGTTCCTTTAGGATACCACAAGTCAATACTAGAGGAATGGTTTAAATATCTAAGAATTCTTTTAAGGGCCACTAAATGGCACTCGTTTGGTGATGCTTGAAAATGTGCACACATGCAAACACTAAACATAATATGGGTCTACACGTGGTCAGATAAAATAAATTACTAATCATAGATCTATAAAGTTTTAAATCTACCAGTTTACCTCCCTCACTAAGGTCAAGGTGACCATTGGTGGCCATGGGCAAGAGTCTTGATAGGTTTAGCATCCTTCAAGCCAAATCTCTTGAGTAAGTCCATCATGTATTTGGTTTGGCTCACGAACATTGTAACATCCTAAAAATTTGAATTTAAAAAAATATATATGAAGCTTTTGAATTGTTATGCAGTGTGATTTATTTGAAATCGGAATTTATGTTCTACATTTGAAATTTTGGTTGAGGTTCCAAAAATTGAAAATTTCAAAAGGCGCAAGCATGTTCAAATAGTAGGGAAATAAATTTAAAAAAATAAAAATAAAAATAAAAAAGAGGGGGGATCAGACCAGGCCAACTCGGCCCAGCCCAACCCCTGCCTCCTCTCCCTCATTCCCCTCCTCTGCTCGAGCGGCCCCCCACACGGCCACTGTGTTTCTTCCCCACCCCCACCCCGCTCTCTCTCTCTCCGGGCCGCAGCCCCTGCTCCCTTGCGCTCCGCCTCCGCAGCCCGGCCCACGCAGCGACCCCCGCGCTCGGGCCAGCAAGCACCTAGCTCGGACCAGCGGGCACCGCCATCCTGACCGCTCCAGGCCAAGGTACCCTGCCGCCGCCTCTTTTTCTTGCCCGCGCCACCGAGCTCTGCCACCGCTCCTCTTTTTCTCGCCCCCTCCCTGCTCGGTCCCATCGCGTGCGGTGCCAGCTCGCTTCGGCCATAGCATGCGTAGCGCCAGAGTATCATGACCATATCCCCGCCAGGGGATTGCCTGCCGCGCCGCCTGCTCCGCCTCGCGCCGACAAGACCGATCGGGCAGGCGCCCGTTGCCAGCTCCGCCCGCCCCTCTATAAGAAGCACCAAAGGCTCCACTGGGTTCCCCACGCCACACTCTCACTCCCACAACAGTCAATTGCACCACCACCCCTCCAATCACCGGCGACCCCATCTCCTTCCCCAACTCCGGCCGCCACGCTCCCCGTTGAACCAAGCCACCAAAACCCAATTCCACCCACAGGAGCCATCTCCAGGACGTCGTGAACCCGCTCCCAGCCTCGCCAGAGCCTCCCATCGGTTGTACCTCACCGGCGCCGAAGATCCTCTCCGAACCGCCGCCACCGCACGCCGCCGGCCGCCACTGTACCCCCTCGGCCCCCGCTGACCCCACCGTCGGCATCCTCTACGCACCGGGAACGCGTTTTTGCGTTCACCTGAGCCCCTCCGACAGCCGCTCGCCGCCGACGCCATCGCCCGACCGCCGCCCTCGGCCTCCTCTGCCCGGCCCCCCCTCTGAGAGATACTTCAAAAGAATAAATCATCCTTATAGGGTAAGCAACAACTGAATGGCCACTTGGTTAGCAGCGCTCACTCCTCCTCCCCCCAACTCCCCGGTCGCGCGTTCGAGCCTCCAGCTCCGCAGCGCCGGGTTGAGTTTTCTTTATTTTTCCACCGAGCTGACAGGTGGACCCCACATGTCAGTGGCAGCAACTTTGAGCGGCCCACTGATAGTAGGCCCCACCTGTCAGAGACGCAGTTACTCAACCCTAAAGACAGTACTTAGTGGTTGATGACAGTAATAAAGGATGGATAAGGGGATTAGCCCAAATGACCCCCACTGACATGTGGGCCATAACCCGAAAATGATAAAATAACCCCGGGCCCAACTGCCATAGAAATAGCACAAGTAATGATAAAATAAAGATAATGAATTAAGAATACCAGTAGGACCCACCTGTCAGGATTTTCTACTTTCTGGAATTTCATTGGACTGAGAACTTTATATGAGCACAACTTATTCAATTTAACTCCAAATTAAGTGAAACAAATTTATAAATTCATCTAAATTCAAGATCTATCCAATGGAACTGGAACCATGATTTTTAGAGTTCAATTGAATTTCTAGTGATATTTTGAGTGACTTGCTACTCTCTTTTATTTGGATTTTTCACGCACGATAAATTAGCGTACGAGGCTCAAGAGGAAGAGGCCGAGGCAGCCACCCTAGAAGCTTCGGAAAATCAAGACCTCGACCCCTGTGACCAAGGCGAGTCAATACTTTGACCATGTTGAACCCATGATTATGCAAACTTAATTTCTTTTAAAATTACCAACATGCATGCTGTTATTTTATGTGGTTAATTATCTTGGCTTTTTAAAGATGTTAGTTATGCACCTAATATTATGCTTGTTAATAATACTCCATTGAAATTTTGGACATGTGAACCTTGTCGCTGTAGCAAAATTATAATGATGTAGCTTTTGCAAGTAAGTCCATATAAATATCGCGTTGCTTAGTATGGCTAGATAATCGGGGGTATGTAAATGCTCCAAAAAAACATCACTTGCAATGATAAAAGAATTTGGGCAGTCATGGTGGTAATGACTGGAGTATGTTGGTACGATTATTTTATGTGCCCAAAAACCCCAACTTGCTTAAATATCTGGGCGAATGGTTCGAGGGTGTGTGTGAGGTGCAGTGGAAGCACAAAGGGGATAGTGGTAGAACCACCCAGATAACCCTAAGGACCGAATCTTGTGATGATCTCCCAGTGTACAACAGTACAACCACAAGCTGGCAAAATGTAGGCAGGGCTAACTAATTTGCATCGACTTAGTAAGAATTGCGCCGGTGTGACCATGGGCGGGTAGAGGATGGCCACATCCTCCGACGTGACGGCGCAAGAGGGGGCTTCTGGAAGGGTGGTCGTACCCCGAAGGAAGTGGAAACCTTAGCGGACGTAACTCTGCTAGGAAAAATGCATTGTAAAGGTCCTGTGATAGTCTACTCAACCACATGGCTAAGGAATCATGTGGGGCAACGAGTGGATTTATCTCTTGTGGGTAAAGTGTGCAAACTCTGCAGAGTCAAAAACTATTCGAATAGCCGTGCCCACGGTTAAGGGCGGACATGGGAACTTAACTAGATATAGTTCTATTTCGAAAACTTTGTGGGTGGAATTGGTGAAGTGGAGGGCAGAGAAAAGCCCTAATTTGTGTTGCCCTGGGTGTCGTCCTAGTGATAAGTTAAGCGGCTATAACGCTGAAAGATGCTATGTGGTGCAGATGCCATGTAACGGTGGATGGCATCTGTGTCAATAATAAGTTGGTCATATTTCATAAATAAGTCATGATTTGTAAACTACTAAGTCATAGGGATTTTTAATTAATTGTATTCCAAAAGCACTCCTTGCAAAACAAAATAAACCCGAGCCTTCCTTTGATAAGCCATGCATACTATTTATTTGCATCTTGTGTATTGGCTCGTGGAGCATGGTGGTTAGTGTGCTCACGCTCGCATTACCCAAAACAGAGACGCGGGATCATTATGCGCATGAAGACTCCCCTGCTACGGAAGGAAGAAACCATGAAGGGAACTAGGGCGTAGATTTCGTCTTCTAGACATAGACAAGTTGACCCAAGGCATTGTGTGCACATATATTATCGGATTCTCGGTGATATATACTGCACACATTACCCATCAGTCGCTTGCCTGTGGATATGGTCTCACTTTTGCTACTGTTTCCGCTGCTTGTTTGTAATGAAGACATTTGGCCTAATCGGCCCCTTTTGTAAACTCTCATCCAATGTGGTGTATTTTAATTCTGTAATATTATTAATGTTCATGCGATGTATGATGTGATTCAGCAATGTACCTGTGCGCACTATCTACTGATCAAGGGAATAGTGCAGTAAACACAATAGATTCTGAATTGAAAAATCCGGGTCTGACAAACATCATATCCTTGAGTTGGTTAATTTGAAGTCCAAGGATGTAGCTAAGTTCTCTGATCATGGGCATCTCAAATTCTCTAAAAATCATCTCACCAAACTCCTCACAAAAATCTTGGTTAGTAGACCTGAAAATAGTATCATCAATATAGATTTAACAAACAAAGAAATTATTACCTATTACTTTTGTGAATAAGGTTATATCAAGCTTCCTAATTTTGAGTTCTTTTAAGAGTAGAAAATCTCAAATGCACTCATACCATGCTTTAGGAGCTTGTTTGAGACTATATAGCGCCTTGGAGAGTTTATACGCGTGGTTTGATTTCTTGTGATTCTCAAAACTGGCAGTTGTTCAACAAACATGAGTTTGACTATTCTACTATTTATCAAAACTTGATGGAAAAGTAAGTAATATGCAAATGGATTCAAGCCTAACTATGGGATCAAAAGTTTCACTGAAACCCAAACCTTCAATTTGAGTGAATCCTTAAGCTACCAATCTAGCTTTGTTTCTCACAACTACTCCACTCTTAACTTTCTTATTACGATAGACCCATTTTGTTCCAATGACACTATGCTCCTTGGGTCTTCCACCAATGTCCAAATGTCATTTTGGGCAAAATTGTTTAGTTCTTCGTGCATTGAATTCACCCAATTCGAATCTTCAAGTACTTCATCTACATGCTTAGGCTCAAAAGAAGAAATAAATAAGTAATGTTCATAATACGAAGTGACACGAGATTGAGTTTGGACACCGTCAGTCAATATTTGATCAATTAGATGATCCTTTGCAACTGCATTATGAATCTTCGATGGAATGCTTGACGGTTTGTTTTCTTTCTTATTTTTCACTTCTTCAATTTCAATTTGACTTGGTGTAGTTGAACAACGTGATTCAACTTGAGTGGATGATAATGGATCATTTGAGTCTTCTTTAGACTTGATGTCTCTAATTTGTATGTTCTTTATGGCTTGCCTTGATCCTCATCATCTACATCATCTAAATTTTTTTGCTCTTCTTGAAAGCCATTAGTTCCATCAAATTGAACCTCACATGTCTCCTTAACTAAACCAGAAGTTTTGTTGAAGACATGGTATGCCTTACTATTAGATGAATAATCGAGAAGAAATCCAACATCACATAGATGAATAACCGAGAAGAAATCCAACATCACAACGACTTTAAAATTTTATAAGACAAACACTTTTCTGTAAAATATAACACTTGCAACCAAAAACACAGAAATAGGAAATATTCGATTTTCTTCCTATGAGAAGCTCATAAAAAGTCTTTTTTAAAAAGCTAATGCAAATAGAGATGATTTGTGGCATTATAAGCATTATTAATTGCTTCCACCCAAAAACTATCATAATTATTATACTCATCAAGCATTATGAGTGCTATTTCAATTAATATTTGATTTTTCCTCTCTACTACTCCATTTTGCTCTAGAGTGTAGATTGTGAAAAATTCATACTTTGTTCTAAGTTTATCATAAAAATCTTTAATTTTAGTGTTCTTAAACTCGAAACCATTATCACTATGGATTTTCTTTCTTTTGAAATCAAATTTATTTTTGTCCCTTTTAGCAAAACTTTTGAAAATACCGGAGGTTTCGGCTTTGTCATTTAGAAAGAAAACTCAAGTGTACCTCGAGTAACCATCCATAATGACTAAACAATAACTATTGCTTGTGATGCTCTTATAGGTTATTGGTCCAAACAAATTTTTATTTGGAAAGATGGAAATTGTCCACTTGCTTCTCAGCTTGGCAGGCACTACAAACCTTGTACTTCTCAATCTTCACATATTCAAGCCCACAACTACATCATATTTGAAAACCCTTTTGAGTTTAATCAACCTCACATGAGCTAGCCATCTATGCCAAAGCCAACCCAAAGAGGTTTTTGCAATTAAACAAGTTCTCAAACATGGTTCATTATAAGACAAATCCACCAAATAAAGATTACCAAATTGAAAATGAAAACCAAATAACCTTCTTTTTCTTTTGAAATCAAAACATCATCTAGAGAGAGTGCAAGTGAGACCAAGATCACATAACTAAGCAATGGATAGCAAATTAAAATTTAATATCTCAATAAGAGATTCATAAGAAATGGAAAGGTCATTTGAGATAGTGATTTTATCCAATCCAATTACCTTTCCTTTACCACTATCCCCAATGTAATTTTCTTATTTCCACCACTTTTAAATGTAGTGAACATCTTACAATCTTCGGTCATGTGTTAAGTGCATCTGTTATTAAGCACCCAATACCTTCCACCGGTTTTGTAGTTCACTTACAAAAGAAAAATCAAGTTCTTTTAGGTATTTAAATTTATTTGGGTCCTTGGAGGTTAGTAACCAAGGCTTTGGGCTCCCAAATGACATTTTTTTAGTACCTAACATAGAAGTGCTAATAAATTTAATAATTACTCTACCATCTTTAGATTTCTTAACCATATAACATGAATTATAAATTATAAATACCAAAAGATAGAGTCTTACCAACGGGACAAGATTTTGCAAATGTTCCAAACCGTGGCACTTAAGGCAATATTTGCCATTTTCTTTTACAAACATCGTGGGCTTGTAAATTGGTTTATTACCTTTCTTCGGAATGAACCCAAGCTCTTCCTTGTTAAATGAGCACCTTTGCTCACTCAATAGCTTATTAAGGATTGCTTTGTCGTTGATAACTTAACTTGGAAACTTGCTCTTTTGGCTCATTATTTTCAATAATGAGTAAAGGATCACATGGGTTAACCATACAACAGCTAGAATTAGTTGTAGAAATACATGGCATAGTTAACAAGTCATCACAAGAAGTAGAACTACTAGTTTTAGTAATAATGCAATGAGCAATTTCTAAATTAGGCAAGTCATCAATAATATTGTAAGAAATTCCTACATTAGAATGTGACTTAGTGAGATCCTTGAGATGGAGTGAGTCATGAGCTTCCTTTTGCTCCTCATAAGAATCCTTTAGAGAGAGAAATTCTTTCTTTAAGATCTTGAATTTAGACTTCTTCTTCTCAAGGTACTCATTTAAGTCCTTAAGCATATCCATTAAATCATCTTATGAAGTATCATCATCATCAATGGATTTTATCTTGCCTTCTCTTGGCACAAGACATGTGGAAGAGGAGAATAGTGATGGAGTCTTCTTGATAGCAATTCCAATAAGTCCCCTCTTCTTGAAGGACCTGTCATCATCAGAATCAGAGTTAGAATACTTCTCATCAGATTTCCACTCTTCAATATATGCTTTGCCTTTTCCATCTTTGTAAAGCTACTTGAAAAGCCTCTTCTTGCCATTGAATTCCTTCTTCTTAGATGATTTGGTCTTGTCATCCTTCTTGTTAGGGCAATAAGAGGCAATGTGCCACTTCTCATCGCACTCATAACAACAGATGTTGCTATAGCACTTGTTGCTGTTGGGGGAGTGCCCTTTCTTGCTTTTGTTGAAGTTAGCACTCCAATTTAAGTGCCTCTTCATAAACTTCTACATTCCCCTCACAAGGAGAGCCAACTCATCTTTGGAGTTATCATCTTCATCCTCCGTCTCATCACATGATTTTTCTTTCACTTTGAAAGCAATAATCTTCTTTTTGGAGGATGATTGCTCCAAAATCTCCTCCTTGTCTTTCTTGTACAACTCATTGGTTATGAGATTGCCCAAGAGGCCAGTTAGTGTCATCCTCGATAACTCGATGAGTTAAGGAATAGAGTCACCAAAGTATCATACTTTACTAGTAGGGCCCTAAGCATCTTGTGAATAATATCAACATTGGTTAGAGAAGTGTCTAGCCCTTGAGCTCATTCACAATGTTGTTAAGTCTAAAATATATCTCATTGATATTTTTCATAAGGTAACATTGTGAATGTTTCATACTTGATCCGAAATCTATGAAATTTGGCCTGAATTTCGAAGAGAGTAGTCCATATCTCATGAGTAGTTTCCAAATTACTCACTCGATTGAACTCATCCATGTTCAAAGCTCCAAAAGGGGCTTTCATCGTTTGAGCATTGAGGTGAGTGTTTCACTCCTCAAGTTCCGTGGAGCGTGTAGGACCAAGAGGCATGACGAAACCCTCACTCACAATCCTTTATATACTCAAGCTCATGGCCTTCAAATATGCAGTCATGTGAATTTTCCAATAAGCATAGTTTGAGCCATCGAATACAGGTGCCTTTCCTAGAGAAATACCCATACTAGCCATCCTTACTCTCTATGTGGTAAAACCCAATAAAGAGAGACCAAATTCGGATATCACTTATAGGGTCAAGGATAACCGACTAGAGGAGGGTGAATAGGTTTATAAATTATTTTGGCTAAATCACAATTTTAGATAGCAAAGACTTAATTTAAAAACATTTTGCACAATTAAGGCCTAAATACTCTAGGTTTTACTAAGACACCACAAAGTAATGTCAATACAAGATGCAATTCTAGCTACACAATTCAATTCAATTTAATTGTTAGAAATATAAATGTGAAAATGGAGATAAGGAAATAAACCACAATGGAAACAAATGGTGTTTTTCCATGGTATCAAAAACTTACTAGTCTTCCCTACTCCATGTTAAGCCCAAACGGATTGGACCAACTCTATGAATTAAGCCTAACCACTTCAAGTCTACTAAGCTTAGTCTTCCTTTACTCCAGAGATGGTGAACACCACACCACTCACAATTGTGCCCGATCTCTTCACAAGTTTCTTTGAAGAGATCACCGCACAACTTCCTCCAAACCATGTACGTGTCAGCAATCACCAAGAGTAACAAGTCACACCGCTTGCCTAAATGTTTTCAAGTTCCATAAAGATCAACTAATGATTCAATGCACTTGAATGTTTTCAACTACCTCAATGTGTGAAAATAGAACAAATGAGTAGAAAAGAGTGTAACAAGAGCTCAAGAGTATTCAATAAGGTCCAAAAAGAGTCCATTCCTGCTGGTGGGAAGGTATTTATAACCTCCACCCACCAAGATAATTGTTAGGGTCAAAATCCCAAAAAATCATGAATTGTCGTACTACTGCCATGTAGTGGTCGGTACTACCACACCTACAGTTCAACGACTATTTGAGATTCATTAAATGCATAGAATCTTGCTGTTACTTTAAATATCAGTAGTACCGATCATGTGGTAGTACCACACTACAAGTGTGGTAGTATCGATTTCTAGAGGAGAGAAAATGCTCCAAAATAAGCCTCTTTAAAAATTAGCTACCACCAACTAAATTTTGATCCTACCAATTTTGCAGTAGTACTGATTTCAACTTACGATCTACCGCCATGCAGTACTACCGTTATGCATAAGCAATAGCACTGATACTAGAAAATATCAATGAGTACCTCTTTGGAAATTAGTTACCGGTATGTAATGGCTGGTAGTACTGATGTAGCGATTCTACCGTGAAAGTGCCTACGGTCATATTGGTTTTTCAAAGGAAACTCAGAGGGGGCTCCAAGTGAAGTTCTAAATGCATGTATAAACAATTAATTGATCAAAGTGGCATAATTTAAACTTCAAGCTACTAGTCATGGCTCCTCTTTATAGTACAACATCTATTGTATAAATCTGGTCTTTTCATCCAAACACTGAGACTGGTAAAAGCTATAAAGAGGTCCTTAAATAAAAATATACCTTTGCCTTGAGCCATGTCTTGATCCATATCAATCTTTCATCACCTTTGCATGCCTTTTCCATGACATCATCAAACTTTGGGACTAAACATTTCAATCATTTTGATAAACAAGTTAGTCCCTTTACTTATTGTCATCATTAATTATCAAAATCATTTTTATAGGTCTAGATGCTTTCAAGACTACGGCGTGGAGGATCATCATATGGATGGTATGGAGGGCCAGAAGGGGCACCAAGGCAGTCTGGAGCCAATAGAAACACCATACTTCTCTTCCCTGTCCACAGATGACAACATTGGTCGGTCCGGCTCCAGCATCGGCACCGCCAGATGAAGTGTGTCATGCTAGCAGCACATGATTGGAGCTAAGAAATCCGAGATAACCAAATGATAGAGATCATAACTTGCAATTATTATAAATCTCAATTAATTGCTCATATGGGTGGAGGGATAGGGCACTTGATCCAGCACTACAAAGCGTGCTTGAACAAGATACGGGCACACAGGTGAGGGGGAGGAGTATAGATGTAGCAAAACTTTGAGGCCGATAGCTTTGTGAGTACTTGGGTATGCAATCATATTTTTTCCCTAAGAAAATTGCTAAATATATTATTTTCGAAGATCAACCGATTAGAATGAGTGAAATTCATACATTCGAAAGAATAATCAAAGCGACTTTTACCCACAGTACCAACATGTCAGTAGAAGAACTACTACATATAATATTTTACGGATCTATCAAAGGGAGCTAATAGTACTAAAATAAATATTTCTATAAATTCAGTTCTCTTTTGCTTTAACTTTAGATATTTAGACATCATCACACTAAAGAAGTGTCTACCTTAGTGTTGTAGCCCATTATTTAGATAATAATTACAAGCTAAATAAGAGAGTCATAGGGTTCAAATTAATTGATGAGTCACACATGGAAGAGGCCATTGGTGAGTGCATACTAGACATAATTGATGATGTTAAGATAGATAATAAGATTGTTTCTATACCTCTTGATAATACATCAGTGAATATGATGACTATGAACATCCTTACCCAAGGTTGCAAACATATATTGGTGGATATGTTCTCCATCTGATATGTGTATGACATATCTTGAACCTCAATGTGCAAGACGGTATGCAAGTGATTGGCGAATATCTAAACAATATTCATGATGCCTTTTGTTACCTCATAAGTTCAACACAAATGGTAGCTAGGTTCACAAATTACTACACAGCCAATGGCAAGGACCAAAGAAAATTCAGTCTTGATATGAAAGTGAGGTGGAACTCGACATACATCATGTTGAAGAAGGTACAAGTGTATGAACATATTATATCTTTCTTTATTAATGCTAACTCTCATAATAATAAATTGGTAGTTACTAATTCAGATTAACAAATTGCTAATCATTTTTAGAGTTTTTAAGATTATTTTATAAAGTAACTAATGTTTAATTCGATGTTTACTACACTACTTCTTGCTTAGTTATAGATTATATTTGGCTAATTGCATACAAGTTTGTTAAATATAGGGTACTGCCTTTAGGCCATGCTGTTGCAGCAATGAAAGAAAATTTTGTTAAATATTTCGAATCTATTTCACACCTATATTGCTTTGTTATCATTATCTATCCAACAAAAAGTTTAGCAAATTTGCAGATTGGTATGGAGGGAATAGGTGAATTCATTGGTCTTGATTTCTCTAAAGCTTTTGAACATGTTAAAAAAGGAGCTTTTTGTGTTTCCTACTTGTATTATGATAAGCTTGGCAGCAGTGAGAGATCAGAAGCCTCACAGCAGGCGTAACAAGGCAAGACAAGATTAATAACCCACTTATGAAATAAGCTAAAGGGCAAGTCTAGTTCTTCATCCTCTCAGTCTTAGCCAGCTACCAAGTGAAATTCTATCTCAGAGATGAACCATTACCTAGAGCATGATTTTGCAAACACCGATCCTGATCATGCCGGTGAAGGTAAGATAGACTTGGTTGCGTGGTGGAAGAATAATAAGCAGATATTTCTTGTGCTGTACCATTTTGCACGGGATGTTCTACTAGTTCCAATGTCCACCGTCTCTTTGGAAGCAAAGTTCAACTTGGTAGGGAGAATAATTGAAGAAAAGAGGTTATCCCTCATGTCCAAAATGATAGAGGCAATCACTTAGGTCAAGGAGTGAGAATTGACAAAAGCTCATAAGTAGCATCAACACGAGGGTTCCAAGATCGTACAGATGTACGCTAACCTGGAACGCATGAACGATCTTGACATTGGGGAACAGTTAGTATGTACACATATTGTTGATGTACTTTTTTTCTTACCAGGGAAACGCCACTTTGGAGCATAAGGTTTTTAACAAGGTAGTAACATTATATATATAAAATATCAAGAAAATTTTACTTTTTTCCTAAATATTTACATGTCCTGATTTTTATGCAATTACTTAAATTTCAGCTTTTTCCTTCTTTTCCCATCCCCCCTCCTTTTTCCCATTTTCCTCCCTTTTTCTCCCCTCCTTTTATTTTTCCCTCGTTTTTTCCACTTGTTTTTCTTTTCCTACGTCGGTGCCTCAAGCCTCGGTGTCGTGATGTTGTGCACCATTTCTTTTTCTCTCCCTCTCCTCATGGCCTCGCTCCATCACTCGCCTTACTCGGTTCCTCATCCACGGGCCACGGCCGACGGCCCGCATGATGCTCGCTTGCAAGCTTAGCCGTGTCACCGCCCTCTGGATCTGGCCAACCTAGTCCACATCCCGTCACCATCCACCACCCACCACTCATCCTCAAGGCCGCCTTTGGCTCTGTGTCTCTGGCTATGACAACCAGCGGTGGCAGCCGAGACAGCGCGTGCGGGAGGATGGGAGTCCACGGGCACCCCTCGTCACCTTCCTCCTGCACCGCCGAAGCCACACTTCACCGGCTCCCCCATCCTCGTGACCTCATCCATGACCACTAACACTCGCATGCCAGCGCCGCCGCCCACTGGATCAGGCCACCCAGGTCTAGATCCCATCGCCATCCATCACCTACTGCTCGCCCTCAATGCCGCCTTCAGCTCTATGTCGTCAGCTATGAGTCTGAGATGAGCAAATGGTGGTGTCTACTAAGGTAGGCAGAGGCGAGCAAGCGCAATGTACCATGCCCATGCTGACACAGCCCAATTGCGGCCTAGCGTGGCCTGGACCGTGCTTAGGATTCGCTAGAGGTAAGTCATGCCGACCTGCGACACGACTCCCAGGTCTAGTGAGAAGGACCAACAAGTATGGCAACAAGAAAAATTACTGCATGGCTGTTACAATGGCCTATAAAGCGGGGCCACCTGGACACCATCTAGCATGGTCACAAAAGTCACTTTTGTGGTGCAACAGTTGAAGAGCATGTTCTTTTAGGCTGTGGCTTATTAGTCTAATGAATAAGAGAAGCTAAAAACCGTTGAAAAGCTAAAAAGAATAAGCCAAACTATGATTGCCTAACTATTCAAAACAAAAGGTAAAACCATATTGAACTATGGCACATAGTACTCATCCTCAAGCATGTGCCATATGCACACATATTGGTCATTTGTAGCTTACATGGGAAAAAATCCTTTTTTAATGAAAAATAAGCTGCAGAAATGCACATGGAGAATGTGCAGTGGACCTTCAACTGTCATGACAGTCCCAAAAAAATGCCAGACCATTAATTGAACAGATGTACAGGTAATTATTTCCACATTTGAAAGTGTGGTGCCAATGCCACTATCCCCAGTCTCATTTTGAGGCCCCATAACTATGCTAGTGACCAGGGTTCAAAATCCCGGCCGGTTACCCTTTTTACCGATGGAGACCAGTAACCGAAAAAACTGGTCGTATCAATTTTTAATTTTTGAATTTTGGCCGGTTTTCTAGTTACTAGCCAGTTTTTCCGGTTACCGGTTTCAAAACATCTCAAAATTCAAATTTTGATTTTTAAATTATGACTGGTTTTTCCGATAACCGCCCGGTTACCGTTACCGGCCGCTGACCGGGATTTCTTCCGGTTATGGTTTTTGGAACCTTGCTAGTGACAACCTACAAGTTATTCTCCACAGAAATCTAGTTTGCTGATGCATCTCCAGGGCAGAAAGGGTGGAGCTGATGAGTTTGGATTTGCACACTGTCCTTGCACCTTTGGCTTTCTCCCTAAAGAAAAGATCACCAGTTTAAGCCTGTGATGCAAGAAGATTAAAAAAAGCCTCAGAGAGACAGAGAGTGACAGCGTGTTGAATCCACTGGAACAAGTCTTGAGGAAGCTTTGACAATTGTGTCATTTGCTTTGTTTAGTGTTTCTTTTGCTTTGTTTAGTGCTTCTTCCAATTCAACAATACTTCCATTAGGTGGCTCAACTGGCAACGAGAGTGCTGACGGCGGCAATCGACCGTGGGTGGCGTTCGAGCCTTCGAGGGGCGTTGTTACTTGTTAGTTATGTTAAAGATAATTTGTGACTAAAATAAGAAGTCACTGCTACAATCCAAAATAAGAAGTCACTGCTACAATCCTAAGTTGTGCCAACGGTTTGGTTATTGGCAAAAAGGTCAGGAAAATAAATGTCCCACAGTAAACCGTCGGCAAATTCCCATTGGCAACTCGTGGTCGTGCATTTGACTAATAGCCGACAGGACCATGGCCAATCAATAGCCAAGGGTATATTACTGACGGTCCACCCTAGGTTATTTGTATCTCCAATAGTGATTGAGAATATTCTCTAGCTCTCATCTCTCTCTCTCTCTCTCTCTCTTTTGATAAGGAACACCAAGACAAGATTTCATTAACTAGTGCGCAGCTAAACTGCTTGCCACTGCACGAGTTACAAATTCAAGAAACCCCTCTAACCAAACTTGGCTATGTTGGTTCAACTCAGTGCCTCTAGCAGCCAAAACATGAGCTACATTGTTACAAGATCTAGAACAAAACACCACTTGCCAACTATTAAACATAAGATGAGGCTAGGGACTCATTCCAATCACTACCAAATCAGATCTTTACTGACGCTTAAAATTTTTTATGATGGGCACCAAAAATTAGTGATTTTGAGACAGGAATAAAGATCTGCCAAAAAAATTGTAATTTTCCTGACAGGTTTTCAAAAACCATCACAAAAGTCTTCGGTGAAAAATTTGGTATTGTGCAAAAAAAATTGATCGGTGAAAAGTACACCCTGAATGCACATTGACGTGCCAAATGGGTTGAATTTCCCTGAAGTGCATTTTGACTATCCGAGTATATATGGACTAATTTTCATGTGTGTGCCTCTCAGGTCTTAGGAGGACCATCTGGGTGGAGAAGGACTAATTTGAGTGGACCAATTTCCTGAGTAAGGACTAACTTTCAGGCAGAAGGACCAGGTTGCATCATGCATGTTTTGATGAATGTGAGTCAAGTGCATGATACTTGTGCTTGAAAATGGTTTCTTGGCCTTTGCTTGTGTGTAGGTTGCTTGGAGGATGATGATAGTCAACAGCGAGAAGACCAGGACTAAACTAGCAGAGTTTAGATCCAGAATGGTCATGGTTGCCGTGTGAGGTCGCATGGCTTAACCAAGGATGAAGACAAGAGCCATGGAGAGACAAGTTGGTACATGTGGTGCGCTAAGTGACTCCAGCCAGTTCAATTGTGGTGGCGATCTAGCATTCGAAAACAGGAGATACTTGATGGCTATGTGGCGAGTGATTGGAGCATCGATGCTACGTGTTGAAACATGCAGATTGCTTAGAAGTGAAGGAAAGGAAAAGACAAGGTGAAGGGTATTTTGGTAAAGTGCCAAATACTGAAAAAGCTTTATGTAACAAAACAATGGTGGAGATGGAAATGTTTTGGTCAAGGAAGGTGAAAGATCAAGCAAATTTGGATATCAGAGCTTCTAGTGGTCATGCGTTTTGAAAACGTGCATGTGTGTATTGAGTGAATGAAACCCATTTGTTAGGAGCTTAACAGGTGCCTATTATGCATTTGGATTTATGAGAGAGTGGTAGGCTTAGCCTCCACCATATAAGGAGGATGAGAGGTATGCCCCCATCCTAAGCCTTGAGAGAGAGAGATTAGCTTATGTTTAGGTTGTGTGTGAGAAAGAGCTTGAGTGGGTTGCCTTAGTAGCTTTTGTCCTCTATATGGAGTGGTGCAAAACTTTCCTCTTCAAATGGAAATAGAGATCTCAAATTCTTCTAAGTGTTTATGCTCTTATTTTCCAATGTGGTCTTCTTGATTTGGTTGTATTCTTGCCTTTTCTTCTTATCTTCTTGACCAAGCTTTGTGCCAAGGACGTGTAAGAGATGGTGTATGCTCTAGGAGCTCATGTTCCATCCATCTATGCATGTTTGAAGCAACATCTTGAAGTTTGCTAAGTTTGGGCTAAGAAGGGTGCAAATTAGGGTTTCTCATTTCAAGGGGTTTTTGGTTTGGTTTTTGCTTATGTGTGGAAATCTAGTCATGTTGACATGAATCCTCCCATGTGCTACTCTAAATATTAGTTTTTGGTTCTAGCCTGATTTTGATTCCTCTCATCATTGGGAGAGAAAAGGTCCTAACTTTAGAAAGTTCTTGCTCGATACATGCATGTCTTAGATTCCTTTAGAAAGTTTTTGCTAGATACATTCATGTCTTAGATTCCGTAGGATTTGATGTTGCCTTAGCCCACGTTGAATGCATTTCGAGCCCCGATCTGAGAGGAAAGTTCTTTTATGGTTTATATTCTCTTTCTCTAGGTGGATCAATTCTATCTTGATAGACCATCCACCTACCTAGGTGAACCAATTTTCAGCCTTCCTAGACCATCCTCCTGTAGGAGGTGGATCATCCACCTTATGGTTATGAGTGTAGTCTTGATGGGCCATCCTCCTACGAGGGGTGGACCATCCACATTGGGATTTGTAAGTATCTATGGCAAGTTGTTGCTTGTTTTTTTGTAGTATTTTCACCATGTGTGTTTAGGTCTTGATCTCCACGGCTTTTTATAGCTATTGGAGTGAAAAAAAATCTTAAAATACTTGAGGGTAAAAATTAGAGGCTCCCATTCACCTCCTCTGATAGGCAACCACAGATCCTATAATTCTTAACCTTATCCCTTAATGCATCATGCATTGTGCAAGGACAACTCACTTGCAAGCCGCTTAGCATAGACTATTTGCAGAACAAAGACCCTTTGCCTAATGGCCTTCACTGACGGTCCGCTCACGGCTTATGTTGAGATGAGGTCGTCGCTCTACCATAGGCTATGGTGTTTTCTTTGGGTCCAACCTCATCTCGTGGGCTCGTGGTGCTCTAAGAAACACCCTGCAATCTCATCAGGTGATATTGATTTGTCAGATTATATGTGTCACTCGGTTCCGATGCATATTATTATTTCCATGTAGGCTACTGTTTGTATATTTGTACAATTCTGTTGTATCCCTGATACTATATATTACTCGGAATATTCTTTGGCTCCTATCTATATATATGAATTATTCCGGCCAATTCTTCCACACGCAGCTTCTAAAAAATTCTCATAACATTGACCTCATGTTTATACACACATTAACATAAGCTGAAGAGATCCACATGGAGCCTGTGCACACAAACACTGCACCTTGAACTATCAAGGACTGCCTGAAAAAAGCCAGTACATACATAACCACTGATGCAAAGGTAATTCCTTCTTTCCAAATTTCAAAGCCCGCTGGTACTGCCTATGACAACAGGCCATCATCCGCAACAGTGCTACTCAATTTCAGACCTCGTAATTGTGCCAATTATTGGCGTCCCACATACAATTCTAATTGTATGCTCTCTGAGCAGCCGTGGGATCTCGGTGCCGCTCAGTTAAATTGAAATAAACTAGTTTATAATTAAAATTACATTATAATTTACTGAAATTACACTATAGCTAATAATAATTTATTTGACGTAACTAAATTTAAAAAAAATTAAAAATAGGAAAAAAACATGTTAGCCCATTACGGACAATACAAATAAATACAGGAAAAAAGGGTAAAAAAGCCAAAAAGTCAGAAAAGACAAAATTTAGGAATAGTGAAAAATAAACCAGAAGCTCAAACCGAAATGAGCGGAGGCCTCATTTAGGGCAAGATCGGTTGGGCTGAAATAAGCTGACTTATGACTGAAATTGTATTGTAGCTGGCTGAAATTACACTTAGTACTACTCAATTTCAGACCTTGTAACTGTGCCAGTCATTAGCGCCCCACATACAATTCTAATTGTACACTCTCTCAACAGCCATGGGATCTCATTTAGGTGCCATTCGATTGGGTTGAAATAAGCTAGTTTATGATTAAAATTACATTATAGCTGGCTGAAATTACATTATAACTGATGGTGGCTTATTTGGCATAACTAAATTTAAAATATTTAAAAATGAAAAAGACATGTTATCCCATTACGGACAATGCAAACGAATATGAGAAAAAAGAACTGGCCAAAAAGCTTTAAAAAAGCCAAAAAGGTAGAAAAAACAAAAATTAGGGATAGTGAAAAAAAAGCCAGAAGTCAGAAACTCAAGCCGAAATGAGCAGGGTCTTAGATGGATTTTAGCCATTCAATTTGACATAAACAAAAAATCGTGAAAACTTCGTCTCAGGTGGCGATCTCTGGACGCCGATGGGAGAGAAGCTCGTCTTTGGTGGCAATCTCTGGCTGCCACTGGCTCGCCGGAGCTCTAAATTGGCGGAGTAGGAGTAGGAAGGGAGGAGGAGGATCCGGATGTTACTATTCCCGATTTGGTGTAATAAAAATTCGTGAACCGTAACAATTAGTTCCTATGGTTGCAACACAATTTCCATTTGATGCAACAAACACAAATGCAAATTAAAAATTGTGCAACAAATGAGAGCTATTGTGGTAACAAATATAAGAATCTATTGCAACAAAAATTTTGTTGCAAAATTTTTTTTAAAAAAAACACTAAATCAGTCTTAACATTTTGGAGAGAGTGCTGCAATATTCAAAAATAGTTACTGTAACAACTTGACTTACTGGTGCCAACTTTTTAGATGGGCTCAAAGAAGGAGGATAGCCCATACGCTACCACGTCACCGGCCAAATCTAGTGGCCCAACACCACATCCTTGTCGCCCCTCGACCCTGACATGCCATTGCTGAATTCGCCATCAATGATATATCAACGATATATCGAGATCACACCTGACCCTGACCGTGCCACTATTGGGACCACAACACCGCCTCCTCATGCTACTCCGTAGAGGGGAGGCCTCTGCTCCAACTGCATCTAACTAGATCAGATGGGCATCCTAGAGTGCGAGCAGTGGCAACCTCGGACCATAAACCGACGATGGAGCTTGGTATGCCGGGTGAAATATTAGTGGAGTGGGGGTGAAGCTCATGTGCGATGGAGGCGCTCAATGCTCCTCACGTTTATTCTGGCCAATTCTTCCACACCAAGCTTCTAAAAAATCTCGTAGCACTGACCTCACGTTTATACTACACACAGCAACATAGGGCATGTTCTTTTCGGTTGCGGCTTATGGCTTATGGCTGAAATTTTTGAATTTTGGCTGTTTACGGTACAGATTACGGAGAGACAGATACTCACTTACGATTTTGGCTGGTATAGATGTTGGGCTTTTAACGTATAGATCGTTTAACTTGTAGACCCCGTCTTGAGAAAATACTCCGTTTAAAAGTTAGTTACTGTAGCAAAAGCCAAAAGCCGCCAGCTTTTGAGGTAAAGAACAGGCCCATAAGCTGCAGAGGTCCACATGGAGCCTGTGCACACTGACACTGCTCCTTGAAATGTCAAGGGCTACCTGAAAAAAGACAATACATACATAGCCACTGATGCAAAGGTAACTCTTTTCCAAATTATAAGGCCAGCTGGTACTGCCAATGCCGACATGCCATTATCCTCTGCAATACTACTCATAACAGAAAGTTTGCTAGTGACAGCCTACAAGGTCCACATGTCAATGAGACATCATGAAGCAAATCATCAAATACAATGAAAGGTGTGGTTCATATGTCAATGAGATATTATGAGGCAAATCATCAAATACAATGAAAGGTATGGCAAAAGATCAATTATTCCACAAGTTTACTACTCCCAACAGAAAGTTTGCTAGTTAGCTGAAGGCAGCATCTCCAGTGCAAAAGGGGGGAGAGCTGATGAGTTTGCACTTGACCCCCTTTTGTCCCTTTTTCCTTCCCCATCAAGGAAGCAGCATCAGATGCAAGGGGTGAGGCCAAAGGCTGGCACACATTCTCCCAATCCCCCTTTCCTCCTTTCTTGCTCCTCCGGTTCAATGTTGCCCTCCTTGCATGTAACACTCCAAGAATCCCCACTGAGATGTACTATAAAATCTCATGGTGCTAATCCCTTGTTTGCATCAGGGATCAGCAAAGGGGGTCAGATCAATAATACTGATTAGTACTAGTCTCAGCCTGCCTGCCTGCCTGCCGATCTAGGTGCTGCCTTGGTTGATTCTGCTGTACTGTTGTTTGCTGGTGCTGTTGGTCGACCCATGCAAATGCCCTTCTGCCCGAAGCTGTGGGATCGGAGCCCGGCCCCCGCGCAGCCGGAGAACTCCGTCGCCATCAATGGCACGGTGGTCGTCGTCAACACCTTCGGGCTGAAGGCGCCCGGGAAGTCGACCAACCTGCGCCTGTTCAGCTGCACGCAGATTGATCATGGTGAGTGCATGGTAGTATCGTGCTAGCACCGTGGGTTTCACCTTGCCTGAAAGTCTGAAACTTTTTTTTGTGTGTGTGTGCGCGCGCGCAACTGCAGAGACGAGGAAGGGGAAGCTGAGCGCGGAGGCGGCGCTGAGGGGCGGCAAGAAGACGAAGCACGGGAAGGCGAGCACGACGACGTACCAGGTCACCTTCTTCGTCGACGCCGAGTTCGGCACGCCGGGCGCCGTCGTCGTCAAGAACGGGAACCGTGGGGACCAGTTCTTCCTCCGGCACGTGCAGCTGGAGCTCGCCGAGGACCGGAGAATCCACTTCGAGTGCAACTCCTGGGTGTACCCCTACAAGAAGACCAACTCCGACCGCCTCTTCTTCATCAACACGGTCAGAATCCATCGACCAAACCCATGTACTTTTTTTTCTGTAGCAGCTTCTTGGGTGAATTGGTTAGCGTACGAAACGCGAGTAAAGCTTATCTGGGTGCCACTCGATGCCAGAGCTACCTGCCGGACAAGACGCCGGAGGCGCTGCGGCCACTGCGGGAGGAGGAGCTGAGGAGCCTGAGAGGGAACGGCAGGGGGGAGAGGAAGGACTGGGAGCGCATCTACGACTACGACTACTACAACGACCTCGGCGACCCCGACAAGCCGGACCATGTCCGGCCGGTCCTCGGCGGCACCAAGACGCACCCCTACCCGCGCCGCTGCCGGACCGGCCGCCCTCTCAGCAAGACCGGTAATTCTTTGATGGCAAAACACAACGATTAATTCTTTCTTTCAATTCAGTCTGACAACGTACCATTCTTGATGTGCCGAATTTCACTGCGATATCCTGCAAACAAATAAGACGGCGTGACCGAGACGCGCAAGCACTTGATCAACCTCGACTTCTACATCCCGCCGGACGAGCGGTTCAGCCCGGGGAAGCTTGCCGAGGTCCTGACGCTGGCGGTGCAGGCCGTGACCCACTTCGTGATCCCCGAGATAAAGACGCTGATCCATGGCAACGACTTCAGGTCCCTCGAGCAGATGAGGAAGGACCTGTACAGCAAGCCGGCGCAGCCGGCGGTGGACGGCACGGTGATGGAGCAGCTAAAGTCCTCCGTGCCGTCGCAGAAGACCTACAAGCAGGTGTCCAAGACGGTGAAGGAGACCCCGGTGAAGTTCCCCATCCCACAAGTGATTGAGCGTACGTGACAGCGTGCTGAAACAAGAACAATGTGGATTTTTCTTCTTATATGCATAGAGAAAGCATGATGATCCTGGATGATGCAGATGATCGTGACGCGTGGAGAAGCGACGAGGAATTCGCGAGGGAAATCCTTGCAGGGCTCAACCCTGTTGTGATCAAGAGATTGCGCGTAAAGCTCAACCATCCTTGTCTGAAAATTTGTTCTAGTTGACAAAAGTTAAAACCACATACTCGGAATCGAAGTGGATGGTAGTAACCAATACTTCACATCTTCCATTCGCAGAACTTCCCGCCGGTTAGCAGTGGAGGGAAGAAGAGCTCGATAACCGCCGCGGATATCGAGAGTCAGCTTGGCGGCGTAACCGTTGAAACCGTCAGTATAACTTCCTCCTCATGTTTCTCTCTGATGTAACAAATTGGAGAGAGCTGCTGTAATTTTATCAAAGCTCCCTTTCCCCCCTTTTTTTTGAATGAATTGGAGATGCACATTTTTTACTCTTTTCCTGTCAATTGGACTTGCTGGACTACCCTGTATGATGTGTTCTTCATGTTGCTATATATGCAGGCAATGCTTCAGAATAGGCTGTACATTCTGGATCACCATGACTACCTGATGCCGTACCTGAGGCGCATAAACACGCAGGGCGTGTGCATCTACGCGTCGCGCACGTTGCTGTTCTTGAAGGACGACGCGACCCTGAAACCGGTTGTGATAGAGCTGAGCCTGCCTAGCGACGGTGCCGGCGAAGGCGAGATCAGTAGGATCTTCCTCCCTGCAAGCCAGGGGACTGATGCACATCTGTGGCATCTTGCCAAGACTCATGTTTCTGTCAATGATTCAGGGTACCATCAGCTCATTAGCCATTGGTGAGTACACATCAGTATAGTAGGATGGATCGATCTACAAAATGACATATTACAAATGAAATATCTGCATCTTGCAACTTGACCTTTAGTTGGCATAGTGATGAACTATTTAGTTAAATTCTTTTTCTAAAACCTTAACTAATTAGTGAGTCCTACCGATCCTAGCCCTTCGTCTGACTGGTAAATGTACTATGGGTAAAACTGCAACAGTTTTTAGGATATTGGAATGAACCTTTCGTTGGCTTTACATTCACAGTATTGCATAAAACATTCATGTCAGCTATCAGTAACCAATATAGACAGTTCAATTTTTTTTCTTCTAAAAATTCCAGTATTCAGATGAAAACACTCTCTCGTGTGGTCAGCTTTTGCAATTTCATTTCAACGAGCGTTGTGTCCTGAAACTCTGAATATCCATATGAAATTCCAGTTCCACAGCAAGAGAATCGACCTGACTTCACCATCTTCTTGATGCATCCACCAACAACAGGCTGTTCACGCACGCGACGGTGGAGCCGTTCATCATCGCGGCGAAGAGGCAGCTCAGCGCGATGCACCCGATCCACAAGCTCCTCGAACCGCACTTCAAGGACACAATGCAGATCAACACCTTGGCCAGAAGCATACTCCTGGGTGCAGGGGGCATCTTTGAGAGGACCATGTACCCGGAGAAGTACGCCATGGAGATGTCTTCAGCCATCTATGGGGAGTGGAGGTTCACGGAGCAGTCCCTGCCAAATGATCTCATCAAGAGGTATTTCAAATCATCCTGCATGGAAAATGGCACATAGCCACATGAAGTACTATTCTGAAAGCACTTCCCATATACTTTATTTTGTATTTTACCATATTAACAGCCTCATTTCTATAATTGTAAGACACATTTACTAGGATCAGTAAAGATTCCTTACAGCTAACTAACTAGTTCTAAACTTCCAATGAGCCGGCGTATCGCAAGTAAGCATTTTAATGCCAAAGTAAAACTAACCAAGATTAGGTTACGTTCAAAAGTGTTGTAGTTTTTGGTTGAAATAACACTGTAGTGACCGTTAGCTTTTTCTTAGGTATTCAATTAAAAAATAAATAGAAAAATAAAAAATATTGTTATATCATCATGGATAATACAAATGAAAAAGAAAAGAGGAAAACACACAATAAAAATCCAATATATTCCAAACGACTTTTGCTTCACAAGCCAAAAGCACCAACTGGTTACTTTCAAGAATTATATGCCAGATATGAGTTAGAAGTAACCAAGATTTTTGTAACAAGGGAAACAACAATCTTTGTTAATTTTAGGACTAGCACATTTGCATTTTAGGACTAATTACTATTGTGAACAGTGACATGATCTACTCTGTAAATAATTTTTCTTCTTATAATAGAATATAAATGAAAATCCTGTTCTCTCAATTCTAATGACAAGGGGGATGGCGTACAAGAACCCCGAGGCCCCCGGCGGCCTGACCCTGCACGTCGAGGACTACCCGTACGCCGTCGACGGCCTGGACGTCTGGCGTGCCATCGAGGGGTGGGTGAGCAGCTACTGCGCGCACTTCTACCACAACGACAACGAGGTGGCCGGCGACGCGGAGCTGCAGGCGTGGTGGGACGACGTCCGCAACGTGGGCCACGGCGACCGGCGTCACGACCCGGCCTGCTGGCTGAAGCTGGAAACCGTCGACCACCTTGCCGAGACGCTATCCACGCTCATCTGGATCGCCTCCGCGCTGCACGCCGCCGTCAACTTCGGCCAGTACGGCTACGCGGGGTTCCCTCCAAACCGGCCCACCCGGTGCCGGCGGTTCGTGCCGCTCCCGGGGACGCCGGAGATGACGAAGCTGGAGGCCGACCCGGAGAAGTTCTTCCTGGAGATGGTGTCCGACCGGTTCACCACCACGCTGGGGCTGGCGGTCATCGAGGTGCTGTCCAACCACACCTCCGACGAGCTCTATCTCGGGCAGCGCGCGACGGCGTCGTGGACGGACGACGGCAAGGTGCTGCAGCTGCTAGACCGGTTCCGGGAGGAGCTCCGGCGGGTGGAGAAGCTGGTGGCGGAGAGGAACAAGGACCCGCGGCTCAAGAACCGGAGGGGGCCGGTGAAGGTGCCGTACACACTGCTGTTCCCGGACATCGGCAACGTCGCCGGCCAGGAGAAGGGGATCACCGGGAAAGGGATACCAAACAGCGTCTCCATATGAATATATGATCGATCGGACTAATATATTTGGGTGCTTGGGCTGTGTACGTATGTAAAAAAATTCTTTTCGTTTTTACTTTGGGTTTTTTTTTGTTGGAGATGTGAATTTCTTTGTTGGTTTGAGTTTTGAGTATTTGCAGTGTAATGTGCTTTTTGCAGTGTAATGTGCTTGGGCGCCTGTGCCCCCCACCCCCACCCCACGCCTCTCTATGTATATATCATGAGCCACCTGGATGGATAGATATCTATACCAAAAACCATTCGATACACATGTATAATTGATATAAATTTTAGAGTTTAGGATAAAAATATTTTATACCCTTGATATATGTTATGGTAAGTGAGTTATAAACTACTTTTGAATTTAATGTGACTACAGTGAGTGTATATATATATGGAACTAGCTCAAACTAGTTAAATTGAAGTTGAATTTAATTTTTTTTGTAGTTGATATCTCAAATAAACTAGTCTTGAATTTCACTGGTATATATTATATGCATAATGTGAATTGATTAAAGGGTAAGGAAGTTGCACGCTTCAGTCTGGCTCGTGTTGGATGGAAAAGAGAACACCCTTTATTCATGTTTTGATATTTGCGTAACTTCCAAATAGTCATACATAAGAAGCACCTCTCTACTTTTTTTAGCAGAGATTTAGCATCAAATTTCATATTTGTTTCAAAGTTTGTAATATCAAATGCTATAACTTAGATGCTTAATAAAATATTTATATATCTTGTAGGCTATTTAGATTTTTAAGACATCATAAATATTGAAAATGCTAATAGAAACTTGAAGAAAAATACAACTTAAGCAATGTAATTGAAGTATAGCTTTATCAAAAAAAATCATTGAACATAATAAGTTATTGAGGTTCTTAGAAACGTAACCACTTTCCATCATACATGGATCATATTGCATGTCTCTATTTTTACTCCACTAGTTACTCTTTTCTAAAAATATATGCATACACATGTATCTTTATTTAATATTAAGGAATACATTGATTATGTTTGCAAAAATTATCTTATTAGTTTACAGATCAAATTGCTAATTTTATTTAATTTATTATTAATTTAGTTATTTAGGAATTTTACTTTGGAATTCGTGTTGAAATCAAATTATAAAATTTCTTTTGTTTTTTATTCCAAATCTCAATTATGTTTAGTTGGAGTTTGCATACAAATCCAATAACTAATTTTTAAAAAAAAAATTATTCTGAATTACAGTTATGTAGGGATTTTACTTTGGAATTCATATTGAAATCAATTGATAATTTTATTTTATTTCATATTCCAAATTTTAGTTATTTTTGGTTGGATTTCATATACAAATCCAATTGCTAATTTTATTCCAAAGTATATTTATTTATGTATTTTATTTAGAAATTTATATGGAAATCAAATTACTCATTTTATTTTATTTTTATCGGATTTTCTATTATTTCTGTATTGTACTTGACATAGACTCTTTCTTTTAATCTAGACTGTTATAATATAGATCCATCACAATCGATGGCATATATCTTTTTATTTTTCTATCAATTAATGTGGTCATTTTTAGCATTCGAAAGCGAATGTTGTGGCTTTTTTTTCTTCGCTTTAGTAAGATAATAGATCACACTAAAGTATGTTGTATTGGAATTGATAGGGACTAGAGGTCGACGCAACATCTAGGAACAATTGAGGGTTCGAATCCCTCTCTCTCCTTTTGCTTATTGAATATGTTCTGCTTCTTTATTTGTTTTTACTTGGCCTTTTATTGGGTCCGAAAGGTGCCGGACATTTCAAAATAAGACTTTTCAACCAACACACACAACACGTTAAATAAAAAATGCAATAGTACTTAGATTTGCAAAATATTAATAGTTCGTTGAAAAATTTCAGCAAATTGTGAGTAATGTTAACATACAAAAATGCTCACCGATTACTGACCAGACTCGACTCGATGGTACCATCTAATCAAAATGAATTCCTCGAATGCCTTAACTTTTACCGTTTTTATTTTCTGGTAACGCTAATGGAATGTTTTATAATGACCAACAATAACAATAAGGGATAATATTTTTTTCAGTGATACTCTTTTGGGTTTTTTACTTCTGACATGGTGATACTACCTTCTCAAAAATTGTTGGTCGAGTGGTACCTTTGCAACTCAAAGCTCATCAAGCATCTGGGAAGGAAAACTGGTGCCAAAATATGTCATCCTCATGGCCATTTGGAGATCTAACAAATGTACGGGATTGTGATCAGCCATGCCCAATTTATCTATTTTGTTTTGTGTCGATTTGGTGCATGCTTTGTTTAGCAAAAAAGAAAGTCTGATGATCGGTAAAATAGTTCTGAGACAATGAGAAACGCTAACAATGAAGCTTTGGAGCGCAGGATCTGAGGCAAAGCAACTCTTCTTGGATATGCTGATAATAAAAAGTTTAAACATTTGGAACAACCTCTTGATGAGGTGGTAGAGTTGTAGATGTACAATTCTACCTATCAGGGTTTAAATTTTGATATTTACCTTCACACACACGAGTACGTTTCCCATACACACGAGTGTGTTTTCCATACACACGAGTATGTTTTCCAGTTCATTAATAAACTCCGTCTTTTTAGACGTGTACTAAGGCAGCGCACTTACGAATGTGTGTGTGGTGGTGCATTGCATACGTGTCTTCCATGTAATTGCAAAATTAAGTTTAAACATTCTCTCTGCACGCTTATCATGTCTATCAGTGCTCCTAGATCAAAACTCCACAATACACGGGGCCTGAATGAAAAATGCCGGGCTCAAGAATAATTTAACATTTTTTTGAAGAGAAGAATAATTTAACATTACGTGATTTGTGTAGAATAATGATAAGCACGTAAGTGGAAGAAGGACAATAGCTTTTATTAATTTTCTGCTGCAGTGCTATTTGCGTTTGTGAACCCTATACATTTGTCCTTTTAATATCAAGTGTTGGTTACTTGGTTCTGCAATTAAGATCCAACGCATACCACAACTGCATCACCATAGCCAAGTGTTTTGAGGCAGCACAAAGCTGCATGTTCTCCGTTCATACTTCATACTCATGCTAGATTTTAGAAGAAAATCAATGTTGTTACTGTTATGTTGTGCCTCATGTATGCATAAAAGCCTTTGTAGACTAAGTATTGGTTCTAGCCTACTAAATTGTATTCATTTTGCTTTACCACCTTTTAAAATGAGTTAAGTTTTACAGAACTCTAGGTTTTCGGGCAAAAGGTAATGCAAAACCCAACATTTTACATTTTTTCAAGAACCACAAGTTCTTGAGCAAAATGTTTTTAAAAAATACTCCTAGATTTGTCCTCAGGGCCGGACCGAAAGCAAGTTGAGTGGGGGCTTAGGCTCCCACTCAAATTTCAGCTTTTAGTGAAGTAACCAAATTTCTTACCACTTAGGCCCCTACTCAGCCCATCCGAGGTGCCCCCACTCTCCTGGGCCTGGGCCTTACCTCACGAGCCGCGACTGCTGACGCCCGACCTAACAGCCCAAGCAAGTAGCAAGCAAAAAAGCGTCAAGCATGTCTAGGTTAGTAGCATTTTGACCATATACCCAGTCACCCAGACTAGCTAACCCACTCACATGGCCGCACTGACCCAAGAGCAGCAATAGAAGGCATCACGCGGTGCGGGCTTCGTCGGTCGACAAAGCTAGAGCCAGTGTGACCCTGGCCTTCACCGTCGACCTAGACGCCCTGCCACGAGCCTCGTCGATCAGGGTGTTGTCTTCCTCTTACGCCTCTGCTGTTCTTGTTATTTAGTAGGGCACCTACTACTCATTCTTGATGCCAAAACAATTTAATGCCTCTTTCTGGAATAGTTCGATTTATTCTCCTCATAGCTTATTTTGATTCATTCCTCAAGATTAAAAAGCTTAGGGGTGCTCTATTGCTTCTGATGCCTCTTCAGACTACATTTCTTTGTATTCATGACAAACCTACTCTCTTTGTTTTTGAGCAAATCATTTGATTTGTTCGTGCTTTCCCTTTCTATATTGAATGATGAAGGTTGTGTGTGTTTGATTCACTGGAGCAGGCATAATCTGTCACATATTAAGCAGGTAATATAATGGAAAGATTTTTGAAAAGAAAATCAATAACATCAAACATCAATATAGGTGGTTCAAGTGGAAATGCATCTGGGCATGCAGTGAAGCATAATTCTTCAGTGTCTCAACTAATTGATTTGAATGAGCTTCCTCGGGATCTTGCTAAAAGGAAGAGAATGGCAGATTAAACCCTAATCAACACGATGAGATAAGGAGAAAATACTTACTATGGGGACCTCATTAGCCTCACACTTTCAACTTTCCATATAGGATGATTGGGAAGAAGAAGCGACGGTTCAATCCTGATTGGTTTAACCAATATGCTAATTGGCTGGAGTACAATGAGAAGGACAAAGCCTATTGGTTGTGTTGCTACTTGTTTAGGTACAACATTAAGGACAACTATCATGGGCATGATGCATTTGTAATAGAAGGCTTCAGTAGTTGGAACAAGACAAAGAGACTGGTGATTCATGTGGGCGATCATAATAATTTTCATAACAAGGCTCTCTAGGATTGTGAGGATCTACTGAATCAAGATCAATCAATCCCTGTGGCCTTGAATAAACAAAGTCACATTGATAAAGATGAGTGTAACACCCGACCCATTCTCTGGGCCTAGAGTGCTACCATCATTGCATAATAATACCATTTTTAAATAACTACTAATCATTTTAAGCAAACTCTACTATATTCATAAAGTAGCGATCACCTACACCATACCATTTTGAAACAATTATTCTAGCTTACTAGTGGAGTTAAACATACCAACAAAAGCTGATCTGTGAAGTATTGTAAGTACGTAAAGTTATTCATGTGTTACTCCTACCCGTGCATGACGTCCTCAACGGTCACCTAAAAAAACAACAAAGCAAGGATGAGTCTGGAGACTCAACAAGTACATAATAGAATGATAAACACTATCCAATCATGTAAGCAATTTTACCAGCCATAACATTCTCCACATACATTATCCGGTTCATATTTTCATTCCATGTTCCTACATTGTCATATCATTGTGCGATGCAGTACTACTTTACATGCTCATTTGCTCATCTCATTGCATATACCGGTATTGCCAAGTGAACACCCGTCGATGTTCATCCAAAATCTTGGGCCCACCCATATCGACACGGGGTCTCTCCACTCCCATGGAGGCCTACCGAAGTAGGTTTTGCGGGATCCACCCAGGCAGATCCCAGTTCTCATTTCATGAGTGCACATGATGCGAATGCATATATCCATTATCATAGTCATTGTCATTCTCATCATTATTATCATTGGTAGGGTGGCATCACTGCTTACCCCTTCCATTACCATTGTCATCATTAAATAAACATCATCATGTCATGTAAACATTGCAATTCCATATAGGCATTATCATATCATGTAAACATCGTATATTTCATAAAATCTACGGTCTACCGCTCTACCATGCACTTGCCTGTTAACCAAGAGGAGCGAAGTGACGTGCGGACGGCATCGACTCAGGACCTCCACCTGATCAAGCAGTTAATCTGACTCAACACATCATAATGAAACCAGTGCTTAAGCGAGCAGCGATGACTCTACGCGCATATTCCGACTCTAACATAAAATACCCGGGGTTAAGGACCCATCGCGCAGGTACCAAACCCCTATTTCTTTTCTTTTTCTCCTCTTTTCTTTCCTTTCTCTCTTTTTCCATTCCTTTTCTTCTCTCTTCTTTTTTTTACCCTTTTCTTTCTTTTTTCTCCCTCTCCTTCATTTGGTTCGGCCGAACGGCCTTACCCCTCCTCACTCTCTCCGCTCGGGTTAGATCTGGGGGTCAGGGTGTTCCCCACGCCGCTGGCCATGGGCTCTCCACTGTTCCCTCCCCCCGAGCTGTGCCTCCTCTTCCTCTCTCCCTCGGCTCTCTCTCTCTCTCTCTCTCTCTCTCTCAGATCCGGCCAACTGACCTCACCCTCTCAATCTTCGCCTCGGATCCAGCCAACCAAGACCGAATCTACCGCCTCCCCTATTCATGCACAGCAGCAAGGCACTGGGCGCCGCTGCTCAGTTGACACGGCCTTCGGCCATCCCTCTTGCGTTGCTGTGGCGGGCCCCCACGCTAAGGCTCTGGACTTTGACCTCCCGATGCTACTCCTCCGGTCGTGGTGCCCCCCAACTGACTGTCCTCAACACCATCGGCTCCCCAAGTCGACGCCTGGCTCGGCCTAGGCTGCGCCGCCGGATGGCCACTGGTGTTCCCCTTGGCCATGGCTTTGATCAAGGTGCCTGAGCTTGGCCTGAGCACCTCTACTCTACTACTTCACTGAACGGTCAATCTAATCCTCTCTCCTTTATTGCAATTTTGATTTAGCTTCTTTTTTTGGATTTCCTCCTCTTATGCGCAAAGGTTTTGGGAAGGCCAACGGGATCACCACGATGGAACTCGGCAGGGGAACATGCACTAGGGAGCATGTTCCTCCGACCAAGGGCGCATGGCGAGTCTATAGGCTCACTGCCAATGGCATGAGCCAAGCCGGTTGAGGTATTCTCGGCCGGCTGAGAAAGGCTTACTAGTTGTCGGCTGAGGATTGGCAAGGATCGTGGAAGACGACAGTGATGGCCATGTTGGGGTTCAGATGGTCCCTTCTCTTGCCATCGTGGTCGATCGCACCCTTGCTCCTCCTACTTCAGGCTTCCTCTTCCTCACCTCACCTTTACTTGGCTGTGGAGCTTGCTCTTCAGTTGGGGGAAAGCAATGGGCCCTATGTGCTCTGTGTCTTAGCAGAGAAAGAGATGAGAAGTGGTTTGCTTCCTCCGAATGAATTCTTGTCTAAGGGAAGAAAAATGTGCACTGTGCACACAGGTGGCTGATGGCTTAAGAAGGGCTTTGGTTGGCTTCCCTACTACCCTGTGCAATGACCAGATTGCCCTTCACTCACCACCTCACTCCCTTTTAAGTCTGAGGGCTTTAAGGACCTTTTAGTCCATGGGAGGGCTTTGTACTATTGGCTTTTCTACTGCGGCAGGTAAGACAGTAAAAGTGGGCGTTGGCTAAATTTTCTACCGAATGATGAAGCCCACAATAGCGAGAGGTGCCGACCGGCCCCAGACAGTCTGGGAACCTCTATGAGCACTACGTTTGTTTGGCATTCTAAAGCCGATGGGTCTGACGGCAAACTCTACTTAATTTCTTTTATTCTCCCTTTTGCATTTTTAGTGGTATTACATTGAGCATCATATATGGTTAAATGCTGCAATTGATGTCTATTGATTCTTGTTGCATCAGGGACAACCTTTTTCGTGGCCATGACAAATTGAAAGGGTCTGAAAATAAAGGAAATTTTCTGCAGATGATGGAGTATACTGCTAAACAAAATGATGTTATTGCCAAGGCATTCAAAAATGCTCCACTTATAATCAAATGGTGTCTCCAAAGATTCAGAGAGAGAGATTACTCAATGCTTTGCACAATAATTATTGGACTCTTTTATTAAAGAAATTGGCAATTATGTGTTTAGCTTATTGGTTGATGAGTCTTGTGATGTTTCTGACAAAGAACAAATGGTGGTGGTTTTACGATATGTTGATAAATTCAGTCTGGTGAAAGAAAAGTTTGCTAGTGTTGTTCATGTGAAAGAGACAACAGCTTTTTATCTCAAGTCTTGCATTGATTCTTTATTTGCAGAATTTTGTTTGAGTTTAAAACAACTTAGAGGCCAAGGTTACGATGGAGCAAGCAACATGGCAAGGAGTTTAATGGTTTGCAAGCTAAAATTATGAGAGAACAATTCAGCATATTATGTACATTATTTTGCTCATAAACTTTAGTTAGTTATGGTGGCTATTGCAAAGAAGATACAAGATGTTGGAGATTTCTTTGATATGATATTAGTTTTGTTGAATGTTGTCGAAAGGATAAACTTTGAGAAAATCATCAAGAGGATGTGAGGAAAGCAATTGGCAGTGGAGAGATTAGTACCAACACTAGATTAAATCAGGAAATTTCTCTTCAAAGACCAGGAGACACTTGTTGTAGTTCTCATTATAAGACATTGTTGGGTTTGTACAAGATGTTTCAGTCAGTGGTTCAAGTGCTTGAATATGTTGAGGAAGATGGCACATATGACTACAAGAGACATCAAGCAAATGGTCTTCTAAAATACTTTTAGTCCTTTGCTTTTGCATTCTTTTTATATATGATGATTATGATTTTAGAATTAACAAATGGGCTGTCAAAAACTTTGCAGAGGAAAGATAATGACATTGTCAATGCTATTTCAGACGTGAAATCAACTAAGCGGGAACTAGAAAAGCTTAGAACTACTGATGGATGGGATTCTCTTCTGAACAAGGTACATCTATTTTTGTGATAAGCATGACATCTTGGTGATGGACATGGAGAAAGACTATGTGAATCCAAAGAAACCACGATAAAGGACTGGGATTAGCAACGAGCATCATTATAGGGTTGATTGTTTCTTTGCTGTTCTGGATTTGGTACAAGAAGAGTTCAATAACAGATTCAATGAGGTAAATTCTAAGTTGCTTATGTGTATGTCTGCCTTGAGTCCAAGTGATTTGTTCTGTTGTTTTGACATGGATAAGTTGATGAGCTTAACTAAGCTTTACCCTGATGACTTTACTTATAAGGATATAGTAACTCTTGAGCATGAACTTCGCCTCTACATTGATAATTTACTCCATGATACAAAGTTTGCTAACTTGCAGAGCATAGGGGATCTATCTAAACTGATGGTGGATACAAGGAAGCATCATTCTTATCCTTTGGTTTATCGGCTTATCAACCTAGTACTAACTCTGTCAGTTGCCATTGTAACTGTTGATAGATGCTTTTCAGCTATAAAAATTGTGAAAAATGCTTTACGCAATAAAATTGGTGACAAGTTTTTAAGCAATTGCCTAATTTGCTTTGTGGAAAAGAATATGTTGGACACAATTTCTAATGATGTGATCGTGGATCATTTCCAGAAGATGAAATTTCGTCACGAAGAAATATGAAATTTGATGTAATATCCTTCCTGACATACACTACCCCCTTCAATATTTACATTGTCATAATATCATTATTTCTAACATACGTTTGTTTACATTTTTCAGGTTACACCATTTAGTCAAAAAGACTAATGTTTGCTCTTTTGCAACCCATGAAGTATGAACTGCAGTGTTGCACTATATATCATATAATTTAAAAGTCATTTTGTCTAAGAAGGTTAGTTCACTTTTATGATGAGCTCGTTTCATATAGTGTGATATGAAGTTGCCTCATGAAAATTAACTGATTTTGCTTCAAGTTAACTTATGAACACTTTAAATGATATTTACTAATATATGGTTGTCCCTTTCTTATATGTGGATGCTCCCACTCATTTTTTTGTCCTAGGTCCGCCCCTGTTTGTCCTATCTTGTTCCATCCAAATAGGACTCACCTATGAGCCCCATCCCACACTCCTTTTCGGTCCCGTCTCCATTGTTGCTGATCTTCACCGTCGTTTTGTGTCGAAGCACCGTCCTATCATCACCGAACATCTCACGACCCGTTATGGCTGACAGGTGGGCCCGATTTCAGTAAAATGGAGCTGACAGGTAAGTCCTACTTGTTAACTAAACAGTCAGGATCAGACATTCGCCCTTTGACCCATGTATGTCCTTTATTTGGGCAGCGAAGGATCATTTTTCATGTGTTCTTGTTTGGTTTTTAAGCTTATGTTGTTGCTTGTTTAAAAGGGACGGTGACATCCTGTAATTAACTATTGGGGATACACATACCTTTCTTTCTCCATTTCAGCTCTTTTATATTGGCAAGAACTACTCAAATTGTTCAGATATATATATTTATGACATCAAGTACTACGGCTTACCATGTCTAATTTTTAGGCTGTTGGTGTGATAGCCATTTAAGGACATCAAGATTCAAAACCAAGGTACCAAGTTCCGGGTGTGCACGAGTTGCCCGATCCTGCGGCGTTTAGAATTAGGTGGTGATCAGTTGGGCTTTTTTTGGTGGCTTATGGTTGAAAGCACTGTAGCTGGCTAAAAAACACTGTAGCTGACAGAGGCTTATTTAGCATAATTAAATTTAAAAAAATTAAAAAATATAAAAAATATGTTAGCCTATTACGTATAATACAAACAAATACGGGAAAAAAGAACCGGCAAAAAAGCACAAAAAAACCAAAAATTCAGAAAAAGACGAAATTTGTGAATAGTGAAAAATAAGCTGGAAGCCAGAAGCTTAAGCCAAATTGATCAGGGTTCTATATGAAAATTCCATTCGTTTTTTCAATAAAATTACCGCAACCCCTACCTTTCAAATGTTGTAGATTCTCACATGTCCACACCCATTTGTTTTTTCAGGGTAACTCTTACATTGTATTTTATGGCCATTATCTGTGCAAGTTGCTTGATCGAGCTCTACCTAGATTCTTCTTTCAGAAAAAATTCTTTGATGTTGACTTGGATCGTATGTTGACCGTGCTTTTGCCCTCTTCGTATGGCTTTGCTCTGGATCATTGGACACGGGAGAACAGTTGCCTTCTCTCTCTCTTTAGGATTGGACAGACAGTCCAGCCATTTAGTTTGAAATTTCTACCCATTGTTGCTTCTTTTCATGTTTGTACTTGCATGGGAATTGAGTTGCATATCAAGATTATTATTTTTATGTATCACTTTGTGACGTGCATTTCACATATACACACACTAACTAGTTAATTTGAAAGCTTGGCTCTGGCGCCACCTCTCTTCTTTTTGGTCTGGAAAATCCATGTGGAATTCTAAAAAAAAACTAACAAAGTCTACTTTGAAAATTGCTACTTTTCTTTTCTTGGTCCGGAAAATTCCCAAGAACACAGTCCCAAAAAGAAAAGCCTCTAGTTATGTGGAAACCTTTGGCTACGTATATCCCATGTGGATATAGAGGCTGGATTTTATATCCTTTATCTAAAAATGTGGAAACTATCGTTGAAGATGCATGATGACGTGTGTCTGAGCTGACGGTTCAAAGAAAATGGAAATATGGGCTAGATTTTTTTAGGCTTAGTTTATATTTATACTATTTACAGTAACTAATTTTTAAACAGTTTGTTTTTTTAAGGTGAGGTCAATAGAAAAATTGTAGTAAAAAATATACTAAGTTTAGCTATATCAGCCAAAATTATATACACATATTTTTCTCTACGTACTACTTTTCATGAACAGATAAAATTTAAATATTTACTAGTTATATATCCGTGCGTTGCTTGCAACGGAATTTATTGAATACATAGAGAATCATGTTATAGACGAGATTAGGGTCTAGGCCTTTGTTCCGCTTGGGCTTGGGCAGGGCTCGGGCTCAGTTTTCGACCTATAGTACTGGATTGGGCTTCGATTTCTTCCTGCTTCACGGGTCGCAGTCAAATTGAAGGGGGAACCATCGAATATGGAGGTAGGGTTTACGAGCTCGTCATCCATCTACGTGCGGCAGCCTTGATCCACCCCCTCCTTCCAGTTCCACACCAGAAGCCGCGCCGCCGGGACGCATCGCCGGCGGCGCCACGCCTGCGCCCGCCGATTCCTCGCGGCTGCTCCTGGTGCCCGCGGCGCCGACGGGAGACCTCCCCTTGCTCCTGCGCCTGCTCTGTTCTGCTCCCCTGCTCGGCCGCCGGAGGTAAGCGCGCATCACAGGGAGGCAGGCCGCCCTGACGTGCTAGCTATCAAGTTTCTACTATAGAATTGAGTTTTGTTAGATTGGAATCGGGGAGACAAAGGGGCGGAATTAGCTCACTGCTCGCCCTCGCCTGCTCACTGCTCAGAACCCTAACCGAAGCCAAAAAAGCGGCGCTGCCGCGGCCCCCGCCTCCCGGCGCCGCCCCTCTTCCCGGCGGCAGCTCGCCGATCCAGCGCCGCCCCGCCTCCCGGCACCGCCCCGTCTCGGCGCAGCCCCGCCTCCCGGCCCGCCCCAACTCGGATCTCCGCCGATCCAGCGCAGGGATCCCAGTCCGCCTTCTTCGTCGCGGTCTGCTTCTGCAGTTCCTCCTCCACCTCCAAGGTGTGTTTTTTTCCTTCTCGGGTCTGTTTTGTTCTTTGCATTGAAGTGATCCAGCCCCAACTCGGAGACTCCATGATGGAGTGAATCAGTTAATGCTGAATTGGTAGGAGTTAAGACACTGATCAAAAACAACTGAAAGGAAATGGCCAAATGGGGTCTGTTAATACTTATTACTGCTTTGATTTGATTTGATGATGGAGTGAATCAGACAATCAGTGAATTACTATTTATGTGTAGATATTTTGCAGTCAGAATAGCTATATATGCAAGTTTTTGCACAATAGAATGCCGAATTGGTAGGAGTTAGGACACTGGAGTCTACTTAATTTTGCTGAGATGAATAATCGCTTTACTGAAAGATCGACCCAATTATTGATGTGCATTGCTTGTCTTGATATTATGCTATGTTTTCTTATTATGCTTTATGTTTACTTGTTTAGTATTGAACTTAATTTTCATATCAGTAATGCAATTAGCCAATTATGATATACTGTTGTTATATCGTGGTATGGGTATAAATTGGCGTTAGTCTTAGGTTGTTAGAGTTCAGCCCGGTGTGTAGCTAAATCCTGGTTCTGCCACTGGGGAGACATGTTGATGCGAATCCATGTCCGCTATCCCTTGGCTTGTATTTGAGCGCCCAATCCGAAGAGTGTTCCTTGTATGTTTGGTGCTGAACAAAAGAATACACCGAAACTTTGGCAGGCTGATCTGAGTGGGATCATCCTCAGCGGTCTACTTCTCCTCAGCAATGTACTGTACTCACTGTGCCGATTACTGCCCATACGTAAGGGACCCTGACAAAGGATACATGTGAGACCTCCCTTCCTGTTATTTCTTTCTTCTTCTAGTTGGATGCAAAACCAGCCGGCATAATTGTTTGTGAATGTGGCCTTATTGACCACTCTATTAGTTGTTGCTCGATAGATTTGTATGAAGCCGCTTTAACGCTTGTGCATGTGTATTGCTATGTTTTTTTCCATGTTTGATGATCAGATGCTGTGGTACGTGTGGGAAGGTCCTTGATCAGGAGATTTACACTGATGAGCCTACTTTTGTCAAGGACGGCTCAGGGCAGGTTGGTCTTGCTATTGTGCTTTTTAATATTTGGTTTCTTGATTTGTCTATGTAGTTGTCAGGTTGATTTATTTTGGATCTGTACAGAGCCGGTTGTCTGGAAATATTTTGAAATCCATTGAGAGCGGCACTTCGATATCCCATGAGAGAACTTTAATGAAAGGTATGACTTTCAGGGCACTTTTTTGTCCCATTTTTGTCCCGCTTGTGAACTAATTTTGTGCTTTATTTTACCAGGAAGAGATGAGATTAGGCAAATTGTCAATAGCTTACATGTGGGTGGTGGAGATTCAATCATTGACATGGCTCATCGCTTTTATAAAGTATGTATCTTTGTTATCACTCAACGATTATCTTTTCTAAAATGATATGATAATCATGATATTGATATTTCTTGTTGAAGCGTAGCTAGCTGTTGACAAGAATTTTACAAGGGGCCGTCGAACAACTCATGTTGCAGCTGCTTGTCTTTACATTGCCTGCCGGTATGGTAGCGCCTGATTATTCCCTTTCTTTATTGAAAGCCTTCCTATCCATTTTGCTTATTTCTTGTTCAAACATTACCTTCTCCCTCCTGCACTTTGGGTGGGGCTGGGAGTATTCTACGTTGTATACTTGTATTTGTTATTTATTGGAGCAATGCTGTAACTCCTTATTTAATTTCCTAGTGAAAACCTGCAAAAGGGTTCCTTTATTATATAGCTTTAAAATTTGCAGTATTGAAACGCAAGAATGCCACATTATGTTTCACTTTGTTTCCATGACTTTGATCTCTAACTAGAAAAGTAAATGCTTGAGCTTCATAAGCTTCTGCCCAAGTGGGTTTATAAAACAAGCAATAAAACCAAGACATATAAAGCGCCTAACCTATGAGACAACTAAGCTTCTCCAGACCATACACGTGCACGTTGAGCCCACGCAGTGGGTTTGGTAAATCTTCTAAATTATAAGAAATTGTCTACTATTGAGATTATTCTGTCCTAAATTATCTAGTGCAGAGTTGTTCTCAGCAGCCTGGTTATGTTAGTTTTTTTATAACTTAATACTTCGTGCAATTGCAAATTAAGTCATCCTAGAATCCATACTGGTCAAACATTTTTAACTTTGATTATCATTATATAAATGGGCATCTAGATCATCCACATGAAATTGGTATTAGATTCATCAAGACACGTGCTTTTATAATATATGCTTTATGTGATTTTTGAATTTTGATAACATATTGTGATAGAAATTAGCAGTCAAAGTGGCACGTTGTAGATTCTGTCAATGTCCAAAATGAGTTACTATATTTGCAATCAAAACCACTGCACAGTTATGTTTCATTATTATTGCTGCGCTAAAACTGTCAAGGATTTCAATTTCTTTTTTGTTCTTCTTTGTCCCTGAAAATCTGCTGTCTTTAACATTCATTCTTGTGTTGATGTTTGTTCCTGGTTACTCATAATAATTGTCCTTTTGGTTTCGGCAAGCTATATGGGTAGTACTAATGGCCAAGTTTACCTACTTTTCTTGTCAGGCAAAGTAAAAAACCTTATCTTCTTATCGATTTCTCGGACAATTTGCGGATAAGTGTGTAAGTACCTGCACCCCATTCTCCTGCCTTTTATCTTGTAGTCCTTACTGAAAGGGTTCATATGGATTTTTGTTTCAGTTATGTCCTAGGTGCTGTTTTTCTGCAGCTTTGCCAAGTTTTGCTACTTGAAAAACATCCAATTGTTCAGAAGCTCATAGATCCTAGCCTTTTCATCCACCGTTTTACAGAATGTAAGTTGATCACATATTCTGTTGTCTTTTTTGAGTAGAGATTGTTTTATGCCATATGTGCATTCTTGTATCCCGGGACCCCATCCCCCAGTCCAGTTTTCTTTAATTTCGAATATTCAATATTCTCCAAATTTGTTTCAAATTTCCTATGAATTCTCACTTCAAACAACATATCTCGTCGAGTGAGCACATCACAAATCATACTAAGGCAGGTATCTCGTTTATTGTAGCTCCTATATAGTAAACTGACGCGAACTGGCGGGAACATCCCCTGGGCCAACCTCATTTTGCCTGGATTGGCCACCAGGCATGATAAATAATGTGTACTCAAACCTAGCCCATGAGAGAGCTAGTTTGGTTCTCCTCAATGGTGAAGCTTTTCATTTTTCTTTTGAGGAGAAGTCGAGCTAGGTTTTTGAGGTATATTCAACTTATAGCCTTTGGTAGGCAAGGCTAGACGGGCAATTGTGTGTGTTAGCAAGAAAATTAAACATGCTATTGATTATTTCTGTTTTTGTTTCAATTTTTTTGGTTTCATCTGTAGGTTTACTGAGGAAAAGGGACAATGCTGTCTCAGACACAGCTTTACGCATTGTAGCTAGCATGAAGCGAGACTGGATGCAGGCTAGCATCTTCTTTCTTCTAGTTTCTTCGTTAGGTTCTTTTGTAAGGTTGTAAATAGCTTGTCCTGTGTTGCAGACTGGGAGGAAGCCAAGTGGATTATGTGGTGCAGCATTATATATCGCTGCACTCTCTCATGGGTATAATTATACCAAGGCAGATATTGTAAGCCCAGATGCTCAGGACAGATCTACTTATTTGAGAATTGTATTTTGAATCTTTCTTTTGTATCAATCAGCATTTATTGTGCACATGCAGCACTTTCTATGTGTAATGTAGGCTTGAATATGATTTAACATTACTTCACATAATGACACAAGTTCTGTTTATGTTTTTCAGGTTGCTGTTGTGCATGTCTGTGAGGCAACGCTAACTAAGCGCTTGATAGAGTTTGAAAATACAGATTCTGGTAGCTTAACGGTATGCATATGCTTTCCATGAAATCACCAAATTTGACAAGCACACTTATTTATATTATACAAGTGAAATTTGTTGTAGGCAACATATGCTATGCAATCATCCTTTGTGCTGCTCTCATGCAGTTGCTTTCCATTTGGGCACCGAATCGACATGAAATATTATATAAAAAAATCTAGATGTACTGCTCAGTTTACTCTACCTATGTATAAAAGTTCAAGTTTAAATTTATTCTATGTTAAGAGTAACAAAAATGAGAATAATCTGACAAATGATAAATAAAAAGGAATAGGAAAAAAGAAATAAAAGAGATAAATTCTACTCACCTCAAACTTATCTTTTGTTGTTTCTTCTAACATCTTTTCAATTTTAAGTTGAAATTTAAAGGGTGCTAGAGCACTATAGATTACATCATCAATGTTTTTTTGGGAATATTTCATGTTGATTTGGTGCCAAAACTGAAAGTTGATTGCATGAGTGCACCACAGAGGGTGATTGCATAGCATATGTTGCCTTTGTGGCAAGCAATGTGTTTGTCACGCATTTATTTTATTCTGTTGGCACACTTGGATGGCCAGCAATCTGTTGGTACTTGGTACAATATTGTTTGATTGTTTTCCTTTGAGGAAAGTCATTCTTAAGCTGTTCATTCCGAAGCATACTGAAGTAGCTGTTCATTCCCTTTCATGTCCCTGCGTTCTCTTCTATGATGGCTGCAAATATATCATTATCTCAGTCCTGACCTCTATGCAAAGGATACCATGCCATTTTGTTCATGATAAACTGTGTAAATGAAAATATTCCCTGAGGATTAGGCATAGGAAGGGGTTTAAATATTTAAGTGATCAGCTGCATTTCCGGCTCACACATTATTTATATTATCTACAACATATCTGTAAGCACTTCTTTTAAGATATGGCCTCACTTACTAATAAGTTGTATCTTCATGTTACCATGCTAGATTGAAGAATTTTTGGCAAAGGCTGAACAAGAGCCTGTTTCAAAATGTTCAGCCAAGTCTGGAGAAGTCCTTTGCAAGCACAAGGATAGTGGTGGTGAGCATTTTGCTCATGGACTTTGTGAAAAATGCTACAACAAAGTAACACACCTTTACTATGTTCATAATGCATTGGTTTGGGTGCTTTGTTTGCTGATGACACATGACTTGATTGTTCAGTTTACTAAACTGTCTGGTGGACTGGAGGGTGGCTCTGACCCTCCAGCTTTCCAACGAGCTGAAAAACAAAGACTGGAAGCTGCTAAAAAAGCTATAGAAGCTGCTGCAATTAAGGAAAAAGAATCTATTTGTGAGACACATATTTCTGATGATGAAAATAACACCATGAGCCCTACAAAGGTAATATTCCTGAACATACATAAGCGCATGTTTCTTACGCTATTTATCTGAGATTCTTCTTTTGTAACTGTAATTCTTCAACTAAATAAGGCACTCTTATAGTTCATTATTTTTAAATTATTTGGCATCATTGCTGCAAAGTTATTTGAAGATTCTTTTACACCACTTTTTCTACACCAACCCCTGCTAGTCCAATTTTATAATTTCTACTATCTAATTAATTACATCGATGACTTGTTTATTATGACCATTTAAAACATTCAATTTTCATCTGTATTTTATTGGTCTAGAATCTAGAATTCTAGATTATATTCTGGCATTATAATTTGGAGGTTCAGAGTGAGACTTCTAATTAATATCAGTTTTTTCCTGCATATGGTATCCCATTAAAACTGTCTGCAGATAAGTGTCTCAAATTATCTAATGCTGAAGTAACTAAACTTGATTTATGAAAAAAAAACATACTGCATTATCTGTTGAAGGATGTGACAGAATGGGGAACAAGATATACTTGTTAATTCCATTCCAGTGCTGTACCAGTCTTGCTGCTGCAATCTTCTAATGGAACATTTGAACCTGCATAATTTATTTTTATTGCTGAATTTTGGAATTTGTTGCATTACGATGTATCCCATGTTATTTCTTTACTACTTACTACATCTGTATTAGTTGTTTCTGTTATAATTCATTCTGTGTGCTCGATATGTTTTTGTTCTCTGGGAACTCAGTTTGCCTTTTTTTTGAACAGGATATAAGTGGAGATAAATCTTTAACAATTACTTCTAGTGAAATTGCAAATGATTCTGTACCTTGCAAAGATCCTGAAGGTTTGTAAGTTCTGGTAACTAACATGATACTCCATAACAATAATTCCTGTTGACAAGTTGATTGCTGATCAATTTGCTGAATGCTATATTGCATCCTTAGGTGAAAATGGTAAAGCTGATGGTGATCCAGAAAGTTTTTCTGATATTGACGATGTGGAGGTACTTTTGTCTATGAGATCTTTTTGACAGACTTTTGCATTCCTTGTTAGAGCTTGAGAGATGACCACCAAATGCCTGCAATGCTATCTATTAATTTTGTAGGTTGACGGGTATCTTCACAATGAGGAAGAAACACAGTACAAAAAGATTATCTGGGAGGAAATGAACAAAGAATACCTTGAGGTAGTCATGTAACTCTATCAACATGATGCAGTTTCTTATTCTGATCAGATAGTGTAACTGTAAACTGTGTGCTGATTTCTTTTGCAGGAACAAGCTGCAAAGGAAGCTTTAGCAGCTGAATTGGCAGCTAGAGGTTTGGGTGTGGAAGAGGGAAAGAAGAAAGTATGAAATGTTTCTAGTGTAACCCAAGAATCCTGTGTACCTTTGTCTACTATTTTGGTTCATTTTGTGATTAGCCATTGAGGTTTCAAATGTAGAAACGAAGACGCAATGAAGATACTAAGAACATGACGCCTGCTGAAACACCAGCAGAAGCAACATTCAACATGTTGAAACGAAAGGTACTAAACTTTTTGTTTGGCCATAGACATCCAAAATATAATTGTCATGTGAGCATTGTAATTGCATGTTAGCATGTAAACGAACATTTAATATATAACGTTGCTTCTTGCAGGGACTTGGGTCAAAAATCAATGTGGAAGCTGTTGGCGGATTGTACAATGTATGTTTTCTTTGTTTGTGTTCACTAAATTTTAAATTCTCTGTTGCTGTGAGTTGAATCAATTCTTTATTTTACAATTTATGCTATGCACTTTGGTAAATCAGTCTTGCGTTAAATTACAATTAGCTACTGATACTGACTTTTTTCTTGTGTACTTTGGTATATTTCCTCCCAATGCTGATTGATTCTGTGAGCAGACTAAAGATGAAGATGGCAAAGCAAATAAAAAAGAAGAGATGTACTCTGACGGGGAATATGCACAGGACACTGGTGATGGTGAAACATTTGAAGGTGGTTGTGACTATGCTGATTACAACTACGATGGCTACGATGATGGTGGTGGTGGTGGTGGTGGAGCCTACAATGATTATGATGATGTTGATTTCTAATACCAGAACTTGGAGAATGGCGAGCTGACCAAGATCTATTCAGATAACCTGAAAATTCCATTATATCCAAGCTGGAAGAAATCATGGCAACATTCTTCATTTGTACAAGGTAATTTAGTATCTATGTTTAAAGAAAAAATGAACTCTGATTAGTTAATGATTATTGAGCTAATGGATAGTCAAGTCTGTCGGAGTAACTTCTTACCTTCTAAACTTTGTTAAGATCCCAGAACTAGTTTTTGTGAGCTGTAACATATTAGTTAAAAGGAACTCAACAAGGTTTGTAAGTTGTATGCTCCCACGGGCCTCAAAAGAAAAGGAAGAGGAAAAACTTGTATGCCCTATAAAAAATGTCATAATTTGTAACCTTTGTTAAATGTACCACAGCAAGCTATCTGGTTGGTTCTTTTTGGTTGCAGCTAATAATTTATAGCTATAGTTGATGATTTTTGGTCATAGCGTGAGTGTTTGTGCGAGCTGTCTTGATAATCCGTTTCGAAAAGGTGATGAAAAAGCCTCAAAAGAAAAGGAAGAGGAAAAACGTGTATGCCCTATAAAAAATGTCATAATTTGTAACCTTTGTTAAATGTACCACAGCAAGCTATCTTGTTGGTTCTTTTTAGTTGTGGCTAATAATTTATGGCTATAGTTGATGATTTTTGGTCATAACGTGAGTGTTTGTGCGAGCTGTCTTGATAATCCGTTTCGAAAAGATGATAAAAAAAACCATTTTGATTGTTCAGGGAAAGTCATAAGTTAATAAGTAAGTTAAAAAGTACAGAACCATCTTGTTCTAATAATAATGTACCAATATGGGAGTGCACGTCGGCATTTGTGTTCTTGGCAACGATGGACTTGCATGCCAACTTGGATATGTAGCTCTCCGTTGTGCAGCGTTGAGTGATTTGTTCACGTCTGAAACCCGGTTGTTGGGTGGATTCTGGCTGTTTCCGGAGGCAACGCTGTGGACTGGTTGGTAATTTCGGCAGTGTTAACGTATCCTGTGCACACAGGCAGCCTTGTGCACTCATGTACTCACGAAATCGGAGCCATCGGATCGTCATCCAACCATTCTGGCGCTAGGTGCAAGAAGTTTGCCAAAAAAAAAAAAAACCGTCCGCCATTCGGTTCTCATGTTGCCCCTCCCCCCATGTCTCCCAAGTTCCATCCCAGATAGTCAACGGCTTGCCAGAGAAGTGGTGAGCTACGCTCGCCCTTAAGCTTCTGTCTCGCTCGGTCCTTCGAGTCGGAGCTCTGTTCCGCGCCCGGGCCTAGGGTTAGGGTTTCGGATTGGACTTTCCTCCTCTGAGAGCTCGATTCGGTCCCTCCTATGGCTGTCGGACGGGGTATCTCTTCTCCGAGAGCTTGATTCGATCCCTCCAATGGTAGTCTGCCTCTCCGGCTGGCCTCTTCCCTGACCCCAGCGCTGGGTTGGGAGGCCGCAGTGAGAGGGCGGAGGGGCGGCGGGGGCTGGGGCGTGCTGGGGTGTTTGCTTGTGCTGAGAAGCTGGCGAGGCGGTGCGGAGGCTGGTGGGGCGGTCCGCGGGTGAGCCTGGTGGTGGCCGGGGGAGGCAGGGAGTCCAGCGCTAGCGGCGGAGGAGGGCGCGGAGGACCTGGAGGGTCTGTTTGGGCGGCCTGAAGTTTTCACAAGTCTCCTCGTCTCCAACACCGCGCACTCACAAGGAGCGCCGCGTCTCCGCCGGCTGGCCTCTTCCCCGACCCCGGCGCTGGGTTGGGAGGCCGCAGTGAGAGGGCGGAGGGGCGGCGGGTGCTGGGGCGTGCTGGGGGTGCTTGTTTGTGCTGGGAAGCTAGCGAGGCGGTGTGGAGGCTGGTGGGGCGGTCCGCGGATGAGCCTGGTGGTGGCCGGGGGAGGCAGGGCGTCCAGTGCTAGCGGCGGAGGAGGTACGTGGCTGGGGTGTGGCGGGAGGGGGTGGTTTCTTGGTCGTTCTTGAGCTGGAGGCTCTGGTCGGTGCTGGGGGTTTGATGGAGAAAGGGCGGAAGCAGGGCGCGGAGGACCTGGAGGGTCTGTTGGGCGGTCTGAAGCTTTCGGAGGAGGAGCGGAAGGCTGTCAAAGGCGCTTGGCAGTCAGAGTCGAGGGAGGCTGGTCGACCTCCTCAGGCGGTGGGCAAGCTGTTCTCGACGAAGGCTGGATATGTGGAAGGGATGGTGCAGACCCTGGGTAAAATCTGGTGTCCGGCGAAAGGAATCCGATGCAAGGAGCTGGGGGATAACATGTTCCTGTTTGCTTTCCTCCAGCCGGGGGGCAAGAGAAGAGCTGTTACGGAGGGTCCATGGGAATTTGGGGGTGATCTGCTCATTGTGGTGGATTTTGATGAGACTAAGAGGCTGAAGGATTTGGAGTTTACTCATATTCCGGTATGGATTCGTGTCTTCAACCTGCCTCTAGGTCTGATGAATGAAAGCACAGGCCGGTCGATTGGGGAAAAAGTGGGGAAACCGTTGGAAGTTGAAACTGATGAGGATTAACCATCTTTTCTTCGCTGATGACTCGCTGATTCTGATGAGAGCGTGTGGAGGAGACGCTCAGGAATTGAGGAGGATTTTACAGGCTTATGAGCGAGCCTCAGGACAAGTGGTCAACAGGGATAAATCATCTGTTTTATTCAGCCTAAACGCTAGCTCTGTTGATAAGGAGGAGGTGAGATAAGCCCTTGACATCATGCAAGAAGCAAAGAGTGAAAGATATTTGGGGCTACCAGTTTCTATTGGTAAATCAAGAAAGAGAGCCTTTGAGTATATAAAGAGGAAAGTATGGCTTCGTATTCAAGGGTGGCAGGAGAAATTGCTTTCGAAGGCGGGCAAGGAAATTCTAGTAAAGGCTGTGGCCCAAGCAATCCCAACCTACGCTATGTCCTGCTTTGAGCTGACAAAAGGGTTGTGCGATGAGTTGAACTCTATGATTGGCAGGTGGTGGTGGAGCCAGAATGATAAGAAAAACAAGATTCATTGGTTGGCTTGGGATAAGTTGACACTCCCTAAGAATAAGGGAGGATTGGGTTTTAGGGACCTTTATTTGTTCAATATGGCCATGTTTGCTAGACAAGCTTGGAGGATCCTGGTTTTTCCGGATACATTGTGTGGCCAAGTGCTTAAAGCAAAATACTTTCCCAATAGTAGTATCCTACAATGTGTGGCACAGGATGAGATTTCTTACTCTTGGAGGAGCATTCTCAAAGGTGTGAATCTGCTGAAACAAGGGCTCATATGGCGCATTGGCAATGGTGAATCGGTGAATATCTGGACGGATCCTTGGATTCCTCACGGCAGTACAAGACGTCCTGTTACAAGTAGGGGGACGACGGTGTTGACAAAGGTGGCTGATTTGATGGACCCGAGCTTGGGATCTTGGGATGAGACCTTAGTGCAGGATGTTTTCTCAGAGTTTGATGCTGAGGCCATCCTAAAACTGAGAGTGAACCAAGATTTGGTAGATAGACCGGCATGGCATTTTGAGAAAAAGGGGACTTTCTCAGTTAAGTCAGCTTATAGGTTGGCGATTCAAAACAGGGAGAATGAGCTTGGTAGAAATGCAGCTAGTTCTGAGCTAGGCCCAGATGGGGACTCCCTGTTCAGGTGGGATAAAATTTGGAGGATGGAGGTCCCAAACAAAGTGAAAATGTTCCTGTGGCGCGTAGCCCATAATAGTTTGGTTGTCCGGCGGAATTTGAGCTGTAGAGGGATGAAGGAGGACACCCTGTGCCCCATGTGTCACAGGCTGGATGAAGATTGTGGGCATCTCTTCTTCAAATGTAAAGAAGTAAAGGAGTGCTGGAGAGGGCTAAACTTAGAGGAATATCGCAATATCCTAGCAGAGTGTCATTCTGGCCGAGATCTGCTAAGGAAAATCTGGTCCTTTCCACATCCAATCCAGCTACAAATTGTGGTTCTCTTATGGAGGTGGTGGTCGGTGAGGAATAAGGTGAATGCTGGGGAAAAAAGAGTCACATGTCCTGAGGTCTGTTCACTAATATCCTTCTATGTCTCAGAATTCGAGAAGGAAAGGAAAACAACGAAAAATCAGAAGCAAGTCAGTCTCAATTCATGCCAGCCGCCACCGGAAGATCTGTATAAGATTAATATTGATGGCTCCTTTAAAGCTGGTTCGGGTCAGGGAGGATGGGGTTTCGTCGCGAGGGACAGTGCTGGTGAGTTCCTTCAGGGGGGTTGTGGCAATCTGTGCAGAGTGGACAGCCCTTTTCAAGCCGAAGCACTAGCTGCTCTGTACAGTCTGCAGAGGATAGCACAGCTGGGAATGGCAAGAATTATACTGGAGTCTGATGCGTCTGATATGGTAAAGGGCTTGACTTTGTTGGATCTTGATCAAAGTGTGCATGGAAGCCTCCTCAAGCAAATTAGAGATTTCATTGGCTCATCCTTCGACTACTGCAGTATTCGGCATTGCCCGAGAAATTGCAACAAGATGGCTGATCGCCTTGCAATGTATGGGGCGAGCGTGGTTAGCTCTGGCTCGATGGAGTTTATGAGCCAAGTCCCCACCTTTGTTTCCAGCTTGGTCTCCGGCGATCTGGCTGGAGATAGTGTTTAAGGGAAACAAGCTTTCCGAGTTCAAAAAAAAAAGTTCCATCCCAGATTCATCCCCAACCCAAATCCAAACTCAACGCTAGCTCAGCCAACGGCGGTGTCCACCACGCCCAACGATGACGCCGAAGGCTTCTTGATCTTTGGTCCTCCTGCACCTCGAATCCATCCGCCATGCTCCCCTCCCTCGTGGTGATTTTGAGGTGGTGGCGACCACGATCGACAGCGACGATGAAGACTTCTCGATGTGCCGCTCTCGACCTTGACCTCCAGCGCCGACTTTTGCAGTCACCCTCGACCTCACTAGGGTCTGAAGTTGCCCTATTGTTAATGTCTCTTGAGTTTGACGACTTCCCCTCCTCCCTCCTCAGCAGTGTCCCAAAATCTCCCCAAATTTAGCTGCTTTTGCCGTGCAGATCAGCAGACAAGGCAGAAGATTGAGTCTTTCAGCTGAAATTTCCTAGAGGATTAGCTGGCATTTGTAATAATTGTGTTCAGGAACCGGGAGACGAGCTGCTTCCCATGCTCAGGGTCGTCCAGGAAGGCCAAGGAGGAGGTGAAGAGTGTTGCGGCCTCTCGCCGTTGCCGCAGCCTATAGCGAAGCCGACGCCAGGTAAATCTGCATCTTGGTTTGTCCAATTTTGGCGCAAACCGGAAAGATTTTACATTTAGGTGAAGCCGCTTCTTGTCTTGTCCTGTCAGCTGCAGATGTTTGCGTATTGTAGGATGTGTTTGGTTGGAGTAATGAAAGTGGAATGGTATGGGATGGAATAGAATGAGATGGTTCCACAAAAAAGGTGGAACCACATGGTCCAGCATCTAAGAAGAATATTCTCTAAATTTGCACAGGTTCATCCCACTTTGGACCATTCCATCTCACCACATCCCATCTCTCAAACCAAACACATGGATAGACTTGGTCAAAGGAACCATCCCATTCCATCCCACCCTATCCCTCAAACCAAACACATCCGTAGTGAATGGGTGCGGCTCAGGTGCTGGGGGCACAGCACATAGCACGTGCGGGGTGTCCCACAAAACCGAAAAAAATTCCGAAAAATTCAAAAACAATACTTACAAAATCCGAAAATTTGTAAAAAATACTTTTGTAAAAATACTTTTATTTAAAAGTATTTTTAAGTACTTTAAAAAAATACTTTTTAATAAAAAGTATAAATCAAAAAAAATTTAAGTACTTACAAAAAAATACTTTTTATACTAAAAAAAGTACTTTTTACAAATTTTCGGATTTTGTAATTTTTTTTGAATTGTTCAAAAATTTTTCGGTTTTGTGGGACACGTGGCGGGTGCTGGGGGCACCCCGCACGAGCTATGTGCTATGCCCCCAGCACCTGAGCCGCACCCGTAGTGAATGATGACTCATTGTGATTTGTGTGCATTGGTTTAGGCATAAGGTCTGGAATTTTAGTGTTTGTTGACGGTAGAAGAGGGTTAGTTGCTTGCTAATTGCCAATTGGTGCGGTTAATTCATTGTAGACATGGGATTAAGTGGAGTGCTTACCACTAGTTTCCTCTTGCAGTTTGATTTATCGGGCGTAGCAGTGTTGATTAAGCACATTAGTTTTGTCTATTGATCTTCTGTCTTGTCTGTTGATCTTCTGCCTTGTCTGTTGATCTTCTGCCTTGTATGTTAATCTTCTGCCTTGTCTGTTGATCTGCACGATGAAAGCAGCTAAATTTGGGGAGATTTTGGGGCACTGCTGAGGAGAGAGTGGAGAGGGAGTCAAGACTCAAGAGGCATAAACAAAAGGGCAATAAATTCAGTTTTTCTTTTTTTCTGTCACAGCTTTTTTCCCCTCATGGTTTTGCTCACAATCAATTCAGTTTTTTCCTCTCTTTTTTGGGAGGACAATAAATTCAGTTATTCATGATGTAAACTTTGCTTTTATTCTATCCTTGCAATTTTGTCCAAGGACGTGAATTTTTTTAGGCATATAAATTGAGGATCATGTTTCAGCAGGCTATTATCTATTTAATTTCCAAAAGTGGCTCTACTGGAAGTAACGGATTTCTTGCCACTTGAATAGCACATATGCCTTGGTATGGTTTACTCCATATTTAAGCAACTAGAGAAGCAAACCTTGAGGGATTCACTTAATTTTCAGGAGGCGAGTGATGGTGCACCGCCAAATTTTACTGAGAAGCAATCTATCAGCTTCGTACGCGTCTCCTCCAGCCCAAGCGCTCGCCAACATTCTTCCATCGGTTTGCACTTGAGAGACCAATTGGCCCTGTTGTTTTTCAATTTTTAGTTTTTCTACAGTAACTAGCTTATAAACAAAGTATTTTTTTCAAGGTAGGATCTACCAGTTATTGTATTGGTAAAAACCACATGTATGTTTCTGTTACTCTGTAATATCTTGTATGAATAGCCTAAAAGTCATAAGCCGCAGCCAAAAGTTATAAGCTCAGCTAAAAAGAACAGACCCAATGTCAATACCTCTTCTCCTGAGAATTAACACACGCAAGGCAGGCTATCATGGGCCAGGCGCCACAATAACATCTTCATCTTGTTTGTAACTCAAGGATCCCATATCTTTGTGCCACCTGAACCCCTCTCGCACAACCACAGCTGCCAAGGACGATGATGCATCCCTGTACAAGCTTCCATCCCGACTTGGATACCCATCTCATACGCTGACTTCACAGTAAACTTGCCATTGGAATCCAAGTGCCAGGCCGGGGTATCTTCCATCTGTAGTCCGGTCGGGCTTGCCAACTTCTCTTCTTCTACCTGTCATTGCCTACTTCAGTTTGCATTGCCAAACGCCCGCAAGACGTTAAGTTTCCTCCTTGCCGTGCCCTTGCTGAACATTACCGACGATTTATCTTCAAAACAACGTTCAAGTGACGCAAATGAACAAGAGGCAAGATCGGTAGAATATTGCAGCGATCGGGTAGGTAGTTCTAACAGCTTTCTTTATAAACCGTGGGAAAAAAAGTACCCCATCTCAAAAACAGAGAGGACGAAATTTCCCCAGTGAGACATCCACTGTTTAGTCCACTATGCAAAACGATCAAAAGTTCTTGATTCACAACACAATGTTTACTGTCATTCCGTAAGTTGGGTTCAGTACAAAATGGACTAAACATGTGATATATGCTGTTCAAAAGTACAAAGGGTCCATCCATTGTTGTAGTTTTGTCGTTTGTCAATCGGAGCGGAACACCCATAGTTTCAACTCAAACAGCAGCTAGCTCCATTGCACTTGAAGCAAACCTCCAAGAGATGCTGCCATCAGGATTCGTGAAGCAAATCAACGAATCCCTTGTGAATTCTCCTCAGTAGAGCCTGTGATGGCAATTGCTGTCACTTGTACTATCTAGGGTCTGTTCTTTTCCTCCGAAGCTGACGACTTTTAGTTTTTGCTATAGTACCTAACTTTCAAACGGAGTATTTTCTCAAGACGGGGTCTACAAGTTAAACGATCTACACGTTAAAAGCCCAACATCTGTACCAGACAAAATCGCAAGTGAGTATCTGTCTCTCCGTAATCTGTACCGTAAATAGCCAAAATTCAAAAATTTCAGCCAAAAGCCATAAGTCGCAGCCGTTACCAAACAGGCCCCTAGTCGGTTCCAGTTTTCGCCCGGAAACTGGCTGGTTTCCAGCACCAAAACCAGTCCGGTTTATTTGAGAATTATGGATTTGAACTTTCTGAATATTTAAAGTTTGGAATAGATACTAGAGGCAATTCTAAGCATTTTGGTGTAGAAGATGGTTTGAATGGGGGTTTGCTTAAGAGGGTGAACCAGAGGTGAAAAGACCTGGTACCGAAAAAACGGAGACCAGACGGTTCCGCCAGTTTTGGCCTTTTGGGAACCCTGCTATGAAATTCCCTGCCGTTCCATCTATATGAAATTATTCTCAAATTTGTTAGAACAACAGTGACACTGTCCCCTTGTAAAGGTATGTCAGCAACGTGTTTCAGAACATAGGACTTGGTCTGGTAGCTATTGCTGCCAGTTCTGTAAAATCCTGGGGTTTTGCCACCAAAGGACACTAAGGCCACGTTTGGTCGGGCTTCGGCTTCAGTTTTCTGGCCTTCGAAGCCGTTTTCTGGCCAAACGTGCTAGCTTCAATGCCCAAAAATGAACTACAAATTTAAAACCGAGCCCAAAATAAACTCCGCAATTTGAAATTAGGTTTACCTAGCTTCTCTTGAAGCCAAGTTTCGAAGCTGAAAATGAAGCCGAGGTCGGCCAAACGGGACCTTAAGCTAGAAACAAGCAAAAGGCTAGCCTTTTTTTTTTAAAAAAAAGTTGTCCCATGCACCAAGTTACAAGGCTCTTTCGCTGAGTTTTTGAAACTACGACTACAAGCGATGATAATGTGTTTTCTTCGAGAAACAACTTTAATTTGGCGGCAACTGCTGAACATCAGGCAGCAACTGGTGAACATCAGTCATTCTATATAAACTGGCAGGATGTGTCGTCTGCTTAGAGAAAAGCCGACCGGAACCACCTGCCAAGAGTTAGGACTGCACTGGTTCTTGGTGGTCCTCTGAAGCATGCAGCATTGCAGCCCACCAATCGCTGAAACAAAGATCCACAATAAAAATGAACAGACAAAACCTCTAACGTCAGCGCCATTTTAAGCAGCAGTGCACCAGCAACTATCCCATATGAGTACTATCAAAGATAATGCTGAAGAACACTATTTAGACAAACCCCCTCAAATGCCACTGTTAGTAAAGAGAAGAATAGCATGTATGTCCCAGACTCCCAGTAATACCAAGTGTGTACCTGAGCACTGTGACATAACTTCATCAACAACACCACTGCTTCAGTCCCGTCTTGCCAGCAAATTATAACACTGCAATCAAGATTTCAAAACATGTTTCTTAAATTCGTTTCTCATCATTTCAGGAACAAATATAGGCATATTGTATTGATGGAAAAGGAGCCATTTTAGGACCCTTTTGAGATCTACACTGGCTTTGCAGTTGGCAAGAGGAACAGCGGCAGAGAATTATTGGTAGAATTCTTAGTGGCACCTTTTTTACAATACAAATTCAAAGAAAACAGCAACTGGTTGATTCACATACCGGAATTTGACCAAGTTGAAACATGTATAAAAGAGAGATTTTGAAGGATCGATAGCTTTTGCTGATGAGAAAATTGCTTCATTTGGTTGAAACTTATGCTGAATGATCCTATTGGACACTGAAGATGCAACATTAGAGCATGAAAACAACATAAGCCTAGTGCCACAAAGACCTAATTGTTAGATATGTATTATTACTATGTATTTTTTCTGTTGTATAAGAAATTGTTTACATATATGCTATACATGTATTTGTATATTTATTGGCCTATTGGCCTCATGTTTATAAGTGCTATTTATAATATGGTATCAGGGCGCACCTAGGTTTTTCTTCGCTAAGCCATCACCGCCGCTGGTTCATCTTCTCTGGTAGCCGCCGCCGCCTGGTTTTTCCCATCACCGCTGCTAGTTCGTTTTCTCTGGTTGTCCGCTGTGCCTTCACCCGGGCCACCCACCCAGATTCGTTCTCCGCTCGTCCCCCCCCCCCCCCCCCCCCCCCGCGACGCCGTCACCGCCGCAGATCTGCCAGTGCAACCGTTGGATCCTCTCAATCCAAGCCGCCAGCCTGCCGCCATCACCGTCTTCCGCTCACACTAGCAGCTCGGCGTCGTTCGCCCATGGGTCGATCTCGTGCGTCGACGTGAGGGTGCCGGAGTCACCGCCTGCCGAGTGCCGGAGCTGCTCGCTCGCGGGTCGACCTCGTGCGTCAACGTGAGGGCGCCGAAGCCACCGCCTGCCGAGGGCGCCGGATGCCACTGCCTGCCGCCGGAGCTACAGTGAGTCACGCCTCCCGCGTGAGACTCGGCTCTGTGATTCAAATACAGTTAGGTTACAAACCTAACCGGATAAGTAAAAAGAAGAAGAAAAAGGGAGAGATAAAAAAATGTCATCATGTATTATTACCTGTGTATTTTTTATATTGTATAAGGAGTTATTGTATATATGCTATACCTATATTTATATATATTGGTCCATTAATTTCATGGGAAAATTTGTTCAGTAGCACTGAAAGATCACCTCTTTCGTAAAATACCACTAAAAAAACGGGGTTCCGGAAATTACCACCGAAAAACTCATTTTTCTTCGGGATTTAGCAATCTGGACAAAAATACCCCTCTCCCTCCCCTCCCTCACCTTCTCTCCTCCTGCGCCGCCCCGTCCGCCTCCCTCTTCCCCCACCGCTTCGCCGCCGGCCTCCCCGCCTCCTCCCGAGGCCGCTCGCCTCCTCCCTCTCCGCGCGCCCCATCCCCGCCGCCGTTGCCTACCTCCGCCCCCACCTCCCTACGCCTCCTCCTCCTCCTTTCCCCGCTCCCCCGCGTCCGACCGAAAACCGCCGCTGCCAGCGCCACCTCTTCCTCAGGCAATTAGCAAGGGAAAACGGGTTGTGGGGGAGGGAAGGGAGCCCTGGGAGGTGGCACGGTGGTCAGGGCGGCGATGAGGTGGGCCGGCGGCGAGGCTTGGCGGCTGGGGGCGTAGGTGGTATGGTGCGGCGGCGCCGGCGTGGAGGGAGGAAGGAAAGTAGGGAAGCACGAGCTGGAGGAAGATACTAGGATTCTCACCGTGCAGCTGCCCGGGCCGGAGGTGTGCCGAGGTGGGCCGACGGCGGGGACCAAGGGCGGTGCGAGGAGGTCCGTGGCGCTGGCAGCCTGGGGCGGAAGGCAGCTCCGGGCGGAGGTTGGGGGAGCTTCGGGCCGTCGAGGTGATGCTCTCCGCGCAAGGAATCGAGGGGAGATCGCCTGAGGAAGAGGTGGCGCTGGCGGCGGCGGTTTTCGGCCGGACGCGGGGGAGCGGGGAAAGGAGGAGGAGGAGGAGGCGCAGGGAGTTGGGGGCAGAGGTAGGCAACGGCGGCGGGGATGGGGCGCGCGGAGAGGGAGGAGGCGAGCGGCCTTGGGAGGAGGCGGGGAGGCCGGCGGCGAAAAGCGGTGGGGAAGAGGGAGGCGGACGGGGCAGCGCAGGAGGAGAGAAGGTGAGGGAGGGGAGGGAGAGGAGTATTTTTGTCCAGATTGCTAAATCCCGAAGAAAAATGAGTTTTTCAGTGGTAATTTCCGGAACCCCGTTTTTTTAGTGGTATTTTACGAAAGAGGTGATCTTTCAGTGCTACTGAACAAATTTTCCCTATTCATAACATTAATCACCTAAAGGATTGAAATGATCAATTTTTTAGACTTCATGTAAAAATCCTATTATCGGGAAACTGTGCTCTGAGAAAATATTCGTGTAAAAGAAAATGGAGAAAACTGTGGTAGAATTCAATGTAATCTGCCTTTAGATAGGAATATGTTTTGTTCCCAATCTATCTAGTTCAGCATAGCAGCACAGACAGAGAAATTAGACATATCCCCATCCACCACTTTCAATGCACAGTTGGATTAGCACAGATGTGGCCCGCTGGTGGAGCGTGGAATGCCTTGTATATAATGAACACCAAAAGGACCACATTGAGCAGTAAGAACCAGGGTTCCAGAAACCAGATGAGGGGAAAACCGGAACCTAACCAGTTCCAGACCCAAAAGCAGTCCTTTTTTTGCTTTAGGAATTTGAAAATATTCAAAACCCAATTATTGGGAGTTGCAAATTAGAGTCTAATATACGCATATAAATGGAAAAACAATGAAATGGGGGTGTTTAGGGGTGAACTGGCCCAGGGTTCGCAAAACCAGAACCTTACCGGTTCCGGTTTCTGGGCAATAACCAGCCGGTTTTCTCAACCCTGGTAAGATTACCCTGAATATCATCATTAGGAAAAACTCAAGAATTGCATAGTGCAACAAATTACTGAGAAAACAGTGGCAAAATGTAAACACTAAACAGACACTACTACAGAAATAATGCTGAAGCTACCACATGGATAAACTGATGCGCAATGTTACAGAATGAGATATTCATTCACCACCTCCCCTCTAAAAAAGGACAGAAACAAAATTGATACAATTTTGTTTTTGCTGAGAACTAAAGGAATGAATATGGTATTTCAATTTTAAAATGCATGAGTTGAATCATTAGCCAGGTGTTGTAGACGCTTATTGGGGCAAACATTATACCAGACGGTCTTGTCCAGTCTTGTCTCCAAAGGATGCGCTTGGTGTGGGAGCGGCAGCTGCAGAGACTGAACGGTCTGAAGATTGACAAAGGTTTGATAGGCTACAGTCGACAAGGATTTGGTTTCGGAAATATTGGTAGTATTAGGTAAGAGTTGATATTGCAATCAGGAGATTAGGTGGGTTACTATAAAGAATCCGGATTTGCTTAACAAACCAATTATATATATAATATCTATGAGTCAGTTTCGGATTGAATTGTAGTCAGCTTGTAAAATCCCTATATATATGGGCTCAGATTGTAAGGGAGAAGCAAGTAATAGAATTTACCTTTAGTTCCTTCGTCGACTCAGAGCCTTGCGCCCTAGCCGATGGAAATCCCGGGCAGAAGCACAAGGGCGAGCTCGCTCTGTCCCGCTATCCTCTCCGTTCTGATCCCTGTTCGCAAACCCAGCTACTTCCGCCTCTTACCACATAGCGAAAACCTTCCCTGAAGCCTAGTGCCGACTACCCTGGGTCTGGGCCCTCCGGTGCCGCCACCTGACTTCGGCACCGCCCCCCGCCTTCCCCCTCCCCCATGGCTCGGCCGTGACATGCAGCTAGCCAACCCTTCTACTACGAGGACGGTTCTCTCGTCTTACTCGTTTACTACTTGCATTCATCTTTGTTTTAGCCTCTACTACTTTGCTCTCTGCGTGTGCACTTAGTCTTGGGAATGCCTACCGGGGTCGCCATTACGGGACTATGTGGGGAGACATGCACTAGGGGGCATGCTCTCCCTCCCAAGGGCGCACGACGATTCATACAGGCTCGCCGCCGCTAGTGCACTACGGTTGGGCTAAGAGGTATGGTGAAGGGAATGGCCTACTAGAATGTCGAGTTGAGAATGGCAAGGTTCATGGATGACGACGACGACAGCCACATTGTGGATCGGTTGGCCCCCTTCTCTTGCTGTCATGGTCGATGTGTCCTTGCTCCTCTCATCCGTCTTTCCCTACTCCCCTAGCTCCTCTCCTCTAGGCTTCCTCTTCTCACTAATTCTCTCTGTGGTGGCTCTGGTATTTGGGGCTTTGTGCTATGGTGGTGGTGCAGCCTTGTGCTCTCTTGGCTTTGCTCTTGCCCTGGGTATGAGGGAAGGAAAGGAGAATGCTGGGAGTGTGGCTTCTGTGGGTAGAGGTGGCTACGTGTTGAGTCATATGGCCATGTCTTTATGCATGTGCAGTTGCATGTTTGCTCTCGGTTGGGAAATGAAATGGGGATGTGGTGAGGTTTGCCTGTACTGTGCTAGCTTATAATAGCATGGTTGGACAACTACTGGCTTTGTGTATTACCAAAACTGCCCTTCCCCCTTTTCCCTATACGACTCTCAAGTCACTATGGGCTTTTAGGACCATTTTGGTCCATGGGTAGGCTTGCACCATTTAATGGCTCTTCTACAGCTGCAGGTAAGGTGAAATGGTAGAAAGGTGAGGATGGAATTCTCCTGCCAGATGATATAAACCTAAAACACAAGATGGTGCCAACCGCCCCTGGATGGTCTAGGAACCTCAATGAGCGCAAAAACTTCGACATTTCTAAAGTCAATCGGTCTGACGGCAGAACTCTTCTCATTTTCCTTTATTCTCCCTTGGGTTGTTTTCATTTCTTGCTTTTCCTTACTACTGGTATGACACCGGCATTGGCAATGGCCACCTTACCAATGATGACTCCTCTTTAGGCTTCACCTTTGATGCCTTTGCCAAGGAAGAAGGTTGTCGTTGTCCAGCGGCGGTTATCTCCACGTGACCGGACGACACTATGCCTTTGCAAGTGTGGAGCACAACGAGTGATAGGTGGGGGCCAACGACATCGTCACATTCCCCCACAACCGCTGCATCTAGAGGCAAAAAGGATGCTGCTACCTTGTGCCGATTGACCTTGCCACCGGCGACTACTACGACGTCAACCGACGCTAGAGGGTTGCTATCCTCATTTTTGCTTACTGAGACTTCACAAATCTTCTTGCATTCGACACGACGTCGTCATCATGCCCTCTCGTCGATATGGGGTTACGAAGGACTTCAACCATGGCCGCCACCTAATAGCTCGAGGATTCCAGTGAGGCACGCGGCAATGTCCAAGTTAGGCAGCGATGTACTCAACAAAAGCAAATGGAAGAGCTACAGACGAGTCCTTGACGCGCTACAGTTCGGGTGCCATGCGTCAGTAGGAAGACTTCACGGGAAAGTCTTGCATAGATAGTAAAGTAATCTTTCCATAAGTGGTGTTAGCTGATTAAGGATAGGTTTTCGAGTCAGGTTAGGGGTCTAAGATTATCTATGATATGAGGCGTTGTCGACGTCCTATATATAGGGATGGATCTGTAACTTTTGAAGGCAAGGGATAAGAAACTTATCTTCTTGAGCTTGACGTCCCAAAGCCTCACGCTGGCCGGTGAAAATCCCTGGCAGATTGTTGAGGGCGAGCGCGTCCTCCATCGTTATCCATTAACAAGTGCCTGGCAAGCACCAACAGCCGACTGACAGTAACAGACAGCAGTGCGATTAATCCACCACACATGTTGACAGTAACAAGGTCAATGAGTGGGCTCTTCTGGGCCATTTGGGCTTAGTTGATGACCAAACCGAGGCAGGCATGCTGGTATTCCTGTATGGTACCAGGGACCCAGGGTCGCCACTGGGCCGCAAGCAAAGTTGAAACCCAGCGTGGGCCGTGAAGCTTGAGCGCTAGTCCACCACCAGAAGGAAGTCCAGGACTGGATGGAATATGACTGGAAACCGATTTTGTTTTTTATTTTCCAACTGGTTTTCCTTATTTCGATTTTTTTGAGTAAAAAAAAATGTGAAAATTGAAAGTGCGGTTAGACGTAGAGTTTTTTTTTTTGAAGGAGGTTAGACGTAGAGTTGAGTCCAGTATAGTGTATGTTTTGGAGGGAAAAAAAAAGGTCGAGCCGCGCCACGGCAAAGGTTTTAGATTATTCCTTTCCTCGGTGGCGAAGCATCCATGGATCCGTGCATATGCATTGACCTCTCTCTCTAGCAAGTCTTTTTAAAAAGATTCTCTAGCAAGTCTCTCCAGGGAAATCGCCGGCCACCCTGCCACCCCATTGCTCGACGCCGGGACGATTTGCCAGATCCGCACAGGAAGGTCCTTGCCGCCGGCCGCCCGCTGCCAATCCAGGACAGTGGAGTCGCTGCTCCATCCAGCCGGAGCCACTGTTTCCCAATTTCTCCGCCACCCGAGAACTCGAGGTGAGGCCCTACGTCTCCTTCCCAGTCCTCCATTCCTAGCTGCTAGCCCTCTCTTCCTATGGAAATGTGGCCAAGACGACTTGGTATTCCGAGGATTAAAATCACATCCAAATATTTCAATACTTTGGAATTTCTAGTTTCAGTCAACTTAAAAGACACGGGAAAGGAAGGATATGCTATATTAAATTCTCCATACCTTTAATCCCCACTGTTATAGGAAGTTTCCATTATACCTGACCAATTGGGGATGTTTTGCTTCTGCATTTTAATCCAAAATTTTAATAAGTTAAATAGGAGTTTTATGCTCAATTAATACATTAAAAAAATTCGTACTAAAACGTTGATTTCTATCTATTGAAGGAATCAGTAAATAATATTTAGTTGGCTCTCAAAAAGTTATCATCTTATATATGTATCTATTATCTAACCCTAGGCATGGTGCATAGAAAGTTAATGTACTACTACATGCTCCCTCCGTCCCATAAAAAGAGTCGCTATGGGTTCCGTGTCGGTCAAACTTTCTTAAGTTTGACTAAGCTTATAGAAAATATTATCAAAATTTATATCTCTAAATAAGTTTACTGCGAAAATATATTCAATGATTAATCTAATGATACTTATTACGCATCATAAATGTTAATATTTTCTTATATATATTTGGTCAAAGTTGAAGTTCTTTGACTACTCAGGAAGTGAGAGTGACACTTTTTATGGGACGGAGGGAGTAGAGTTCTACTACATGTAAGGTATTTTTAAATTGAAATTAGTAGTATGTTAAGAAAGTATCCCAGGATGAAAAATTTCAGAAAAATTAAGTACTGTAAACAATACCCCCAAATCATTTTCCCTGATGGGATTCACATTCCTGCTGGTTTTTGGACCTTTGTTGACACTTTTCAGTTTTCGGCATTTTTATTTAGATGCTGACCACATTTCTAGTGGGTAGTGGCACATGCATGTACCTGAGTCCACCAAAATTTCCCTATACCTGTGTTAATGCTACCTGTACCATCACACGGTTTACCTATTTCTTGCAGTTATGCAAGGAGGAAACCCTTTGCACTCCATATGTGAGCTAGTAAAAGGTTGCAATGCAATGCTCATCAGTAAAACCAAATTGATGAATGCTTTCCATGTAGGAGTATTTGATTTGCACTCAGAGTGAGATAATAAACAGTTACTAATTTACATGTATCCAATTCCAGGTAGGGGAGCAATGGCTGGAGGGTTAGCTGTGTTTTGGGAAAAATGGGACATCCAAATTCTGGTGGTCTTGAGCTTCACCCTGCAAGTCATCCTCCTCTTGTCTGCAGGAATTCGCCGGCGTGAAGGCTCGGCTTTGTTGAGGACCCTCCTCTGGCTGGCATACCTAATGGCTGACTACACCGCCATCTACGCCCTTGGACATATGTCCATCAGCAGCAGGTCAGGTGGCCACCAGATCATGCCATTCTGGGCTCCCTTCCTCCTGCTTCACCTCAGTGGCCCAGACACCATTACTGCCTATGCCTTCCAGGACAACCAGCTCTGGCTGCGCCACCTGCTCACGCTTGTGGTGCAGGTGATCGGGGCGGCTTATGTCCTCTACCAGTTCATCACAGTTGGTACGAAGCCTGGCACCCTGGTGGCAGCCGCTGCCCTGATGTTCTTCTCTGGCTGCCTCAAGTACGGGGAGAGGACATGGGCACTCAAGTGTGGCGGCATAGATAGCATTGCAAGCTCTCTCAGCAACAAGGAGACGCCATCGCAAGTCACTGGCCCTTATCAAGGGAGGGAGGGAGGGAAGAGGTTGGACACGGAGGAGGTCCTGCTGGGAGCCCACTACATGCGCAATGTCTGCAAGGGCCTGTTGGCTGATAACGCAGTGATGCACAAGTTTGAATATGAAGTTGTACACCAAGGCATCCAGTTGAACGGTGGCATGTACTTGTATGAGTTGGTCGCGATGGAGCTCTCCCTCCTGTATGACATACTCTACACGAAGGCGGCAGTGATCCATACATGGTACGGTTTCTGCGTCCGGATCATCTCACCACTCTCTGCTGTCGCAGCATTCTTGTTGTTTCAGTTCAGTAGCAAGGATAACTACATCAGAGTTGATGTTGTCGTCACCTATGTTTTGCTGGTTGGAGCCTTGGTCTTGGAGATGGCATCATTGCTCAGAGCTGCAGGCTCGTCCTGGGCATGCGCGTCCTTCCATGCCAGGGGATGCCACCGGCTCTGCAGCGCAGTCATGCGCCTTCGCCGGCTTCTCAAGGCAGGAGCAAGGAGGAGGACCTGCCTGGACTCACTTGGGCAGTACAACCTACTGGACCTCTGCACTGATGCGAACCATGACGATCTCAGAGGTAAGATCGCCAAGATGATCGGTCTCGGGGACCGGTGGCAGAAGCTGCATTACTCGACCACCGTCCCCATCTCTGATGGCATCAAGGGCTTGGTGCTGGGAGAGATACGAAGGAGGGGCATGGAGGACCTGAGGAATGCACGGGGCAAATGGGTACTCAAGGAGAGAGGGATGTACGAGGATCTCATCCGGGTCGCTGATGACACCGAGCTGGACCGCAGCATCATCGTGTGGCACATCGCCACCGATCTTTACCTCTCCATGTGCCCCGAGGAGGAGGAGGACGCCAACAACGAAGGCATGATCCGGGATGAGATCAGGGTGCTCTCCAACCATATGATGTTCCTCTTGGTGGTGCATCCCTACCTGCTGCCGGGAGTGGTTCGCAGCGTCCGATACAAGGAGAACTACATGTATTTCAGTATGTTGTGGTGGCGTACTATGAAGTCCACCAAGGAAGACACCATGAGCTCCTCAAGATCAGCGATCGTCAAGAAAATAGGCGAGTGGCAGCTCCCGGCCGATTCACGGGGTAAGTACATTTCCTGCATCGGGGAGGAACGTTCTGTCGACGTCGACGACAGGCCAGCTTATGAAGATGGAGCTTGGCTCGCCGGGATGCTGCTCGGCAACAGGTGGTGCTTGCCCACCGTCGACATGCTGCAGGTGATAGCCGGGGTGTGGGTGGAGTTGCTGTGCTATACAGGCTACCACTGCGGCGAGGAGTCCCACGCCACGAAGCTCAGCACCGGAGGAGAGTTCATGAACGCCGTCTGGCTCCTCATGGGGCAGGCAACGCTGTACGACAGGTTCGCTCCGTCTGCTGAGGCGTTGGCAGGGGTCAGCAGGCCTTTGCCGAAGCCCAAGCTCCCTGCCAGATGGACGCAGCGACCACCGGTTTAGTCTTTGGGTGTGTGGACTCTTAGGTTATATTTGTATATGTTCATGTACATGACGTGCATCAAACACGCAAATATGTTCATGTCCAGTCCTATCTCTGTTAATTTCACATCAATCACCGAATGAATCCCATTGTGATGTGTTTAATTCAATCAATGTTTATAACTGCAGTTTCCCCTTTCCAAATGGGCCGTGAAGGAAATTGCCCGGATTCGAAGAAAGTTCCTTTGGAAAGGTTCATAGGATGCAAGAGGAGGACATTGAAAGGATTTGAGGGGCGTCGGAATCAGGAATCTGCAAAAATTCAACAGAACACTGCGCTTTCCGTGGTTATGGCTAAAGAGGCGGGAACCAGGCAGGCCTTGGACTGGGTTCATACTCCACACCACTGCCGGCAGAACTGGAACTATTCAGGGCATGTACTTCCATCTCTCTAGCCTCTAGGTGACATGACAGACACCAAACAAATTTCTGGCATGATAGATGGCTGGAAGAACAGGCGCCCAAGCAAATCGCACCTCTGTGTTTCAAATTGGCTTGGAGAAGAATTCTAACAGTGGCTCAGGCATTGGCCGGGAATAATATGGATGCATGGTCTACGGCGGATGTCTACCGATAAAGAATTAAGGCAGTATGTGTCCCTTTGGGAAGCGCTACAAACAATCCAACTGAATGCTGAGCCTAATTGGATTATCTGGCGATTCACAACAGATGGAAATTACACTGTAAAATCAGCCTACAATGTTCGGTTTATTGGTTCCTTCTCTGATCATCCTTGGACAAAAATATGGAAGGCGAAGGTTGAGCTGAATGCAGATTATTCTGTTGGTTGCTGCTCCAACGCAAGATACTGACTTCAGACAAAATCATTCGACGAGGACATGCCAATCCTGCTTGTCAGCTATGCAAATCACAAATGGAATCGCCTCTGCACCTGGTGGACGACTGCTCCTTTTCTCTTATTTTTTAATATTTATTACATATATATAAACGTATCGCCGTATCGGTATTTTTGGGGAAATGGCGAATCGCGGTATCGCGTATCCGTATTGGAGTATCTGGGCAACATAGGTTATCCTGATTTTCAGCTTGAGGACAAGTTGTTTCAACAGAAGGGGGTAATGTTGTAGGCACTTATTGGGAATTTTGGACACTGTTGGACCCATGGCTCTCCGGAATTCCATTTTTGGCCCCACGAGGCAAAAAATTCCAAAACTGGACCCCTTTTGAGCGCGCGATTACGAGAGGCTGCCACGTGCCCCGGTCGTGCGGTCTGGTACCGCACGACCGCACTATTCATCGGGTCGTGCGGTACCAGACCGCACGACCCGCCTGCCGTCGCGCCGACCGCGCGTTCCGTCGCCCCCAGCGCGCGTCTGCCCGCCCGAGCGCACTAACGATCCGCCGAGCGCGCGACCCAGCGCTCGACCGTGCGACTGCGTCCCCGAGCGCGTGATTCTTTCGGCGACCGCGTGATTCAATCGTCAGCCGGAATATCTTAAACAGATGACAACTCAACGAAATTAACCCATTGTTGCAGATGAAGCCTCTTGTTTGCATTCAACAGTTGGCACTGCTAGCAACTGATTCTTGATGCATGCAATCCAAGCCTACGTCAAACAACACGTTGCTCCATTTTGCATGGAACTCAACCGAAGTACGAACAGAACGTGGGAACAGAGAGAACGAAAGAATCGCGCGCTCAACAACGTGTCGATTGAATCACGCGGTCGCCGAAAGAATCGCGCGCTCGGCGACGCAGTCGCGCGGTCGGGCGCTGGGTCGCGCGCTCGGCGGATTGTTCGTGCGCTCGGGCGAGCAGACGCGCGCTGGGGGCGACGGAACGCGCGGTCAGCGTGGCGGTAGGCGGGTCGTGCGGTCTGGTACCGCACGACCCGATGAACAGTGCGGTCGTGCGGTACCAGACCGCACGACTGGGGCACGTGGCAGCCTCTCGTAATCGCGCGCTCAAAAGGGGTCCAGTTTTGGAATTTTTTGCCTCGGGGGGCCAAAAATGGAATTCCGGAGGGCCATGGGTCCAACAGTGTCCAAATTTCGGGCAAACATTATACCAGACGGTCTCGTCCAGTCTTGTCTCCAAAGGATGCATCAGGTGCGGGAGCAGCGGCTACAGAGACCGAATGGTCTGAAGATTGACAAAGGCTTGATAGGCTACAGTCGACAGGGATTTGGTTTCAGAAAGATTGGTAGTATTAGGTAAGAGTTGATATTGTAATCAGGAGATTAGGTGCGTTATTATAAAGAATCCGGATTTGCTTAACAAACCGGTTATATATGATATCTAGGAGTCAGTTTCGGATTGAATTGCAGTCGGCTTGTAAAATCCCTATATATATGGGCTCAGATTGTAAGGGAGAAGCAAGCAATAGAATTTACCTTCAGTTCCTTGGTCGACAAAGCGCCTTGGCCGGTGGAAATCCTAGGCAGAAGCACAAGGGCGAGCTCGCTCCGCCCCGTTATCCTTTCCGTTCTGATCCCCGTTCGCAAACCCAGCTACTTCTGCCTCTTACCAGACAGCAAAAACCTTCCTTAAGTCTGCTCATTACACCAGGACATTGTGATTTTGACAAAACTGGAACTAGCATTAATGTCATGGAACAAAGTTCTATTGATGGGATTACATCTTCTGCATAATTAAGAATGCACTGTGCACTGATTTTTAGTGCAATTGCATCTGCAAGCAACACCTGAACATTTCTTTAACTAACATATTAGATGTGGATCTCACCATTTAGTTGTCTTGAATTAATAATACAGAAAGACCAGAAGGAGAAAGTTATGCAGTGCAAACTCTAACATATGGGGGGAAATGCTTTGGACCTGAACCTGGGCAATTTTTGGACCAAGAAGATGCCTTATCAGTTCTTGATTATTTGACGGCACTATATCTTCCAGAAAAACCTGTGTTTTGTTAGTATGGACAGTATCTAGGATAATATATCAAGTTGTCAATAATATCTGGAAAAGTACTGGGTTACATATCTATTTAGTTGATAAAATAGACAGCCTAGGCATGCTCAACTACACCAAAAACCGATGATGATACAATTAACTATAAAAAATTAAAAACATCTTATATTCTATACAAAAGAACTTGAACTACAGCACCTCCTAAAGATGAGCAAAATCTATCTGAAATAGAAAATTAGGGCCAAGAGAATGATAATCAATACTTTACTTTCATGATTTTATAAAGCACAACAGCCAAGCATCTGACACATGATAGTTGAATTATCTTTAATCTGAGCAAATCTAAAGTTCTGAAGTATATCGAAAGATAAAGAAAACAGCTAATCTGTCTTTGGTCTGACCAAAACTAAAATTTTGAAGTATATTGAAAGGTTAAAAAAACTCATTTTTCAAACCAGAGATGCATAGACCTTCCATTAGAATTACGAATTTAACCAAATCAGTATAAGAAATGAAGACATCCAAAGAACATAAATATCTCATAGAAGAACTGAGACATGCGTAAGGAAAACAATAATAAAGAGAAATCAGGGACTAGTCATCTCTGAGTGGTTAATCAGCAACAAAGAATCATAAGTACATTAGTATTTTGTTTCTGTGGGAAAACCTATCGCAGTACAATGTTAGCTTATGCTTCTGCCTCTCCTGCTTTCACAATAGAACCCATCACCAATAGCCACCGCAAGAGCACGAGCCATTCTTGAAATGATGGAAGCGACTGGAGTCTCGCACAATGATCTCATGGTCAACAATCTTTGATATGTAAGTGAATGCACTGTGACAATCACCGCAAACACGCAGGTTCTTTGTGATCCTTATTGGACAACCAGGGGCAGTCGTGAGGAGGCCATATGCGAGAGCAAGCTTCTCGCTGTGCTCAGCAAGAAGGTTAATTTTCTCCTCATCATCAACATCATGCAACGCAAAATTTGTCTCAGGGATATAACCCATAGCTTTGATGCGATCAATTAATCTTTCCAGAAGAGCATAAATCTGAGGGGATAGAGGGTGTGATCGATCTCCAACAAAGAAAGATGCAGTTCCTTTCTTACCCTGGACCCAACTGCATCCTGGCCTCTTCTTAATCCCTGATTTCTTCATCAGGTGTCTGATTCTTGCTACATCCTTCCACCGCCTTGCATTAGCATATATGTTGGAGATGAGCGTGTAGGATCCATCGTTCTCTGCATTCATCTCAATTAGCTTTTTCAGAGCATATTCAGCAAGTTCCACATTTGAATTTACTCCACAGGCACTAAGTAATGCGACCCAGACTACTGCAGTAGGCTCCATTGGCATGTCCTTAACTGTTTTCCATGCCTTATCTATTCGCCCAGAGCGGGCCAGCAAGTCAATAACACAAGCATAATGCTCTGCAGTGGCAGCCACACCATAATCTCTACTCATGCTGTCAAAGTAATCCAGACCTTGATCAACCAATCCAGAATGGCTGCAAGCGTAAAGAACAACCAGGAAGGATATGTCGTCAGGAACAAAGCCTGCCTTTTGCATCTTGTCAAATATGTCCAGGGCCTCGTTACCACGACCATGCATTCCATATCCTGTCATTATTGACGTCCAAGAAATGGCATTCCTTTGAGGCATGCTATCAAATACATTCCTAGCTGTATTGACATCACCACACTTTGAGTACATATCAATAAGACAGTTCGCCACGAAGTACGTAGATGTTTCATATCGATGGTGACGGATCACATAAGCATGAATCTGCTTACCCATTCGCAGGGCTGCCAAATGTGCACAGGCCATCAGAACGCAGGAAATTGTAAAAGCGTTTGGGGTAACTGCATGTGGTTTTGAAATCATCTCCGAGAAAAGCTTGAGGGCATCATTTGAGTCCCCATATTGTGCATACCCACCAATCATGACAGTCCAAGTCACCACATTACGTTCCTTTTGAGGTATAGAATCAAATATGGAACGTGCAGCTTTGAAGCTTCTGCACTTCGAGTACATATCTATTAATGCATTGTGCACCATAAGATCTTCAGCATCGCCATCACCACCAAAATCATTATCCAAGGACAGAAGACATTTCTTCAGAGAGTAGGCATGAATTTCCATACCCAGAGAGCATGCTCCCAAGGAAGCGCAAGCAGACAACAAAGAGATGATTGTGACAGAATTTGGCTCTGATCCAGAAAAAATCATCTGTCGGAAAACATTGATTGCCTCTTGGCCGCGTCCCTTCTGAGCATACCCGGCAATTGCAGCACTCCAGGTTACCACATCTAATGGGATATTTTCCTTGCGCATATTCTTGAAAAGCTCAAAGGCTGCCTCAAAGTTCCCAATTTGGGAGTACCCAGTCACCATTGCATTCCAAGAAACCACATCTTTGAATTCCATCATGTTGAAAACCTTCACTGCTTCCTCCATTAACCCACATTTTGCATAAGCATCAATCAGAGCATTGCCTACAAAAGCATCTGGAAATGTACCATTCCGAATGGCATTGCCGTGAATTTCTTTAGTTTGAGGTAGTGCCTTTAGAGAAGCACATGCAGGAAGAATGTTGACAATGCTAATGATGTCTGACCTTTCATTTGTAGCCTTCTCATGGACAATCATTGTCATCTTTGAAAACATATCCAATGCAGTCCACGGATTACTACCTTTAACATGGGCTGCAACAATTGAATTCCATGAGATAACATCGTCAATTCCCCTCTGGGTTATTTCATCAAACACCAAATTGGCTTCCTCCAAAGAACCACATCGGGCATACATTGCCACCAATGCATTGCATACAAAGACATTTGACTCAAAGCCATTGCAACATATAAGTCCATGGAATGTGCTACCACAATGGTACGAAGGTAGCTCTCCACATGCTTTCAGTATATGTGGCAGAGTAAAATGGTCTGGCCTAGTTCCAGCACGCAGCATGCGGCAAGATATGGCAATTGCACGGTCAAGGTGGCCTTCTTTGATGTGTTCTCGGATGAGTAGATTCCACCATACAGCAGGTGACGGTGTAACATGCTCTAACACTGAGAGAGCATCGTCTGTAGCACCACAAGCAAGATAAGAAGCTACAACACCGGTACTCAAAGATCTTGGTGACAAAAATGGCTGAGATGGCAATGGTGGAAACGACACTGACAACAATGATGCTGGACAAGAAAGAAGACCAGAAGCAATTATCTGCTGGTGAATTTGACGAACTGCATTCACAGACTTGCATTCCTTTAACAGAGCTGCAAAATGAATAGGAGAAACATCTATACCAAAGCATGCTGCACTAGCAACTGAGAGGAACCGCACTCCAATTGGTTTTGTTGCCTTTGGCAAGTTGAAAAGCATAATGACAGCAGAATATCATTATTCACACTCAATCCTCAAAACAAACGCATCACTGTATAACCAAATAGGACACAATTAGAATAAGGTATCATACACATAGTTTTTCAATTAATACAAAATGACGCAAGGTACATGAAAAAAAGAGAAGGGCAAAGATCATAAATATGTTAACACACATTCTTCATCAGGGCTGCAGAATCATGGCCAGATGGTAGGATCCTACTATCCTTCGATGTTTTTTCAATCTGGAATGTGGATCACTAGTGCATCAGAAATCAAATATCATAGATTCGGATCCTATATCATCCTTTAGTTACAGAATGATTCAAAAATCAAAGTTCAATTATTTGGTTTGCTTCCCCCTCTGTCCTAAAACACAAAGTTAAAGAACTGCAATGCTTTTTGTTGGGTCTTACTCTTATTTTTCACGCTAAAGGTTGGTTCTAAATAGCGCTCCAGCATTGGTAATGTTTGCAGCTGGTCCCAATCGAGTGTCTCCTCTCACTCCATCCTACCAAGTTTGTTGTGACCATAAATGCCCATCACTTTATCTAATTTCCAAACCAAAATTGTTCCTCAAGGTATATTAAAATCTCCTTAATCCATGAGGAATTTCTCATGGATTAAGGAGATTTTAATATACCTTGAGGGACAATTTTGGTTTGCATTTTTTTGGGGTAAAAACTGGATAGTGTGCCTTTTCTCCTTTCCTGAATGAAATCATTGTAATGTGGCTTATCATGGTTTATGTGAAGTCTAATATTTATTAATATAAGAAGTAGACACAGTAATATTTATTAAAAGTAGACACAGTAAGTCCTATTGTTTTGTTCCTCTTCGATCAGTTTCTAAGAATATGGTATGTTCAATATGATTCTGTAACCTTTGATCATGCCTTTGTGTGCAGCAGCTACTGTTCCAAGTTTTTGTCATGTTACACCCTTATGCTATCTAACATTAACATGCCGACTCAAATGTTTGTTGTCAAATTTGCTGCTAGGCCTACTGTTGCCATTGTTTTCTTAAGATGTTGCACTTGAAATTAGATAAAGTGATGGGCATTTATGGTCACAACAAACTTGGTAGGATGGAGTGAGAGGAGACACTCGGTTCGGACCAGCTGCAAACATTACCAATGCTGGAGGTGGATGAGGACAAGCTGGCGGCGATCGAGTGGGTCCATGGGTTGATTCCCAAGCCTGTTGCATTCAATTTAAGGGTTCCCAATGGTTCTTGTATTGCTTTATTGTGTATTCCCGCCCTGTGCGTGCCTTGAATTTCCTCCCAATGTTGGCGTACCCATGCCTATTTAGTAGCCCATGACCGTGTTCTGTGCCTCAAAACTCCTCTCAGCATATTTCAAGCATTGCAATATGGGCGTCCTCATCCCAGATAGCATTGCCAGCCTTTTCCTTGGCAGTCTTTCCCTTGTCCATCTAGGGGAACGAGGCACAGAACGCTGGCTGTGACAACGCGGCAACCAACGCACAACAAAAAAATGCGCCATCGTGCCGACATAAATATGGAAATAGTGCGGAACACATAACTAAAGGGAGAAGGCACCTTCGGCGCGGCAGCAGGAGGTCAGCGACGGGTGTGGATGACATAGGGAGCTCGACGGGGCGTCTGACTGGGCTATCGTGCACAGACAGCGTTGAACGGTCGGCCAGCCAGCGAGGCGACGAGGCTCGAGCACCGGGGGACGAAGGAATGTGGACGCAGACTCGGACTTTGGGGGAGAGGTGGGGTCCGATATGGAGGTGGGTGAGGACAAGCCGGCGGTCGCAGAGGGCGGTGCAGACGGTGATGCCGACGCCGTCTGAGAAGGGGACGCTAGGGCAGTGGATGTGGTGGTGGTGGGGGGGGGGGGGGGGTCAGGGAAAACGGGGCAGATCTAGGCAGAGGAGGTGGAGGTCGGGCGGCGGGCGAAGCCGGATTTGGAGCAGATGGGACGGGAGGGCGCACGGGGAGGACAGGGAGTCGGGAGAGGGACGGAGGCGGTCACCGGCGGTGGAGGGATCTGGAGAGGGTCCTGTGGAGGCGGCGGTCTCGAGTGGGGGGCGCGAGGGGAGCAGAGTGAAGGGTACGAGGGGGGCGGGAGATAAGTGCAGCCGGCGAGCTTTTTGGGCCAAAGCCGAAGCCGAAAGCGGTCGGGAGCAGCCGGAACCAATAGGCCCTATAAAAGCCCACGGCTGGATCCGCCCCATCCTCAATAAGCCCCTATGCCCTCTATCTCCCCCGAGCTTCCCCGAGCCACCTCCTCCTTCCTCTCCGGCCGAAGTGCTGCTGCCAAGCAACCTCGCCCTCTGGCACACCTCGGCCCAATTGCCTATGCGTGAAGCTCCGCACGGACTCCCCGAGGCTGCCCCGACTATCGCCTGGCCACACCGTCTTCTCTAGCAAGCTCACAACATCGTCCCCCTCACTGTCAAGTCGGTCACCGCTGCTAGCCCTCCTCACCGCCCCTTAGTGCCCGCCAAGCCCCCGGTGAGTTCGCTTAGGCCCATAGATGCTCTCCCCACGAGGAATTGTTCCCTCTCTGCCACCGTTCGCCCTGGTGCCATGGCCGGTCTCCCTCCACCGCTTAGCTCCACCGGTGACCACCGCAACTCCCATTTTCGCCCGCGCCATCCCCCCTCGGTGTGGTTCGGCGTGAGGTCCCATTTTTGGGTTTGCACAGTAAAAGGGCCCCACATATCAGTCTCTGTTCTTTTCCATTAAAAAAGAAAATGAAATTTATTTAAAAAGTCGTGGGCCCAGCTGTCAGCCTCTGTTGTGGTTTTTCTAAAGAAAATTAAGTCAAAAAGTAATTTAAAATTATGGGCCCCACCTACCCGAGAGAGAATTATCTCTCCTCTGTCTATTTTTTTATTTAATTCTAAATTTAAGCTTTGGAGAGCTTATTCTCGCTCGTTTTAGCTCTAAATTTAATGAAACTTGTTCCTAATTTTTTTTAAATTCAAGATCTATCTAATGGTGCTAGTTTTATTCCATTTAGAGTTCATTTGAATTTTTTGGTATTTATTTTGTTCATATTTATATGGTTTGTTTTTTAGTGCAACCATTCGAGTACAGTACGAAGACGTGGACGCCCAAATCGACGCTACACAAGACTATCGAGACCAACTTACCTTTGACCTAGGTGAGTCAATATTTTGATCATATTAAACTTACATTTTATGCAACTTTATGTTCATTTAAATTATAAATTGCATACTTAATTTATTATGCAAATGTGTGTCAAAGCTTAAGATAGCTACATGCCTACTTGATAATGTAATAATATTATAATGCCATCCCTGTCACTTGAATTACATGATCTTTGTCACCCAAAATTACATGATCTTTGTCACCCTAGATACTAAATAGTAACCTCACTAGCTATAGGTTGTACTTAAGTGCAATGCTAGTCTTGGTTAAGTACTAGGGCATTAGTTTACCCTAATCATCATTCTTTTAATCATGAAACTTGTTTTGGACAGTAATTGGATGTAAATGGCTGATATTTTGGGACGACTTAGTTTATACTTCTCAAAATCCTAAAATTTGATGTTGCCACATCTGGATGGATGGTATGATAGATGGTACGGATGTAGCACGAGAAATGGTGGTTTGTGGCATGATCCGCCCAGATAAATTAAGGACTTAATCTTGTGATGACCTTCTAGTATAAAATGATGCAACCAAAAGTCCATAATGGTGTCGACTTGGCTGATTAATTTGTATCCACCAATGCGAGTTGCACCATTGGTGTGACCCACGAGTCGTGTCACTGATTTTAAGTCATCGTGGACACAGGTCATGACACTGGATTTAAGCGGCCTTGTGATGCAAGAGGGGGTTTGGGTGTGGTGGACGTAACCACCCTTAGATGAAATCTCAACGGGTGTAGCTTACACTGGGTGTTGCATGTAAATGTCTTGTGATGATCTCCTTCATTCACATGTCTAAGAAAATGTATGAAATATAACAAGTTTTATCTTTTTGTTGATAAAATGTATAGTCTCTGCAGAGTATAAATTGTTTGAACAGTTGTGCCCACGGTTAAGGGTAGGCATGGAGACTTACTCGAGTTAGTTTCTATTCCATAAACCTTTATTGGATAGGATTAAAACTCATCAGGTGGATGTAACCCTGATTTTGGATTTTCCTAGGTGGATGTAACCCAGTATTGTTAATAGGGTGGACATAACCTTGGTAGTCAAAAACTAAGCATATGGTGGATGGAATCATGTAACAGGTGGATAGAACCTACACTACTATAAATTTTGCACATTCTCAATCTCTTTAATAAAATCAGATTTGGTTAAAATGCTAAGTTATAGGAGTTTATAATTATTGTAATTACAAAATATTGCCTTTAGCAAATAAAAGAGTTCAAGCCCTCCTTGATAAGCCTTGCATGTATTCAATATTTGTATTCTGTGTGTTGGCTCATGGAGTACCATTGTATATGCTCACCCTCGCTCTTAAAAGCCCTTTAGAGCCCATGGACAAAGGTCACTACGCCTACTACGAGGATCGAGGAGCTGATGGTATAGAAAACATTAGAGATTAGATTAGGCCCTAATAGTCTAACTCTCGCCCTAGTCTGACCGACTAGTCAACGGTTGTGTGCACCAGTATTGGTCAAGTCCCTGGTTAATATCGGTAGCACATAGGTTATCCCAATCGTTTGCCTATGCTGAGTTGTGCCCTCCCCTTTTGCTTTCGCTACCGCTTTTGCTTTTGTATGATATAATCATTTGGCCTGAACGACTCTGTTGTGAACTTAACCCGACGTGGTCTATTTGTGTGAGGTGATGTGGAGGTCACCCCATAGTTGTGATGAGTAATTGACTTTTGTATTAGAGTTTGTGTGGAGGTTGAGTTGGGTTTTTTTTTGCAGAGATTTGCCTTCTGGCTGTCGTCTTTGTGGCCTATGACTTCTAGTGTTGTCTCGCTATTTATGACTGGGTGGTCGGCAGGTCGGATCAGCAGAACGACCACGGGATGGTCGGAAGCTTTAGTGCCTGAACGACCATATGTGATCGTACGTCGTAGCATGTGATCGATGGTCATAGCTCTGTCTGGTCGTGATCGGTAGTCGTAAGTTGTGTGTTCAATGGTCATAGCAATCGATCATAAGTAGCCGTAGCTTCTACTGAATGTGAGTAATAGTCGTAGCAATATGTGTGGTAGTCGTAGCCTGTGCATTCGATGGTCGTAGCGGCTTACTGTGTGGTCGTAGGCTGCTGGAAGGATCTCGTGGGGCTACAAGTGCTTCTTTTCTTGAGCATCTGAGTTCTCATAAGTCGTACCAGACTAGTCGGAGGGCTAAGGTTGTTCACTGGAATTTTGATTGTTTAACTTGATGATCATTATGTATCGTGCAGTGTTGTGTGATGGTTTGTTTGTTGGTGTTGGTTGTAGGACTTTGGAGCAAGGTTATAGTGAGGCGTGGAAGGATCGGGACTAGGCACAGAGAGGTGTTGAGGTCCAGAACGGTCAGGGAGATGCCGAAGATGACTGAGGCTTGCGAGGTGGTTGCAAGCTGGGACGACAAGGAAGCGGGAAGCTTCAAGGAAGGCGATAGAGGGGCATTTTGGTAAATTGTCCAATTCTGGAAAAAGTGGTGGTGTGTGAAACCACGGCGCAGGTCTAAGTGGTTTAGGTCTTATATGTGCTGAAATTGTGGAGTGGATCAAGTGTTGATTCACTAATGATTTGATCGATGTAAGCCGATTTGAGAAGCATGCGTGAGTAAAATGCAGTGTTAGGTAGGGGTTAATGGGTTATCCCCGGTTTAGACTAATAGGAGAATCCATTAGGTATTGAGTGAGCCTATAAAAGGGGATGAAGGGCTAACCATCTCGATAGACTCTCTGGTGTATGTACTTTCTGATTAGGGTTAGGGTTTGACAGTGGAGCACATGTGTGTTCTTGATCCTCCAAGGTGGAGTGGCTATAGACTCAATTCTATCAAGTGAGCAATACATCAATCTTTGCTATCTCCATGGATCTTTCTTGATTTGATTGTCTTGTTCTTGATGTATTCTTGATTTGGCCTCAAAGTTTGATTTCTTGATCTAAGAGTTTTGAGTTAATTTATTTGGTGTTTCTAGCTTGCTGTGACATGTGAGAATACTTCTAGACTCATCTTGATCATCATCCATCCACGAGCTAGCTTGATTCACCGATTTCGTTTTTGACTCTGTTTTGACGTGATCTTCCAACAAACCGAAAAAGGTTTCATCTTTGGCCATGATTTTAATGACCATTTGTTAGAATAGGTTCACAATGCCCTAAAGAGGATTTCTGCAAAGTTTTACTTCATTTGGATTTATGGATGAAAAGATCCCTCAATTTTTTGATTCATTTCTGAACTGATTTAGTTGGCGGCGCTGTTCACTGTCTGGAACACGATCAGTTTTACGATCACGTTGGTTTCAACTATGGTCGAGTTCCAAACTAAAGCGTGTTGCTTTCGACTTCGTTCAATCTTTTGGTCGCTTCGCACCGTGTTGTCCCTCGACCACGTTCAGATCTTTTGTTTCTTCGCATTCTTCTGTTGAATTTGAACTAAAGCAGTCCGTAGTCGGTGCAGTCTCTGTCTGGAATGTCGATCAGCTTTACGACTACGTTGGTTTCTACCATGGTCAAGCTCCAGACTGCATCGCACCGGTTTCGAAAAATCTCCCCCCAATAATTCAGCTAAAAAATGAAGTTGAGCGCCGAAACTTGTAAAGAGGAATCGTCTAAATCACAATCGACTTATTTTTTTGGACGCATAAGTTTAGAGCCTTCTGGCCGTACTCATGTCTAATAACTGGGCCATGTGAACTAAGATAGGACCCACCCTGCCTGGAGCTCTGATTGGAAACCAATTAACGGCTAGTCCACCAAATATGGCGTATCAACTTTGTTTTTGTCGCCTCTTGTGGCCATCAACTGAACTCGTCAGGATTTGTAGCACCCGAAAACCCTAGACCCTACAAACAACATGGAATAACCAGTCACGTACCTCCTCTCTAAAGATTCGGCCAAATCCAGCACATAGCTTCTGACCCCTGCATCTGCATCTTTTGGTGGTAAGCTACCAACTCTGATGTGCCAGTGGCAATGTCAACGATTTCCAAACTATGGTGAAAGGCTCAGAGAAATAGACACAATTCCTCTTTGTTGGATCATAAGTGTTTTCTCATTATCAAAAACTAGCTTGTGAAATGAGAGACTTTCTCACTTTTAAGTTGGATCTCTTAATCTTTCATAACTAATGTGGGGTTATTCCAAAAATAACATCCTGTCCATCCTCTGGACCTAAAATGCTACCACTACTGCATACTTTTACCATTTTCAACAACTGCTAATAGTTTTAAGCAACCATTGTTATATTCATATTGCAGTGGCTCAACATACATCATATAATTTTAACTCTAACTACTCTAACATACCAGTAGAGTCTAAACATACTAACAAAAGGTGATGCATGAAGTATTGCTTGTACATGATATTACATATGTGCTACTCCTGCTTGTGCATAACGTCGTCAATGATCATCTAAAAAAACAACAAAGCAAAAGTGAGTCCAAAGACTTAGCAAGTATAAAGTAAAACAATAAACAATAGATACACGCATCATTCAATATCCATCACAGTTTCATTAACCACTCGTTTTCATTTAATCTCTCTAAATTTTTCATCGACCAATCATTATGCATTTGCACCTTTTTCTGTCATAATGCAATTACGTATGCACATGCACTTCTCTTTTACCTTTTTAGCCTATGCTGGTATAGTGGAGTGAGCACCCGTAGATCCTCATCCAAACCCGCCCTTTTTCCATGCAAAGATCTCAATAGCCCAACCTTTTCATACAGGGATCTCAGTTTCCACTCTCGTGGAGTGTTTACATAAAGTGGACCATTGATACCACAAAGACTATCTATTTTCATGACATGAATGCATGCAATTCAAATTCTCCATTTAAGCATATCAAAATATCATATTCCAATAACTGTCATTCATCATTGATCAACACGCAAATAGAAATAATCAACTCACAATAGCACGGTAAGTAGTGCATCAACATTCAACTAATAGCAATCACTACCCGAAATTACTGCTTTACCAAGCACTTGCCCGGTTATCCTCGGGGACGTTGCGTGGACGACTCCTCACCAGGACCTCTCCACCTATACAAATGTCAATCTGACTCAAAATTCTATAGCGGTTCATGCACTTATACGTACGGCACCGATTCTTTGTGCAAAGCCTAACACTGTCATAACAACGTTCAGGGTTAAGGATCTGTTGCACTGGCCATTGCTGCGTTTGACACGGCTTGACGAACTTGTTCGGCTTGGACACAGATCTGAATTCGTCGGATCAGACTTTAACAATCTACACCTTTGGATGAATTCGCTCCTGTATGCAAAATATCAAAATCTCATCAAAATAAGTCTACATCAATTGATCTTGTGCCTCGAAAGTCTATAGGACTAATCTCAACAACAAGGACATGAACAATTTTATCCAAACGCTTCTTGTGAAGTAAAATTAAGCAAACCACCGTAGGTTCAAACACACAACTATCAACCAAGTAAACGAACAAATCTGGGTCTTCAATAATTCATAACCCTAACAAAGTTTGAGTCTGTGCAACTGACCTTTTGAAACAAATGCTCAGTCATCGAATGTATAAGCCAAAACATCACCTGTGGCACTGGATAAATAGCGAAGAACTCAGCTCATTGATATTTAACATGCTCCACCTGAAATACAAAACTCGGCAAACAATGCTCACTGAAAGAGAAACTTGCATACGTGGCCATCACGCACATCAAACTATCGACTTCAATGATAATTGAAATTCATGATATGGTCAAAATTGCTCCTGTAAAACTGTTTGGATGAAAGAAATTTTTGTGCTGTCAATGGAGTAAAAACTGCAGTAAATCTCTTACATCAAACTACGTTAACTGGAAAACGTTGTAGTATTCACACAAATATAAACACCTCTTGCATTTAAAATCCTTCATCTCGAATTGGAATTGGAGCAAAACCTTCATTTTCAAATAGCAAAACTCCGAAGAGCATCATGCTAACTATCATCAGAGTATCATCAAACTTCTAAAATTAAATATCACCAAAACCTCTATAATTGCAACATATCCAAACGATGAATAAAACACCAAATTTAGTTGTCCCAACAACTGATATTGATTTGTTTTCAAAGTCTTATCGACCAAGTGTAGCTCAAATTGTATCAAAAAAACTGCACCACCTTAGACTTCTCATCTGCGGATCTTATCATAGTAACCCATAGAAGACAATGGATCGTTGAAGAAATCGCCAATGATTAATTTCATATAGATACCGCCACTAAAAGGCACAATGACCTGAATTGTAATAAACTCCATCTCCAATGAAGACATGTAGAGCTGATGACATGATTTTTTGATGGAAGATGACGATTGATTAAGGTAGAAGATTGTCAAAGGAGATGGCGCAGTACAACACCATGGCATAGCACTGGGCGGCGCAGACGATGATGTTGGTGGAACCAACGCTAGAACAGTCACTGAGAGAGAGCGCGGATCGACGTGCATTATGAAGTCGAGTCATAGAACGGAGCCAAGGTGAGTCAAATTGCCGAGTTGAGAATGTTGAATCTCCTGGTACGATTTCTTATGTACCTAATAAAGACTTTTGAAATTCTTAGTACACTTTTATTTACTCGTAGCAAAAGATATTGAAGACTTTCCTATACACCTTATCGTGTACGCTTAGCAGAGACATCGAAACTCCTGATAGCTTGTTTGTTGCGTCTAACGATTTTAGCCGAATAAAAAAAAAACAACAAGCCACAACTATGATTCTGCTCGATGCTCTTGCGCTGACGTTTCTCCTCAGGTTACTGCGAGGCTTGTATATATATGGTGATTTCTACAGTTCACCTTGCGTACCAAATGGAATTAGCTGCCTAACTAAGTTACATAGTTTGTCAGAATTTGGGATTAAGAGAGGTGATTTTCATTGTGATATTCAGAAGAACTAGAAAATTCTAAATGTATCGCTGACGCTGCGTATACATGGATTGGACAATGTGGCAAGTGTAGAGGATGCAAATGAAGTAGTTTTGTTTACTGTTACAATCAAAATCATTTTATTTCTTAATATGAGCAACATATACTCGTTTATGCTTTTTTTTTCTCAGAACTTAAAGACATTAATCCAGCCGGTCATTCCAAATGATGACAACCAATTAATGGTGGGATGTGGATGATCATCCAGCTGCTTCGTTTGGATAATCAGCCCGATGATCTCAGCTGCTCTCTTGCATCAGAGGGAGAACTTTGACCGGCAAGACAAGCCCTGCGACATAATTATCATATGGAAGAAGAAAACGAAACAAATTAACTCTCAGTGAAGTAGCTATCCTGTAACATGTGATGTTAAGGGTATTAGAGATAGAATAGGAATCGTTTTATTCCTTTCCATATATGCCTCTCTTTCCTTATCCCATGTGGCATATTCCCCTGTAATATCGCTTTGTACTCCCTATATATAGGGGTGCAAACGGGTCGGGTTAATCCCGACCGATCCGGCACCGAATCCGATTGGTACCGAATCCGGAGAAAAAAATATGGGTTAGGATATGGTAACAGCAATATCCGTCCGAATCCGATACGTCTTCAAGTTTGATTTCAGGTTAGTGCTACTATTTGACGTTTCATTTTCTTTTGCAATGGTAAAATAAAATCTTCCACATCAGCCTATTAAGTAGTAACATTAAGTTCTTGACAGTAAGTCCTCCTACTCCATTTGTTGTACTGCATGCATTCCTTACAAACGGGTTAATCCCGACCGATCCGGCACCGAATCCGATTGGTACCGAATCCGGAGAAAAAAATATGGGTTAGGATATGGTAACAACAATATCTGTCCGAATCCGACCCGTTTGCACCCCTACCTATATATATTGCCCATTGGGCCTCTTCAATATATAATATTCATAACATGGTATCAGAGCTTAGGTTGAAACCCTAACATCATCTACTTCCGCTGTTGCTGCTGCCCCCGGGAGGATCGATCTCCTCTCCCAGGGGCGGCCACCTTGTTGGGCTGCGCCAACCTGCCGCCTCCTCGTCTCCGGTTCGCCGCCGTCGCCGGATCCGTCAACTTCCTCAACGCCGTCGCTGGATCTGTCAGCTTCCTCGTCGCCGTGTGCCGACGCCGTCCACCGCCTCCTGGCCGATGCCGACGGTCCGGCTCCCCCACGGCGCTCGTCACCGTGCAGATGGCCGCCTCCACACCGGATCCGGCCGCCGCACGGCCGCTGTCTTGAACCGCCGCCGCCGCTCGGGTCGTCTCGAGACGCCGTCGCCAGATACGACGCCGCCTCGCGCTGGTGACGCCGTTGCTGTTGTTGCCCGCGCCCGAGGCCGCCGCGCCGCCGCCGGATCTGGCCACCTCCGACGCTGCCAAGTCCGGATCCGGCCGCCTTCGGGCCGGATCCGGTCGTCTTTGCCACCGCCGAGTTCGGATCTGGCCACGCCCCGCCTGGATCTGGCTGCCGCCGCGCCGCTCAGCCCGGAGCTCGATCCAGCCGCCGCCTCCTTCGGCCGCCGTGTCCGCACCTCCGCGCCCGCGCCGTCTCCACGCCCGGCGCGCCCGTGCCGCTCCGCCAGCTGCCGCCTCGTCTCTGCGCTCTCTGAGTGAGGGGGGAGATGCGGCGGGTAAAGGGGGCGCGAGGGAGGAAGCGAGGGAGGAGATGCGGGAGTGCGACGGGGACGGGGAGTCGTGACAAGAATGTAAGGGAGAGATACGGCATCGGAGGTTGCGATTTTTGTTCCGCCTGCATCCGTCCACCGCTAAGTATTAGTCGCATTTTAGTCGGTCTTCAGTTATTTTTCCTTTGAGTCTTCCGTTGCGTCCATCCAAGTCCGTAGTTTCTAATTTTTAGTTCGTTTAAGTTGTGCAAGTCCACAAATTTATTGTTAGTCACAGAAGTGTATGAATTTTATTTTGCATGACAGCAGCCGCCGCTCTACTCTCTGAGCCGTGTGCAGATCGTAGAAGTCGTTATGATGCCGCCGCTTCTCTAGCCGCCGCCCTGAGCTTCAAAGGCCGCCGCGCGTCCTCTGTGCACTGCGCCGCCACCTCTTGGGCTTCGATTTGCGCCATCATGCATCTATCTATTCCTCTTCGGCTTGATTTGACAGTTTATTCAAAAACTGCACGCAACGACGACATCATCAAGACTCGGACTTCGGATTTATCTTGTTTTAGTGTTAACCCTTTTTCAAATGCAATGCTATTGCATACGCCTTGCATTTGAGGAGGGGTGTTAAGGGTATTAGAGATAGAATAGGAATCGTTTTATTCCTTTCCATATATGCCTCTCTTTCCTTATCCCATGTGGCATATTCCCCTGTAATATCGCTTTGTACTCCCTATATATATTGTCCATTGGGCCTATTCAATATATAATATTCATAACAAGTACCACATTATGCACTAACTCGTCATATAGTAAGATGTATTCTGGAACTCAATTAAGGGCTCCTTAGGAACACGAGAATCCCGCACAAATTTTGTGTGAACACAATCCCATCGAAATTTCTATAAAATTCTTTGTTTGAATGCAAGAATTTCCCAATATTTTGTAGGCATTGTTTTGGATCGCACAAAATTCTTGAAAAACTCCAACGTTCCAAATGGGGCCTTAAAAGGGAAATTCACATAAGATACTAAACCATGAGCAAAAAGTACAATTTTTGGAATACAGGTCAATCCCAAGAAACAGTATCATGAATAACTAAACATTAAGGGCCCATTAGGAACACTAGAATCTCACGCAAATTTTGTGCGAACCAACACAACCTCCTCAAAACTTGTATAAAATTATTTGCTTGAATGCAAGAATTTCCCAAGATTTTGTAGGGATTGTTTTGGATCGTACAAAATTCTTGTAAAACTCTAATGTTCCAAAGGGGGCCTTAAAAGAGATATTCACAGAAGATACTAAACCATGAGAAAAAAAAAATACAATTTTTGGAATACAGGTCAATCCCAAGGAACATTATGCATGAATAACTAAACATAAACTATTCTTTAAACGATCGATGAAGGGTGAGACAAATATCAATAGGTATGCAGTTGCTGTAGGTTACTCACAAACCCCATGATTAAGGAGGAAACCTCATGAAACATGTCAGCCTATTTGCAAGCGCACACAACGAAAATGGCGAGTGAGACGGTGTCTCAATGAGAATGCGTTACGTTGCCTACCAAGCAACGGACAAGTTACATGTATACCGTGCTCGGCTAATGGACTTCGTCGTCGATGGTGCCATCGCCGTCGTCTTCAGCGGCGGTGTTGCACCGCCGCCGCCATTGTTGCTTCTCACAACTGTGATGGATTGTGGTGGAGATGATGGATTGCCAGCCAGGCGAAAGGTTATTTATAGCTAAACGGACAGAGCAAAATTAGCAAGGTTTGATGTCTACAGCTAAGGATTTTTTTGGAGGGATACAGCTAAGGATTTGGAAGCCCATGCATGTGAATGTGGTCGGTTCTTTTGTTGTATACATACGAAAACTAAGAGATGGATATCTTGTTGGTAGAGAAAAGGACAAGCCTCTAAAACAAGTAGTAATTATGTACTACATGACGTGCATGAAGGTATGAATATTAACGTAGAGGTTCTCTTTTCTGTACCTCTGTTACGCTTTTCGTTTGGGGCTAATCGGAAAACAGAAAGGCATAGAAACGAGCTGTTTGGAACACAAATATAAGAAAGCGATTGGGAGAAGACAACTCAAATAGTCCTTCCTGTCTATGCACTGACAATGCTAACATGATACAATTTACCTGGAGTGCTGGACTATCTAAACTTATAAACTAACAAGTAAACGCAAGACTCTCAACAGATGGTAGGGACAACAGACGACCCTACAACGCTTAACTAAAAACACCGGAGTGTACAAACAACTGAGGATACTTTTGTAACTTCTCGCGAGCAATTAACAAAATTAAAGCGGAGAAATAAAAAAAAATTATATCAGTTTTTGTATAATACCATGTGCCAACAATTTTTCTATGTTTTGCTGAATGGTACGACAATTCTAAACATACCAACTGGAACAGAACAGCTGCTATTCTTTACACTGATTCACTGTACAAAAGTTTAACCCTATGTTTTTTCTTAAAGGGCTAGGGGGTTACGAACTTACGAAACTGAAACTGCTAGCTTTGTACATGGAACATCTACGATCAGCTGAACAAATAGAACCAATGTATAAAGGAGCAAAAGCTGTTACAAGGATGGATCTAAGATCTGGACAGCACAAGCAGGCGTCTCAGCTTTCTAATCTGATCTTCATGCAAAGATGATTGAGCGAGCCCAACTACTGCACACATCATGTATGTGGAGGCCTTGGCAACATAGAGTTGGCCAGATCTTCATTCAACTTTACAGGAAGGGGTGGCATCTGCTTCATTATTTCAGGAACATCACTTATCCTGCTGTAGAAAAAGAATAAAAAAAGAATCAAGTTGTTACATTATTGCAGTTTCACTGGATAAGAACATATCTCAAAAACGGCAACAGCTACTTATTAACAAATAACGTATAGTATCTTAAGACGATAGAAGAAAGTGTTTTGTTCTTTAAAATGATTTAACAGAAAGTGCACTTGACATAACAAGGAGGAAAAAGAACTGCATATCATATCCTAAAAGGAAGAAACATTCTGATGTTGAAAGCACACATATATTCCTAACCAACAGGCACAGTGGCACACTGATATTCTATGCTATCTGTAAAATCTGCAGTGTGGATTCATTTGCTTTTGTACTGTATTTGGTGATAAGCACCCCAAGTTCTACATGCATGCTCGAATGCATTTGAACAGGTATTTAGGAAATTCATTCGCATTCATGTTTCTTGAAGCTCTTAGAAGAAGCTAAGTGGAGAAACATACTCTTTCAGGACTGCAAGTATATTATCCCTAGTTTGGCATAAAAGAGAGAAGTTCTCCTGTACCTGCAAAAGATGCAAGATAATAGAATATTACTAACATGACAAATATCAAACAAACATGACAGGTCTAATTTTCTCTTATATCAGTATGAAATTAAAACAAGCCTACAAGTTTCATATGAAACAAAAATGGAAGAAATACAAGTAATATAAAATATATTTCAAATAGGCTCTCCTTTTGCCAATGTAAGATTATAAACATCCTAAAATGGATATTGCTTTATTGATAAAATACAAACTTCTACACTTGCCATGGAAATTTCATAGAGGTTTTTCTTAGACATGTTCTATTACCAAACATGATAAAGACTGTGTATCCATGTGGATATGACTTATTCACAACTTAAGGCACAGGTAAAACAACGTAACTTCGCTGGCCCTGCAATCCGTAGCCAATAGATCACAAAAGGCATAGTATTATTCATATGATCTTATTATGTCAGAGCTGAATGCTGGAAATTTAACATAGGAGATAGGAAGTACCTGCATGTTTGAAATATTTGCATAGATTTGATTTAAGATCTGTGCATTGTGTTCTAGAAGTTGTCCAGTTGGGCCTCCAATTGCTGCAATGACATAAGAAAACACAAATGACCAAGTTTCATAATCCAAAGTTCAAAATATCAACATAGTGATAACATGTTTTATTAAGGAAGATATATTTAAAGTTACAATTTTCTACTTTCTACCCTATTTAAAGTAAACACATTCTATCCCTGATCACAAACAATACAGACAACATAATATTGTACGGCAGAAACATTTGCAAGAATCATGATCCTATCCTATTTACAGTTCTTTTCATAGATGCTCTGGAGCAAATTCAGCACTGGATAAATCAATTAGCATAAAAAGTAGAAAATATAAGATCTTTTGAAGGACCATGTGAGAAGGTTCTAGTTTATGATGAACTATTGCAATTTGGGATATTTGAAAATTTGATTGGCAGTGTTGCTGGTCGGTCAGGGGAGAGAAGACCGGTCAGATCGACAGCGAGACCGGTTGGTGCAGCGGTCTGACTGCCCTAGGGTTAGCGGTCTGACCGGCTAAAGTTTGTCCAAATGGGGACTTTCGGCCAGAATTCCTATTTGTGGATTTTGAGATAAGGAAGGGGTTTTGGTGAGTATGGTCAGTGGTTTTATGTTGCATGAGTTATGTTACAACGAATGTAGATCAAGTTATCAAGAAATTATGCCTGAAAATAATTTCTTTATCTTTCGATATGCAGAATCGGTTAGAGTTAACCGTGGCCAACGGCAAAGATCGAGATTAGGCTCATGGAGGAATCGAGACCCAGAACGATCGAGGATGTCAGGTGAGACGGTGAGCTCAAGCATGGCACAAGAAAGGTGGGAAATATTGAAGGCAAGTTCGAATAGCTGGATGGCACTATGTAGCTTGCACGGGTCAAGTGAGCCGTGGTTCAGTGGAACTGGGACAAGAGAGACTTGGCGACGCGTGGCAAGCTAGTGGTACACCTAAACGTGACAAGCATGGTAGTTGCTTGCAATGGGAGATAAATACCAGGTCAATAGAGAATATTTTGGTAGTTTGACCAAAATATCGGAAACCATCCTAAATCAAAATCGTGGCACATGGGCGATGCATTGGAGAGCGGTTTAGGTCAAGATGGAGTTGGTTTGATCAAGACGGATCAAGGCTAAGGATTTAGCGGATGCACACTTATGCACTTTGAAAAACGTGCATAAGTGAACATGTGTAAAATCCGTGTGTATAGGATTAATGTGTTTCCCCCATTGTAACAGTGGATATGATCCACTAAGGATAATAGGTGGCTGGTCGCTCACCTATAAAAGGAGTTGGAATAGAGACATGTAGTTATCCATCCAATCCCTCTCATGTACTCTTATGTCTAGGTTAGGCTTTGAGAGTTGAGTGCGTTGTGTGCTCTCTGTCCTCCAACATGAAGTGGATGTAAAACTTACCTACTCAAGTAAGCAATACATCAATCTTTGATCAGCTTCATGTCTATCTCATGTTTTGATTGATTTAATCTTGATTTGATTGGTTTTGATCTCTCCTCTTCCCTTTTTCTTGATCTTGTTGTGGCAAGAACGTGTAAGAGATAGAGACAAACTCTGGAAATCTATCTCCATCCATCTAGACACTTTGATAGCAAATTTATCAAGAAAACCCGGTTTTACTTGATTTGGCCTCAAAGTGTGATTTCTTGTTTCAAGGGTTTTTTGGGTCATATTATTTGGTGTTCTAGTTTGCTGTGACATATGAGAATACATCTAGAGCCATCTTGGTCATCATCTATCCACAAGTAAGTTGTATTCACCGTTTGGGGTTTTGGCTCGGATTTGGTGCAACATTCCTACAAAATGCAAAATGTCTCAATTTTGGTCATAATTTTTATGATTGTTGGAATAGGTTTTTGATATCTTTAGAGTAGATCCCTGCAAATTTGTTATATCATTTGGATGTACAGATCAAAAGTTATCTTATTTTCGTTTTTGAAATCGTGCTGAAACACTATTTATTAAGCTGATTTTACTGTAGCAGCGGTCAGACCGCCATTGAAGGAGCGGTCAGACCACCATTTCTATGCCGGTTAGACCGCCAGGAAGTGGTTGCTTAAGGTTTTGTGTTTTTGACCTATTTATTTTGAGTTTTTGATGAAAATTCTATTTTCTATAACTCTGTAGTTGTGTGAGAATAGAATCTTAAATACTTGAAAAAAATTCGAGTTGGCACTATTCACCCCTCTCTGTTGCCATCTGGTCCAACATCTTTGCTATAGTGACAAGAAACCTGAGGCTCAATTTTACACAATAAAGCAGTATGAAGAAAAGTTTTGTAGAGAAGGAAAAAAAAGATGGCATAAACAAAGGTCTTACGAGGTCGCAACTGCAAACTACACAAAAAATTAACCAAAAGAAAAGTAGAAAACATAAACAACAATAATAAGTACGATTCCTAATCTGAACAAAATACTTACCTTTGTACGATACATCATCATCATCCATAGGAAGAACTGGAAGGGAATATGGAGGGGCATTAGGTTGTGCTACCAGGTGAGCTGGCCCTTTTGTTGAAGAGTCACCAACTCTTTCCTACAATTTGGTAAGAACATCAAAAGTTTAATAATCGTAATAAATAATCTCATCAAGAATGGTCTCTAGTTGTAAGCATTCCTACAATGAAAATCACAAATAAACATGAGGGCATCCTAATATCAATATGTTAGCATATATCAACTACTGACTTCCTCTGGTATTTAAATATGAAAATTTGGTGAGAACTCTGGGTAACTTATTTCATGGAATCAATAATGTGAATAATCAGACAAAAAAACTCAAGAATAAATAGGGGAATCAGGGGAGAGAGTATCAAAGACAGATGACAACCTTCTTTTCTTTGCTTTTCTTAGCTAACTCCTCCTTCCTTTTCTTGATGCTCTCCTTTTTCTGCAAGAGACGAAAATGTTGATGACTTCACACAATATAATTTGTTAGGCAGCAGAAATCCAGTGCATACATTGCAAGGAACTGTGAAAGAGAAAATATTAGAAAAAATCCACCAGACAAGATTATTTCTTGATGGCATCGCCGGTTAGTTTGCTTGGCCACAACTTCTGGTTAATTCCAGAACAACTATGATGCAATGAATTGTAAGAATCCATTTCAAGAAAGGACTGATTTTTGAAACAGGGGATGGCATTGGCGGTAGTGATGTAGTAAGGAAGTAGTTTTTATGGTTTGTACTGGTGAAGATATCAATTATATTACTTGTACTTTAGTACAAGAAAACATAAAGACGTTGGAGATGAGTGAAGATATGGTATTGATGGTGGAGATAATGCTAGCATTCGATGTTAAATGCGCTACACAAATGTAATAATTGCGCATGAGACTGGTAAGAGGCCACCCTGACACCACTGGTTCAGTATGTAAAAAAATACGAAAATATTTGATGGACTTAAACAAGTAAGCAAGGTGCCAATACAATGAGCAAGATGAAGGATCGACATCAGTTACCAAAGAATCCCAATTTGATCAATTAACAAGGGATGCTTGATGCACATAGAAGTACAATGCTAACTACACTATAATAGTACTTGATTAAGTGAAAAAATAAAGTCATCTGCTAACCAATTGTAATGAGCAATCACAGATTTCGTAATCAAGGAACTAAAGGGAAAGAAAGTGCAAACAAACACAAGCCTATGCAGTTTCCTTCATATCATACACATGGAAACTGAAAAGGCAACTTTTCAGTTTTATCGTGTCCACACAAAGATCAAAGTTAAATGACTTAATCAGAAACACAGGAGGTGCTCAATGTCCAACTTACAGCCATCCATCTGCAACGCAGGGCCGCATCTCGCACTGTCTTGTCGGGCAGACTCATAGCAATTTTTGCATATCGAACTATAGCTGCATCAGCCGCATACCTACAACAGTGTGCAGTCACAAAATAAGATGGACTCATTTAATTTTTCAACAAATAAGTACAAGAAATATTATGTCCTTCAACTGGAGGGTTTGAGCAGCTTAAACGAGAACAAAACAATAAAAAACACAACAATTCAAGTTTACTAATTATAGGATCTTACTGCAACCACTGTAATAACTAGCGACGCATAACACATTTAGTTTTTGCTCCAAGTGCGTCAAATATGATTGCATAACCAGCCGCCACATTTATTGTCAGAACAACCGGTACGCAAGTTAATATTTAATGCAAGCAGACATTCGAGTAAGCACTGACCGTTGTAACGCCAATCAGGGTGTTAACGTTTCCTTTCATTTTCTAGATTACCCGCCATTTCACAAGTCATCTAACAAGGTCTCAACCCTGACAACATAATATTAAATGGAAACCCATATTTTTCAGCAAGTATGTAACAATTGTAACACCAATCATGGTGTTAATTTCTTTCTTTTCAATTTTCCAAATCACCCATCATTTATTACATCATGTAACGAGCCGTAAACTACAACAACACGGCAATTAAATGCAGTCTCCCATTTTTGAGCAAGTACATGAACATTATAAAGCCATGTACAATGGTGTGATGTTAGATGTCTATAAACCTTGCCATGTAGGACACGAGATGATGTGGAGGAGAAAGAAGAAGTATAGAGAATTGGGCTGTCTATTATAAAATAGTCGATTAAACATGGTAAACAAGTCTATAGAGGCATACAAAAAAGACAACCTATTGTATGGCCGTCTTTAATACCGTCTATAGATAATATGGAGGATATTATAGACAATAGTTGTCTATACTATTGTGTATGCCATAATGCAAATCAAGGCGTTAATTCTTTTTCCATCCATTGCCAAATTACCCGCCATTTTCACAAGTCATGCAGCACTAGCATGACCTGAAATCCAACATTAGTTGCACATTTATGGCAAAATGAACTCCATCCTAGAGGTGAGCATGATAAAATAGCAGCTACAAATGCAAAATTCTACTATCATAAAGGACAAAATCTTCTAAAGCACTTGCCCATGAATGAGGAAAAGAAGCCAACAACTAATCTAACCAAGAACAACCAGTCAGCTGCACCTAAATCTCACTGCCATACGAACACGTAGAAAGCAAATTTCAACAAACAAGTTAAAGAATTTAACTCTCGATGAGAGCACGATAAACTGTCAGATGCCCAACCAAACCACCATTCGCACACTCCCAAGAACTCTCCAAGACGCCACTCCAACGGGCCCAAGACGGCAAGACGTGTCACCCTTAGCGCTCTCCCAACTTCCAACCACCACGCTACTTATCAAGTACGGACTATGCAGGAACCCCAAATATCGGCTAACTCCGAGGAATAAAAGAAGAGGGGAAGCTCAGGCGCTTACTTGGCCAATCCTTCGTCGAGCACGGCCTGCTCCTCGGGCGACCACCGCACGGCGAGCCCGGGGTCGTGCCGCAGCGCGGCCGCAGTGCTCGCGGCCACGCCGTGCTGAGGCGCCGCGGCCGTAGGGGAGGGGTGGCGGTGGAGCCCGCCCAGGCGCACGGAGGGGTCGGCGTTGGCCCCCATCGCACTGCCTGCGGCCGCCAACTCGGCTCGGGGATTCCACCAGGATTCCGCCGAATTCGATGAAATCCCGCGGAGAAGCCAAGGAATTCCGCGGTTTGGAGGGGGGAATTGGGATTCTGTACGGACGGCGGCGGCGGCGGCGGGGGAGGGTTTGGAGGCGGCCGCCGGCGAGTCCGGGACGGGAGGGACGAAGCAACAGGGGAGAGTTGGGATTTCTTTTATTTACGGGCAAATTGATCATATACCCTCTTCATAGTTCAAAATCTAGGATATACCCTCCTACATATTCAAATTGATAATATACCCTCCTTCAATCTATTTGCTTTATAAAACACCCTCTTTATACCTTTTCAGTGTATTTTTTCATATCCTTGTGTATTCCATCACTTGAAATGATCAAAATACCCCTGATTAAAGTTTGTGCACTTGAAATGATATACGATGCCGTATATAAGGCCGTATGTACTTGTGTATTTTTTCCAGTGGGTTGTTGGTTTCCGGAATCCATCCAACTGTTGTATGTGCTGCTTTGCATGATATACGACGCCGTATATAAGGTCGTTACACCGAGCCATCTATCTCCTATGGGTATGGCTATTATACGCTACCCTTGTATGAACACAAAATCTCAAAAATCTTCTTCTTCCTTTTGGATGAGGAGGACAAACTTCATTTTTCGTTGGCAAAATCCGGTTAAAAGCTGGCAGTACACGTACAAGATTATTATCCGTGATGGAATACAGGGGTATTTTGGTCATTTCAAGTGATGGAATACACAAGGATATGAAAAAATACACTGGAAAGGTATAAAGAGGGTGTTTTGTAAAGCAAATAGATTGGAGAAGGGTATATTATCAATTTAGATGTGTAGGAGGGTATATCCTAGATTTTGAACTATGAAGAGGGTATATGATGAATTTGCCCTTTATTTACGGGGATTTGGGGCTAAATGGATGGCCCGACCAGAGCTAGCCAATGGGCCGGGCCGGCACGGCACGGCCCGATGCCGTGCCGGCCTGGGCACGGTTAAGGCTAAACGGGTCGTGCCGGCCACTTAGCCCGTTTAGCCGAAAAAGTAAGAAAAAATGTAGAAAATTAAGAAAAATTGTAAAACAATTGTAGAAAATTCAGAAAAAATATAGAAAATTGTAGACATTGTTAATCATAAAAATAAATATTTGCAATGACATAATGAGCTTTATTAATTTATTAAATTACATGGGATGGCTGCCTCATTAAAAACTTTACCAAGTAAAAACTCAATTTGAGAAAACCTTGGTAAAGAAAAAGAGTACAGCCTATAAAGCTCATTATTGACTACATGTGAAAGAAAAATATTGAAAATCCTATTCATTGCTATCTAAATACAAATTCTCAAAAGATTCTTCTAAATCTTTATTATCTGCAGTATGTTGGAGTCTTGATTCAGCTTGTTCCCAGTCTTTGACGGTCAGAAGTATTTCGACCATCTCGTTGGAGAGACTTGTTCGTCGCTCCTCGATTATTCTTCCGGAAAGACTGAATGCTGACTCCGAGGAGACTGTAGAGACAGGAACAGTCAACACATCCCGCGCTAATATGGATATCACTGGATATGATACCTTCTGGGTTTGCCACCATGAGAGGATGTTCAACTCCTGCTCGAAGTTGACGCTATCACTGTTGAGATAGCTTGATAGGTCTCCAGCGCTTTGTCGCATTCCTCCTCCTAACTGCTGTGTACCTGCACCTGCACGAGAACTAGACGAAGAACCAAAAATCTTGCCCCATTGCATAGCCCCCCTAGAGGTGCTAGGGACTACCGGGGGTCTTTCTAAACGCACAGACCCAAACTTATTTTCATATTTATCATATACCTCATATAATTTATTCTTAACTAATGTAAAGTATGAACAATAGTCTAAATCGGTAGCCTCACTTAAAACTTGTAAAACATTTTATAAATCCTTGCAGTTTGGCCCTAGGATCCAAAATAAAAGCGAATGCATATAAAATAGGATTTTTTTCTCCAATATTTTAAAAACTTAGTTTTCATGGCAACTACAGCATCCCGTAGTATAGGATCATTTTTAAAAGCCTTTAGGTGAGTGGCAATTTCAACAATATTATGAACAATCATGGGAGATGTAGGGTAATATACTCCAGAAAGACAAAGTGTAGCTTTATGAAAAAATTTCTAAAAAGAAAAATATTTTTTCACCAACAACCCAATCATCCTCAGTAAGTTCAGGGTCTCTAACTTGGGTTCTACTAGAGGAGCTACGAGATTGATGGCTTTGGGTGTGAAGGAAAACAGATAATATGCTTTTATATGGCAATATATGTTTAAGGATAAGGTAAGTAGAGTTCCATCTAACAGGCATGTCTAAACCAAATTTTCTAGGACGAACATTCATTGCTACGCAAAAACTTTTATATGCGGCTATTCGTTGGTTAGAACAATTAATAAATGAAATTGCATCTCTAAAAGAATCGATACAAGCATTTAATCTTTTTAAACCGGATTTAACAATAAGATTAATAATATGACAAGCACAACGTTGATGCAATAAGAAAGACTGTGCATAAGTATTAAACAAAGGAGTAAGAATTTTCATAGCTTTAGTGTTTGCAACTGCATTATCTAAAGTTATAGAAAAAATCTTATCCGTGAGACCAAAATCTTCTACAACTTTAATAATGCTTTCTGCAATATTTTCAGCATTATGTGAAACATTAATTAATTTAAATCCTATAATTCTTTTTTCCATTATCCAGTCATCATTAACATAATGAGCAACAACACTAATATAATCCTCTCTAGCCCTACCACTCCATATGTCGGATGTCAAAGCAATAGAGAATGTACATGTATGAAACATTTCTTTCAATTTATCACGACAATTGTTATAATATTTAATTAAATCTCTAGTTGTTGTTTGCTTAGATACAGTACTAAATCGAGGGTTATGAGCAGTCCTAATATATTTTTGGAAAGCATCAGATTCACCAAAATTTAAAGGTAAATCTTGAGAAGCAATTAATCTACAAAGAGATTCCCGAGCTACCTCTGGGTTGTACTCCCACGTACGTACCGAGCTGTCGGGGTTATATTGCAGCTGTGTCTGGCGCATTTGTATTCCTTGCCTTTTCTTGCAGCTTGCAGCATCATGTTGTAGATGACCCGTCCCACCTGAAGATTTTGCACTCAATTCATTACCACAAATTTTACAAACAGCATACCTCACTTCAGTTCCATCATTGTCGGTCTTGAACTTCTTGTCGAAATCATTCCAAACTGTTGATGTACTAGCTCTTGTTCTTTTTGCACCCGTACTTTGGGTCGTGGATGCACTTGTTGAGCCAGCAGAAGATGGGTCGATTGGACCTTGCGTCACCGGGGCCGTCGTTTCTTCGGCATATCCAGTTTGTACATGTGGACCTTCCGCGGATGGATACGCTTGTTGAAACGATTGCATATCCTCCGCCGAGAGGCCGAATTCGGAGAGTTGAAAATCGTAGTTCTCCATTAAATCAACTGCAAATTGAAATAGTAAAGAACGATTAACTTACTATTAAACTAACAATTAATAGAAAAATATTAAACCAACAAATAATACCAAAAAATTAAAATAAGACAGAATTATTACCTCCTTTGCAGCTCTCACAAAATTTTTTGAAGATTTTTGAATTTTCGGAATTTTGCCCGAATTTTGACCAAATTTGCGCAAACACTTTCAGATTTTTCACAGCTAAACCGAGAGAGAAGAATGAGATTTGAGGTGTGGAAGATGGAGGCCAGGTGCCCCCTATTTATAGGAAAAATTTCAGATTTTTTCCGAATTTTTTGCTATTTTTTCGAATTTTTGACCACCCAACGGTAAAAAACGGCTATTTTTCAAATTAATCTGGCCGGGTGTGCCGTGCCGGGCCGACACGGCCCGATTTCTTAACGGGCCGTGCCGTGCCGGCCCACCGTGCCGCGCCCTCGGCCCAGGCACGGCCCGGTCCGCCGTGCCGTGCCGTTCGCGGGCCGGGTCTACAGTGCCGGGCCGTGGTGCGGCCCGTCACGGCCCGGCCCATTTGGACAGCTCTAGGCCCGATGGGGCTCCAAGCCTTCTATTAGGCCACGTCCAATGCACATGTTTGGAGAGATTCTTTTGCCAAAAAACCGGTTTTTTTTCGTCACATGCGCCCTGCTTTATTTTATAGCTATTAGGTTTTTTTTCTGTGGTTTATAGTTTAATTTTTTTAATTTGGGATGTTTGTGAAAGATAATATATAGAGAAAAATAATCATATGTGATTTTAGCTGTACAGCTGAACTCAGTACACTTTTTACTACAATCTTTCTGTTGATCCTGTCTTAAAAAATGAATTATTTAAAAGTTAGTTACTGTAACATAAACTATAAGGCACAAGCCATGAACCAAAACAAATATAGCCATTACTTTCGACTTCTCTCGAAACTGAAATAAACAAGACGATTTCTCCGTACTATTCCGCTTAGTTTAGTGATATGATAATCGTCTAGATATGCATATATCATGGATTAGCATGTGCAAGGCAACCGGACAAGAGATAGAACACATGGAAAGACATATAATAGGCTAGCACTGTATGGAAAGACATGGTAGAGTGCTTGGCGAGTTAGAACTTCAAAGCATACTTGAAAGTCCGAGCCACCGAGATCACGAAATTAAATCCTAGAAACCACTAAAGAACCAAGAAAATAACCTACAATAATCCTTAAAACACGGGTGGTGAGATTTAAGCCTTATTTATCATCAGAGCAACTTGGATATCTTATGATCGGTTTTCATGGAATATGAACCGATAAAAACGTGGCCATTAATTCTAACAAATTAAAAAGTTTGCCTGATAAGTGATAACTCTTTTTTTTTACCCATTGTGACATGCGCACGCTGCGCTATGAGCCTATGACGGCTGGGACGTGATTACAAACCCTGAATCGACCAATTGAGAACCATATTAGCTTCAGCACCAAATAAACATTATATTTGAATTCAAAAGAAGTTTTATGCTTCTTGGTTCTTGTAATTTTGACTTTTGAGGTTAGGTGAGAAAATTTTGGTTTGTATGTTTGCATGCAACTAGTTTGAGCTTTGAGGGGGTTTTTTCCCCTTGTTCTTGGTGTTCAACTGTAGTGGTGATATGGGGTCAGGTTTTTTAGAATGCCCCGCTTCAAAAGTCTTCAGCTTCTGGCTTTTTTTTTCTTTCGATTTATTTAAGCTAAAAACCACTTAAAATATATCAGTTTCTAATTTCGACTTATTTTGGTTTTTCAGCTTTTGCTTTTCATTTTTTTTCTCCTTATTCATTTGTCTCCCTCCCCCTTGCAGCGGCTGCTCTCAAATGCTTGATGAAGAAATGGACAAATATGCCTGCAGCTAGTTGGGGGAAATCTAACGATCCCTGTGGCGCGAAATGGGATGGAATTGTATGCAATGGCAACTCAAGTGTCACAGCACTGTGAGTAGAGTTGATCCAAGCAATGTTGAGCTGTCCAAGATCCTGCTTTTGATTTCCGCTAACTCTCTTCAACATTGCAGAAATCAATTCGGTATGAACATGGCAGGCACTCTGAGTGATGATATTGTAAGCCTGACTGAACTGAGGGTCTTGTGATTGCTACCATAACTTTGTTTCATGAAAACCATCCTACGATTATCATAGCTTGTGGTATAGAGACCTTGTGAGCATTACAAATTAGGTTCAGTGTTGAGATAATTCATGCTATGGATGCCTCAATGCCTTTGCCTATTTTATGATTACCCAACAACGTAATATTAGGACACTCTGATGAATGCACTGCAGGGATCTATCCTCAAATAGAGACCTTGGTGGTCCACTGACAACTGCTATTGGGAAGTTGGTTCAGCTTGAAATCTTGTAAGTTGTAACAGTTTCCATTACTGAACAAAGGAGGCAGTGCTCTACTATGAACCATACAATCTTCAGTTTTCACCTTAATTACTGACTGACCATCTTCTGTGTAACTTGAATTATTTTGTAGAGCATTAATATGTTGCAGTTTCAGCGGTACTATTCCGAGCGAACTAGGCAACCTGCCACAACTCAGATTCTCGTAGGATTATTGTTCTTCCTTTTAACATTTCAGAGTTTTGTTTGCAAGATGTCTTTGTCTGTTGGATGTGTGATTTCTTGATTCGATGTCCTTCCATTGCGCTCTGAACTCGAACAAGTTCACAGGCAGCATCCCGCCCTCGTTGGGCAAGCTCTCCAAGGTTAAATGGCTATACCTAGCTGATAATTAACCAGTTGACCGGACCTCTCCCAAACTTGAGGGACAATGGAGCTGGGTTGGACCAGCTACTTAGGGCAGAACACTTGTGTCTCAAGTAACATCAGTTTCTTGTTAATCATATTTATTACCTGGCTATCACTCATTCATATGTCTCTTCTGCCCTTTTTAGCCATCTCAACCAAAATATGCTGCAAGGTTCTATCCCCGAATATCTGTTCTACTCCAGCATGGTCCTCAAGCATATGTAAGTTCAAAGATTTAGGTTTTGCCTCTTGTATCATTTGAAATGTAGTTTATCTGATTTGGCGTGTGGCCTAATCGTCACCACGTTGTATTATCCTTTCTATTGTTCTTTAATCAAATGATGCACAAGTCTTCTACGTGTTCCACAAAAATGTGATTTATCTATCTTTTTTTGTCAAGACTTCTGGATAGGAACATGTTTATGGACCGATTCCGGCATCTATTGGGGTAATTCCAACACTTGAAGTACTGTAAGGGCCTGTTTGGGATTGTTCCGCTCTAAGTTTTCCAGCTCCGCTAACCAAACAGGTCTAACTCCAAAAACTCCGCTCCAAGAAAAAGGTGGAGTTAGAGTCCAACTCCACGTTTTTTATGGAGCTCCTCAAGGGGTACTCCACAAACAAAGGTTTCCAAACTCCTCGTGGAGTTGGTGAAAAATTACCCACCACTGCCATTACACAATTCCTCTCCTCCGTACCGATTGGATTTCTTTTCCACCCGAGTTCCTTCTCCGACTTCTCTTCTCCCCCCGAACCGCGCGCCCCTTCTTCGCCCCCCACCCGTGCGCCGCCTCTTCTCTGCCCCCCACCCGCACGCCGCCTCTTCTCCGCCCCCACCCGCACCGCCCCTCTTCTCTGCCCCCACCCGCGGGCGCGATGACCGAGAAAACCTAGCATCCGGCCACCCCAGGCGACGCTCCGGCAAGGTGATGGCTGGGATGGATCGAGCGGGCGGCCAGTGGCCAGGAGAGAGCGGCCAGCGACCAGGGGCGGGCGGCCAGCGGCCAGGCCCCGCAGGCCAAGCTGTGGCCGCTGCTGGCCAGCCTGCAGCCGCCCAGGCCACGGCCGGCCACAGCCTCTCAGAGGTGACTGTAGGTGGCCAGTGGACGGCTGCAGGTGACGAGGTGCCAGAGTCGCAAGCCACAACCGCAGGTAGGAAGCGTGCACCGCCGGCGAAGAAGAAAAAGGAGGATCTGGTATGTTAACATGCAAATTTGCTCATGGTCATGGTTGTATGCAATGCAAAAATACTTTGAATGCTCATGGTTGTATGCAAAAATTTGATCTGGTATACTTTGAATGCTCATGGTTGTATGCAATGCAAAAAGATGTTGCAGAAGTTTGATCTGGCATACTTTGAATGCTCATGGTTGAATGCTCATGGTTGTATGCAATGCTTAGTTATAGTAATTGGTAAAGGAAAAAGCTTGTAAAACATGTTGCAGAAGTTTGTGCAGATTCAATGGTATTAAGGGATTTCATCCACTGAAATTACTGATGAAACCCACATTATTTGTTGTGTAATATCATGGTCAGGGTGATCAAATGGATTGGACCGATGCACATGTCACACTTGCTTGTGAGTTAATGGCCGAACAAGTTAGGAAAGGCAATCACCCAAACACCCATTTGAACTCTGTAGGTTATACCGAGGTGTCGGATAGGTTTTTCCAGATGATCGGAATCATGTTATCGAAGACACAAATAAAAAACAAGTGGGACAAGTTAAAGGTTGATTGGACTGCTTGGCAAAAATTGAAGAGGTGGCAAACTGGTACAGGTTGGAACAATACGAAGGGGGTCATTAGCATGGAGAATGAGTGGTGGAAGAAGATAAGAGCTGTGAGTGTATATGTCTCTAAATTTGATAATTTCTACCATTACTCGATGCACTGATGTTTGTGGTTCTTATTTTGACAGGAAATTCCCGGGAGTGGCAAGTTTAGGAAAAAGGCTATCTAAAATGAAGATTTGCTTAGGGATATGTTTAGAAACATTACAAATGAGGAAGCAGATCATTGGAATCCTATGAGTGATAATCCCATTATTCCTAATTCTCAAGACTAACCTTTTGATGTAGACAATGAAAATGGGGGTGGAGATGATGATGTCCATGATGAAAATCCACACAACACTAGAGAGGAGGAGGTCCAGGAGGTGAATCCTTCCAATGTGCATGGAAATAAAAGACCTTGTGTTGCAGTAGACAAGAAAAAAAAGTCAAGCACTGCACTTGTTATTCAAGAAGCAATCACAAAGATGTCTGAATCTGCCACATCTTTTACATCAAAGAAGCAAGAGGGGGTGACAGTCAAGGAAGTGATGGATCTCGTTTTGGATTGTGGTGCGGACTATGGTTCAGATGAGCATGACATTGCCACTCAGTTGTTTGTGAAGAAGGATTTTAGGGAAATGTTCATGACTTTTCCTACTAGAGAGATTAGGTTCAATTGGCTTAGGAAGAGGCACAATGACAAGTATGGAAACTAGGAATAATTGTCTTTGGGCTAGTAGTGTGGCTCTATGTGTGCCATTTAAACTTTTTATTATTTGCCTCTATGTATGCCTTTGAAACTATTTGTTTTGCTCTATGTATGCCATTGAAACTCAATTATTTGGCTCTATGTATGTTTAAATATTGCACTATTTGTTGTCTTTATTTATTTGGCTCTATGTATGTCCTTTATCTCTATTTATTTGGGTCTATGTATGTCCTTTGGCTCTATGCAGATGTTTGGAACTGATAATGATAGTGATAGTGATGACTCCGACAATGAGAGCATGGAATATTGGAATCTTATTATGTCTGGTGAAATGTATGTTGAGTTATACCTTGACAAAAATCCACCGAGGACATCAAACCTCAGTGGTATGGGGTGGTTGCAAGAGACTTTGACGACACCGGGTGAGTGCCATTCGCAGCTTCGAATGAGCACGGAAATGTTCTACGACCTTCATGATTTGTTGGTGGGAAGGTACGGTCTAAAATCATCGCTGCATATAAACACTTATGAGATGTTGGGAATTTTCTTGTTCATTTGTGCTGGAAATGAATCCAATAGAAAGGGACAAAACCGATTCAAGTACTCGGGTGAAACCATTCATAGAAAATTTGATGAGGTCCTAAATTCTTTGATGGCCATGGCTATAGATTTTATTAGACCAAAGAACCCCAACTTTCCAACTGTTCATAGGAGGATAAGAGATGACCGTAGAGCATATCCACACTTCAAAGATTGTATTAGTGCTCTTGATGGCAAGCATATTAGAGTTTCTTTGTCACCCGACGATCAAGTGAGATATATTGGGAAGTCAGGGATACCTACTCAAAATGTTCTAGCAATTTGTGACTTTAACATGAGGTTCACATATGTGTCGACGGGGCAACTGGGAGCTATGCATGACACTAGTGTGTTGTACACTGCGATAAGATTGGATGAAAAATTCTTTCCACATCCCCCACAAGGTAACATGGTTATCTACATATGGTCATGTAGTTTATTGTTTGTTTAATTGTTGACAAATTCTAACTTATGTCATTTTTCACATTTATAGTCAAATACTACGTTGTTGATGCGGGATATCCTAATCGTCCTGGATACCTTTGCCCTTATAAGGGTGAGAGGTATCATATGCCGGAGTGGCATAGAGGTATGGAACCGAAGACTCCTAAGGAAAGGTTCAATCGCATTCACTCTTCTATCCGCAATGTTATTGAGAGATCGTTTGGAGTGCTTAAAATGAAGTGGCAAATTCTCTACAAGATGCCATCCTACCCTATGTTCAAGCAAAAGATAATTGTTGTGGCTACTATGGTTTTTCACAACTTCATTCGTGAGCATGGGGGTGAAGACTTGGACTTTGCTCGCTTCGATCGTGATCCAAACTTTGTCCCGACAATACCCGAAAGGTATAACAAATATGTAGCTCCATCAAATGGGTCTACTATGGAACCCAATGCTCCTACTATGGATGCATTCCGTGATGAGTTGGCAACCGCCATTTCTCTAGCTTGGAGCTAGAATTATGTATCGGAACACTTGCATTCGTAGTCATTTTGGTTTAAACTACTCTCTAGTTATCTATGGACAATTATTTGTATTTGAATGATGGACTTTGTTAATTATCTATCATGCACGTTGCAATTTATGGGACAAAAGGATGGAATTATTTGACCAAAATATTTGTTTTTTGGTTTTCTCGAATAAATTAATTGCGATTATAATATTTTACATCATATTTCAATTGGCAACAAAAAAATTCAGTTACATATGCTCCGCAGACATCAAAACGTACACCAAACATCATTCAGGGGCACATTGGACCTTTCTCAGGGAAACCTCACATTCCTGGAGCTGGAGCTAGCTGCGTGCCAAACAGGACCATCTGCTCTAGGAACTCCACACTGGAGCTGCTCCATGGTGGAGTTGGTGGAGCAGAGCTGGAAAAACTGGAGCAGAGCAGTCCCAAACAGGCCCTAAGTGTTCCGAGAACTTGCTCTAGAATTGCTTTGGACAGTTAAGAGTGTGTATAGCAAGATGATTATCTCGATGTGCTCTCTGAAAACAGCCATCTGAAAAACAATTCTTTCACTGGTCAGGTTCCTGCTTTGAACAACCTGACTAAGCTCCATGTTTTGTAAGTCGTTGTGTCACTTGCAAACACTTATTTAGATGACATAAACATTGTTGCATCACTTGTAACATTTTTGAAGGACCATGTGAGAAGATCTCATTTAATGTTGTGATGAACCATTGTAAATTTATGAAGTGGTCAAATGATTTTGCAAAGAGTGAATTTGATTTGGACTGTTTTCTGAAAGTGTCAGGAAAATCGAAAGTATCGCAGGTGTTTATGCGGTCGTACTGTTGAGCGATAGTATCGGCGTTGTGAACGCGGTAGTTCCACTTGAACGGTAGTTCCGGTCTGAGCAGCGGAACGTTTTTTCTAGAGATGTCCAGTTCAGATTTGCAAGATGCGTAAATACCATTTTAGGGAGCGGTAGTACCGTAGTGTGGTAGTATCGGCATGGTAAGTGCAGTACTACTGATGTTCCCAGAAAAACAGGGTTTAGGGAATTGAGTCATGAATCAGTTTGAGATGACCTGGGTCATTAGATTAAGGTTGCACGATGCATGTCTTGGCTAATATATATCAAGTTGTGAAGAACTTGTGCCTGCAAACGATTTCTTTATTTTTGGATGTGCAGGGTCGCTTAGAGTCAATTATGGTCAACGACGATGATCGAGGCTAGGCTCATAGAGGAGTTGAAGCCCGAAATAATTGAGGATGCTAGGTGAGACAGTGAGCTCAAGTATAGCATGAGAAAGGCGGGAAATACTGAAGGCGAACTCGAGCGGCGGGATGACACTATGTGGCTTGCATGGGTCAAGTGAGCTGTAGTTCAGTGGATCCGGAATGGGAGATACTTAGCGACACGTGGTAAATTAGTGGTGCACATACACGTGGTAAGCATGACGATTGCTTGTAGTGGTTGGTGATAATAGGGTCAAGGAAGGGTATTTTGGTAGTTTGATCAAAATACCGGAAATCATCTTGGATTAAAACCACGGTGTATGAACGATGTGTTGGAGAGCAGTTTAGGTCAAGGTGGAGCTAGTTTGATCAAGACGAATCAAGGCTAAAAATTTAGCAGATATGCACTTACGCGCTTTGAAAAGCATTCATAAATGAACTTGTGTGAGTAAAACCCGTGTGTAGGGAGTTAACGGGTTTCTCCCATTGTAATAGTGGATGGTATCCACTAAGGGGTTAGGATAGAGATATGCAGGTTTAACCATCTAACCCATCTATTGTGCTCTCTTCTCTAGGTTTAGGGTTCGTGTTTGAGAGTGAGTACCTTGAGTGCTCTTTGTCCTCCCAGGTGGAGTGGCTGTAAACCTACCTTCTCAAGTAAGAAATACATCAATCTATGTGCAACTCTTCAGTCTCTCTTGTTTTTTATTGATGTGCTTGACTTTTGGTTGGTTTTGATCTCTTTCTTTCTTTCTTGTGATCTTGTTGTACCAAAGACATGTAAGAAGTGGAGATAATCCTTAAAAATACATCTACACCTATCTAGGCACTTTGATAGTAAGATTCACGAGAAAACTCATTTTTACTTAATTTGGCCTCAAAGTGTGATTTCTTAATCCGAGGGTTTTTGGTTTGGTTTCTGTGGTGAACTAACTTGCTATGATATGTGGGAATACATCTAGACCCTTTTTAGTCATCTTCATCCAGCGAGTAAGCAATCTAGTGTTGCACAATCCCCCCGCGGAGGCCGAATATATTGCAGCCGCTAGTCACTGTAGTCAGGTGTTTTGGATGGTTTCGACCTTGCGGTACTTTGGGTTAGCCTTAGAAAGTATTTCTCTTTTTCTGTAATAACACTTCTATCATTAATATTGCCAAGAACCCAGCGCAACACTCTAAGACCAAGTATATAGATATCCGATATCATTTTCTTAGAGATCATGTGGAAAAGGGTGACATAGTGCTTCAGTTTGTGGAGAGTGACCACTAGTTGGTTGATATTTTCATCAAGTCTTTAGATAACTCTAGGTTCATGGCCTTGCGGGGAGAGCTTGTAGTGGTCTGTCCTTATGACATAATCTGAGGGAGAGCATCATGTACTTTTAGTATTATATGTACATTTTCATTCTGTTGCACTTTGTTTATTGGGTGCATCTGGGTTAGTCTTTCTAGCACAAATTAGAATGGTTCTCATTCTCAATTGGTTAGAATCTTTCTCTCATCTCGTGATTCAAGAATGCTGCTTATTGGTTGCTTCTCTTCTCACTAGGTTGAGTTTACTCACTTCTTTTAGGTCTAGCAGGAGTTGGGTCCCCTTGGGTAGACAAGGAACGTGTTTACTCCCTTATGTTTTAGATGACCAGCTATTAGTCC